>JBBELK010000777.1:0-1200000 GCA_037783545.1 Henricia sp. BOLD:AAB3569 | reverse complement strand
CAGACCTGGTGGACCAGGCGGCACTGCCCTGGCGATCGCCGCGGCAGTTGCCGTAACTGCAACACAGCTAACACGTCCGGTGCCTGTGCACTGGGCCTCTGATCTTGTCGTCCGGGAGGAGTCCTGGAGCGCAGGGGGAGGTGGAAGGCTGTCCACTGGAAGGCTGTCCACTTCAGGGCTTATATCGGTCTGATCGGCCGCACGCAGCCCCTGGACAAACCCTAGTGTGGACCCCGCAGGCGCCTTAGATGGGCGTTCCGGCTTTGGTCCGCACGCGGGTCTCTCCTCGCGAGCGGATGTCCGCCCGCCGAGACCTCCCCTGCACACTCGATAAGCACTATGCCGTGTTCCCTTGCGAGGTAATGCCCCTTCTATCGGAGGGGCCTGCTCGAACCTCGCCCGGGGTCCCACCATGCACCCCCAGAACCCATGTACCATCCCAGGTTGCCACACGGGTTCAGCCAGGGCGGCGGGTTTTTTCAGGCTCCCTTGTTCGCTGGTACGTGGATTCGGACACCCTATCAAGGGAACCTGTTTCCCAGATTTCGGGGCCTGTTGTCCCTTGGCCCGACCGCCCGTACGGCTGAGGAAATGGAGAGCATTCCAGCCGCAGTGCTCGGCTGTTGTGGGGCATCCCTTATGCCAATGGAATGCCTCCTTTCCTACGAAGACCTCCTCATGAGGACTTTGTCTCTTTCCTACGGAAGCCTCCCATGGATGTCGATATCGCTAAGCGACCATCAGTTGCTGGTCGCCCACGATCACAGACAATCCTTGAGTAACGTGGCCTCGTCAGATGTTCGGACGGGCCCACACTCCTGGCGGCCTCCTCGGACCTGCCAGTCGGGGGCATTCGAGACCTTTCTCGGGCGCATTCCAGGTCAGACGGAATAACGCCGGCGTGCCCCTCCATTCATTTCCTAGTTCTGACCTCGTAACTGGGGTCAACCCCTGACACGAACCGTTCTCTTCGAGGACTTGTTTGCGTCATGGTTTCTTGGACTGGCGGATGAGGCCGAAAGCGAGATTAGGCCAGGATAGTCAGTTGCTTTATTAGCGACCCGCCCAGTGGACTAGGACATTAGAGCGTGCACCACTGTTCGGTGGGTGCTTCAAGTCCGTCCAAGCGGCGTAGGTAGAGCGGTGCTGCCTCCACCCCAATCCGATCAGACCCTATCCTATAGCTAAGACACTGCTATGGACAGGACCGTCTGACTTCCACCTTCCAAGGTCAAGAGACCGCGGAAGGCGAAGCAGGGCTGTGACGGTTGGTCCTCGGACCGCCGTTTTTACACTCCGTTGGGACGGTCGCCTAGGTCTCCGCGCCCGGGAGGGGCCCCATTCACCCGGGCCCATGGGTTATGGTGGTCAGCAACCGGGGGTATCGCCTTGTGTTTGGCGACTTTCTTCCCCCTCAGTGACTTTGTCCCTAAAGTCATAACCGCTCCCTCCAGAGGGGAACAGAAGAGCGACCCACTCCGAATGTCTACCACTGAATACGTTCCCCGCGATGGGGGTTCAGAAGGGGGACATTGACCAGCGCTCTTCGGTGCCCGCTCTAGGGCACGTAGGCATCCTTGACCCCAGGGATGCCTACTAGCACGCATATATTATGACCTGCGACCAGCGGTGACTCAGGCTTGGCACCTGGGTCAGTTGTTCGTCTGACGTGCCTCCCCTTTGGCCTTTCCGTATCACCCGGTTTTCACGGTGATCACCAGGGTGGACGGAGCATACTTCAGGTGGCGGGAGTCAGTTAAGGTTGGGATCTCTGGTCTATCTCAGAATTCCTCATGGCTCCCTGCCAGGTCCTGGTGTGCCTGGGTGCCCGACCACATCTGAGTTAGTCGGGGGACCCATCGGCGGAACGGAAATGGATCCCTTATTAGGGCCCTCGCTCACCATTTTTGGCAGAGCTAGAGGCCCTGTCCGCCCCTGGCTCTGCCTGCGGGATCTTATGGCAAGTACATGCATACGTTTCTTGCCATATGTCCGCTTTTACAGGGATGACTCCGGTTGAAGCGTTACAGCAGGCTCCCAGACTCCCAATCAGGCCCAACGACGGTCCTGATAGGGACGGGCTCGCCTCGTGGAACCCCCATCCAACCTGACGCGGGGACTGTCTCCCCCGCACACATCCATTCGATCGGACGCGTCTGGTCAGGCTGTCTGTTAGGCGCATGAGTATCCGGGACCTGCTCCCAGGATTAAGCTTGCTCATACTCCAACCTCCTCGAACTACGGGCGGTCGGGCAGCCCCCGCTCCTGAAGTTCGAAGCGACGGTGGCTGGAGGCAACATCCTTGTTCGATCGGACATTCCTAGTGGTGATGTTACAGTTAGCAGGGTGGGATTTACTTCCTCGTCCCTGTGTCTCAACACCTTCCAAGCTGGTGCAGAGACAGGATCACCTCTCTGTCCGCAGTCCATATACCGGGAACGGTTTATCTGCCCGCCGCGGCCTTTCTTGAGGCAGGGCGTCTTGCGCAGAATGGATCCCGAACCTGGATATAGCCCAGGAGATCTCCACGGACTTCCACACGGGGATCGATCTCCTTGCCTCCGCGATCAGTCGCCAGCCCCCAGGGCATTGCTCCAGGGTATTGCTCCAGGGTCCCCGACTTAGGAGAATATACAGTCAATACTCTCTCGGACCGAAGGACGACTCCCGGCCCTTTTGGGAGTCGTCCCATGGTCCCGATCCGCTCATTTCTCTGAAGCGCTTAGGAGGACTGCTTCCTATCCTGCCTGTAGAGAGTATGATCCTGACTGTACGGCCACTTCCCGGCGACGTTGCCGGGAGAAGGGCCTCCCTGGGGAGCCTTCGTCACCTTCGCCACCGGGGGGAAGTGTCTACCCTTGCCGATTACTCTGACGCTTGGGTCCCTTCTATCGGTGGTGTGACGGAAGAGGTTGCTCCCCCACTAGAACGCTGTAGCTCTAGTTGCGGGATCCCTCTCTGAACACCTTGTCTCGGGCCTTAAGTCATCTACATGGTTCTTTCGGCCCTTAATTCTGACGGTTCTTCGAGGGTTCTGAGGTAGGCTCGAACATCGACGGCGATGATTCTCGCTTCTGCCTCTTGGAAGGAATGTCTGTTTGAGGCCGCCAAGCCTGTACTCTCGTTCCGGGAAACGTTCTCACGAGGGCCTCATCCTGTTGGTGTTGCCTAGATTTCCGAAGGCTAGGCCTCCCTGTTTTCCGTTCAAGACGCTGTTGTCTGGAACAGGTCTGCATCCTTCCCGCACTCGGCTATCCTCCTTCCCGCACTCGGCTATCCTCCTTGGAAATTAACTATTCCTCTTGAGCGGGGGATCGCCTTGGTGCCCGGTCAGAGTCCCGGCCAGTCCGCTGCTGTCCGGGACCCGACCAACCTTCTGTTTGGTTCACGCATTCCCCCATCGTCTGGCGCCTTGTGGTTGCCGATCAGATGGATATGCACCGGGTTCTCTGGCGGTGCTGTGGAAGGCTCTAACTCCTTCTCTTCGGGCTTCTCGGGCATTATGTCTGCCCAGAAGGAGTTTTCCATTTCCATGCTGCTAAACAGAGTCCAGTCAGTCAGAATCATAGTAGCCCTATAGTCCTCGGGGAGGTACTCCTCCTCTGGGCGGAGTCTCTCTTAGTTCGTACTCTACAGGGGCTTTTGAGTCTGACCTGTCTGCGAATTGCCATGTCCTAGCCCTGACGTGCCCGGAGCCCTTGATTGTTGACATCTTGCTCCGACCTCCAACTAAGTGTGCTAGTCTGGAATTGAATGCAATTGTTCAGTCAACTATGGAACAAGGTAAGCAGTTCAGTGTAATAATCTGTTACGAAACATATTCTGTTTCTTAGATTATTTATACTGAAGCCTGCTTACCTGTCCATAGTTGACTCCCACGCCGTACCCGCCCCACAGCAAGATGTGTACGTCTTTGTTGTCGGGCCAAACGTAAAGTGAGGATGATTGTTGGGCCACATGGCATGACCTGGGGTCATAGGGCTAGACCACATGGGCTAGAGGGGGTGTTTTTTGTGTTTATTTGGGTGATTCCATTCTCGCGAAAGGAATGCAATTGTTCAGTCAACTATGGACAGGTAAGCAGGCTTCAGTATAAATAATCTAAGAAACAGAATGTGTTTCGTAACAATTTCATTTCAGACGCTTGTACTAGCCAGCCTTGCCGAACCAGTGGTGAATGCACCATTCTGCCGGGTGGGGAAGGTTACGTTTGCAACTGTTTGCCGGGCTTCACAGGTTTTAACTGCGAAGAGAGTAAGTTTATAGGACTTTGTAAAATTGTAAACTATGGTAATGCAGCATGTGACTCGGAACAATTATACAATACTTACTGGCACCTGTTAATTTCAATGGCGGCCATCTTGGAAATACCCTGATCCTTAGCCTGATGACATGATCCTGTCATCTCATTATTATAAAACCTTTGAATTGGATTCAGCACCATGGAAAACCACAGACAGAATTATAAATAAACTAAATAAGTGCAAAGTAAAAACTGCAGTTATTTCACATTTAATTCGAATTTATACCCAAATCAAAGTGCACTCTCATATTGTGTCTGCCATACTGCAAAAAGGCTAATGGGATTTTTACCATTTTTGACATTAGTTTGAACTGCATACTGTATGCAATGCATAGCGTACGTTCCCCTCCTCTATTCCACATGCATACTTATTTAATGGACGGCCATTATAAAACACATCTTTGAAATTGTTTTTGCAATATGACCAGATTTCAATGAATGTACCAGTACGACATGTCTTAATGATGGGGTATGCAGAGATGGAATCAACCAATTCACTTGTACATGCCAACCGGGTTGGACTGGCAGCACTTTCAATTTTGCTTGCATAGGATCTTGTATATATAGCAAAATAGGGAATGACTTAAAGATTAATTTTAATCATTGGACAGTTGGAACCACTTCTATCTTTCATTTGAGTAAGGTTTCCAGTCTAATGGTTGATTACAATTTGGGACATTATAATAAATCCTATACAGGGTGTCCCAGAAAAAACGAAACCGAGATTTATCAATGTTTAATTATACTTTAATCTCAATCTTGAATAATAAATGACACATATTTGGAAAGCTTAGTTCCTCATCTTTCATTTGATACCACTCATATGATACATACTTCTTGCATGAATGAATAAAGACAATATGAAGCAGGGCTACCAAACGGTCGTTTGCACAAGGATACCTGAATTTCAAAGAAATAATCACATTTCTAAAAAGTTCATTACCTGCTCTTTCGTATGATACCTCAGTCAGGAAAAATGAGCCAGGGATGACAGAGATATCCTGCATTTAAATATGGATTGAATTTTCTTTTTCTTTTTTAAATCATTCGTTTTTTTCACACCTGACAGATTTTTCGCATGAACGGGATTCGGAGATGGTAACGTGTGCATTAAAAACGTGCGCGTTGAAACCCCTGAAATTTAGGTATCGTTGTGCAAACGACTTTTTGGTAGCCCTGCTTCATATTGTCTTTATTCATTCATGCGTGAAGTATGTATCATATGAGTGGTATCAAATGAAAGATGAGGAACTAAGCTTTCTAAATATGTGTCATTTATTATTCAAGATTGAGATTAAAGTATGATTAAATATTGATAAATCTCGGTTTCGTTTTTTTTCTGGGACACCCTGTATATATATAGGCTTTAATATCTTGTACACATTTCAGATATCGATGAATGCGAAAGTACGCCATGCCTTAATGATGGAAAATGCAATAATGGAATCAACGAGTTCAATTGTACCTGCCAACCAGGCTGGACTGGCGACAAGTGTGAAAACAGTGAGTAACATTTTCCTCTAGTTCTAGCATTGGTTCTTGTGTTGGTGAAAATAGGGAATGGAATTATAGGCCAACATTCATTTACGGAATTTTAGGCAGTTTTTTTAATTAGTTGTAATATGGATTTTAATGGGGCATGTTCAGATTTTGCTCTAACCTAACAATCGTATAAAATAATTCCTCAAAATACTATCCATGGGACACGCTTCTTTAATGGGTAACAGATTGGTCACGGTTTGGAAGAGGGGGCTTTAAAGGCCCAGTGGATCATTTGCAATGACCCCAAAAAGTAATCGACGAGTTTACAGGGGAAAGGTTCTGAAAGTAAAGATTGAATTAATAGCAACTTCCCAATGAAAAGTTTTCGCTCAAAATGATATAATTTTACCAGAAAATAATCCGTAAAGATGAAATTATTTAGATCGTTTGCAAACGATTTACTTATTTTTGGTTCGCATCTACGCGGTCCAAAATGCATGGGCGCTGTGTACTCCGTGTGCGTGTTTCAACGCGATGCATTTTTATGGATCGCGCGCACACGCAGTATGTGCGCCACAGAGTGCATGACGCAAGCCACATATAGTACCCGATCAACTGAGAACGAATATTTGAAACGCCCCGCCAAGGCCAGGAAAATGCATATGGATTTGAGTTTTGTTTAAACGTGGTACATTTGACAAAGCTGAAATTTCTTCGGATGAGTTTGTTGATGTCTTTCTTATGATTTATAATGGTTTTATTCGCAGAATCGCTTAAAAACAGATCATCTATAGGGCCTTTAATTGGTACATGGGAAAAAAATTACACTTTTAAATCTTGCGGCAACAGTTTTCACACGACACTAGTTCAGAGTCGGAGTATAATTGTAGCAAAAGTCTGTATTTGCTTATACCTGTATGCAGTAAAATTTAATACATTATGTCATTATCTCAGATTATAATGAATGCGACAGTACCCCATGTCTAAATGATGGACAATGCATTGATGAAATCAACTACTTCAATTGTACCTGCCAACCAGGCTGGATTGGGGAAACATGTGAAATCGGTGAGTCATTATTCAAGAATTATATTTAAACCAGCCAAATTAAAGTCAGTTCAGACTTCTCCTAAATATAGTTGCAGGGCTTGAATTTCATGTAAAAAGGGCACAGCCTGCCTCACTTTCCCTCAATTTGAGGGGCATCATGGCATTTCTATCAATGTAAAAACAAATACAACCTGCACAAAAATGCACAAATACTTGGTGATCCGCAGCACATTACAACCATAAATTTTTAACCGACAGGAATTAGCAGCCTACAGCTAACTAAGCTTGGGCGATTCCTCGCCGGAGTCAAGTATAATTGATTCCACTTTTGGAATCGGAATCATGATTCCAGATTTTAAAAAATCGATTCCCTTTTATCTAGATTTATTTCTCAGTGATAGCTTGCCGATTCCAGAAATTACTTACCAATTCCGAAGCTAAAACACTGGACTTCTGCAAGAGTATTCAGTCTCTGGAATTCTTAATTCCTGATAACACAAAAGTTTCTGTTATAACAAGCTAATCTGCCAAGTCCCCAGGACCGCTAGGTTTGACTCTATTGACCTTGCGAATACGTCATTTGAGAGATAAATAATGCCGCGTAATTGTTAAAGCTATGTGCGTGCGCTGTGTGTGCGCGCCTCTGATGGGAGTAACACAGTTAATTTACCAATGGTAGCCTTGGTACAGTGCATTACGCATGCTAGAGAGAGACACAACGCGCAAGCAACATCGTAAGCACAAGCCTAATCTGCCATTTCTTGCTGTACAGTCCAGCTAAACACGTATTGACTTTGTACCATTTTCTCTTTTGCAGATGCGTGCAAATGTTTTGAAAACCAAACCAATTACGAAATTGAGGATTGTGTGATCTCTGAAAGTTGCAATGTGGATCTACTTCTGTTTAGAATTTCCCAAGTAAGTCTCTGCCGAGTGGCATGGTGAGGACAAATACCTGAAAAGATGTTTATGTGCACTACTCACAATAAGTTTGGGATATTGTGGGGTGTATGCAGATATTTTATTGAGGGTATGCATTCCTCTTAAATGATTTTGTATATGGGTCATATTTAAAATTAGGGGTCCAAAAGTGTGACATGCTTTTTAAGATTTCCAAGTGTTTTTAGTGATTGAAAGTGGTTTCCCAGTAGATAATAATTATTTTTATTTCAACTAATGCCACTTAAATTTAATGTTTGTGTGTAAATATGTCACCAAGGTTAATGCAAACTCATTCTACAGCCAATTTTCATTGGCGTAGGTAACCCGGCACACCAAACTCCTATTCAATACCATGGAACAAATTATAAGCTTTTATGGTCTTTTGTTTTAAATATTTTTCAGGAATCAGAGAACAAAATATTGAAGAAAATTATGCTGCCCCCTATAATCACAGGCCACAGTCCATTACTGAGAATTTGTGGTCATAAGTGGTGATTTTTGAAGCAGAGAGTGTCGTACGTAACTGGGACACCAACAATTTTGGACCCCTAATTTTGGGAATGACCCATATGCTTGGACAATTGTATCTGCATGATGGACACACCTTGTCACAGCTGGAATAGGTGAAAACAGTCATTTGAAGAATACAAATAAAAAACACAACATACCAATATTGTGAGTAGTTTATTTTGCTCTGGCCATGTGTGTTTTTTGTGAGCTTGCACATTTTTTATACACACTAAAACTTATTTAGGGCCATATACAGACTAGAAAGGGTTTCAAGCCAGCTGGGCCTTTATCCTCCATTTAAGATCACCCATCTGACGTGCTCTGCCCCAATAGAAATACGTAAATTGATTCTCACTTAATGAACATTTTCAACAGATACCCGTCGATACTGAAAATGTTGAAGATGTTGCTGAGGTCTTGGCCAACACTACCAGTTTTTACACTGAGATTACAGGGAATGGCATATCCAATGTGGCTGTTATTCTGGAGAATATTGCCAATGTTTCATCTCCGTCTATCGAGGTATTTTCATGTCTGACGTATTCTTGGAATGTGACATATAAGTCGCTTGGTACAGTCTTGATAAAAAGCGGTGTGGATGGAATTTGGAGTAAAACGACACACTGAAAATCACAAATTACAAAATCACTTTCTGCCAAAGTTGATTCGGTGGGATTCACTGCATTATTTTACTTTAAATTTCTTCCAGTACACCACTTTCTTTCAAAGTGGTGCACATCAAATTTATGTGCAAAAAGGCGAAGGAGCAAGTATGCCCCCTTCAGCATGCCTCCTTCAGCATGCACGCTGCTGCAATATAGGCCTCTTCCTGTTGTTTTTTTTTAAATAAAGAGATATAATGTATCGTGTAATATTGTGGCAAATGAGACTTCCGGGCACCACTTTGGGAAACAGAAATGCTGTGATGATATTCTTTGATTAGTTACCCGCACTGTTTTTG
The DNA here is from genome assembly GCA_037783545.1 of Henricia sp. BOLD:AAB3569. Taxonomy (NCBI): domain Eukaryota; kingdom Metazoa; phylum Echinodermata; class Asteroidea; order Spinulosida; family Echinasteridae; genus Henricia; species Henricia sp. BOLD:AAB3569. Next base: position 1,190,752 of record JBBELK010000777.1, on the reverse strand, counting down.
TAATCACGTTTGTGGAAACACAAATGTACACTAACATTCAGTGGGGTACCCCGGCCGAGTGGTTTGGGTCATGGACTCGCAATCATGGGTGAAAACTTGGGGTTGCGGTTTGAATCCGGCGCGGTACCTGTGCCCTTGGGCAAGGCACTCAACCACTTACTCCATCCTTCGGAAGGGGTGTAAAGCCGTTGGTCCAGTGTGTTAGGTAATGGTAACGCACTCTAAAGATCCCAGAGCATTCTTTCGTGAAGAGCAAGGGAATTCCCCGCTGTTTCTGGCCATTTCTAATTCCAATTCTTCATGGGTTTCCTCACGCTTGCGAGTGACAGTGCAATGAGCACTATTGAGGAATCCTTGGTATGAATACCAGAAAGAAATAATAATAATAATAATAAAGTGCGAATGCCCCTGGTTAGAATGGTTCCACACAAAATGCTGCATCAACTAAATGCCTGATGGGTACAGCGACCAGACATAACTATAACTATTGTAGACTGGAAATAGTCGAACTATAGTCGTGAATCAAACTTTCCTTAGTATGTTTGAGTATACATGGGTGAAAAATACCTCCATTTATTCAATTGCTTTCAAGGTAGTGAAGAATGTAATCGAGGCTGTGGACAATATCCTGAACGTACCAGATGACCTCTTCTCCACAAACATGTCATCCGCACGGATATTACAAGCTTTTGAGATGCAGTTAACCTTCCCTCGAGACAACGTCACATCCATCAGAAACAATATCGCTGTACAGGTCGTGGTACTAACACCAAGTTCTGATTATGAGAGTCTAGGCTATGCCTCTGTTCCAATAGATGACAAGGTTGACAACAGTCTCATCAGCAACAACGGCGTGGTGTTAACTAAGGAAGCAAGTCTTGAACTCCGTGAAAAAGCGGAAGCGTTAGTGGTTCTGCCGTCTGAAATATTTGATGCAGGAGTATCCAATGGTATTTTTTACGTTGCTTCTTAATCATAAAATCTTATGTACACATATAAGGTGTACCCCCAACTGTTGATGTCTGCTGCATTGGGGGGAAAAAGTGCCTCATACACCAGTATGGGTTTTTATGGTATTTATAACCATACCCCATGCATATTTATCATCATGACGTGTCAGTGTTTTTTGTTGTTTTTTTGCTGTTTACCAGCGTGTACAAATACTAGGATCAAATGTTTAAGTGAAATGCACTAATTCCCAGCTACCCGTGAATTACTTTACCATGCAATTAGCGCTTTATGGAGCAACCAGATGCAGCGTGAAGTGTGCAGTACGTAACCATACCTCGCGGGTACAACGGTAAAGGATGGGTTTCCATTTTGTTTTAATTTGTCAAAGTAGATCTTACGTTTACAAACATTTTTCAGTTTTACAGTGCAAGTATTGTTCTAAAAATTAGACAGCAACAAAATTGAAAAGTTGTAGTACTCATGTTAAACTTGGATGGTCAATTCACTTTTGCAGAACCATTCATTCTCCAAAACAAAACTCTCATGTCACTGCTTTATTTTTAGGTTTCAGTAACTCGTCAACTGGGCTTGCTGTAAACTTTGTGGTTTACCAAAACTCCAAGTTATTTCAACTCCCCAAGGACAAAGCTGGTCAACTCATCAATGATCAAATTGCAGTGAATAGTCGAGTCATATCGGCAAGTGTTGCTAGCATGGAAGTATTCACTAACCTGATGGATCCGATCATCACTTCGTTTCTGCCACTCAATGTACGTATCTTTTAGATTTTCTTGTGTTACAAAGTTTAATTTTTTACACTCGATTCAGATTAAATCCTTTCCAGCTGCAAAAGTCACTGCTAATTGTGCACATAGCGGTCTACTTAAAGTTGCACCAGTTGTCTGTTTTGGGGTGAAAGTATGAACAAATTAATTTACACAAGTGAACGAATTTAGAAAGCTTGCGTGTCTCTGTAACGAAAAATGTAAAAACCTTTTCCGACGTCGGGATTTGGACATTGGATTTGTACATTGAAACGGGCTTCATATGTTGTACATGTGCGCATACGCTCATATGTACGTAGTATGTGTACAATGTACACACGTACGCACACATTTGCATTTATGTCATAACCCTGTCGAATAAAAGACGTTTTTAATCGACTGGCATTAATCCTTGACTGATTTTTACATTCTTGGTACCAACTGGAAGCTGATAACTTTTTCTATTCTAGAGAAAAATAGCAATTTAACTTTTAAAAATATTTCTGACGCTCAAATCGGCCTAAAATCAGGCAGTGCAACTGTAACCAGTTTACGCCAGGATGAAAAATACCAAATCTTTAAAAAGGCAAATGTAATTGGCTAAAAGTTAAGACCAGATCAAGCACCACGTACAAATACTTATTCTGGAGAGTCTTTTCTTCATTCACACCAAACGAACATACTCTGCAACACTCCAAGGTGGCCTCCACGGAGTGAGGACATGTACAGGCTATCCACATCCGTCAAGTTCAAGTTCAAAATGGTGTGCACAAATGAATGGTGGACAATTAATGGACATGTTTTCACGTCAACTGTGGGAGACAACAGCAAAGGTGAAGTTTTAACTCGTCAACCGCCTCTGTGACGGTCTGCCACTGCAAGTTTTGTTATAATTTTCCCATGATTAGGTTGAAACTACCCGAGACTAAACTCAACAAATCTTGCATAATCGTATAAAATTCATAACAAAAACAAATGAGGCTGGCTTATTACTTTCCTGTTGAGGTAGAGATTTTGAAAATAAAGTTTTACTTTTCAGGACACAAGCAAAGGGGACACAACGTGTGTGTTTTGGGACCCCAAGCTAGCGGCTGGAGCATCGACTGGTAACTGGTCTACCGAGGGCTGTGGGTTGTCTGTTGCAACGAGTGGCCAAGAGAGGGCGGTAGTCTGTCAATGCAATCACCTCACTAACTTCGCCATTCTTATTGTAAGAACAAAAAATACTTCTCTCATAGTTCAGAATTTGTATTTCCTTTCAGAATAACACCCGTTTCATATTGGTGCACCAGAGCCACGCCGAACTAATTAAATTATCCCAGAAATTCAAATTAAGTTTGACGTATGAAACAATTTGGAGCGACTTGGTTTGCCAGGAGTCAAAAGATCGACTGTTCCAGTCGGTCAGAATGACTGAAGAGCGACTAGATTCCAGATGTTGATCTTCAGTGTGCGCACGGCTCGCATGGAGAATGCCTGTCTGAAACCAAATTTTAATCAGAGTGACTCGATACAATTAGTTTGGCGTGACTCTGGTGCACCTGTATGAAATGGTGTACCGGTAAATCTTTTTGTCGTACACAATTCTTTAATTTTTTTTGTAGTTTTTGTTTATTTGTTTACAACTGCCATTTTTAACGTGCAACATCACTACTAGCCCCAAACACCAAAAGCAGCATTCATATCTTATACAAGAGTAAAACTAAATATAATGTCCACATAGGATTTAAACCTGAGACCTCTGTCATTCATAAGCAGTTGCTGTACTAGCTGAGCTACAAGGCATATTGGTATACTCCCTCAGGTTTTCCTGAGGAAACCAACTTCGTTCGTGGTGTTACATGGATTTGCAACTGAGCAAAGTAACGAGCACAATATCACCACATGGGATGAGAGAAAAATCATATGGTTCTCGTCAGGATTCAAACCCAAGACCTCTGACACACTGGGCAGTTGTTCTAAAACCTGAGCTACGAGTAAAATTACTAATATTCATAGTTTACGCATCCCGATTGGCTGAGAGCACATCACGTGGCCAGCATTAAATGGACGATAAAGACCAGTGATAAAGCCCTCGTCTGGCAGTTTTAAACGTATGTTTAAGACTGGCATAACATTTGGAAGTGGTGTGAAATAGACAGTACATTTCCCCAGTCCAGTCAGAGCACAGTCGTGCTTGGAGACCAACTTATTACAATGGCTTCAAAAGTACACTGCAAAAATTCTTCATCAATCAATCAAATTTTTTATTTGTCCAAGTTAAAAAATACAATTTAACATGGAAAATTGTCTTCTGATCACACGCATCCCTATTGATTTTCATCCCTATTGATTTGCATTCATATTGATTTTTTTTGTTTCAGAATAACATCGGTATCCTTTTTATGCTTTCAGAGTTACTATGGAGATATTATGGACCCAGTTCTGGACTACATCAGCAAGATTGGCTGTGGAATTTCTATTGCGGCTTTAGTACTTACCATCAGTATCACCGTCATAACCAAGTACGTTGAAAAATATTTTTAAAATTTTGTTGGGGGCGGGTGGGGTTGGAGTTGGAGGGGGCACCACACTTAATAAGGCCACCACACGCATTCCACCAATGTAGGGCCTACACATGTATCGTCCATGTCATTATGTATGCATGTGCACAGCTTGTGCCTGCGCGGTATTAAAGCTGGTTGTACGTCTAGCAATACAGCATATAAACACACCTACATATATGCACCTGTACGGCTTTGCATACTTTAATTTATTCTTCATCCCATTAACAAAGCAAAAACTAGATGCAAATTTGGTTTAATATCCATTGAGAGCAATTGAAGATTTTCTGAGACACAGGAAACAGAAGAAAACAAATTGGACAGGCCACCGGTCTTGAGCTAGGCCACACTGTGCGCTGCGCGTTGCAGACCGAGTACAGGAGGTCAGACTTGGGCAAGTCTACGAGTTACGGACCGCCAATATTTCGAAATATTGACAGTAATTGTTCGATAACTAAGTAAACAGTGGTTGATTTATTTTAAAAAAAGTTTTAAGACTAGTCTAACTTTAAGACTACGGTATTGCAACCGGTCTATAATTATAGACCGGACTTAGTGAGGGCCATGTTAGCCGGCTAAGCCTATAGACCGGTCTTAGACCGCATATTGCAATCCGCCCCAGGGCACCACAGCCAATTACAGAGCAGATTGAACTGAAAGTTCTTCCTCATGAAGCAACAAACAGCGACAGCCCACAGCAGCAAACAGCACACATTAATTGAACTGCATGTTCTTCCCCAAGAACTAACAAACAGCGACAGCCCACAGCAGCAAACAGAGCAGATTGAACTGCAAGTTGATCCTCAAGAACTGACAAAAAGCGGCAGCCCACAGCAGCAAACAGCAGATTGAAAAAAAAGGTTTTCCCCAAAAACCGGCAAACAGCGACAGCCCACAAGCAGCCAACAGAGCAGATTGAACTGCAAATTCTTCCCCATTTCAACTGCCGTGTGTTGCATGCCAAATACCGGTAATTTATCTGTAGCAGTTAAAACGGCCAAGATATTGGTTAAAGGCCATTGTGCACTGCATCGTCAGAAAGCGTTATCCAACACCCGTAGTAAAAACATGCTCATTTTCTGCACATGCACACATAATTTGACTGTCTCTGACATTACCAGGACTCTCTTTAACGACTCTGACATAACTTGGTCATCAGGGCTGTTCCAAATACGTAAAGAGGCTAACGTTTGCAATGTTTACCTACAACAGACTGATACTCTGATTTTCATAGAAGAGTGCACAAAAGCACTGTAACTATAGTGCGAACGTTGGCAACATTTGTGCAAGTGGAACGCAGCCCTGATGAAATTATCTCAAAGTCATTAAAGCCCTGGTAATGTCAGGCAGTCAGACTAGTGCACGCTATGCAAGCCACGAATGAACGTCTAAAACAAACATCACCATCAAAATTTACAATAAAGTCTTTGACTTTGTAAATTAATGGAAACCAAAATGGTGTATGGAAGGCGTTACGTCACTAGAAAGCAATGAATTGGCTTTGCTTATAATTTCAACTGACACTGTTTATCTCTTTTTTGCCTTTATTACTTCAGAGAACTTGGTTCAACACCTCGGAAGAGCCTCCTAAACCTATGCCTGGCTCTTCTACTCCTGTACTGCATGTTTCTCGTCGGCATTGAGATGACCCGGTCACGGCTGGCGTGCACCATATTCGCAGCTCTCATCCAGTACTTCTTCCTAGCTTCTGTTTGTTGGTCGGCGGCGGAAGCCCTGACTTGCTTCTACTTACTGGTCCTCTCACGAAGACACCTCGTGCCTCGATACTTTTTGGCAGTACTTGCATTCGCATGGGGTGAGTTAGAAATCAGATGAATTTCCTTAAAGAAACTTTGAAAGTGTTGAGGGGTTGGCTTCATTATGCTGTATTTGTACATACTGCCCAAAAGCAAGGTTGTAGCTAGTTTGAGTGTCGGCTTAAAGACCAACTCTGACCACTAATTGTTGAACTTTCCTTGAAACAACAGCTGGGCGCGGCACACGCAATGCTTCGTTAATTTAATGTTAGCCTCCATATAAGGCTGCAGTAATAATAATGGTAATAATGGAAATATGGTAGATTCTTGTATAGTGCACATATCTACCCCTCATGACGGTAATCAGAGCGCTGTTGCCATTATTACTGCTGCCATCAGGAAATCACCAGAACCATTTCGCTTCAAGGTGGTTGCCTGGCCAAGGCGCCCAACCCTATCAACAGTTAGATTGTAGCATTCCCCCTAACAGCTCCCAAAGTATCGCTTGACGAGGCAATTGAGATAAAGTGTCTTGCCCACGGACACAAACACAGTGGCACAAGTGAGGCTCGAACCCATAACCCATCGATGAAGAGCAAGGCTGTGTACCCACTAGACCACACATGCTCTCAGTAGGTCCCAACCTCGGCGGTTAGCAATGTCCTAGTTCATTTCTAGACCTCACAGCAGGGCTAGTGTTTTCTGATCCAAATGTTGGTGTTGGCAACATAAATGGCGACACGCACTCATGCAATGTGTAGTTCGTATCGAGAGGATAACCCATGGCAGCCAACCGTGTGTCAGTAAAGCCATTGGCTGCTTTTCACTCGTAATGTATAGTTGGAGGAGATAACCCACAGTGTGCGTGCGAATAACAATGAAAACTGTCAATTTTTCCCCGTTTTTCTTTGTCAGGTGTTCCTGCATTGTTTGTGTTTTGCACATTTGCTCTGTCATACTTTGTGAATGGGACATGGCAACTGGCTGATCAATAGTAAGTAGCATAGCCATGTTTTGTGAATGCACATTTTTATTAAAAAGGTCCAAGTTTTTGGTAATTTGATTTAAAAAAAAAAAAAAACATTTTTCATTTCTGTTTGGTATTAAAAAACCACGATTAAAGATGGAGGCTCGTCAATACACCCATGGAGGAAGGAAACAACAAACAAATTTGTGCCACGAATTTCTTTGTATTCGTATACTGAGTTAAAACGACTAAAGTATTCTCCACGACGAGATATGAACTGTACTTTTGATGATTAAACCTGGCATACACAACAAAATCATTTCACGAAAATGTGTAGACTTCTGAAATTTCATTCTCTAATTGTCTAAAGTAAACTGTTTATTTTTTTATTTTTTTTGCAGCTGCTTTCTTCCTCCCGGCCAATCGCTTTATTTTGGTGTTTTGCTCCCCGTTGGTGCTTTGCTTCTCTTCAACACCCTGATATTCATGCTACTGGTTCGTCGTTTGCTGTATCAGCGTGTGCAGACAAGCACTAGCCGTCAGCAGTCACGCATTGAAGCCGTCTTGTCCCAAGCACGCATCATGTTCCCTGTCAGCCTCCTCCTGGGTGGTACGTGGCTTTTTGGCTTCCTGGGCATTGGAGTCCTAACAACCCCGTTCCACTACATCTTTGCCATCCTGAACTCTCTCATCGGGCTGGGCATATTCATCTTCTTCGTGCTCATACGCGAGAAGGGTCGACAAAGTCTTAAGGAACTGCTCTGCTGTGTGTATTGCAGAGGGGAAAGATCTCAGTTGGGTATTCAATCGTCGTCTGATAACAGGGCTGGCCGTCAACCCAACTCGCACTCAACCTTGTCGACAGGGATGTAAGCGTCAAGTTTTGTCCATTATTTTGGCAGGGGTAACGAAATGGGTTTTAAAGAGAAAATATGTACCGCTTTTACTGCAGTTTTTAAAACTTGTACTTGTACATGAAAACTATCTCTATCTGTCTTGATTAGGTATAACAGACAGTTTTACTCCCCATTATGATCTTTTACATTGCATGTATCAATGTTGTTTACTTTATGATATCTGTGTACTAGGATTATATTATATGTACTATATGTACTATATGTACAGTAGATGCTCAGGAAAATGTAAACGGAGCTCTGAACAAATCTTGTAAAATTGCTGCACATTTCGTTCCATCTCGCGGATGTTATGGATGCACAATATAGCATTCCACCATGTGACAATACATATCATCCCTTTCCAGGGGCATAGGCTGGAAATGAAAAATATAAATCGCACAAAAGTGCCCCCGGCCAAATGTGCCCCCCAAACAAACTGATTTTAGCCAAAAATTGTCAAAGGTTGTTTTGGATTCAAGGGGACGAAATAAACCTTATGAAGGGTTTGATCAGAAACTTAAGGACCGAGTCATGTACGTTGGGGGATTGGTGGTGGGATGGGGTGGGGAACGGGAGTGGTGGGCAGGGGATTGGGACGTGGTGTGGGGGAATTCCCTGTGGTGATGGGTAGAATGAGTTATATGTTTACGCAGGAAACATATTTTTGTGTAATTTTTTATTCAGTACTTTTTTTTGCTTAAGGAGCATGGCCAGATCACGTTTTTTTTTAGCCCCTAGTGCCATGAGCATCTTTTTTTGATGGATACCGGCGCATTATAAAAAACTATGAATTGTAGGATAGGGCGACAAATCGTGTGTAAAAAAGGTATATTAGGGCGACGTGCTCAATAGGGCGACATTTTGGTGTCGCCCCAATATTTTTGAGTTTAAAAATAATTTTTAAAGGTCAAAAACCATTTTTAAAAAATCGAGAACCATTTTTATTAGGTCTAGAACTGTGTCTCTTAGGTCTGTGACCATCTCTGGAAGCTTTGGGTAAAAAAATAAGGTGTCATTTTGAGTGATTCTTGCCGAAATTTCGGTGGTCCCCGGGGAGAGTCTTCCCGAAATGTCGCCCTATTGCGGCATTCAGGGTTGTTTAAATTTCTATTATTATTGTTATTATTACTTAATCATGAGTGTTGAGATTTGGATACCGTATATCGTGTCATATTTTTCTCATCACCATTCTGAAATTTCACGCTCTCTTTCTGAATGTTTTCAAGGATATTAAACTAATTTATCTGGTTATTCAAAGCAGTGCAGTTATTACACCAACTTTTTCTTTCCACATCCAAATTTGAGATGGCAAATTTCCTGTTTTTTCCCCCATGGATAGTATTTTGGAGAGGTATATTTTATATCTTTGTTAGGTTAGAACGAAATCCATTTTCTGGAAAAAATCTGGACAAGCTCCTTCAAGCCCTAATTTGTCATTTAACGAACATATGTTACTGTGTACTGTATATAAATTGTGACGTTAATCAGGCTGACGTCGCATTAAAATCGGCCATATGTAGCTAAAATTCCTATAAGGCAGTTCTTAGTTACGTAATGTTGGTGTTGCTGTTTTTAAAGTTTTTCAATCATCTATAACCGGCGTGATCTTCTCGGAATGTATTCAAAAGACATGTTCTTTGAAAACGGGGATTTTTAATGCGATACTGACGTCATTAATTCGACGCTAATACATTACATGCCTATTAGGCCTATGTCAAAGTAGCTTGCAGAAATGTTCTAAAAGACGCTTTAAAAACGTACATTTGTTTTAAAATGCTTCCAAATTAGTGTGCATCGTGCCCATTTTGTTCAATTTGCGACAGAAAGATACCATATTTTGGACTAAAAATGGTACAAATTGTTACCAAATGTTGCTGCCAAGTTTCAACTAGCGCTGGGAGTTACCGTTTATTTTTCTAAACGTTTAAACGTCAATTTAACGTTGGTTTTAAACGTTTAAACGAAAAGTAAACATAACAACAAGTAAAACTTTTTACCGCGCTCGCAATATAAAGTTCTTTAACCTGGTATCATGTGCGTTCGCGCGGCACCACTGACACTTTATTGAATTGGAGCATACATGATGCAGGCCACGAAAGTTCAGCTAGGCTTTGCTGTAATTGGATACTTTCGATAAGTCACTCAAACCCAAAGTCAGCAACCAATAAGAGAATGGAATCAATAACAGTTCCAACACAACTACGATCGTCTGCTCCCCAGTGTTTACCGCCCTTTCAGAACAAAACTGCCTCTTTAGAAATTTCCGGCGGCGCAAAACGGCCATTAGATCTTTGAAAAAGGAAGGATCGTTTTTTCACAAGTTGGTTTCGGATATCCGTTTAGCATTTTTATAAACGGATAGTTACATTTCGGTCGTTTAAACGTTTAAACGTTTACACGGTCGCAGCACTAGTTTCAACACAAGGTTTCCTTGTTGAATCATGAAGAAAAATTGTGGGTCAATGCAGGCAACTGAATGCTTTTAATCCGTACGTGACAAGCAAGGCTCAGAGCTCATAATGGCAGTAAAAAGGTATGTCAGATATGCTTTGAAAAGCAATGAGGTGAAAACTCCCTTAAATTGTGAAAAGAAGGGGAAATTTCCTTGTTATATTTATTTTATAACAAACAAAATATTGTGTTAATTTAGTATGTTTTCCGGTCAATAGTACTATACCGGTCTACTAGTATATCAATGCGGTACCTCTTGGTTTCTGTTTGTGTATTGAGCATGTAGGTTCAATTTTCCAAATAAATGTTCAGGAGAAAAAAATCAAATTATTTTTTTCTGTGAGTATATATTTGTGAGTATATATTTGTAAAACCGGGGAGGATGCCTGATCAACCAAGGACGATATTTGTAATACATGTCAAAGTAAAACGTCCCACCCTTACCAAAAAAAACCCTGCAATAAGGTACCACCCCTTCCAGGGGATTTATCCCTCTGTAGGGCTTGCTATAAGCTCATGTGATGGCCAATACAATCCTAAATCAGTTAGGAACAACTGGACTACCGCATAGGCATAGAAAGCTCTTAAAAAGTGTGTTGGGGTATGGGTACGGAACAACCTGCGCTGCTTTCGAGCGCTCTTCCCGGTCCCTGGTGCTCCTATAGGTGTTGGGAACGTTACGTCACACACATGCGTACACATATATTCGGGCGATCGCACCATGCACGCGCACCAGGAATCCCTGTACCGCGCTCGAAAGCAGCCTTGTATGGACACTACTGTGATGTCATAGCATTGCTGCCGTGGTGTTTTATCAGCGGTGTTATATTACCTTATTTAATTTTGCCGACGTATACCATATGATTTTGCCGACAAAATATTAATTGCAGCATATGGGAGGCAAGAAAGTGTGGGTGGGAAATAGCTTTTCAATTCCATGGTGTATTATTGAAACTTGCTTCCCACTTTTTAGCGAAAGGTTAGGCCAGCTAGCTAGCTAAACGTGATCACCAACCATCCATGCCCGCCAAGTGTAAATGTCAAAAATATATGGAGTCCCCTTTCACTTCAAACGTCAAACATGCTTTGAGAGGCAGTAAATCAAACATTCTATACTTTCAAAAGAAGGGGAATTCTACGGGATATTGCACTTTAACGGACTACTATAGTACATTCATGGAGGAAGAAACTTCCTCTATGGTACAATGCACATGTATTATTCAAGTGCACGAACCCTACGCACATTTATTAAAATGATTTCGCTTTGAAATTTAAATTGGATTGCGGAGTTGGATGCTTGCCGATACAAAAAGACTTTGGAGTGATATAGGCCTCTGGCCTACCCTGCCAGTGATAGAAACTTTGCAGGAAAAGGGTCAGGAAAAAGGATACGGCCATTATTATAAAGCTTGTCTGGAGATTTCAATTGAAGTGCCTGAGTTTCAATCCGGGTCCTCGCCAGAAGGCTGATTTTGGGGAACAGCGTGGAAATTTATCAGCCAAAACAATTGTTGAACGGCAAGTCGGCAATATGAAACGACTGACATCGTTTGTTGTGGCCGCCCTGGCAGCCTTTGCCTTCCCTACAGTTACTGGACAGAACGAACGAGGTGGTACGTTTTTGTTGTTGTTGTTGTTGTCTTTTTTGTTCCAAACAACATTAAATAACATGGCTGAAATTTCTAAAAAAATACCGTTCTTTATAGTTATGTATATTAATGCGCTGTTCTTTCTGGAATTCAACGTTTCATATACATTATGTACAATAATTGACCGGTCTTCATACTATTTATGGGAGGTAACCAGATTTGTATTTTGTTTAATGGATTAATTTCTTTAACCTTTAACCTAATAATCATAAAATACCTCCCCAAAATATTATCCATGGGAAGAAAACAGTTTGGATGTTAAAGCAAACAAGTTGGTGTAGCCTGATAAATTAGTTTACTCAAAATTCGGTGGATTTTTTACGATATCCCTGATCAAGATGAAGCGCCGTTTACGTGTCCTTATATTATCCTATGTGGAATATGTGGACGGGAACCAGTCTAAGGAATAAATCGTAGGTCAAACGGGTCAAACGGTGTTTTCCAGTGTCTTGTGAGTCTTGTCCCAGGATGGTAAAGGCCAATATTTCCTTACCTCGGTTTGGTTGGTCAGATCATTATGCATATTCATGTTCTTGTTACTGTACTGCACACTGTACTACGGGTTGGTTGTGCAGTGTGTGGCCTAAGTACGTTGACCACCGACAAATACAAGAAATCCAGGCCCATGTTACTGCCAAATAATTACTCTCTTTGTACATGTACATGATGTACATGTATATGTTGTCGAATTGAACAGTTTGGTAATAAAAATGACTTTATATATTTTGTTTGAATTTAAGAAATTGTTCTAAGTTCCAACATATGGGATTAGAGCAAGGTTTCCTTGCTCTATTTTTCTATGCTCTATGATGGGAAGAAATTGAAACCATAACAAGAACAACGAAGAAATAAAGTCAACCTGAAATGATTTAAATGATAAACATAGATATTTGCCCAAGAAAACCAAAATCTTTGAAAATTCTGGCTAACTCGTTAGCATATATGTTTTCAATCAATTCATGATCATGCTTTGTGACGTAAAAGTTGTAAGTTATTTGTTTCAGATGTTTAGTCCTTGTATGGTATATTTTTCACCATAAATTGTATATGCGTTCACAATTGTGTGTGATGGATCATGGATAAAGCCAATTCAGTGCTAAACCAAACTTTGACTACCATTCCGCATGTCCGAGTCATCACGTACGTTACCAATGATATTTATTGCTGTATTGAAAGACCTCACAAAGCCTTTGAGTTTGAACAGCTCATGCACGAACATGCTGTACAAATCTCACACTGGATTCTACCGTATTTTTTCCCCAGTACTGCAAACTAGTTTTGCGCAACCAGGGTGCATGTGAACTCAAACTTAATTTTTTACCAAACTGTTCACATTGTTGAATTAATAATGATCCTAATTTAAAGTTGATGGAGGCCTATAAGAAAACGATTATATTTTCACCCGCTGTATATAATATTTTGGTGATTATAGCCTACTCAGGCCTTGGGCCAACCAACCATGGAGGAAGAAAACACATGGGCCAACTAAAAAACATAGGGGAATACCATGGAGGTAGGAAACATGCAAATATTGGCCTTTACCATCCTGGGGAAAAAAATTACGCGTCCCGGTATCCCAAGACCGAATTTTGGTTCCCCCTTCCACGCCCCGCCTACGCGCTGTACCCACTGCCGATAGAGGGCGCCGCGGCCATTTTGTAGTGCCTATTGAAACGTGCGTAAACACCGCGACATGTGTGAAAATGCACAAACTCGTCCTGCGTTCGTGGCGTAGATCATGAGATTCTATGCGTAGATCGTGCTAAACAAAAGTTTTTGTTGTCAAATTGCGTTTTCGCCGAGCTCATTTCGGTAAGATTTTACTTTAAGACCTGCAGGGCAGTTAACTTATTCTAGCTTATCAACCACCGAAAAGTGAAATTCGAATACAAAATGATGATTTTTGGGTGGAAAAATTTGAACGAGTTCTTCGAAAAAACATTGATTTTTTACGCGGAGCAGAGCCATGTCTCTGCACGGATTGTGTGCATAGCCATAGCTTAGGCTTAGCCTAGGGTTAAAAAAGTGCAGGTAGGCCTATATGAAAGTAAAATCTTTCCGGTTCCCGTTTCATTTTACTTGGGTGCAACATTTTCAGTGAAAACAATAGAAGTGAAGGGAGCTGCCATTTTCGACAGGCATACACACGGTGAATTTGCACTTTGCCACGTTTTGTTCTGGGAAGGCTTTAAATGCGACATTCCACAAACATGACAGAGGGCCTACGAGTAAAATTAGGTTTTTTTTTTGTCACAAAGCCCAATTTCCTATGCATACCTTACCATTGTTAAATAGCCTCAAGCCACAACTGCATTACTAGCGCCAACTGTCCACGTATACAACAAGGTCATGCAAGCAGGGCCTATCCTATGCCTAGTGGCCAAGGTCAAGCCTACTCCAAGTGGAAATTTTCTCACAAAGCAAACTCCCCAAAATTTGATTTTATTCAAAGTGCAATCCAAATTTCAAACATGCAACGTTGATTAATGATTAGTGCAAAATCAAGACTTTTTAAATTATCAGTCATTGATTTGTCATGAACTTTTAAACGAGCATGATGCCCTTACAAAAAAGTCCTATAGGAATCCTATAGGATCCTATAGGATTTCCAAAAATCCTATAGGATTTCCAAAAATCCTATAGGATTTCCAAAAATCCTATAGGATTTCCAAAAATCCTATAGGATCCTATAGGATTTCCAAGAATCCTATATGATTTTTTGGTAACTATATAGATACCTATAGGATTCCTATTAATAGGACTGTGTTGTGTCCTATAGGATTCATATAGGATTCCTAATTGACAATGTTGTGTCCTGTATTATACCTATACGATGCCTATATAGAGGTCTTTATTGTCGTACAAGATGGCTTTGGAATCCTATAGGACTCTTCCTGCTGGTATACATTTGCATTTTCCAGACATACCCGGTACCTTATTACCCTTTTACAACTTGTTAGTGTTCTAAATCACATGCACAAAAACAATTCACAAAACGAAACTTTGATTTTCTTTTAAATTTAATGCGAATATATACATGTTTTATTTCCAATGAGAGCAACATAAATTCAAAGATATATCACATGGATGATATTTTAAAACCATATTTTGCCACTCTTTATTTTTAAGATATAGGTAATCACAGTTTGTTTTAACAGTGAGAATAATGTCCATGTCTACAGGTACATATATAGAAAATAATGTGCAATGTACAATAATAGTATAGGTTGCAGACTTCTGCGTTTTGTTCATCAGTCTTAGAAAGGAAAATAATTTGAAATTAAAAATAGAGTGCTTGGTTACCGTTTATAATTAAATAAATGTGTTGGAAATTAAGGTAGCACAAACCCTAACCCCTTGGTCCTATGGAAAAGCATGTACAAATTGGAGGATTTGGTACCGTTATAGGGTTGAAGACTAACTAAAGTAATAACTGCATATCTTATAAGCTTAAGCAACAGCCACTTCATCAGATACATATATTTCAACAAATTTTACTTCCAACAGGTAAGATGGACTCTTAAGCAGCTCTTCCGGGAGCTCTTCTAAGTTTCAGTACTTGAGAATGTTAAATGATGATTATTTCAAATCGCGTGTGTGTTTTGGGCTTGTGGACTGCACAAAACCTTTTAAAGTTCATACAGTGCTAAAAATAATAACATTTCAACTTTCGTTAAATTCTATATTTCATAAAGCAAAAATGTCATCTGGTCATGACCAGATGACATTTTTGACCCACCAATTTTTCCCACGGGTGTTGAGTATTTTGGGGAAGTATTTATAAAACTGGGATTGCACTCTAAATATTGATGAAATCAAACGGCTGCCCACTTCTAACGCTCCACCCGGGACATTTAAGAAAACCTTTTTGGAAGATGTCAAATACTTTTACAGTACACTCAAAATTATAATTAAAACCCACTGGCCTCCCGGTCTGTAACAAAACAGTAAGTGACACTACATGAAGTACATGTAAACAAATTATATTTGAATTTATTTCATTAACCCATCAAGTGAACTTTGTAAGGCACGAGTGCAACTTCTCACAGTACTTGTCTGCCACAATACTAGCAGGGTTTGTTGACCAAAATTATATATACGTCCGTGCATAAAGGTAGGTCGAAGTGTGAATGGCGCCCTCTATCGGTAGTGGGTACAGCGCGTAGGCGGGGCGTGGAAGGGGGCCGGGGAACCGAAATTCAGTCTTGGGACAAGACTAGTGTCTTGTATGTTTTGCGCCATTTAGTGTATTTTCTGGTGTTTTCCGGTATTTAGTATGTTTTCCGGTATTTAGTGTGTTTTCCGGTGTTTTCCGGTATTTAGTATGTTTTCCGGTGTTTTCTGGTGTTTTCCGGTATATAGTATCACCCCTTGGGTCATCCATTCCAAATTGGATGAAGAATGTGCTAGCAGAGAAATTTATTCAGGTCACGAAATTTTAATAAATTTTTATCGTTTTAGAGATAATTATGCATGTATTATATATTGTAAAAAAAAAACATTTTAGTTACCCGAATCACTTTCGGGTCGGTTGTATACTGAAGATTGGACAGAAACATTTATATACAAAAAACAAAATCTCGCCCGTGTTATAGGAATAGGCGTTTTTAGTCGTGTTGTGCCGGGAAGCTCAGATTTCACCTTTGCCGCGAGACTTTAATACAACCCCAGCTGCCTATCAGGCTCAAT
This sequence comes from Henricia sp. BOLD:AAB3569, assembly GCA_037783545.1. Lineage (NCBI taxonomy): Eukaryota > Metazoa > Echinodermata > Asteroidea > Spinulosida > Echinasteridae > Henricia > Henricia sp. BOLD:AAB3569. Next base: position 1,174,085 of record JBBELK010000777.1, on the reverse strand, counting down.
GGCTAATCAAACAATTTTCTTTTATTCACTACCATATATCTTACTCTTAGGTACCACTTACTCCTGGGTGGCATATGCCAAAGTGCCTAATTGCCTAAAAGAACATTCTACCGTAGATGGACTGGATTTTAAATATGATCCACCATTGGCCAGAATTTAGTAGTGACGTACATGTCATATTATTTTTATGAAAATACCGAACTCGCCTTCGCCTCGTTCGGTATTTTCATGACTCGTGTGGTATATTCTCATATCATCCTCTTAAGCCAATATTATATAATTCTTTCCCTTATATTCTCCTTATAATGACTTAATAACCACAAAAACATGTTAATATTTTAAGTGAAGGGATTATTTATAGGAGTATTCATATGCCTACTATTATTATTTTCATACCGTTATTACTATATCTTCTTTTTGGGTTATAATGCAGATGCGTTCACCATGTGTCCAGTTAATGGCGTGCCAAGGACAGCTCCACAGGGTGCCGTAGCGACAGTGGTGACTTGGAACCACCCTATGATAAATAACCCTTCAGGACTTGGGACAGTGACTCGCACACGATCACCTGGCGAAACATTTTCCTCAGGAGATACTCTAGTAGTTTACACATTCACGCATCCAACCAAACCCACAGTCACTTGCAGCTTTACTGTGACAGTCATCCAAGGTATAAGCACCTAACCATTGCGCAACCCCCCCCCCCCCCCCCCCCACCCCACCCCACCCCCACCCCACCCCACCCCACCCCCCCTCTCCCCACCCTTCATGCTGCTTTATCTCTTAGGTGGGCGTTTGGTCACGTTTTTCATGCCTCAGGGTGGGGAAATTTGACCCATTTAAATCAAAATACATGTGCATCTGATAGCAAGATGCGCAATTTTTTGCACCCGTGGGTGGGAATTTCTGTCAACTAAAATTTTGCCCCAGGGGTGCGGATTTTGTCACGCGGAAAGTCACAATATGAAATGATGTGACAATGGATCCACAAAGTGCCTACTCGGACATGATGCATGATGACAATGTGACACCCCCACGTCATGGCTGCCTGTGCAGAGTCTATTTGGATTATCATCTTTTTATTTTTTTTTTAATTTTTATTATCTCATAAATGTAATAACTGAGAAGTTGATCATGAATATTTTACTGACAAGTAGTCCAAGTTGTTTAACACTAAAATTTGCTTACTTTGAAAAAAAGGGTTACAAGCCAAAAACATATGTGTATAACATTTGACTGGTATTCTGCTACTGTTAATTGCTAAGAAGTAAGAATTTGTCTATGGTTTTTCTGTGTGTGTTGATACACAGCAAACTCGACTACGGATACAATGGTACCCGTGATCAGCAACTGTCCAGCTGACATCCGAACTTATCAAGATCCGGGACAGACCTATGCAACAGTGACGTGGGAGGAACCGATAGTTTATGACGACAGCGGTGTACCGCCGAATAGAATCCAAACCAATGTTCCAGGGGAGAGATTCGAGAGTGGTCAGGTTAATGTGGTCACATACACATTCCGGGATGGTGCATTTAATCTTGCTCGGTGTCAATTTACAATCATTGTATCAGGTGAGAATCTTTCATTTAAGCAGGGTTGCCATACTTTAGCAGCGTGATGCGTACACTTGATCGCAAGCTTGGGGTCAAACACCGATCTCGGGATCAGCTCCGGATCACAAACTGAGTGTATAAACACTGTGCTCGAGATCAACTACAGAATGTAAACGTGGCACTCTGAATCTGATTGTGGTTAATACCCACGCATTCTTATCAGGGGATCAATCTTGATCCTGAGCTCAGAACCAGTGTAAACACAGTGTAGGTGGCGGGGGGGCTCAAGGGGTGGCACGTACAACACGTTTGAATAGGGAGGGGGTGAGGAGGCACCGAAAACAGCTTGATAAATATATAGCCCAGGTTGGACGTTGTTGTCTTAATTGCATTACGACTGACGTCCAGGTTAGGCCTTCAAAAAAAAAAACATGTTTATAGTGTTAGCGCCGCGTCGTCAAAGCTTTTTTGTTTCAAAAATGGCAAAAAAAACCCAAATATCGTCAGAGCGTGCATCACTTTCAACCCTGCGCGTCAAACAAAATCTGGGGGCGGCGGCGGGCTGGTGAATGGATGAGCAAAATAATATATCTATTACCAACCCTGTAACAGCATCGCCGATATAGCCGTGCCTTTATGATTCCATATTTGTTTCTTTATTTTTAGTAATTAAAAAAAAACGCAAATTTGTACTACGACAATGGGGACTGCCCCATTGAAGCTCGGAGGGTTAATATGTGTTGTCTGTTTTTTTAATTTCGTTTTGCTATAAAATGCTAAGTTGATGTCATTAATGTGATTTTTCTCAAGACTGTATTAACTGATGTGTATTTCAATATTATTTTTCAGCCGATCTCGTGCGACCCGTCGTCATTTGTCCAGACAATATAATTAGGACAATTGATTTTGGACTTGGTGGCATCAATGTCGTATGGACTGCACCTACTGTGACAGACAATTCAGGAAGCTTCACTCAAATTCTGGCAACCCACACTTCAGGCCAATTTTTTCAAACTGGAATGACTACAGTCACCTATATTTACCGGGATGACGCCAGCAATACTAACCAGTGTTCATTCACTGTGACCATTACGGAAGGTAATTTATTTGGCTTTGTATTTAAATTGTCTTGAGAGGGATTCCTACAGATTTATGCAAACATGATGTAGAAATGCAGCAACATGAAAGAAGGGAAGAATACAGGAAGAGATTGTTAATAAAGAGGAGATTAGATGGGGAAAAGGGAATTTGTAAGTTGCTTGGCGATAAAAAGGACCTGTATAAAGAGAGGGAAATAGAGTGTGTACAAGATGCTTTTATTTGTTTACAAATCACTGCACGGTCTTGCTCAAACATACATCAACAATTTACTGTAAAAGCTGAAATATTCGCGGTGGTTTTATTTTCGCGCATTTCGCGCACCAGACAGAGCCCGCGAAAATATTGTTTGCAACAATTGTGGCGATCCCTGAAACATTATTTCCATCCGCGAAAATAACAACTCGCGAAAATGTCAGTGATGTTGAATTGCGCGAAAATATCTGTACGCGAAAATATTGGCTTTTACAGTATTACAACCCCACACGTATATTTTAATCGGGTAATCTAAATTCTCCTGACTGAACCTAGGTCATTTCACTCATGGGGGGGTGGGGGAGGTTTGCTCTTTTTCATGTGCCGTACCTCATCTCTGGAATAAGCTGTCTTCATGGATACGATTTTCCCCATATCTTTTCCACAGTTTGAGAAAAACCTAAAAATGCACCTTTTCAATGAGGCATTCCAGGATGAGTGATGTTATCTTATTTTGTTTTTTGTATCAGCGCCTTGAGCACCTTTAATGGTGGCTAAAATGCCACATTTTGCGATGTCCCATGTGGACTACCATACATCTCTCTATTTTGTCGTTTGTAGGGAAAATCATGTAATCTGATCAGTTTAAAAATGACCGTCGTCCACTCCAATGACAATAATTATTAATTTAGTATTCAACAGGGATAGAATATATGGGTAACATCAGTAATCCAAGACACACAGCCCATAGTTTGTCACAATTGTCACATGTTTGTTAGGGTGGCTGAGGAGGAGGGGCGCGCGGGGGGAGGTGAAGCATATGCAGCAATATTGGGAGCAGTTATCAGAGATCAACAAGTTTTAAATATTTGTAATGCTAATTTTTGCTCTTTTACAAAAAGATATTACTTGTTGCAGTCCGCAACCGGTGTGCTTCTTTTTTGTGGAGGTGATTAGCAGGGTTGTAACTAGTCTCCCTCTGCTCGAGTCCCCAAGTCAATTAGTCAAGTCAAGGTGCCTTCGAGTCCCAAGTCAAGTCAAGTCAAGATGCCCTCGAGTCCCAAGTCAAGTCAAGTCAAGATGCCCTCGAGAGTCGAGTCAAGTCAAGTCAAGTCAAGTCAAGTCAAGTCAAGATGCCCTCGAGTCCCAAGAATATGATTTTACGCTTTAACCTCATTAAACTTTGCCAAACAAGCTAAAGAATACAATAAAATTACCATACATAATTTTTCTTTCGTGAAAAAAGAACCACGTAGAGAACTAATGAAAAAATACTCCGATCATTCTTCTGATTCGCACGGCTGGCCATAAAACCGCTAGTCCACGTGCGTGCATGATGGTACTAGTAGCTAGCCCTGTATAAGTTGTTACAATACGTTATCTGTGCAACGACACAAAATGCTTGCGAAGAGCAATGCGCGTAAACACAGTAAACCTAAGTGAGCGGCTTAATAAGAGGCCAACTCATGCCGATCACCGTTTTGTTAACTTAAACGTCATTGGCCAGAAATTAGTAGCAACATGTCATATTATTTTTATGAAAATACCGAATTCGCCTTCGTCTCGTTCTGTATTTTTCATGACTCGTGCGGTATATTCTTATATCACCCTCAAAGCCAATATTATATTCCTTCCTTTATTCTTCTTATAATGACTTAATAACCACAAAAACATGTTAATATTTTAAGGGAAGTGATTATTTATAGGAGTACATGTATTCATATGCCTACTATTATTATTTTCATACAATTATTACTATTATATCTTCTTTTTGGGTTATAATGCAGATGCATTCACCATGTGTCCAGTTAATGGCGTGCCAAGGACAGCTCCACAGGGTGCCGTAGCGACAGTGGTGACTTGGAACCACCCTATGATAAATGACCCTTCAGGACTTGGGACAGTGACTCGCACACGATCACCTGGCGAAACATTTTCCTCAGGAGATACTCTAGTAGTTTACACATTCACGCATCCAACCAAACCCACAGTCACTTGCAGCTTTACTGTGACAGTCATCCAAGGTATAAGCACTAGTATCCATTGTGCATGCACACACCCTCCCCCACCCTTCATGCTGCTTTATCTCGGGGTGGGGATTTTGACCCATATAAATAAAAATACATGTGCATCTGATAGCAAGATGCGCAATTGTTTGCACCCGTGGGTAGGAATTTTTGTCAACTAGAATTTTTCCCCAGAGGTGCGGATTTTGTCACGCGAAAAGTGACAATACCCACTACTTATAGGTGGGGTAGCCCAACTGTGCTTGCACAGGCAATCTACTAAAGAAAGACAAATTTTAATAGCACCTTTGCACCAGCAGCCATGACAGGGCGCAGGTTTTCTATATGAAATGATGTGACAATGGATCCACAAAGTGCCTACTCGGACATGATGCATGATGACAATGTGACACCCCCTGTCATGGCTGCCTGTGCAAAGAGTCTATTTGGATTAATTATCTTTTTTTAATTTTGCTTAAATATTATTTCATAAATGTAGTAACTGAGAAGTTGATCATGAATATTTTACTGACAAGTAGTCCAAGTTGTTTAACACTAAATTTTGCTTAGAACAAAATTTGCTTACTGGGTCATTCCATGTCAAGTCACCCAATGGGTTAAACCCGACCCTCTCAGATTTTGGTGAAACTTTGTATACTTGTTGATTGGGATCCCACAGCACCAAATATCAAAATTTAGATCAATCGGACCAGTGGTTCCGGAGGTAAGGTCCCCCGAATTTTGAAATTTTTGGCTAAAAGTGGCACGGACGCCCACCTTTAAAGTATCTCGTGAACTACTGAGCCAATCTTCACAAACGTGGTGTTGTTGGAAAGGTGATTAGTCAAGGATTCCAAATTTGCCATTATTTTTGGGATTGAAGTATGCTATGACCTCAAATTTGACCTTGTGGATCACGTGACCTTAAAATGACCTTTCCTGAAATTTAATAACCCACTCATTAACTAAAACATATGAAATTTTCAGAGGTGTAATATTCTTTGTTTAGCAGTAATACTAATTCAAACGTTGCCCACCTGCAGAGATGATTGATACAGTGCATTACAATGTGCCTGGATCAAGTATACATGTACATGTACATGTACATGTATCTGTGTGACATCTGAAAGGCAAAAAAACGTAGTTTGATTTGCATTTCTTTGAACATTTGATGCTTTCAAGTTGGACACAATGTCACATGTTGATTTGTAAGTATCAATTTCTTTTCTTCATAATACTTATTACCGGGGTAGGTTGTTATATCATAATTGTATGAATCAATTCACTTGGACACATGTAAACAAAGTTTGCATGTTTTTGTTCAAAAATGCTATAGACATGGGCATTGCGATACGTACATTTAATATCAAGCATGTGCTTGAGTGTTATTTTTTAGTTGATTCACAATAGAGCCTGGAGAGATATTGACGATATTTTGTTATTAGTTACCATGCACCATTCAAAAGTGCATTCAAATTTTGTGGGATGGGGGGTGTTTTTTTCCTTCAAAAGCGAGCACGCGCGGCCCGCAATTAGGGTGGGGATATTTTACATAGGAGGCCTATTTTTTTGCGTGAGAATGCACAGTATGGGTTCGTCCGGCATACAGAGCGATCCCACCCCAACCCACCATACCCCACCCCACCCCACCCCACCCCACCCCACCCCACCCCACCCCACCCCACCCCACCCCACCCCACCCCACCCCACCCCACCCCACCCCACCCCACCCCACCCCACCCCACCCCACCCCACCCCACCCCACCCCACCCCACCCCACCCCACCCCACCCCACCCCACCCCACCCCACCCCACCCCACCCCACCCCACCCCACCCCACCCCACCCCACCCCACCCCACCCCACCCCACCCCACCCCACCCCACCCCACCCCACCCCACCCCACCCCACCCCAGGGATCGAGGCATGAAGTCAGAGGAAAGCAGTCTAATAGTAATACAATTATGATACAACCTAATAAGTATTATGAAGAAAACATTGATATACTTACAAAGTACATGTGCATGTGTACTTGATCCATGCACATTGTACATGTATGTAATGCACTGTATCAATATCTCTGCAGGTTGGCAACTTTTGAATCAGTATTACTGCTAAACAAAGATTACACCTCTGAGTTTTAGTTAATGAGTGGGAGATTAAATTTCAGGAAAGGTCATTTTAAGGTCACGTGATCCACAAGGTCAAATTCAAGGTCATAGCAAAGGTCAATGCACCCTCAGCCTACTTCAATCCCAAAAATAATGACAAATTTTGAATCCTTAGTTGACTAATCACCTTTCCAACAACACCACGTTTTGTGAAGATTGGCTCAGTACTTCCCGAGATACTAGGGTTCAAAGGTGGGCATCCTTGCCACTTTTAGCCAAAAATTCCAAAATTCGGTGGACCTTACCTCCGGAACCACTGGTCCGATTGATCTAAATTTGGATATTTGGTGCTGTGGGATCCCAATCAACAAGTATACCAAGTTTCACCAAAATCCGAGAGGGTCGGGTTTAAAATGTCAATTTGAAAAAAAAAGTTACCAGCCAAAAACATCTGTGTATAACATTTGACTGGTATTCTGCTACTGTTGCTAAGAAGTAAGAATTTGTCTATATGTATTGTTTGGTTTGTCTGTGTGTGTGTGTTGATACACAGCAACCTCGACTATCGATACAATGGTACCCGTGATCAGCAACTGTCCAGCTGACATCCGAACTTATCAAGATCCGGGACAGACCTATGCAACAGTGACGTGGGAGGAACCGATAGTTTATGACGACAGCGGTGTACCGCCGAATAGAATCCAAACCAATGTTCCAGGGGAGAGATTCGAGAGTGGTCAGGTTAATGTTGTCACGTACACATTCCGGGATGGTGCATTTAATCTTGCTCAGTGTCAATTTGCAATCATTGTATCAGGTGAGAATCTTTTATTTAAGCAGGGTTGCAATACTTTTTAAAGTAGCAGCGTGATGCGTACACTTGATCGCAAGCTTGGGGTCAAACACCGATCTCGGGATCAGCTCCGGATCACAAACTGAGTGTATAAACACTGTGCTCGAGATCAACTACAGAATGTAAACGTGGCACTCTGAATCTGATTGTGGTTAATACCCACGCATTCTTATCAGGGGATCAATTTTGATCCTGAGCTCAGAACCAGTGTAAACACAGTGTAGGTGGCGGGGGCTCAAGGGGTGGCACAACACGTTTGAATAGGGAGGGGGTGAGGAGGCACCGAAAACAGTTTGATAAATATATAGCCCAGGTTGGACGTTGTTGTCTTAATTGCATTACGACTGACGTCCAGGTTAGGCCTTAAAAAAAAAAAACATGTTTATAGTGTTAGCGCCATGTCACTTTCAACCCTGTGCGTCAAAGCTTTTTTGTTTCAAAAATGGCAAAAAAACCCCAAATATCGTCAGAGCGTGCATCACTTTCATCCCTGCGCGTCAAACAAAATCTGGGGGCGGCGGCGGGCTGGTGAATGGATGAGCAAAATAATATATCTATTACCAACCCTGTAACAGCATCGCCGATATAGCCGTGCCTTTATGATTCCATATTTGTTTCTTTATTTTTAGTAATTAAAAATACAAATTTGTACTACGACAATGGGGACTGCCCCATTGAAGCTCGGAGGGTTAATGTGTTGTCTGTTTTTTTAATTTCGTTTTGCTATAAAATGCTAAGTTGATGTCATTAATGTGATTTTTCTCAAGACTGTATTAACTGATGTGTATTTCAATATTATTTTTCAGCCGATCTCGTGCGACCCGTCGTCATTTGTCCAGACAATATAATTAGGACAATTAATTTTGGACTTAGTGGCATCAATGTCGTATGGACTGCACCTACTGTGACAGACAATTCAGGAAGCTTCACTCAAATTCTGGCAACCCACACTTCAGGCCAATTTTTTCAAACTGGAATGACTACAGTCACCTATATTTACCGGGATGACGCCAGCAATACTAACCAGTGTTCATTCACTGTGACCATTACGGAAGGTAATTTATTTGGCTTTATATTTAAATTGTCTTGAGAGGGGTGGGGGGGGGGGGGGGGGTAATTTGCTCTTTTTCATGTGCCGTACCTCATCTCTGGAATAAGCTGTCTTCATGGATACGATCTTCCCCATCTTTTCCACAGTTTGAGAAAAACCTAAAAATGCACCTTTTCAATGAGGCATTCCAGGATGAGTGATGTTATCTTATTTTGTTTTTTGTATCAGCGCCTTGCAATGAGCACCTTTAATGGTGGCTAAAATGCCACATTTTGCGATGTCCCATGTGGACTACCATACATCTCTCTATTTTGTCGTTTGTAGGGAAAATCATGTAATCTGATCAGTTTAAAAATGACCGTCGTCCACTCCAATGACAATAATTATTAATTTAGTATTCAACAGGGATAGAATATATGGGTAACATCAGTAATCCAAGACACACAGCCTGTAGTTTGTCACAATTGTCACATGTTTGTTAGGGTGGCTGAGGAGGAGGGGCGCGCGGGGGGAGGTGAAGCATATGCAGCAATATTGGGAGCAGTTATCAGAGATCAACAAGTTTTTAATATCAAGTCAAGGTGCCCTCGAGTCCCAAGTCAAGTCAAGTCAAGTCAAGTCAAGTCAAGTCAAGTCAAGTCAAGTCAAGTCAAGTCAAGTCAAGTCAGGCATGTTGGTCAAGTTCGGTAGTCAAGTAGTCACGAAAATAAGTTTAAACACTGGAACTGGCATTTATGTTACTCAGGTTATTGTTTATTGAGTGCTAAAATACAATTTGGTCCCCAAAATGTCACAAAAATGCATAAAATAATATATTTTGGTTTTGGCAGACTGGAGTCAAAATCTCAAGTCAAGTCATTTAAGCCCGCCGCACACCTCTGCGATTTACCGGATAATCGGACCATCGGACCACTTACCGGAAAGGTGTGCGCTGAAACAATTCGGGCCGGTCTGACCGTACGCTATAGACCGGAGCAAATCAAACTTGTTTGATTTTTCCGGATCCGATGGTCCGGTGTCCGATGGGCCGGTAAATCGCAAAGGTGTGCGGCGGGCTTTAAGGTTCAAGTCTCAAGTCAAGTCATTTGAGGCTCTAGTCCCAAGTCAAGTCGGCAAAAATCGGTACTCGAGTCGCTCCGAGTCTCGAGACGCCTCGAGTCCGAGTCATTACAACCCTGCTGATTAGTCAATCAGCATGCCATATGTTAATCTTTGGAGATGTGAATTTGAGAGTTTCTTTTGGCGAAAAACAATTTATGCGAGCCTATGTAGGGGTGTAGCCAGACCATTTTGTTTGGGGGGTGGGGGGTGACCAGAGCTTGCAGAGTTGCTCAGCAGGGGGGTGGGGGTGGGGTGCTGGGCTGGGCTGGGGCTGGTGAATGGATGAGCAAGATGGTATATGGGTCTGTCCACAGTAATGGGGTACATTTGAAAAGTAAGTCAATAATTCCTTTCAGATGTCTTTAGTTTATCTCAGAATTAAAGAAATGTCCTTGTTTTGTTCTCAGGAGATAACTTTTGCCCAAAAAGGTAAAAAATTTCTGCCACAACATACATTTTTGAAAAGCTTGTGTACAAATTTTCCTATTACGTAGGTAACGTGGACAGACCATTTTGTGACATTTTTTTCCGTCTTTGTTACACGCGTAATAGGAAAATTTGTGCACGGGGTTTTCAGAAATGTATGTTGTAGGACTATTTTTCTTACTCCTTGGTGAAAAAGTTATTTCCTCAGTTTAGCTTGATAATTGAAAGATAAAATTAAGACATTTGAAGTGAACACGGACCTAAGATCTTGAATGTTACAGAAATGTACCCCATTACTGTGGACAGACCCATATCTATTACCAACCCCATAACAGCATTGCCGAGACTGTGATAAATGCCTCCCATATGCGACTAGCGCGTACGCCACAGGAGACAATTGGGGAATCCCCCAATATGATGTTGGGGCGCGAGGTGATGCTCCCAATAGACCGATCCAGTAAGCTCCGCCCATATTGGAATTGACCAATCACAGCCTCAGGTTCAGGTAACCAAAAAGTGGATCTCTATTTTGGTTACCTGAGTCCTCAAAATTTTGTGCACAGAGCTACGGCAAATGCAGCACGAGTGACGCAAAAACACCATAAACATCATTTTTATCAGCACAGAGGAGGCTAGCGGGTTTAAAACGGATTGTATAAGACTATCCTAACCTAATTTTAATCCCTTCATAAATGTGTTTTTGTGTAAACGTGAAAAACTTACCAAAATTAGCTTGTCGTTTTGCTAAGTTGTGCATTCACTTCGTTTTAGATGTGTGCCGAGATGTTTTTGTTTGATCGCTCGCGTAATGCAGGCGTGTTGTACGTGCACGCACACGACCGGATATACTTAAGTGCACATTTTGCTTTCGAGCGTGCAGTTTCTGTGTGCGTGTGCGTGTTTCAATACGCGCTGACCAGGGCGCGGACGCTGACGCACGGCACGGCCACGCGACTCTACTGCACACGTGCATCGCACGTGTGGCATGTTGCTAGGCAATTTCTAAGTGGGCGGAGCTTACTGGATCGGTCTATTGACCTCACAATGGAGCATCCACCCCCAAATGAGAAGATAAAGACTGACTACGCCAGCAGTCTGAGGAGCCATACAAAGGGCTCACGAGAGGGCGCAAAATGCCCTTGGCAAGAACATGAGGCGCCAAAAACAAAACTACAACCGGAAAAGCAGTGATCCCTGCATCCGTGAGGGGGCATTGGTCTGGCTGTTTAATCCAGCCAAAAAGAAAGGGGTAAGCCCCAAGCTTCAGATGAAATGGGAGGGGCCATACCTTGTCCTCAAAAAGCTGTCTGATGTGGTTGTTCGCGTGCAGAGGTCAAAGGGCGCGAAACCACGTGTGGTCCACTTGGACCGACTTAAGCCTTACAATGGGGACCCGATTGAATCATGGAAGGCTGCAGTACCTGTTCCCTGTGAGGAACCAGAGACAGCTATAGAGAGTCAAGAAGACTCACACATAGAACAGCCGTTGATTGAGTTGGAGGCTGGAAACAGCAGTAGTGAACCGGTCCCTGTGCCAACTGAGTTAATTCAAAGCGATGAGCACAATATTAACGCGGTACCAGACACACATCCAGCACGGAGATACCCAAAACAAAAGCATCAAAAACCCGCTAGGTACCGCTAGCATGATCTTCTCCTGAAAGCAAGAGTAGGAGTCGGGAGGCTAAGCGAGAAGCTTAATGTATATAAGTAAAAATCAAAGCTGAAATTAACCAATCTGTGTACATTGAAAAGAAAATGATTAGGAAATGATTGGTGTTTCTTGTATTTAGTGACGTTGCATGCTATGCAAAAAGTTTACGAGTTGTTACAACCTAATTGAAGATACCCCACATATGTTCTTTGTTAATGTGTTGAGGCTGTGCAGGTATCTACTGTTATATAAAAGTTTTAAAAAACAAGTTTGCTATAGTTCTTGAGTTAACATGTTTATAGTGTATCAGAGTTGTTGTTATGTTGTTGTTTTCTTCTTTAAAGTAAAGTTGCCCAATCAGTGGTTTGAGAATTGATCTGTTGCGTTATAATAAGAATAATCGGCTTAATCAAAATGGGGATATTTAGGCCTGTCGGGAGGCTATGTGACGCAACAGGGGTGCAACACAATTGCTGGGGGCGCTGTGCACACTGTACGGTCACCCGGAAACGTTAGGAAAACGTACTGTGCAAGTGCAATGCACTAGCGCGGCATTGTGTGCTGTGTATATGAAAGCTCCGCTCCGTGTGTCGTGATTGGCCAGGCTGTACGGTCGCATGCACTGGGCATGCGCGGGAAACTGATAAAACCAGCGAGCATGAGCCGCTTCTGGCTCAGTTCGGAGTGATGTCCGGGCTCGTGAACCTGCTTAAAGGATTACGGCCCTTCGAACAAATACAGCACTTCAAGTGGTGTCCATTAGACGTTTGGACTTGCGAACCTGTTCAGGATTGCGGTCCCGATACACCGAGGAACAGCGTGTGTGCATGGTTCCTGCATGAGGTACGCATTGTGTGGGACCCGACTGTGTGGTTCTGCATAGGGTGTGCATTGTGTGGGACCCGACTGTGTGGTTCTGCATAGGGTGTGCATTAATTGTGTGGGGCTATCGTGTGGTTCCCTGCTAGGCAAGTACTGCCGTTTTAGGATGGTGCCTGTCTAGTAGGGATTTACTATATATAATCGTTTGCACAGACAATCTGGTTTCATGAATCAAAGTTCGATCGAGAGGTCTCTTATCCAGTCTCGTGTCGAGGTATCAGGGCTGATGAGAGTGAAGAAGGAGCCAGGTGCCTTGTGGGTGGTGCACTCGGTCACCACTTGGTGGACTGTCTGGGACGGATGCCCGCATGTGCAAGCTGCGTCATCTTGCATGCCCCAGCGATGGAGGGTCTCTGCCACTCGAGCAGTGCCGGAGCGAAGACCGTTCAGCCGCACCCATTGCTTGCGTGGAAGGTCAGCACCGGGAGGGAGGGCTGTGCTAGGCGGTGGGCATGCAGACTGTAGGAGAGGGGGACCATTGTTGACACGATCACCCCACGCCATCTCTGGGTTGTAGTCGTCCGCCAGCACACGAGCAGCATGGCGAGAGAAGGGTCGGCGTGATTTGAGTCGCTGACGGTCTTGACCGGGTGCAGACACTCGGTGGTGAAGGAGGTGGTGTTGGTTCTCCTTTGGGATTTACTGTGTTGCATGTGGTGCAAGTACTGCCTTTTAGGATGGTGCTTGTCTGGTAACACTGATACACAGCTAACGTGCGTGTATAGTGCTACGAGCCAATATACTTGTGTACAGCCGTCCCGTCCGCCATATTGGACGTGTGGGGATAGTCGCCGAGAGCCACACGGTTGCGTGTGGTGCCACTTCCCTTTGCTGGAGTATAGTCCTGGACTCGATTCAAGTGTCTAAATGTGCTTGTGACCGCCAATTGTATGTACAACTGACTCCCCTGCTCCTAATTTAAGGCGCCCTCTATAAAGACTGATTACCGTTTCGTCACTAATTATAGGTTTATACAATGATATATGCCCTCTATTAAAGGTTAGGCTAAGCGATCTTGTACATAAGTTAGCATTGTGCTAGTCTCCAATCAAGCCTTAATTCATCTTGTTCATCACCAATCTTGGTATAATTCATCCGGGTAATCGAAACACTGCAACCAATACTGGGACGGTATATTTCCATCCCAACTGACGCGTCTCTAACCGCTCAGGGGCGTTCCGGTCGTGCCGTCCAACGACCACACCTCGTGGAGGAGAGAGCCCACCCAGCCCTAGCTTCTACGCCGAGGGGTGTGGCGTCACATTATTAAGGCAATATACAGGAAGAGATTGTTAATGAAGAGAGTGACAGAGGGAAAGGGAATTTGTGAGTTTGCTTGAAGATAAAAGGACCTGTATAAAAGGAGAGGGAAATAGGGTACAAGGGAGTTTTAAAATGATAAAGTTCAAAAGGAAGCTCAAATAGAGTTAAATGACGATTGGTCCGATATCTAGAATAATGAAACTATTTGTGAACCTTTCACCGAAAAATCAACAAAATGAGAAACATTCTATGGTGATGGTATTTTTTAGGTTGCAGGTTTCAGTAAAATCATTAAGAAGTCAAAATTGTCGTACTAAAAAATTATGTTAACTGAAACTAGTAATAAATTCCCATCCAAAGCATGTCAATAGATTTTACTGTGTTGAACCAAAAACTCTGCTTGACTCAAAATTTGACCTCATTGTATTGAAATTTGACTAAATGAGGTTTCATTGTTTTCTTTTTATACTGTAAAATGTGTTTTCCTTGAATATTTGTTTTTAGTTGACGGGGTGCTTCAAGAAATCACTTGTCCTGCAAACATTTTCCGTCCAGTCACAACTGGTAATGCAAATGGATTGACGATAACGTGGGACACACCTACAGCGTCAGACAACTCTGGTATCGTAAATGTTCAGCTGACATCCAGTTTACAGCTAGGACCTGGTGACTTCTTCGCATTTGGAGTCTACCCCATAATGTATACAGCAACCAACGGAGCAGGCAATACAGCATCATGTAGTTTCTTTGTCACTGTTGGTAAGTTAAAAAATTAAAGATAATCTTGTTCTGCCAACTGAGCTAGATGACTTAGTTGGTTGAGCCTTGGTATGTTAAAATGGAAGGTCAACTTCAAATCCTGTTTCTGCCAAATTTCTTTGATACCATGCATGTAACTTTTCCGCTGATCAGCTGATCTCCTCTATTTTGTTTCCTCATCTGTCACATCAAAAAAATAAAAATAAAAAAACACTGTACAAAGCTTTTTGTTCTAACAGCGCTTGGGGCGCTTCGCATGCACGCCAAGGGGGCGTGTTGTGAGCATGGGTGAGTGTTTTTTGTTCTAACAGCAACACAAAACGCACAGTCCATGCACTCGACACCGCCAAGCTATGTCGGATATGCAGGGAAGGAGACCTTAGTTACCGGATTGGTCTATAGAACAGTTCTTGTCTGCCGACATCTCAAGGCACTTTAACTGCCGAAACGATTGAGATTCAAAGGCAGGTGGCGCCTTAAGTAGCTAAGCCAGACACACCAGGAAGAACGCCTTCTCTTTGCGAACAAATGCTCTGGGATCTTTTAAACATACATGTATAACACAACACACTGTACCTACTGCTTTACGTTCCAGCCAAAGGGTGGAGCTATTAGGGCTAATCGTCTTGCTTAAATGAGAAAGCATCTGATATGGTTTCCAACTCATAACCTCAGTGTGTTATCGAGTCAATTACCTATACTGCTCGGCCACGCTACCCCAGTGGTCAGAGTACCTCATTATCAAGAGTAACTAATGAAAATACAAATTGAAATGTAAAAAAAACCTAAAAATGTTGTTTTCTTCAATAAATAAAATAAATTATAGCCTGTTTTCAACATTTTAAATTGTTTTCGGAGTTACTAAATCTTTGTTCTACTTTTTTGTTTCAGTTGACGGAGTGAATCCAGAAATCACTTGTCCTCCAAACATTGTCCGTCAAGTCACAACTGGCAATGCCAATGGATTGATGATAACATGGGATGATGCCACAGCTACTGATAACTCTGGTGGCCAAATAAATGTCGAGTTGTTGCCAACTTCACAACTGGTATCTGGTAGCTTTGCAACATTTAGAACATACACCATAGTGTACAGAGCAACGGATCAAGCAGGCAATACAGCATCATGTAGTTTCACTGTCACTGTTGGTAAGATCAAAATGTCCAATTAGCAGAACAAAATTTAAACCTTATTTCAATGTGTTGTCTGTTTTTTCATTGCATTTTGCTATAAAATGCTAAGGTGATGTAATTAATGTGATTTTTCTGAAGACTGTATTAACTGATGTGTACTCAAATATTATTTTTCAGCCGATCTCGTGCGACCCGTCGTCATTTGTCCAGACAATATAAATAGGACAATTGATTTTGGACTTAGTGGCATCAATGTCGTATGGACTGCACCTACTGTGACAGACAATTCAGGAAGCTTCACTCAAATTCTGGCAACCCACACTTCAGGCCAATTTTTTCAAACTGGGATGACTACCGTCACCTATCTTTACCGGGATGATGCCAGCAATACTAACCAGTGTTCATTCACTGTGACCATTACGGAAGGTAATTTATTTGGCTTTGTATTTAAATTTGTAATGTCTTGAGAGGGACTCCTACAGATTATTGTCTGTAATATGAAAACATGATTTAGAAATGCAGCAACATGAAAGAAGTGTCTACAAGACATGCAAATTAGATCCAAAATCGTCATTAAAATGGCCCATTTACTCTAAGAATAAATTTAGAATTAACGCAACCTCATAAAAGTAGTCATTGAACATGCATACATTCATTAGGATGTTAAAAAAACTGTCTAGGGCGACTGCTAGAATCACCCTGTGGTGGAAGGCGCCCTTCAGCAGCTCCTTATGGTGTAATTACTAGCACTCTTTACGCTTTGTTGATATGGTGCCCTTTAGCGGTATCTTATCGTGTGACTGCACCGTTTAGCCACGCGCTATGGTGGGAAGTTGTCCTTTAGCAGCCAATTATGGTGTGATGGCACTCTTTAGCAGTATACGCTTTGGGAGATTGCGCCCTTGAGCCACACCAATTATGGTGTTACCGGCACCCTTTATAAAATGCATGCTACCGGTATGTTGCTATGGCACCCTTTAGCGGCATCTTACATGATGTGACAGCGCCCTTTGGCCGCGCTTTAAGGCGTGACAGCACTCCTTCAGCGCGTGCTATCGTGGGAATGCGCCCTGGCCCTACAGCACCCTTTAGCTATGCGCTATGGTGTAAGGTTGCCCTTTTGCCATGTGCTATGGTGAGAAGGCGCCTTTTGGCGGAGCCATGGTATGACAGCACAATTTCATAGTTTCCCCTAAGTGTCACTTTCCTTAGATACGCCGCTGATATGAAGCCATTCTTCAATCTAAAGCAGCCCTCCTTCAACACGCCAAGCATGTTGTCTGCCAGGCAGGCTGCATGTGGAGTTGCATGTACTGTGCTAGCCAGAAACACAATGTCCTGCTGACTGGGGATGGGTGCAGCAATTAACGGCAACATGTGGCAGATTGGATTATACGCCCGCACCCGAGTGTTGTGGAAGTCAAGATATATCCAGCACGATATGTGGCAAACGAATTCACCCTAACGCCGCTGTATCTCAACACACTCTTCCCTTTTGTTAACGCACCAACCCCCCTAAAAACTGAAAAGCATTCCATGGAAATTCCTTGGATGTTTGAGACACAATGGGGAAACAATGGTAGGGGAGTCAGTTTGCCACATATCGCGCTGCATATGGTGGAAGATGCCAATGCTACCGCTTTGGCCTCACCTGCACATGCAGCTATGTGCAGCTGTAAATGTCTGGACTAATTAAAATCACAATAGACTGCCAAAGTTAATACGTCATGTTTTGAAACGTCCATTGCTAAGACGCATTGAAATTGTTTTAGACCCGGTAACCTACATGTACCATGCAACCTTGGCAACACACAGACGGTGACATTTTCACTTTAGCAGTCTTGTCGGTAGAGCACCAAAACTTATGCAAGAACAGTAAAATAATAGAAGTTTGTTGAGTACAGTGTGAATAACAAGGCACTAACCAACCACTTTGGAATCGCTTTCAAGAATTCTTCTTCAGTAATTTCCTCTAGGTCCAAAAGCTGACCTCTAGAGATGATAGACAAAAATGCATACAAATGCAGGTTCTCTTGGAGTATGCAATTCAGATAGAGTGGCGCACCCTACCCCAGTTGCTCCTATGGATGCTGGAGAAGTCAGCTTGCCACAAGAGGTGTTCATATACTGACTGATACAAAATGACATACATGTATCTAAGAGCCTCCTGAATATTTTTGTTAAAACATTATTATTTATCTTTTTTTTTTAAATACATGTATGTACCGTCTCAACTACATGTATTATCTTTACGTTTCTGAATTTTGCAGTTCAGGTAAAATTTATTCGTTTTTCCCAGTGGGAAACAAAATTCCTTTAAAATCCGTTGGATGTTTTGCGACACAATGTGGCAACAATGGAAGGGGAATAATGCCACATATCGTGCTGCATTTTAATGACAATTCTGAACCTAATTAGCATATTTATGACATCACGTACAATGACTCCATTCATAACACAACCAATCCTGATCATATGATCCTGTCATCTCCTCATTATAAAAACCTTTGAATTGGAATCAGCACCATGGAAAACCACAGACAGAATTATAAATAAACTAAAAAAGTGCAAAGTAAAAACTGCAGTTATTTCACATTTAAATCAAATTTATACCCAAATCAAAGTGCACTCTCCTATTGTGTCCGCCATACTTCAAAAAGGTTAAAGGGCCTGTGACATCCTAAACAACTTTGTGCCTAAGCTTTGCTTCATAATGACGGATTACTTGTTCAACAAGACATACTATTGTTCGTTTGGATGTAAAATCAATAAAAGGTGGCCTTTTTCAAATTTGAAGATTTCATTGCAATAAATCACAGACAGAGGGCGCTGTTTTGAGTGCATCACAGAAGGGAAAAGTTAAGAAAAAACATAAGACTTCAAGTTGGACTTGTGGCAAATTGCTGCAGTTTCTACCCCCAGTTTTTTCATGGCTTACAGCAGGCAACATGTAGAACAAACTCAAACAGCCATGGATTACAAAAGTTTCAGGAAAATTGGAATCTTTTGTGCACAGTTAAATTGATTTTCCAGTGTTTGCCTCTTGTGACATCGTGACCTTGGTCATGAATATGCATACTTTCATTAGCATAAAAACTAAAAACCTTTGTTTTAACCCCCAAAGCAAGCTCCAAATAGGATTTTTATGACTTTAACTGAGTAAAGTGGTTTTAAAGCATAGATTTCATTGATAAAAATCCTAAATAAGGGGCCCTTTAATGTGATTTTTACCAATTTGTTTTTGCTGTGCATAACATTAGTTTGGACTGCATACTGTATGCAATGCATAGCGTACGTGTACGTTCCCCTCCTCTATTCCACATGCATACTTATTTAATGTACGGCCATAAACACATCTTTGAAATTGTTTTTGCAATATGACCAGATTTCAATGACTGTACCAGTACGACATGTCTTAATGATGGGATATGCAGGGATGGAATCAATCAATTCACTTGTACATGCCAACCGGGCTGGACTGGCAGCACTTGTGAAACAGGTGAGTTTCAATTTTGCTTGCATTGGATATATGGCAAAATAGGGAATGACTTAAAGATTAATTTTAATCTTTAGTTGGAACCACTTCTATCTTCCATTTGAGTAAGGTTTCCAGTCTAATGGTTGATTACAATTTTGGGACATTATAATAAATCCTATACAGGGTGTCCCAGAAAAAACAAAACCGAGATATATCGATGTTTAATCATACTTTAATCTCAATCTTGAATAATAAATGACACATATTTGGAAGGCTTAGTTCCTCATCTTTCATTTGATACCACTCATATGATACATACTTCACGCATGAATGAATAAAGACAATATGAAGCAGGGCTACCAAACGGTCGTTTGCACAACGATACCTGAATTTCAAAGAAATAATTACATTTCTAAAAAGTTCATTACCTGCTCTTTCATATGATACCTCAGTCAGGAAAAATGAGCCAGGGATGACAGAGATATCCTTCATTTAAATATGGATTGAATTTCCATGTTTTTTTTAATCATTCGTTTTTTTCACACCTGACAGATTTTTCGCATGAATGGATTTGGAGATGGTAACGTGTGCATTAAAAACGTGCGCGTTGAAACCCCTGAAATTCAGGTATCGTTGTGCAAACGACTTTTTTGGTAGCCCTGCTTCATATTGTCTTTATTCATTCATGCGTGAAGTATGTATCATATGAGTGGTATCAAATGAAAGATGAGGAACTAAGCTTTCCAAATATGTGTCATTTGTTATTCAAGATTGGGATTAAAGTATGATTGAATATTGATAAGTCTCGGTTTCGGTTTTTTTCTGGGACACCCTGTATATATAGGCTTTAATATCTTGTACACATTTCAGATATCGATGAATGCAAAAGTACGCCATGCCTTAATGATGGAAAATGCAATAATGGAATCAACGAGTTCAATTGTACCTGCCAACCAGGCTGGACTGGCGACAAGTGTGAAAACAGTGAGTAACGTTTTCTTCTAGTTCTAGCATTGGTTCTTGTGTTGGTGAAAATAGGGAATGGAATTAAAGGCCAACATTTATTTACGGAATTTTAGGCAGTTTTTTTAATTAGTTGGAATATGGATTTTAATGGATTTGTCAAAAAAAATGGATTTTGCTCTTACCTAACAATCATATAAAATAATTCCTCAAAATACTATCCATGGGACACGCTTCTTTAATAGGTAACAGATTGGTCACGGTTTGGAGGAGGGGGCTTTAATTGGTACATGGGAAAAAAATTACACTTTTAAATCTTGCGGCAACAGTTTTCACACGACACTAGTTTAGAGTCGGAGTATAATTGTAGCAAAAGTCTGTATTTGCTTATACCTGTATGCAGTGAAATTTAATACTTAATACTTATAATAATGAAATTTAATCATTATCTCAGATTATAATGAATGCGACAGTACCCCATGTCTAAATGATGGACAATGCATTGATGGAATCAACTACTTCAATTGTACCTGCCAACCAGGCTGGATTGGGAAAACATGTGAAATCGGTGAGTCATTATTTAAGAATTATATTGAAATCAGCCAAATTAAGGTCAGTTCAGACTTCTCCTAAATACAGTTGCAGGGCTTTACATTACGCATGCTAGAGAGAGACACAACGCGCATGCACATCACCTCAACAATGACGCGGCATTCTTTGACCCACAAAATGACATAGTAAGCACAAGCCTTTAATTGCTGTACAGTCCAGCTACACACGTATTGACTTTGTACCATTTTCTCTTTTGCAGATGCGTGCAACTGTTTCGAAAACCAAACCAATTATGAAATTGAGAATTGTGTGATCTCTGAAAGTTGCAATGTGGATCTACTTCTGTTTCGAATTTCCCAAGTAAGTGTCATCTGCCGAGTGGCATGGTGAGGACAAATACCTGAACAGATGTTTATGTCACACTGCATCTGCACTACTCACAATAAGTTTGGGATATTGTGGGGTGTATGCAGATATTTTATTAAGGGTATGCATTCCACTTGAATGATTTTGTATATGCTTGGACAATTGTATCTGCATGATGGACACACCTTGTCACAGCTGGAATAGACTATGTAAGTTGACCTCGCGAACGTACGAGACAGCGCGAGACCACTGTTATTTCCGGGCACAAGACCCTATCTCTTCAACGCACATCACGCGCGAAATTCTTGTATTATTTTGTTTACGCAGGTTTTTGTAAACTCAGACGGCCCAAAACGCATATCTCTAAATAAAATCTTGCATTCCAATTGATGAAGTGGGGTATATAATAAAAAATAAGCAATCGAAATGTAAAAATTCACAATCTTTTCTGAGCTGACAAGTCGATCTTTGAAGATCGTAAACTACATGCAGCAAAAGATATGCAACACGCACAGCAGCCGACGTACGTAGGCCTACAGTGTACATACAGACCTCGCTAGCGATAGGCGAAATGCCATCTATCGTTTTTAGAGATAATTATGCATGTATAATATATTGTAAAAAAACATTTTAGTTACCCGAATCACTTTCGGGTCGGTTGTATACTTAATATTGGACAGAAAAATGTATATACAAAAACAAAATCTCGCCCGTGTTATAGGAATAGGCGTTTTAGTCGTGTTGTGCCCGGAAGCTCAGATTTGACCTTTGCCGCGAGACTTACATAGTCTATAGGTGAAAACGGTCATTTGAACAAAAAATAAAAAACACAACATACCAACATTGTGAGTAGTTTATTTTGCTTTGGCCATGTGTGTTTTTGTGAGCTTGCACATTTTCTATACACACTAAAACTTATTTGGGGCCAGACTAGAAAGGGTTTCAAGCCAGCCGGGCCTTTATCGTCCATTTAAATATATTTTGATTCTCACTTAATGAACATTTTCAACAGATACCCGTCGATACTGAAAATGTTGAAGATGTTGCTGAGGTCTTGGCCAACACTACTAGTTTTTACACTGAGATTACAGGGAATGGCATATCCAATGTGGCTGTTATTCTGGAGAATATTGCCAATATTTCATCTCCGTCTATCAAGGTATTTTCATGTGTGACGTATTCTTGGAATGTGACATATTATAAGTCACCTGATACAGTCTTGATAAAAAGTGGTGTGGATGGAATTTGGAGTTAAACGACGCACTGAAAATCACAAATTACAAAATCACTTTCTGCCAAAGTTGATTCAGTGGGTTTCACTGCATTATTTTACTTTAAATGTCGTCCACACCACTTTCTTTCAAAGTAGTGCACATCAAATTTACGTGCAAAAAGGCGAAGGAGCAAGTACGCCCCCTTCAGCATGCCTCCTTCAGCATGCACGCTGCTGCAATATAGGCCTCTTTCTGTTTTCTTTTAAAAAATAAATTTAGAGATATAATGTATCGTGTAATATTGTGGCAAATTAGATTTCCGGGCACCGCTTTGGGAAACAGAAATGCTGTGATGATATTCTTTGATTAGTTACCCGCACCGTTTTTGTAATCACGTTTGTGGAAACACAATGTACACTAACATTCAGAGGGGTACCGAGGCCGAGTGGTTTGGGTCATTGACTCGCAATCATGGGTGAAAACTTGGGGTTGCGGGTTTGAATCCGGCTGCGGTACCTGTGCCCTTAGGCAAGGCACTCAACCACACTTGCTCCATCCTTCGGAAGGGATGTAAAGCTGTTGGTCCAGTGTGTTAGGTAATGGTAACGCACTCTAAAGATCCCAGAGCATTCTTTCGTGAAGAGCAAGGGGATTCCCCGGTGTCTCTGGCCATTTCTAATTCCAATTCTTCATGGGTTTCCTCACGCTTGCAAGGAATCCTTGGTATGAATACCAGACAGAAATAATAATAATAATAATAATAAAGTGCGAATGCCCCTGGTTAGAATGGTTCCATACAAAATGCTGCATCAACTAAATGCCTGATGGGTACAGCGACCAGACATGACTAACCATTGTTGACTAGACTGGAAATAGTCGAACTTATAGTCGTGAATCAAACTTTCCCTAGTATGGTTGAGTATACATGGGTGAAAAATACCTCCATTTATTCAATTGCTTTCAAGGTAGTGGAGAATGTAATCGAGGCTGTGGACAATATCCTGAACGTACCAGATGACCTCTTCTCCACAAACATGTCATCCGCACGGATATTACAAGCTTTTGAGATGCAGTTAACCTTCCCTCGAGACAACGTCACATCCATCAGAAACAATATCGCTGTACAGGTCGTGGTACTAACACCAAGTTCTGATTATGGGAGTCTAGGCTATGCCTCTGTTCCAATAGATGACAAGGTTGACAACAGTCTGCTCAGCAACAACGGCGTGGTGTTAACTTCTAAGGAAGCAAGTCTTGAACTCCGTGGAAAAGCGGAAGCGTTAGTGGTTCTGCCGTCTGAAATATTTGATACAGGAGTATCAAATGGTAATTTTTACCTTGCTTCTTAATCATAAAATCTTATGTACACATATAAGGTGTACCCCCAACTGTTGATGTCTGCTACATTGGGGGGAAAAAGTGCCTCATACACCAGTATGGGTTTTTATGGTATTTATTACCATACCCCATGCATATTTATCATCATGACGTGTCAGTGTTTTTGGTTGTTTTGGTTGTTTTTTTTGCTGTTTACCAGCGTGTACAAATACTAGGATCAAATGTGTAAGTGTAATGCACTAATTCCTAGCTACCCGTGAATTACTTTACTATGCAATTATAGCGCTTTATGGAGCATGCAACCAGGTGCAGCGTGAAGTGTGCAGTACGTAACCATACCTCGCGGGTACAACGGTAATTTAAACCACTTTGAAGGATGAGTTTCCATTTTGTTTTATTTATCAAAGTAGATCATATGTATACCAAAAATTGTCAGTTTTACCACAGTGCAAGTATTGTTCTAAAAATTAGACAGCGACAAAATTGAAAAGTTCTAGTACGCATATTAAAGGGCCCCTGAAATGTTTTTTTTTATCAATGAAATCTGTGCTATAGAACTAGTCCATTAATTTAAAATCAAGGTTTTTTATTTTTATGCTAATGATTTACATATGCATGAGCAAAGTGGTGATGTCACTTTAGGAAAACACAGGAAAATCTCATTCAACTGTAAAAATTTCCACAATTTTCTCCAACTTGCTGAAACTTTTGTAACCTATGATGGTTTAGGTTTGTTTTACATGTTGCCTGTTGTAAACCATGAAAAAACTAAGGCTGGAAACTGCAGCATTTTTCCACAATCCCAGTTTGAAGTCTTATGTTTTTCCTTTGCTTTTTTGCTGTGTGTTCCTAAAGTGACATGCCCCAAACAGCGCCCTCTTTCTGTGAGTTTATGTGAAGAAATTTTCAAGTTGAAAAATGCCACTTTTTATTCATGGGGCATCAAAATGAACAGTAGTATTGTCTTTCTACACAAGTAATCCTTCATATGCAGTAAAAACTGTGCATAAAGTTATTGAGCATTTTCAGGGGCCCTTTAAACTCTGATGGTCAATTCACTTTTGCAGAACCATTGATTCTCCAATACAAAACTCTCATGTCACTGCTTCATTTTTAGGTTTCAGTAACTCGTCAACTGGGCTTGCTGTAAACTTTGTGGTTTACCAAAACTCCAAGTTATTTCAACTCCCCAAAGACAAAGCTGGTCAACTCATCAATGATCAAATTGCAGTGAATAGTCGAGTCATATCGGCAAGTGTTGCTAGCATGAAGATATTCACTATCCTGATGGATCCGATCATCGCTTCGTTTCTGCCACTCAATGTACGTATCTTTTAGATTTTCTTGTATTACAAGAATTTTGTTATTTAATAAGTTTAATGAACTTCAATTTGCAGCCCTTAAGCTGAATTGCATGAGGTTTACAAGTATGTTCCACCTAAACATCACGATACATATGTGGATGGCGCCATTTGCAGCCGACAGCCAGAGACACCGGATAATCCCCTTACTCTTCATGAAAGAGTGCTCTGGGATCTTTTGAGTGCATTGCACAACACACTACACCAACGGCTTTACATCCTTTCTGAAGGATGGAGCAAGTGTGTTTAAGTGCCTTGCTCAAGGGCACAGGTACCACGGCCAGGTATCAAACCCGCAGCCCCAAGTTTTCACCCGAGTGTTGGGTGATTCAGTGACCCACCCCACTTGGCCACATTACCCCACACGAATGTTTCTAAACACTATGTTTACACTGGCAAAGGTAGATTCAGACCTGGCATTTTTATTTTTACTGCAAATGCAAATCTAAAAATTTGTCGCATTTACACTCGATTCAGATTGAATCCTTTCCAGCTGCAAAAGTCACTGCTAATTGTGCACATAGCAGCCCACTTAAAGTTGCACCAGTTGTCCGTTTTGGGGTGAAAGGATTAAAAAATTAATTTACACAAGTGAGACTACCTGAGACTAAACTCAACAAATCTTACCTAATCGCAGGAAATTCATAACAAAAACAAATGAGGCTGGCTTATTACTTTCCTGTTGAGGTAGAGATTTTGAAAATAAAGTTTTACTTTTCAGGACACAAGCAAAGGGGACACAACGTGTGTGTTTTGGGACCCCAAGCTAGCGGCTGGAGCATCGACTGGTAACTGGTCTACCGAGGGCTGTCGGTCTAATGCAACGAGTGGCCAAGGGAGGGCGGTAGTCTGTCAATGCAGTCATCTCACAAACTTCGCCATTCTTATTGTAAGAACAACAAATATTTCTCTCTGAACATAGTTCAGAATTTTTTTTCCCTTTTAGAATAACACCTGTTTCATATTGGTGCACCAGAGCCGCGCCGAACTAAATTAT
This sequence comes from Henricia sp. BOLD:AAB3569, assembly GCA_037783545.1. Lineage (NCBI taxonomy): Eukaryota > Metazoa > Echinodermata > Asteroidea > Spinulosida > Echinasteridae > Henricia > Henricia sp. BOLD:AAB3569. The sequence goes on along the minus strand of JBBELK010000777.1, from coordinate 1,147,728 downwards.
TCCAGAAATTCAAATTAAGTTTGACGTATGAAACAATTTGGAGCGACTTGGCACGAGGCACATTGGTCTACGTATACTCCCTCAGGTTTTCTTGAGGAAACCAACTTTTGTTGTGGTGTTACATGGATTTGCAACTGAGCAAAGTAACAAGCACAATATCACCACAGAAATGAAATAGCCAAACATGGGATGAGAGAAAAATCATATGGTTCTCGTCAGGATTCAAACCCAATACCTCTGACACACTGGGCAGATATGTTCTAAAACCTGAGCTACGAGTAAAAAATACTAATAATAATATATATTCATAAATACCTTAGACAGTTTACGCATCCCTATTGGCTGAGAGCACATCACGTGGCCAGCATTAAATGGACAATAAAGACCAGCGATAAAGCCCAGCGATAAAGCCCTTGTCTGGCAGTTTTAAAACATATGTTTAAGACTGGCTAAACCCACTTAAATATATAACATTTGGAAGTGGTGTGAAATATTATTTCCCCAGTCCAGCCAGAGCACAATCGTGCTTGGAGACAAACTTATTAAAATGTCTTCAGAAGTACACTGCAAAAATTCTTCATATTGAATTTTTTGTTTGTTTCAGAATAACATCGGTATCCTTTTTATGCTTTCAGAGTTACTATGGAGATATTATGGACCCGGTTCTGGACTACATCAGCAAGATTGGCTGTGGAATTTCTATTGCGGCTCTAGTCCTTACCATCATTATCACCTTCATGACCAAGTACGTTGGAAAATATTTTTACAAATTTGTTTTGGGGCACCATACTTAATAAGGCCACCACACCAAATAAGGCCATCACACCAAATAAGAGTAAGTCGTTTACGAGCTAATATTGGCTCATACGGCCGGTACTCATCCCCAGTTTTCATGGCATGGAGTGACTAGGAGCAATGCTACATGTACTCCTCCTGGATGGGATGCAAGTCCATCGCAGGTCTACCCCAGTAACTAGTTGGGTTTCCCCAACCGTATTTGCTGGTACCCATTTATACACCTGCAGTGGGTGGAGAAAGACAACGTGGAGTTCCACCCATGTAGGGCCTACACATGTACCGTACATGTCATCATGTATGCATGTGCACAGCTTGTGCCTGCACGGTATTATAGCTGGTACGTCTAGCAATACAGCATATAAACACACCTACATATATGCACCTGTACGGCTTTGCATACTTTCGTTTATTCTTCATCCCATTAACAAAGCAAAAACTAGATGCCAATTTGGTTTAATATCCATTGAGAGCAATTGAAGATTTTCTAAGACAGAGAAAACAGAAGAAAACAAATTGGACAGGCCACCGGTCCGGAGCTAGGCCACACTGTGCGCTGCGCGTTGCAGACCGAGTACAGGAGGTCAGACTTGGGCAAGTCTACGAGTTGCGGACCGCCAATATTTCGAAATATTGACAGTAATTATTCGATAACTAAGTAAACGTTGGTTGATTTATTTTAAAAAAAAAAAATTCCATTGATGTCTCATTTGAAAGCGAATAAATAACTTTTATGTTTCTAGAAAATTATCAATTCAAAAAACATTTTATTTTTCAAGGTGCCACACCCAAAACGCACGAACTGTATATCTTTAATTTTTACATTCTTGTGAAAAAAAATCTGTAAACCTAATAATAATAATAAAGCAATAGGCCTAAATATCATTTGAAAACATTGATAAGAAATTAAGTTGTGTTAAACTAAGAAATTGATTCAACCTGGTGATAAGACGAAGTGTGTAAAAATACTGCAACAAATGAAAGTATTTTTAGCATAAAGATGACACCAAAACAAGGAAAAAACCTGTTGATGCAGTTACAATAACTAAAACCGAAACTTGCAGCAAAATGGAAAGTTTTTCTTCTATTAAAATTATTTATTTGTAACTGACTTTCAAACACAGACTTAATTTCTGGACTTGTTTGTACTTGCAGTCTTATTCCTGGGACATTGTATTATAAACACAAAAAGTAAGTCCCCCCTAAATAACTCCTCATAATGTGTTAAGTAAGAACTTTTTAAAGATCACGACTAGTAAGGAATATTTATGTGGTTGTTAGGTAACCGTTGTGTGAAAATTGGAGGCATCCGTTACTTCATGACTGAGCACAAATTAAAGGCAAAACTACCCAATTTCAAAATTCACAACAGACATATGTGACCGGCTCCAGCAAAACCCAACACTTGTGATGAAAATTCAAAATTTAAGTTTTGGTATCATTTTAGTGTGCATACAAAAAGGTATCTTTTAAAACATGTTTGAGGAAATTCTGATAATTTTTTGCGAAGTTATGACCAATTAAAGTATGACAGATCAGAAAAAGTGAAATGGAGCTATTGGTCTTTAAAGTTTGACAAACTAGTTGATTATTTAATTTTTTGTCAATAATATGAGGAATTTTGAGACAGTTCATAAGATCAAACAACAAAACAAATCTTGAATGTATCCCGATGTTGATTCTGCCAAATTTTCAAGTTGGTCCCAGAGGCCATTTGTTAAGGTTGTGGGCCGATATCACGTAATGGGAAATGCCGAGAAGCGTCGGGTTTTGCCAGAGTCGGTCACATATTGTGGAAATAAAAATATTCCATAACAAACTTGTACAAATCACTTCTTTGGATGACACAAAATCAAAACCAAAACAAGGAAACAACCTGTAAAATAGCTCAAAAGATGCAGTTACAAGAACTAAAACCTAAACGTGCAGCAAAATTGAAAGTTTTTCTTTCGAATGATGAACTGCCTTTCTTACACTGTTTGTACTACTGGATATTGTACAAATAGCATTGAGAGTCTTTCCCTTCAGCATTTCATATGGTGCAACTGCTACCTTCAACATTCAACAAACTTTTCCACAGCACATACTGACTACATCAAGAAGAACGATGGAGAATGATTATAATGACCATTATCTGACAGCTAAACTAGAGATTCATGAGTATGTAGATGTTCTCCTCAAAATTCAGTATTACACAGTAACCTGTGGAGCACCGTTTGGCCTGTTGCTGAATGTGATTTTCCTGTATGTTGCTGGTCGCATCAAATCCATGCACTCTATCATCAATGTCTACTTGACCAACTTAGCTGTTGCAGACTCCATTTTTCTTGTCTCCTTTGTAATAAAAGTGCAAACTGAAGGGAAAGAACATTGGGCAGTCGACTTGCCTTCACATATAAGTATAGTTGCATCTCGTGGCTTCGTAACTGCTGTAGCATTTGAGAGATTCTTTGCTGTACGTGATCCACTGACATTCAGAGCCAAAGCCAGCAAAACACTAGCTGCCAAGATATCGGCAGGAGTTTGGCTGACAGCAGGACTACCGGTAATAGGAATCCCTTGGGTGATTTCTGTTGCTGTGAATGCCTCATGGAAAATCACCTATTTTTATCTGATCTTTTACTTGTTCGTCAACATATTTTTCATGTTTGTGGTTGCATGCATCTACATGTACATAATCCTGAAATTGAAGCAGCAACAAACCCCCAAATCAACGCAGCATCCACGTGTAGCAAGGGTCTTGTTCATGCTCATTGTTAACACAGTGGTGTTTTTTCCTTGCATAGTTGTAAGAATAGTCAGTGATCTTTATTTTCTTTACATTCATGGAATTGAAAATCTTCAAGATGGGGTTATCGCAGTGGTTATGAAGCATCAAACTTTAACAGCATTAAACCTTGTGCTGGCCAACAACATTTTTGACACAATAAACTCGTCCATAAACTCTCTTCTGTACAATGCATTTAACCAAGATTACAGGAAGGCATTTGTGCAAGCATTTGCATTCTTAATCCCAAGGAACTGTACCAAACGACGTATTGATGGCTCTCAGCCGATGATAGCACAAGCTGCAGTAAAGAATGTTCCCCCAAAAAAGCCTCACACCAGCAGACCACCACAGCCAATTACAGAGCAGATTGAACTGAAAGTTCTTTCTCATGAAGCAACAAACAGCGACAGCCCACAGCAGCAAACAGCACAGATTAAACTGCATGTTCTTCCCCAAGAACTGACAAACGGCGACAGCCCAAAGCAGCAAACAGAGCAAATTGAACTGCAAGTTCTTCCACAAGAACTGACAGTTCTTCCTCAAGTCAAGAACTGACAAAAAGCGGCAGCCCACAGCAGCAAACAGCAGATTGAAAAAAAAAATTTCTGCAAAAAACGGCAAACAGCGACAGCCCACAAGCAGCCAACAGAGCAGATTGAACTGCAAATTCTTCCCCAATGCAAGGCGTTACGTCACCGGAAAGCAATGAATTGGCTTTGCTTATAATTTCAACTGACACTGTTTTATCTCTTTTTTGCCTTTATTACTTCAGAGAACTTGGTTCAACACCTCGGAAGAGCCTCCTTAACCTATGCCTGGCTCTTCTACTCCTGTACTGCATGTTTCTAGTCGGCATTGAGATGACCCAGTCACGGCTGGCCTGCACCATATTCGCAGCCCTCATCCAGTACTTCTTCCTAGCTTCTGTTTGTTGGTCATCGGCGGAAGCCCTGACTTGCTTCTACTTACTGGTCCTCTCACGAAGACACCTCGTGCCTCGATACTTTTGGGCAGTACTTGCATTCGCATGGGGTGAGTTAGAAATCAGATGAATTTCCTTAAAGAAACTTTGAAAGTGTTGAGGGGTTGGCTTCATTATGCTGTATTTGTACCACAGAGCTATATATAGGAACTAGAGTGAGCACTTATCACGTGACCCCGTGCCCTCAAGGGTGCGTGGACGCCATTTTGTTAGTGGGCAAAAAGTACGTGCTAATGTATTGACGACATGCGTATTTTCAGCTTTAATTTTATTTTAAGATTATGCTTTCAGCGATAGGGGTGCAGAAAGATGTGGTTGCTAACTACAATCATCCTGACTGTCGGATCATTGTCCCATGTTTATATTTTACTTTAAAAGATTAAAACTTTAGTTAGGCCAAACACTTTTCTTTCCCCATGGGCCAAACAACATTCAAAATCGTCGCCCGGGTACTGTACAAGATTTGGGGAGTTGATCATAATTTTTTTTAATGACTTATCTAGCATTAGAATGTGCAGATTTGATGGAAAAACTCGAAATTTGGAGTGGGAAAGTTTAAGATTTTGTGAGGAAACACTGGATTTTTTTTCAGCCTGCCTCATCTATTTTGCACACAAGGTCTGAAGCCACGATCAACTTCCTAGTTCTTTCCTGCTACGTCCCCCACTGCTTTTTGCGTGTGTAGGTAGAGCATTCGGGTATACTAGTACCTCAGCCATTAACTTGGGGGAAAGTAACACCCGTTTCATACAGGCGCACGATCGTTCCGATTAGAATTTTGTTTCAGACAGGCGTCGGTATGCGAGCCGCGCGCACACTTAAGATCGACGTCTGAAACCAAGTCGCTGTTCAGTCGTTCGATCTTTCGACTTCTGGCGAACCAAGTCGCTCCAAATTGTTTCATACGTCGAACTTAATTCAAATTTCTGGGATAATTTAGTTCAGCGCGACTGTAAGGTGCAGGATTTCCCGGTGAAACCGACTGCCTAAGGGAAAAACTACCGTTCTACCGTTCACCATGCATTAAGTACATAGCATAACCTAGCGTTTTCAAGAGAAAAACTGTATTTTTTTCATTTCTAAAATCACGTTTCTAACAAAATTCGCACTTTTTGTGACATTATTATGTCATAATTAGTGGCAGAGGTGTACGTTACTTATACCTGCCAAGGTACAATAGAAAAAGCTCACTCATGACTGGCGTTAAACAGCCAATAAATCATTTAAAAGCCCATTTATAGCTGCCGCGCCGTTGACTGCAGTGGATACATCCGGGTATTTATCAATCATTTTGACCACTAACAAAATGGCGGACGCGGTCCCAGGGCGGCACGCCCGGGTACCGCGCACAGGCACGGGGTCACGTGATAAGTGCGCACTCTAGTTCTTATATATAGCTCCATGATTTGTACATACTGCCCAAAAGCAAGGTTGTAGCTAGTTTGAGTGTCGGCTTAAAAACCAACTCCCAAATCTGACCACTAATTGTTGAACTTTCCTTGAAACAACAGCTGGGCGCGGCACACGCAATGCTTCGTTAATTTAATGTTAGCCTCCATATAAGGCTGCAGTAATAATAATGGTAATAATGGAAATATGGTAGATTATTGTATAGTGCACATATCTAACCCTCATGACGGTAATCAAAGCGCTGTTGCCATTATTACTGCTGCCATCAGGAAATCACCAGAACCATTTCGCTTCAAGGTGGTTGCCTGGCCAAGGCGCCTAACCCTATCAACAGTTAGATTGTAGCATTCCTCCTAACATCTCGTATCGCTTGACGAGGCAATTAAGATTAATAAGTGTCTTGCCCATGGACACAAACACGTTGGCACAAGTGGGGCTCAAACCCATAACCCATCGATGAAGAGCACGGCTGTGTACCCACTAGACCACACATGCTCTCAGTATAGGTCCCAACCTCGGCGGTTAGCAATGTCCAAGTTCATTTCTAGACCTCACAGCAGGGCTAGTGTTTTCTGATCCAAATGTTGGTGTTGGCAACATAAACGGCGACACGCACTCATGCAATGTGTAGTTCGTATCGGATAACCCATAGCAGCCAACCGTGTATATAGTCGTAGCGCGGCGCGCTGTGAGCCAGCGCCAATACGTGAGCGCTTTGTTCAGTTTTATCTTCAGCGGGCCGTCTAGAAGACAAGCCCAACGCCTTGGTCAAGGCTAACCGTGTGTCAGTAAAGCCATGCCTGCTTTTCACGCGTAATGTATAGTTGGAGGAGATAACCCACAGTGTGCGAGCGAATAACAATGAAAACTAAATTTTTCCCCGTTTTTCTTTGTCAGGTGTTCCTGCATTCTTTGTGTTTTGCACATTTGCTCTGTCATACGTTGTGAATGGGACATGGCAACTGGCTGATCAATAGTAAGTAGCATAGCCATGTTTTGAGAACGCACATTTTGATTAAAAAGGTCCAAGTTTTTGGTAATTTGATTAAAAACCACGATTAAAGATGGAGGCTCGTCAATACATCCATGGAGGAAGGAAACAACGAACAAGTTTGTGCCACGAATTTCTTTGTATTCGTATACTGAGTTAAAACGACGAAAGTATTCTCCACGCCGAGATATGAACTGTACTTTGGATGATTAAACCTGGCATACACAACAAAATCATTTCACGAAAATGTGTAGACTTCTGAAATTTCATTCTCTAAAAAACTAATTGTCTAAACTAAACTAATTGTTTATTTTATTTATTTTGTTTGCAGCTGCTTTCTTCCTCCCGACCAATCGCTTTATTTTGGCGTTTTGCTCCCCATTGGTGCTTTGCTTCTCTTCAACACCCTGATATTCATGCTACTGGTTCGTCGTTTGCTGTATCAGCGTGTGCAGACAAGCACTAGCCGTCAGCAGTCACGCATTGAAGCTGTCTTGTCCCAAGCACGCATCATGTTTCCTGTCAGCCTCCTCCTGGGTGGTACATGGCTTTTTGGCTTCCTGGGCATTGGTGTCCTAACAACCCCGTTCCACTACATCTTTGCCATCCTGAACTCACTCATCGGGCTGGGCATATTCATCTTCTTCGTGCTCTTACGCAAGAAGGGTCGACAAAGTCTTAAGCAACTGCTCTGCTGCGTGTATTGCAGAGGGGAAAGATCTCAGTTGGGTATTCAATCGTCGTCTGATAACAGGGCTGGCCGTCAACCCAACTCGCACTCAACCTTGTCGACAGGGATTTAAGCGTGAAGTTTTGTCCATTATTTTGGCAGGGGTACGAAATGGGTTTTAAAGAGAAAATATGTACCGCTTTTACTGGAGTTTTTAAAACTTGTATTTGTACATGACAACTATCTCTATCTGACTTGATTAGGTATAACAGACAGTTTTACTCCCCATTAGGATCTTTTACATTACATGTAATGTCTTAATTGGACACCACTTAAAGAGGAAGAATCCCCCTTGACGAAAATCCAGCATTTAGGCTTTTTTCGATAGTCCAAACATCCCTCTTGCCGACGTGGATTTTTATTATTTTTTAATTGTCGGTTTTAAGTGGATAAATTGCAAGCAAAAGTGCGCTTTTCGAAAATGAGATTTTCGCGATTTCTGAAATGCTCATTAGGTATTCATGATATGCGCGTGACCCCGTGACGCAATCCTGAGAAAGAGAAGTCAACACAATTGTTAGCTCCATACGTTTACACGCAAAAAACTTGGAAAACCGTCTCTGTTAGATGGTGTTTTTTGAAGAATTTTGTTGGTCCAAAAAGCCAGATATATGCCCAGTAGCTGCGTGGTTGTATGTTTTACCAGACACTCATTCTAACTTGTACCGGCCGATGTAACACCTGGGAACTATACGGACCGCAGGGAACCGTTCCATGCTGTATCACAGACCGCTGTGAATGCCGTTCGTTCCGTGACAAAACCACCCGTCGCAATGCACCAGTATTTACTTCAAAAGAGCTTCATCGTGAGCCACAATTTCACCGTTTTTTTCACAAAACAGGTAATAGTAGATTGTTGTCATATTACATGAAGTGTTTTTCACGTTTGTATTTTGAATTACCAGGACAATACAGGCATGATAAACATTCACTTCGTGTATTTTCCATTAAATACTGCACAGGCCGTTTTGTATGTTTCTCAGGATGACGTCAAAATCCTGTTGATAAACAGACCAAGTGACCTCGAGCGTTTCAGAATTTCGGGTGAAGAGGGTCAAAACTGCTTTACGTTTTAAGCAAAAGCCTGTCGATTTTTTTTGAAAAACAAGTTGTGATGGTGTTGTAGACACATACACCTCCATGATAAACAGAAAAACTCAAAAAATGTGGAAGGGGGATTCTAGCTGTTTAAGATCTTATAAATGTTGTTTGCTTTATGATATCTGTGTACTAGGATTATATTATATGTACTATTCAGTAGATGCTCAGGAAAAATTGGAACAGCTCTGAACAAACTGATCTTGTAGGATTGCTGCACCTTTCGTTCCATCTCTGGGATGTTGTGGATGCACAACATCATTTGGCACCCATAACGACACGAGTTGTAGGCCAGGCGTGTTTGTCTATCTTTCAGTTAATTTTCCATCTGCGTCAAAATAATGTAGCATCCCACCATGTGACAATACAGGGTCCAGCTGAAATGACCTATCATCCCTTTCCAGGGGCATAGACTGGTGGGGGTGGGAGTTATATATATATATATTTTTTATTAAACGATGCCAGCAATTGACGGATCTCCGCTGTCAAACAGGGTGGCTTGATTGAAACATATGCCAAATCGAAGACAATTTGGAGAGCTGGGGATAAAAGACGGCGCCCTGGTGAGTGTCTTCTCACCGATCACCCAAGTTGACAAACTCGGCTTGTCGGGAGTTTAGGTTCCGCTTTCATGAAAATCGCACGCCCCCAGGTGAACCTGTCATCATTCAATAAGGGGAGATACTATTAAGTTTGTCTGCCAACTACCTTGCGCCTGCAATGTGAAATATCCCTGTGAGGATCCAGTTTGTTGCAGTATCAAGCAGAATCAGAATAAACCAGCCTATGCCCCTGCTTTCACCTGTGGATAGATAGACATAGTTTAGTCTCATTGTTTGGTGATTTCTAAGAGTTCCTGTGCAGTTTTAAACAACGCCGGCTTTGGGGTTTGTTGCAGTTTCTTGTACATTTGCTATATTTCTAGAAATAATTATAATGTACGTGGGTCATTTCATGAAAACGGGACACAATGTCCCCCTTACGTCGTGACACTTCGTCTGGAGTTGATTTTTTTATTAATACCGGGCTTCAGAGAACGATTACCTTCAGCGTATAAACAGTACGACCTAATGAATCGAACACCACCTTTATCTGTTCATACTACCCAAAACGATTCAATAAACTAGTGCAATTAATCTTCTAAATGCAAGTGTGACATTTTGAAACTTTCGCTCAAAATGTAACATACATTTCGCTCATAATGTAATTTGAACTGATAAAGTACAGGTTCTGTACGGTGGGTAAAACCATGGAGGTAGGAAAAGACAGCAGCTACCTTTTTCAGAAAGGAACTGGTCAAAAGACTTTAAATTTAATCGTAAAGGGTCCTTTCCTTAGGTCAGTTTTTCATCCGTTTTGCGTGCGTTGCGTTTTCGCTGCGCTCGTAAGTATAGGTCTATGGAGCGATTCAGACGCAAACCTTTAATACGCAAACGGATGAAAAACGGACCAAAGTAAAGGCGCCTGCTTGAATATTTTCAAGACTATATATGATACCAATTCATGTCTAACCGTTTGTAATGTATTTTAAATATTCTACATTATAGAAATGGCACAGAAATTTCTTTAAACAATTTTATTAACTTAAAAAAGCCATTTTTACAAATGCATAAAAATGTAACACTTTGGCTCCTGTTTTTATGGAAAGACCCACATGTAGTCGAGAGTAAAATAAAATATATTCATAAATATACGTACATTTCATATTGAAATCGGTAGGGTAGCCCAACTGTTTAATATATTAGTATATATACACATGCATATAGGCATACGCCATTTAGAGGAAATTAGAATTTAAAAGAACTACGTGTAGTTTTCCGTGCCACTTTGTACGTAATTAATACCCAACAGAATAAACAAATAGACAAACTAGGAACGATCAGGGGCCAATTTCATAAAGCTGTTTAGCAGAAAAATTTGCTTAATCAAAAATTTGTTTGCTTTATAAAAATGGGTAAATTTTATGTCAACTTGTGTTCTTAGCAAGAATAGCAGGTATTCTTGTGAAAAACACAAATTAACATGCAATTTTGACTATTGACCCATTTTTGTTAAAGCAAACAAATTATTGATTAAGCAAACATTTCTGCTAAACAGCTTTATGAAATTGGCCCCCGATGTTTCAGCAGTTTATATTTTCACAATAGACCACTAAAGTGAAAACGTCACCCTTTGTGTGTTGCCAAGGTTACTGGGTCTACACTACTACAACAAGTGAACTGTTTCCCTGCGCTGTACCAATGGAGTTTCAGATTACCAGCGAATGTTTAGACCCAATTACCATGGTAACTGACGTCACACTTTAGTAGTCTATTGCCATGACTTTATGCAATTGGTAATTAATATCGGCAAAAGCTACACATGCAGGGAACTCCATAAAACGTAATTTCCCTTTCCGAAATACCCTATTTAGTATTTGTGTTAATTAAATTACATCAGTGCTAAAGCACTGAACAACGGCGTCTTGGTTTGATATTTTTTCCTCTCAACCTGTTCCGATCCAGTTTCGATCGTTTTGTCCAGTTTTGGCGTGGGCATTCAACGAAACTGTCTAATTGTTTCGCAAATAATGAACATTGTATCGGAAAACAGCTGCCACGGGACTTCCATTCATCTCGGTTGTTCCTTCCTCCATGGTTGTTCCATATAATTATGCAGCACGATATACGTGCAGAGGGTATCCCCCTAGGCCCTACCATTGTTCCCCCATTGTGTCTCAACATCCAATGAATTTCTAAGGAATTCCTTTCAGTTTTTAGGGGGAGTTGGTGCGTTAACAAAAGGGAAGAGTGTGTGCGTTACCGTATAGGGCCAGGGGCGTTATAGGGGGAGTCCATTTGCCACATATCGTGCTGGGTCTATAATTGTTCCAAGTACTCGTATTAAGAGAAAAGGTAGAATCGTTTCAATCTGTTATAATGTAACACAGAACAATCGCTTCGAAGTATATGGGTTTAGAGAAAGGGGAAGAGGAGTGGGGGGGGGGGGGGGGGGGGAGGTTAATAACGGTACGTTACATGCACCTATACTTTCCTCGTGCCTAAAGCTTCCACCTATGGGCTAGTACTCTGTGGCCCTCGTTCGTCTATGCATCCAGGTCACTTTGTGCATCCGCGGGGTTCTCATAGCTCATCAATCTCTCCTTGATTTTACGTTACGCCGTTTTCATCCCACCTTCTTTCTGTTCTCGATCTCTCGCACTTAATTGTGGCTTCAAAGAATCTCGGTATAATTGGTCGCTTTAGGGATCAAAACGGAAGACATGTCGATTATTAAATATTCAATTGAAAATGTCATAAATGTTAGCAGAAAGGCTAAGGAAGCTGAGCAGGTTTTCAAAATTTCAAGCCGATAAAGTACTTGGTGGGTGCTCAATAGACCGTATCGAATAGCCGCCATTTCGTGGGGCACCTTTTGTTACTTAAACCGTTCAACGATGGAAGCACGATATGTGCAACCTAACCATGCATGTCCTCAAGGAACAAAGAAACTGCCCCACGAAATGGCAGCTATTCGATACAGTCTATATAGCTCATCCCAGAGAGCCACGAAAATGACGCATTGGGCTAGCTAAACGAACGACTGCATGGGGGTACGGGTCCGGCGCGTCGAGAACCCCGCTATCTTACCAACCTAAGCTTCTGAAGTGAGCTATGACCTTGATATAAAGGAATTTCAAATTGTCATCGAAAACGAGATTCTCGGTGCTTACTTTTGTGATAAAATTTATACCCATCAGCACGATGTGGCAAAGGGACTGCCCCCTAACGCTCTTATACCACGACACACTCTTCCCTTTTGTTAACGCACCAACTCCCCCATAGGCCCATGCAACGCGATATGGGGCCGAGGCCGGTACCAATTCCCCTACCATTGTTCCCCCATTGTATCTCAAACATCCTTTCAATGTTTAGGGGCATTGGTGCGTTAGCCAAGAGTGTTATATGGGCGTTGGCCCAAATCGTGCTGGGTATAAACTCCCCCTAAAAACTGAAAGGAATTCCTTGGATGTTTGAGACACAATGGGGGAACAATGGTATACCCTCTCCCACATATCGTGCATGCTGCACATGCATGTATAAAATTTGCAAATGAAACCGAAGACGCGTGACGTAATAGGCATCTGAAACGAGGCTGCCGCAGTGCTAATTTGAAATTTGTCATGTGACTGGCCAATTATGTGCCAGGGGGTATATTGACTTGAGGTCAAGTCTCTAACAGTCGTATTTGGTCCGTCTGACGCCTATAATCCCCACACGCAACAGTCGTTGTTATGAATAGTAACGAGAGGTCGATTAGACTTGTTCCCAGTCCATTCGCGACTACGCTGCTGCGGTTTACGAACCAACCGGTCTATAGTTACAGACTTGAAATCAAGTCTAGGGGGTATAGGCCTCGCGGCCACTTCTATTGTTCCCCGTTGTGTCTTAAACATCCAAAGAATTTGAAAAGAATTCTTTTCAGGTTTTCGGGATCATAAATCAAGTCGGTTTCCGAAGCCAGATGTTTCTTTAGACGCCCGTTAATATTTCAGACAGGCGCGTTCCAGATCTCGTTGTCATGTCGAGGATATGTAAACAGCATGGCACCTTTGAATCAGAAGTTTGCATCTATGGAACGATTAATAAGGGGACACGATGTGACCTTCCGACGCCGCGCCCCTCGCCGCTTCGTCAAATCCTTGGAAAAGCGACCATCAAACAACTTAATATAGCGACCGCAAACCAGTCTAGTAACCGCGTGCCTCGTGCGCGATTGACTATGGTACGCCAATAAAAATTGATTCAACTTGGCATAAATTACCCTCAACCTTGATCAACATTTAAAATGCATTATTAGGCCTATATTATTATTACATTATTATTATTATTTATTCGTCCAAGACAAGCAATTTCAAGCAAGTAAATATAAAAAGTAAAAGGTTCTTTACTGATGTTGGCCCGGGTTCTGTTGTTCGGGGTTGAGAGTAGCTTATGCTAAGTTTAAAAACAGATTACATGGTTAGAAAACTTTTAAAAACAGGAACAACAGCGTCACATGATTAAAGAATAATGTTGATAAACCGCCTTGATAAACCATGCATGGAGGGCTAGGAATGGATAAACTAAGTGTTACTGCCACACAGATGCAGCAACAATTCAGAAAACCATAAAATCCATGTATGGTTTTTGTGTTGAATGAATGGTAAAAATGATTTAAAATACCATTTTTACACGGGGAAAAAATCGTGGTGTTTGTTACCATTGATGTCAATACTTTTAGTCGGGTTTTTCTTGTCACTCACGAAGTACATACATGTACAATTTTGGGTCACTGCAAAATGATGAATATTTGGCGTGCTATACTGTACATGCGCGCGCACGCATTTTCTCCGTAGTACGCCATTTTATTCCTGACTGCCAAACCAACCGGACGTGTTGCGTGTAACGTTCAGAAGCTATTTTCTCCTGAAATTAATTTCCAAAGGTTGATTTTCATACAATTGTATTTAAAAGTATTGACTGTAGGATAATTTCAAAATGTCTCATAGTGGGGGACCCCCAGAAATCGAGGGAATGACGTCCTTAAAAGTGGACAATCTCACGTACCGCACAAAGCCAGAAGATCTGCACAAAGTGTTCTCAAAATACGGCGATGTCGGCGACGTTTACATTCCGCGGGACCGCTACTCCAAAGAGAGCAGGGGCTTCGCTTTCGTCCGATTCTACGACAAACGGGATGCCGAAGATGCGATGGATTACATGGATGGTGCGGTGATGGATGGCCGAGATTTGAGGGTTCAGATGGCCCGATATGGCCGTCCCTCCGCTGACTACAACAGGCGGCCACGGAGTCGATACGACCGAGGTGGCGGCGGCGGCGGCGGGGGACGCTACGGCGGCTCTGGTGGTGGACGCCGTGGAAGGTGAGTGAAACTAAGGTTGATTCTTGAACTGTTCTTGGTTTTCATGAAAATGAGTGAAAAAGTTGCCGAGTTGGCCTCCGCCTCATACTCATGCGAAGCAGGTCGTTTCGTACCCTGGTCGTTTCGTACCCAAGTCGTTTCGTACCCTGGTCGTTTCGTACCCAAGTCGTTTCGTACCCAGTCAATTATGATGCACAAAGGATATTAAGCCAGTCATGCAAACCCGCTCCTGTTAGTCACCGACGCGCGGCATCATCATAGAGATGTACGTATCAAGTTCCCAGGGATTAAGATTGCGTCCTACAGTACTGGCTGTCTGTTTCACTGTCAATCATTCGAATCATTCTGATGAAGTCTCGACCAATGCGGTGGCGCGCATTCACGCACAGTAGCTACCGAATGTGGGCCCTCTAGCGGCGAAAAATCCTTTGGGAAAACACATTTGGTTCCCGTTTTTATTAAGGTTGTTTTCCCTTTTTGAATTTTTAAAACTCATATTGAAAGAATATAACACTGGAATAACACAATAAACCAATTAAAAATCTGTAATGCTGTAATCCCTGGCCTAGGTGATGAGGACATCACTACATACAAGACGGTGGAGTCCGGCACGAAACGGAAATTAATGATTAATACAAAATTACATTTATTTTGTTTTCTCCACAGGTTAGAATTGAGCCTACTTTTTTAAGCAATGCGAAATTAGTTTTTTTTATTACTGCCAAAACAATGCCAAACTGAACACATTGAAAAGCATTAAAAAATTTCAAAAATAGTGACATGCATTTTATTACTCACAACAGTTTTTTGAATTGAAATCAAAACTTGATAATTATAAAAGAGTGAAAACATTAACACCAGGGTAGATTCAGGCATTGAACATTTTAAAAACTCTTGAATTGCACTTTATGACAGTTTTTAATTAAAGTCAAAACTTGATAATTATAAAAAGTACAATTTAAAAAAAAAACAGCAACCAAAGAAAATCACGCTACAATATTAAAGACAAACAACGTCGATCATAACCCAAGCTCAAAAGACCCACAAACCGCAGGGTAAGCTCCAAACAGTAAGCTCCAAGAAGAAAAAAAACCATGCAGTGGCAGGTTAAAAAAAATCGCAACACCGTCCCGTGAACCACCAAGAGTGATTGACAGTAGCATTGTTGTTCAATAGAAAAGGATTTGGAACCCTTTGTCACGTGTGCAATGAATCCTGGGTGCGAAACGACCTGGGTACGAAACGACCTGGGTACGAAACGACTGGGTACGAAACAACTTGGGTACGAAACGACCGACATTCATACTCATGTTGGGCGCAATCTTTTTGCTCAGAGCAATTTTTAAATTTGCGCGCGCAGTTTTAAAAATTCCCCCAGTTCAAAGATTGCGCAGCGCAAATTTAGATTGCGGGCGCAATTTTAGAATTTTCAATCAGCCTATACGCTCGTATAAACTGGGACGGACACGTACTTGTGCTAAATTTTAAGCCGTACCGGTTATGAGTGTATATTGTAAATTTGTACACATGATTTTTAGAAAGGCATGTCACACTATTTGTAACCCTTTTTGGGCCTAAGTTATCTCTTCAGAACAACTGAAACTTATTTCTTTTATTTTGAGACAGACGGGTATTTTCTGGAAAATATGGTCTGTGTTGCCAAAACGCCCCTTTACTGTTGAAAGACTCGGGGTAATAAGCAGAATCAGATTTTTTTCCATACATTGAACATGGATTTGGGTCAATTTATATATGAATCGATAGCTTATTCAATTCTAAGATATACTTCCCACTGACACTTCCGTCGCAAATGTTGCATTTCTGAGATAAATAAATTATAAAATTACTGCATAAAGATTAAAGTAATGCACAAAATGACGTGGCGAGTGGTCTGTGCGTAAGCGTGACAACAGAGGGCGCTGCGCGCCCGCGTTAATGGTTATCTTGTGCACTAACTGAAGGCAATTTTTGAAGAAGAAAACGTGATTTTTCTACAGAAAAGCAAGTATATCTTAAAATTACATTATGTGTTGGTCCCGGTTCCAGGAGGTAATTTCCTTAAAATCTTTGTTCAATGTATACGAAAAAAAATACCTCAGAATCACCCAGGTATGAAAGTAAAGTATTTCTGGTATTTTTTCAGTGGCATATGAGTTGTAATAATGAAAGTTGACATGTTGAAGTACCGGTATGTCATAGTCAGACTTATAACTTGCCTCTTTTCTTTTGTAAAATGTTGCAGAGATTCCAGATCACGTTCACGATCACGCTCGAGGGGACGACGTGGAAGGTATGGTAGTCAACTCTGACCCTGAAGGAAATTTAAATTGTCCAGTGGTGAAAATCTTTATAAACTTTAATTACTAGCTTGTCATGACGAAATTGGTCATGACTGTTGGGTTTATTGAAGAATATCATTGTTTTGTGTCAATTTCAGTACTATAGGTTACACGTTACATTTGAATGTGCCTTCTCAATTAAATTGTTGGAATATAAAATACTAGTCATTTTTATCTTGGGTTTGTACACTCGTCAATTGGGAAAGAATTTTGTTTACTGGTCGCCACATATTCTCCTTAATAACTACTAAAACGTGTAAATATTTTACAGGCAAGTAATTTTAGGAGTAAAATACTTTTCTGCCCTGTTCCATAGACTTAACAAAACATCGCGCCTCAGTGGCGACTAGTAATTGAAATTCATCCAAGCTAAGGTACATCTCCCAATCAAAATCGGTGAAAACCTATTTGTGCTACTCACTCTATTTTATCGTCTTGCTAGACTGCTTAGTCGAAATAAAGAGAGTACCACACATTTTAAGAAGATATAGGTTTTCGCCGATTTCGATTGGGATCTCATCCTACATGCCTTTTTACAAATCTTCTGGGGAAACCACCGGGCAATGCAATTTTACAAAGTCATGATGATCTGTAGGGTTAGGTAATTTATAAAAGTTTGAAAGTTAATCTGTCCATTCAGTGATAAAACACAGATTTGTTCACTGAATGTTTTGTGTGCAGTGTGTATATATATATCTATCTAACTAAATTCGTTACACAGGTCTCGCTCTCGATCGCCCCGACGGAAATCCTCGCCCTACCGTCGCCGCAGGTCGCCTTCCCGCTCTAGAAGCCGTTCCCGCAGTGCATCTCACCACTCCCACTCTCCAGCCAAGAGGAGAAGCGCCAGCCATAGCCGTTCGCGCTCCGGGTCCAAGTCCCCACGTCAGAAGACACGCTCCCGCTCTCGCTCGGGCTCGTATGCCAAGGGGGATTAGGAGTGATGCGCAGGCAACACCGATGTCTGCCAAGGTTGCAGTCAATGAAGCGACTGGAATAATGCCAGTGAAAAAAGGTTAAAATGATACCCTTTTAACTTAGTAATGTTCATTGCATGTTCGCTGTAATTCTGCGTTTGCATAATGATATGAAAAGTTGATAGTATAACTCCATTTACACTTGTACAAATATGGTAGTCGATAAAAATCTTCGGGTTACGCTTTCTTTGTAAATACAGTTTCCTTGGGAGCATGTCTCAAATTACTGTTGTATTTGTTGGCGCTCTGTAAACAAAAATGTATCAATGACTTTTCTCCTGCTTAAATCTCAAATGTTGCCATCAGCTGACTTGCAATTTTGGGTTTTTACACTTAATCGATATGTTTTTGTTTTTTGTACTAAATGTAGGTCCAAAAATCCTCGTTGCTCTCTGTGGGCCCATGCATTATGATATGAATCGGTTGTTTTCTTTTGGGGAGTGCTGTTGTGTAAAGATAATGTCTTGTTACTATTCCATTATTCACTCACTCGCACGTTCTAACAAACAAGCATATATAGTCCATGTTATCCTTAAATCTAAGTACCAAAATCTGTAGAGGTATCATTTCTTAAAAATTTATTCCTGGCTTAAGCTTAATGTATACACCATCGCAAAAGTTTCTGCTTGATGTAATTTTAAAAGAAAACATTTTTAGAAGGTTTCTTTAAATTCAGTAATGGATACTTTGTCTACGGTGGTACTCAAAAATGATGAAACCGAACAATTTAGCTAAAATGTGATGTTTGCGTCTAAAATTTAATATGAAAATGAAATTTGGATGCAGGAAATAACCATGTAAAAGTAAACGTGATATGCAGAGTCGCCAGTCAGTGCGATATAGTGGTTTAAAAAGTACAATTACGGAATTTGAACTAATGATTACATAAACTGTTTGCAGATTTTTTTTGTTTGTAGTGATTTTATTTTTATGTGAATGTTAAGGGAGTGTTTCTCAAAGCATTTTGTCTTTTTTGTGACAATGCACTTCAAGGTTTTGCCCCCTTTTATGTGTTTTTGCTGATACATAAATACTGGAATTTGCTTTGTGATGTTATGCAATTTAGGGGCCACAACTTTTGGGTCATTAAAGGAAGGGACAACACTTGCAGAAGATTCCCTAACTCTGTACGCTTTATGTAAGTCGCCATCTTTTGCAGTTCGGCACTCGGACATAAGAGATTTTTACATACATGTACTGCACGGCATATGGTAGTCGAAAAACAAGGCATCAGTCCTGACGTCATCCATGCAATTGTTGCATGGTCGATGTCGTCATCCCTTTCAAAATGTCAAATATGGCGCAGCCCATAGTTGCATTTAGTTGCAGAGTTTATCATCAAAATTAATTGGGTTGAAAACGTGATTCTCTGATTCTCATGAAGGATTATGTACCGGGCAATACATCGATAATATTTTTGATTAAAATCGTTGATAACTTCAAACAAGTGTTGTCCCTTCCTTTAATTGGAATACGGGCTTAGGCAAAACTACAAAAGTGCATTGTCAACCTTAGAGAAAGTTCATCAATTAATAGCATGTGTGTTGAGTTAGATTTTAAGATAAAACAGTTAAAGGGAAGAAAATGTTTTGGCGATTCTAACTTAATATTTCCTCTGTTGTTCTCTTACTAATAGGAATGCTGTAATCTGCTAAGCAGAAATTGCAGTTAGTAATAAAGTCGGGCAGTGGACTGCAGTAAGCAGACCTGAGGGGTGTTTACGCGGTGCTGAGATTGCCGGGTGTTAGCCGTGTTGCTGTTAGCAGTTAGCAGTACAGGCAGTAGCCGAGGGATTGGCAGTGCTGTCCTGTGTATAGCCGAGCCTGGTGATATAGCAGTCTCGCGGTTGCCTGGTTCTCACGGTTACCTGTGTGCAGTGCAGTGCAGTGCAGTGCAGTGCAGTGCAGTGCAGTTCATGAAAGGCAGTCTAGTTCGAGCGGGGGAAAAAATCCAGTTTAACCCGAGCCCTTTGGCTCGGGCTTGATCGCGTTTGAAATAGCAGTTACCGGTTAGCTGAGCCTAAGCAGATGCAGGAGAAAAGGATGCAGTATTGTTTTTTCCGGTGTCTTGCGCTCCTAGCAGGGTCTGGCGTTCCTCTTAGCTGAAACATCTAGGCAGATGCTGGGTTTGTATCTAAAGAGACCCTTGTTCGTAATAAGTCTACGTTTAGCCAGGTTTAACTCCTTACTGCATAGAGACCTTGATATTGTTACGTCAACTATGTAGACTGAGATATCATGATACCATGTTGAGGCTGTGGCCATGACCTCTATCCGCTCATGGAATCGAGAATGCAGCGTTGAGGGTTTTGGCTTAGTCTAAATTGTCTCCGACCACATAGTCGAAGTTACAATCTCAAAGTCCTTAGTGCAATAGACAACATCCTGACCTGGTCTTTATGTAGTCAATCTTTCCAAAGCATACTAAAGTGATGTTGGAGAAAAGAAATTGATCAATGTAGGGATTGAATATACTGAAGACCAGGGCTTGAATTTTTACTAGAAATCTACAGGTCAAGTGAATTGTTTTTATTTATTTTTTTACATGAAGATATTTCTTTTCGACTAGACTGCAAAATATACATGTGCTGTTGAAAAAAGCACCATACCAAATTTTACAAGTAAATTACTGTCCAGTGGGATTATGTTGCCCTTAAAAGAAAATTACATATATAATTATTTTTAATTTAAGTGTGCACACTGGCTTGTTAGTAATTGTTGATGTCTTGGGAGGGTCCTGGGGAATTTCTTTGGGAAAACCTGGTCTTTCACAAGTTCCAATTTCTAATAAAAATACTCTTAGCAGAAAATGTAAAAAGAAAAAATTGCATGTGTAAGCTGCTTTGAAAAATTAGTGTCCCTTTGAAGTCGGTTTCCTAAGGGGGAAAAAGTTGAACATTTCCTTCTAAGTTTATTGTTTCTGACACATTAGTCAACATCAGATATAGATAAATGATCATAATAAGTAGAGTTGGTGATATTGGGATTTGTGAAACGAACAGCGCTTTATCGTCTTCAGAATTTGACTTGATGGTGTTATATCCATCCACCTAGATGTCGTGTAAGTTTTTTAGAACTTTTGACTATTGGGTTTCATCACTAACCACATTTTCCAACAGTTAAGGAAACGGATGGTGTGTTCCCACAACTGAAAGGGAAACTTGCTTCATGGAATAAAAGTACAATACATGTACATGCATGTACTGTGAGTGCAATCTGCTCATGTTGGGATAACCTGGCTGGCGATCACCATCAACCATCTAGTATTGCTGCCCCTCAGTGGATTTGATTCAGTTCATCCTGCATTGATAACTGTCCTCGTGTAAGTACATGTAGCTTGCTGCTTGCAACCCCCATGGATAAACGTGACCTCGAGCAAGGTATTTTGTCATAAAATGCATTTGTTTTCAAGGTTAGATTCTCATGGCGACAACGACTAGACTAATGCAGCGGGAGCTGTAACCTCCAATTTCTTACCCTTTTGGGCAAAAGTTATCTCCTGAGAACAAAACAAGGACATTTCTTTAATTCTGAGATAAACTAAAGACATCTGAAAGGAATTATTGACTTATTTTTCAAATGTACCCCATTACTGTGGACAGACCCATTTCCATGTACATGTACATGTACGCGCGCAAACACTGAAGGAAACAATCGGAAAAGTTAAACTTGGTTCAACTTGGTTCAACTTTGCATTGCTTTTTATGTAACCGGATAAATTAATTTACAAAACGTCGGGTTTTTTTTGACGATATCCCTGGAAATATGCGGATTGATGGCCAGAACTTTTAGAATGGTAATGAGAAAAATGTGTGATTTTTGCAACGAATTTCCAACGATTTGGTATAGAGTCTTGGACAGTGTCTGGTAATCTCACCGAATCGTTGGAATTTCGTGGCAAAAATCACACAGTGGGAGGCCTTTAGGGCGAGGTAAGGCAAGTGTGAGTTACGGCTTTTGAAACTGCAGTTTAAAGGCCCTATGTATCATTTGGGTCTTTCTATAAATTAGGGGTCCAAAAGAGTGACTTTTAGTGTCCCCCGTTAGACCTGAAGTGTTATTTTTCGTACAAAAATCATTAAAATTTCCTTTAAACCATTTTGTATGAATTGTACTTTATGTACTCACTCTTTGAGATGGAAAGTATTTAAAGAATGTGTCCTGAATTTAAAATACAAGACGTAAAACTTAAAGGTCTATATATACGCCGGCCGTGTGGCCAAACATACGGAGCCCGCGTAGTATTTACAGAATCCGATTTCGAGACCGTTACAAATTTCTTGATGGAGGAATTTCCAATTGTCATCGAGACCGAAGATCTCGGTGCTTTCTTTTGTGATAAAAGTTACAACTTAAAAGACGTGTGACAAACTAGAGTGGGTAGCATCAAAACTAGGCTGTCGCTGCTAATTTGTCAAAGTAAGACGAGTTTATATTAATAGCATATGCAGCGCGATATGTGGCAGAGGGTATCCCCCACCCCTACCATTGTTCCCCCATTGTGTCTGAAACATCCAAGGAATTTCCAATGAATTCCTTTCAGTATTTAGGGGGTGTTGGTGCGTTAACAAAAGGAACAGTGTGTTGAGGTATAGGGGTGTTAGGGGAGTCCCTTTGCCACATATCGTGCTGGGTATATAATAGAGCCTTTGTACGGCGGCCATGACAGGGTGCAGTCACATTGTCACGTATCATGCATAAGTAGGTGCTTCGTGGTTCTATTGTTACAACTGCCCCTGTCATGGCCGCCGGTGCAGAAGCTCTATACACCTTACATTTGCAATGGTAGGTCAGTTTATAATGCACAGGCCAAAGGGTTGATGTGGTCCAGGGGAGAGAAATGGATAGAAGACGCAGGGATAATTATGGGGATGGGGAACGACAGATTGGGTGAAATGGTCCGGTTCGGGAACAGTGGGTCAGGAGGTGCGAAAGGGGACAGTGCCGGTGCTTAGTGGTGTGCTGTGGATGGATTTAGCGAGGTAACATGGGAAGCAAAACCAATTGTGTGCATTCGGGCAAGACAGTATTATCTTGAACTTCTGAAAAGAAAAAGGTGCCGTGCTTCTAATTCCGGCCGTGGGTGTGGCCAAAAAAAATCCTCTGATTTGGTTATGTAATACAAACGTACAATGTAATATGATTTGGCAAAATTAAGTCAAAAATTTCAAGCAATTTGAAGTGATCCACACGGTTCCATTGGACAGTGGTCCTCAAATACATGTATAAGCCTTGACGTTCTTGCAAAGTGACCCGAGTGCTGCACGAACGCAGCCTCGGCATTTCCAATAAACTGGCAAGTGGTGGCGCCCTTTCGCCACAGTGTTATGGCTACGTCTTAAAATATTACACACGAGTAGATGGTTGGTGGGTAAACGGCTTGATCTAAACGCGCCGCCAGTGGCTAGCAGCTAGCTACAAACGTAACGTCGTCCTCGGTGAAAATGGCCGATGTTCCTGAAAATGCTCCAGAACGTAAGGCCAGGCTTTCATCACTATTTCGTTGGAAATAATTTAAAGACATTTTACAATTGACAACAGGTGGACATCACCAGGAAAGAATGTTGAATCATGAAGAAACGTGATCATCTTTTCAGTCTAGATCCCATCTCGCATGCCTTCTGAGTATCCACCTTCTGTCGCCCTGTTTTCACAACTTAGTTTCTCCATGGTTTCTCTGGTCTTTTCAACAAACTCTTTTCTTTCATTACAAACATTTTTCCGTATTATAATTATGACTCTAGATAATTATGCTCGTTTTGTTTTGTTTTGTTTGGTGGTTTTGTTTTTTGTTTGGTTTTTCTCTGTTTTTCTGTTTACTTGACTGTATACAGAACATACATCATGTATGACTATACTTTTTTGTCTGTACAGTCAAGAGGTCGGTGATGCCATCACCCACTGATTATTAAATGTGAGTGATGGCATCAATGATCTCAAGACTGTATTGACAATTCAGCTTAACATTTCTCTTGAACAGCATGTGCCAACTTTCATTTTATCACTTTGTTACAGTTTTCAAAGAATTGTTATTTGGATATAGGCCTACCACTTTACCAGGATTTATTTTTTATTTACATGTGTTGTGATTTTGTTTTTTATTTTGAGTAATTTATTAATTTTGTAAATATTTTGTAAATATTTTTATTAAATGTATTTATCCTTAAATGTATTTATCCTTAAATGTATTATCCAATTAGATTGGAGAGCCCCTCGATTGAAACTTGTTTTTTTTGGGCAATCCTACGGGAGCTATTTGGGTACTGTTTTTTGTTCTGTTTCCAGTTTGTTGTATGTGTAATCTGTTTTGTCTGTAATTCAGTAATTTTTATATCCCGGAAAATGAAATAAATATAAATATATAATATTGTCATTATTATGGCTGAATCGTTGAACCAGTTTAGCTTAGCCACCGGCGCCATTCAATTTCATTCGTTTGCAACAGGGCTCCGCCTGCGCCTCCGGCCCTCCGCCCTTTCATGCCTGTCTAGTTTCCCACAGCAAAAACATTTGTAGGCCTACATGGCATGGTTTTAGTCATAAGGCAAATCCTGGGTGTCCATGCATGGTAATGTAGACACGGTTTTTCTATCAAATCTGCACTCATGTTAAAGAAAAATATTCATGATCAACTGTTCAATTCTGATCGGGAAAAATGTCACGATTTTACTATGGAAAAACTTGTCCCATAGGTTTAGTGCATGCATGAGGTCCCAGTGGGTATCTGTATATGATAATCTTTCCGCTAGTCGGGGTTAGAACACTTGAATGAATGTTATGTTATTCTATTTCCAGATTGTCCAGGAACACAAAGTGAATCAGCAGGCAAGGGGTCAGCATGTCAGGGATGCCCCAATCAGAATGTATGTGCCAGTGGCTTGCCCAATGCACCGGACCCGGGTGAGAATAGAGTATGGCATGAATTCTGTTCACTGGTCGCCACTGAGTTGCCGTGTCTGTGGGACATTGCAGAAAGTATTTTCAAGGAAATTGTTGAATGTTTGTCACTCAAGTTCAGACGAGATCACATTTTGACTCCCCCCCCCCCCCCCCCCCCCATTATTCCCATGGGTGTTGGAATTTTGATATCATTTATCATATTTTTCTCATTGCCATTCTGAAATTTTGTGCTCCCAATACATATATTTCAAGGATATCGTCAAAAACCACCGGTGTTTTGTAAACTAATTTTCCATAAAGCAGTGCAGTGATTATACCAACCTTTTTTGCTTCCACATCCAAATTGGAGATTGCAAATTTGTTTACTCCCCATGGATAGTATTTTGGGGAGGGATCTTGGCAAAAATCTTGGCAAGCTCCTTCAAAATTCACAAGTAAACAGAATAATTTCCTACAGTATATTGAGTCTGGATTCTGTGCCAAAAAAATCAACCATTTCATCAGAGAAATAATCTTTTGTTTGCAATAAGAAACGTTCCATTTTGCCATCCTGGAAACCTGCCATATTTTAATGAGAAAAAATTGGTAGCTTATTCCATCAAAACACTGGTTTTAAAATGCAAATCTTACATTTTATCCTTCCTTCCAGCAATTGACGAGATCCGTGAGCGTATGTCATCGGTTAAACACAAGATCCTGATCCTGTCGGGCAAAGGGGGCGTAGGAAAGAGCACCTTTACAGCTCACCTGGCTCGTGGCTTAGCCAGAGATGAAAATACACAGGTTTGTGGCTCATTTTGAACCTGAAATGTTCACTTTTTGAGGTGTAGAAGTGTGCTAATGTATTATGTTTTGTCAACAATTGAACTGAAAACAATATTTGGTATGGTGCAAAGGAACTTTAAAAAAAACGAGAGATGAGAGAAAAATCATGTGGTTCTCATCGGGATTCGAACCTGAGACCTCTGACACACCTGACCGATTCTAGCAGCTGAGCTATGAAGCACAGTGGTATATATAGGCCTACTTCCTTAGGTTTTCTCGGAAAGAATTGAGAAGTTGATCAGGGCTTCAGACCTTGTGTGCAAAACATATGGAACAGGCTGAAAAGTGTTTCCTCAATCTTAAATTTTCTCACTGAAGAATTTGGGTTTTTCTATCAAATTAAAGAAAACAATTCTGATCAACTTCTCAACTCTCACCTTTTTCTCTAAGAGCCCAACTTTTCTCTCGGTCTTGCATGGATGCACATCTGAGCAAAGTAACAAATCCATTATTTGGCATGGTGCCATGGAAATTAAATAAGCGATGAATAATGTTAGCGTAGCTTTAGGCTGGATTCACACCGAGTTGTTTCACACGTTAACTCGTGTAAATTTGACACGTGTCACTTTAAGAAAAAGCGGTGTGGAGGGAATTTTGTGTGAGCCGACACACTGCATATCAGGGAATCACAAAAACGCTTACCGCCCAAGTTGATTCAGTGGTTTTCAATGTGTCGTTTCACTACAAATTTTCTCTGTGCCGATTTTTCGTGCATCAAATTTATGCGTGTAAACACGTGAAAAGGCTCGTTGTGGATCCATCCTTGCATTGTCACTTTGCTTTGTCAGGTGGCCGTACTAGATATCGACATCTGTGGACCATCCATTCCCAGAGTGATGGGCCTTGAAGGGGAACAGGTTCACCAGAGTGGGTCGGGGTGGTCTCCTGTGGTGAGTGGATAAGTTGTTGAAGACGGATTACATGATTGGAAATCTTTTTAAAACGGGAACAGCGTTACATAACTGAAGAATAATGTTGATAAACTGCCTTGTATAAATTTCAGCCACATGGAGCAAGTTCGGGCGGGCGACTATAGTTAACTAGACTAGCCTATACCCCCGGGGCTTGGTTCTTCTAGTCAGACTAGCAAGTCAAACCACGCAGCGTTGGAGTGACATTTTGATCGACTATGGTTAGTCTAGTTAACTATAGTCGCCTGCTCGAATTTGCTCATAGATGCAGTAATACGTCAGGAAAGTTTAAAAATCTCTGCATGGTTTTGGTGTTGAATGAATAGTAATAAAAATGTTGTGCATATAAAAAATTTTTAAATCACCTTCAGTTCGCAATTTCTTCCACAAAGGTACCATTTTACATTGGAAAAAATCATGTGGTTTTTGTTACCATTGCTATCAACACTTTTAGTCGTTTTTATTTTGGTCTACTTGTGAAGTAAAATGTTGGGCTTTAACAGTGCGCTTATTATCGAAGTTAAAATTGTAAACAGTTTTTTATGATTACGTTACTTTGCCTCAAGCAGTATGTTGAAGACAATCTGTGTGTGATGTCGGTGGGTTTCCTGCTGAGCAGCCCCGATGATGCAGTCATTTGGAGAGGCCCCAAGAAAAATGGTAATTTGCTTCTTCCGTTTGTTGAAGGGAGTTAACGGCAGTATAATGTAGTAACAAGTACAGTAAATTCTCATAGCGTTCTTCAAGGAACTAAATAGTTGCGAGCCTTGTATCCAAAGAGCACTATAACCAATGCATACACAATGAATGGCTAGGACTTAGAAAAAGCTTTGACAGAAAGAGCTTTATATCATCGGGTACATTTACGTTTAACCCAAAGTTGCATCTCAAGTCAAAAAAGTTGCTAAAGCTGGGCTGCGTTCCAAACACGCGAACTTTGCAAACGTTTGCATCGTTCGCCAACAACCGGTACCCGGCTTTCCATAGACAAGTGCACAAAAGCATTGTAACCAGTGGCGAACGTTGGCAACGTTTGCGTATGTGGAACGCAGCCCTGGACTTGCGTCCCAGTCAGTATGTCAAGAGAGCAACGTGCACTGGGTCACATTACATAGGTCATCTGGATATAAGTGCATGTGAAAAAAAGTATGTCAGTACGTCATCAGATGCTGTTCATATGAAACAAGCAAAGGGCTAATTGTCGGTGGTGTATGTTTCATGTTAATTTCAGGTCTGATCAAGCAGTTCTTGCGCGACGTGGACTGGGGCGATACAGACTTCCTAGTAGTTGACACTCCCCCAGGGACATCCGATGAACACCTGTCCATCGTGCAGTATCTCAGCTGTACTAATGTAGATGGCGCTGTGCTCATTACGACGCCTCAGGTCTGAATAAAAATGTTTTTTGCAAAATATTTCCAAGCATTATATGAATCAAAGCTGACTGCAAAAACGTATCATCACAAAGTATCTAAAATATGCCAAGTGTGTGAATAATTTTGCACACCATTAATCTGCAAATGTTAACCTTTTAGTGAACATAAAGGGTACAACGCACAAGTGGCCATGGGTTCATTTTACAAACGTCCTAAGATCCATCTTAGGGGTTCTTAAGTCCTATTGTAGGACTTAAGCAGTCAACTCCTAACCTAATTTCCACTAAGTCCTATTTTTTGTGAAATGAACGCCTGAAGCCTAATGTCCATAAGCAGCCACTAGCCCTACATTGTTTAAATATTTTACATGTACGTGCTGTACTTAACATCTCAGTTGTAGTGTATACAAATGTCGTTAACCAGTAATATCCCATTTTCATGGCATGACTCTGGGCGTACATTTGCAAGTGCATATGGTCTCAAGACATCTGTCTGTGTTTTGGTAATTGCAGGAAATTTCCTTGATGGATGTTCGCAAAGAAATCAACTTCTGCAAGAAAGTCAATCTGCCAATTCTGGGAGTGGTTGAAAACATGAGTGGATTCGTCTGCCCAAAGTGTAAAGTAAGACACACAAAAAAAAGGGAAGAGGGAGGGGAGGAAGTTATACCATAACATTGGTATTGTTTCCAATGGTGCAGAGTCACTGTTAATTCTCGGACAGTTGGTTCTCTAGCGACATGGGTGACTTCAATGGGTATTAAAAGACCCATGGTTTATACAAAATAAATTTCTGTGTGGAAATTAAAATTATTTTTATTTCCATGCACACTATCAAGTGACATGGTTGACGTCTGTTCTAGAATTCGGGCGTTTCACAAAACATAGTGACACTAAGCGCTTCTGTCGGAGAGGACATTTTCTAGACAACGTTGCATTCATTTATTCCACAATCAATTCAAATTTGATTTGATTTGAAATTAGTCGAGTTTGAATTTTTTTTTTTAAGGAAGCCTAGATTATTTAAACACGGTTAACAATGTTTGCGAAGAAAAAGGTTCAATGTAGTGGTACCTGTATTGTCAAATGCCCTAATCCCCAGTGAATGATTGTTGAGGCAGCGGCAGCATATTATTGTACTGTAACTAAATCCACCTAGCAGTGTTAAAAAGTACAGGTGTGCAGGCCTCGAAATTCATTTTCAAAAGGGTACGGCAATTTTCTCTTAGTAAAGGGCACCTGAATGAGTAAATAGAAAATTTGTGTTAGAACTTTTTAAGGGCAACACGGCAAAAGCATAGGCCACTAATGACAATTTGCCGTGGTGCTGTGGGTTATTTCAAGGCCTGGGTGTGCTGATTCGCCAATCTTTGTCTATTTTGTTTTTATTTAGAATGAGTCCCAGATATTTCCACCTACAACAGGAGGAGCGGAGAAAATGGCTGACGATCTCAAGGTTCCATTCTTGGGAAAACTGCCGCTTGATCCAAGAATAGGTAAACTAGTTAATCAGTAAGGGGCCTTCCAAAGTTGTCAACATTTTCATGGAACTACAAAGCGGGAGGGGAGTCGAGGGCCATGTATGACTTTACATGCACTGTAAAATATTGACATTTCAAGGTTGACATTTAGAAGCTCTGTACATGTAAGAAAATTATTGCCACAGTCATGAGATTAGCTTTGTTTCTTGCAGGCAAATGTTGTGACGAGGGAACATCGTTTTTTGATGAAGTACCCGACTCGCCTGCAACCGAAGCTTACAAATCAATTATCCACAGTAAGTACACTGCCCAGAATGCATTCATTGGGTAACTAACTGCAACAACCATTTGCCATGTAAAGCTTCAGATGGGGTTTTACTTTTAGTCCAGTGAGAAAAGTACTATTGATGGGTCATTTCGGCTGTGTTCGGGCGTGTACTCGTGTTAACACGAGTATACTCCTGCACACGCGAACGGCAAGATTAACTACACTTGGGTCAGTGAGAGTATGCTCTAGCTACTCCCCGACAAATGGGGAGTGTGCTCTTACTCCTTACAAGTGTCATGTGATTTGTACGAAGATGGTGGAATATGGTTGGGATTTTTGGTGAATTTGCTCAACTCTTTTACTCGAACAACAACAACTCACTAAGGTTCTCACGACTTACAGCGTTTTTTGTGTAGTCATGGCAAGAGACAGCCATCTTGACTGCGCAGGCATTACTCCGGAGTAGCGATAACTGCACGCCCGAACGCAGCCTTGGTGTCACTAGATTAATTTTGATCAGGAAGCGGATAAATTCCTGAAGGGAACGCTGCAATAATTACAATGGCTGGACTGCAAAATGTCTATTCTACACCGCTTTTTTTTCACATTTTGTTTCTCCTTTTGACTATTTTTCATTTGCAGAGTTGAGGTCCCATTGTCTAAAAGAGAGCCAAACGGAACACACTATGGATTGCTCATAGCAGAATGAGTCCAGTCAAATATCAGTGTCGAGTTGTCAGTCGTAAATTTGAGGTCATTAAAAAAAAGTCAACTATGTGTACTGAAGTCTTGTTTTTTTCTTTGCTTTTGTGTTGCGTGTTCCTAAAGTGACATGCCCTAAACAGTGCCCTCTTTAAAATTATTCACTGATTGGAGTTCTGTGCTGCACAATATCAGAAACGCACGGTGTCCGGAAAGGTTAATTTTATATTCAATTTATTTGCACAGCCCGAGCATGAATGTGTGTGCAATGTCAGGTTAAGGTGGAAATCGTTTCACTACCTCCAGGACTACTCACACACCGGACATCAAATTTTGGCAACATTTTGTCCCGTGCCAAATGAGGCCTTTTGAAAGTTGTTCCTAAAACTGCATTTCTTTTGAAAGCGAATTTCCTTGCTATTTTGTACTTTATTCCCCAATATTGTGATAAATTCTAGATACTACTATTTCATATATAAAAATATAAATGTCTTCAACACCAGCTGATATGTAAAGAAAAATGTTAAGAACACAATTGCATGAATTTACTTTAAAAAGTATTGTAGACAATGCAACGGCAGCCATGACAGGAGACAGTCACATTTTCACCATGTGTCTTGCACGAGTAGGCACTTTGTGGATCTAATTATGAAAGCCTGCCCCCTGTCATGGTTACCGGTGCAAAGGGTCTACTCTCATGTTGAATTCCTGAGTAAATAGTGAAAGCACCAAAAAAATAGGAAATCTCATAAACCATCTAAGACACACACATACCGTAGTGTATATAAGACATGAACAGTATAGCATGTTTCTACTGCAGGCATCCGCATTAAATTACATGTAGAGGTCGAAATTAGCACTAGTCCGATACTAGTGGTTTTTAGCCGGAGGACTATTAGCTGCATTGTGCTGGTAGTCCAACGGGCTAGTGGGCCAATACACAGTACTACATTATAATACTCTTTCATTCAAGAAATAAAAATGTTCCCTGTTGATAATAAACTGAGTTTAAATAAAGTTTGTTGTTTTTCCAATGTTGAACTGTCAATCAGGCTAAAAATTGTTTTAAGTCATCCCTTATCGATACTGTAAACTTGAATAAACATGCGTGGTGGCAGGGACTAGTAAAAATTGAGGACTAGTGAAACATTTATATGACAAGTAGTCCTGTGGGCCTACAACAAATTCAAGTTAATTTAGACCCCTGACATGTTATACACAAGAAACAAAAGATATTGTGCTATAAAACGAGTGCAACTTGTACATTATTGTTCTACAAGAAATTAACAAAATATAACCCACTGAAAAATAGATACAAACTTCACAAAGAATGACAATTGTAGTTTACTTGAAAATAATATTCTGATTTACAGCCTTACACAAAAAAAATATAAGTCGGTTACATTTAATTTTTGAATCTCAAAAGTTTTCATTTTTGTTACGTACCTGTACCACATCTTGAAAAATAAAAGGCACCCTGTGACCATTACTGCCTAAATATGTATCAAAATCAGCATAGTATTTATTTTAAAGAGAAAGTTCTGTATTCTGTCAACCTTGTGTACCTAGTTTACATGTATGTATGTATGTATAATTAAAGGAGCGTGTCCAGATCACATTTTTAAGGCCACCCCCATGGGTGTTGAGATTTTAATACCATATCAGTTGTCATATTTTTCTCATCACTATTCTGAAATTTCACGTTCTCAATCCATATATTTTCAAGGATATCGTCAAAAAACCACCAATGTTTTGTAAACTAATTTATCCGTTCAATAAAGCACTGACTCGCAATCATAGGTGAAAACTTGGGGTTGCAGGTTCGAATACGGCTACGGTACCTGTGCCCTTTGGGCAAGGCACTCAACCACACTTGCTCCATCCTTCGGAAGGATGTATAGCCGTTGGTCCAGTGTGTTAGGTATGGTAATGGTAACGCACTCTAAAGATCCCAGAGAATGGGAGGGGAATCCCCGGTGTCTCTGGCCATTTCTAATTCTTCATGGGTTTCCTCACGCTTGCGAGTGACAGTGCAAGGAGCACTATTGAGGAATTCTTGGTATGAATACCAGAAAGAAATAATAATAACCGATTGGTTTTTCACGCTAATCCGGCATCCTTAGCCATGGTGTAAAAGATACCCTGAAGCTCCAACAACCGTGTGGGTTCATCAAACTCTGCTATTGCTCCTTCGTCCAACACTAGTATTCTGTTGAAAATTTAAAAACAAAATAAAGAATTGAAGACATCAATGGTAAATATAATTCAGAATAAAACTACCGTAAAAACCAATGTATAGGCGCACTTTTTCCCCACGGCAAACAAAAAATCAAAAGTTGGGGGTGCGCCTTATACATGGGTACACCTCCACCTTATACTTTTGTATAAGGCACATTGTGCCAGCCGTGTACAGTTGGAGGTGAGCCCTATACACAGGATTTTACAGGATTTTTCCTAAGATATAGTAAATTATGTCAACCAAGGTATTTCTACTGCTAATCTGACCATACAATCTTCAAACTCACTGCGTATCGTTGCCTTGTTCTTACCTAGTGCTGTCCATTACAGTGTTTAGTCTGTGAGCGATGGTGATGACCGTACAATCTTTAAACTCGCTACGTATCGTTGCCTTGTTCTTACCTAGTGCTGTCCATTAGTGTTTAGTCTGTGAGCGATGGTGATGACCGTACAATCTTCAAACTCACTACGTATCGTTGCCTTGTTCTTACCTAGTGCTGTCCATTACGGTGTTTAGTCTGTGAGCGATGGTGATGACCGTACAATCTTCAAACTCTGTTCGTATCGTTGCCTGGATCAGATCGTCCGTTTCTAGATCCACGGCAGCCGTGGCCTCGTCCAGGACTAGAATCTTGGTCTTGCGTAGCAGGGCTCGAGCCAGGCAGATTAGCTGACGCTGGCCAAGACTGTAACAACACGGATAATGTTTTAGTTTGAACTAAAGAGGTGCGAGGGAAGTTTTAGATTGTCACTATACAATGTGGACTGCGACGTGATCATGATGACGTCGACATTTAGGCTTTGCTCTCTCGTCCACTGCCACAATTGAGAATGTCAAAACCACAGTCGCTGTGATAATTGAAAACTCCCTATTATCTACTAGATTTAGACTTTGAAGGAAAAAAATAGCTTCTAAAATCAATGCAACTTTTGAAAAAATAATCCAATATTAGACCAACATTTAATGCTGGAGGATGTATGGACACGAGGGTCTTTCTATAAATTAGGAGTCAAATTTTGGTGCCCCCGTTACATCTTGTTTTTGTAAATTCAGGACACATTCTTTAAATACTTTCCATCTCAAAGAGTGAGTACATAAAGTACAATTCATACAAAATGGTTTAAAAGCCATTTTAATGATTTTTGTACGAAAACTAACACATATCAGGTATAACGGGGGACACTAAATGTCACACTTTTGGACCCCTAATTTATAGAAAGACCCACAAGTACAATTTTCAGTGACTTCATGTAAGATGTGCAAACAAAATGTCCCAATGCGTATTTTGACAAGTGGATGATTTTATCCATTTCCAGAGGGCGATATACATGCATGCTTGCTACATCCATGTAAGCTGCTATGTTGAGAACACTTTTCACTGTCTGAAAAATGGAGCCATTACAGCTCCAAGAATGGACTCTGAGCACTTTTCAAAAGATTAAAATGTAGAAATTACAGTAATGCAATCAGACGGAATCTTATTTTGTCCAATTTTTCAAAATCTCTAAAATTATTGTTGAGATGGAAATGAAAAGTAGCATTCGTTCTCAAAGAAACAATCACTTCATCAAACAAAGTTTAACTTCGACAATACAACCCTTCCAGTTTAATTTAGTTTACCTGAGGTTTTCCCCGCCCTCTGTGCATTCAAACTCCAGTTTTCCATTCAGCCCAGACACGAATCCATGCAGATGGGAATGCTGCAATGCATCCCAGATCTCATTATCCGAGTACTGATCAAAGGGATCCAGGTTCATACGCAGGCTGCCAGCAAACAACACCGGATCCTAGGGGCAAAAGGAGTGAGTGAGTTTTGGGTTTAAATGCCGTGCCGACATCATGACTGTTAATATATAAAACAATTGATTGTAATAAAAGATAATATTTAATAGACTGGTAACGTCTCTGGCAAGGACCGGGTAGCAACTGTGGTCTGCCGGGAAGAAACCCTAGTTATGCGTCTGCCCGCTGTGCTCAGACCGGCTTTGATGATGCTGTGCTCAGACCGGCTTTGGCCTGCCGGGAATAAACCCTAGTTATGCGTCTGCCCGCTGTGCTCAGACCGGCTTTGATGACGTCACAGCATCTTGACACACCAGATCACCCTGGCCACTTTTAGGGTGTAGATCAGGGCAAAGGATGGGATTGGGGGTTTGGGGAATAATAGACCAGCAAACGGTACCTGAGGTATGATGGT
Source organism: Henricia sp. BOLD:AAB3569 (assembly GCA_037783545.1). Classification (NCBI taxonomy): domain Eukaryota; kingdom Metazoa; phylum Echinodermata; class Asteroidea; order Spinulosida; family Echinasteridae; genus Henricia; species Henricia sp. BOLD:AAB3569. The sequence goes on along the minus strand of JBBELK010000777.1, from coordinate 1,112,834 downwards.
GATGCGTGATCTGAGATCATGTAGGCCGATGGTTGAGATGTCTAAATCATCAATCTTGATCGAGCCACCGGCTGCCTCTAGGATGCGGAATAGCGACATGGTCAGAGACGATTTTCCAGCTCCAGTACGACCAACAATGCCGACCTGAGTCACAAAATTAAGACAAATTGAAGATGTTTTATTTTTATCCTCGTAGTAGAAGGAACATCAGGTCCTGGTTGTTTCAGTATGTCATTTTCAGAGTTGGGGGGTAACCACTTTTGGCACCAAATTGTAAAACTGACCTTAATTTTTTTGAGAAAGGACGGAGGAAATAAGATCCAAAGTGTGAATCCACACCCGAGTCTTTCCACGGTAAAGGGGGCGTTTTGGCAACACAAACCATATTTTCCAGAAAATACCTTTGTCTGTTCTCAAAATAACAGAAATAAGTTTCAGTTGTTCTGAAGAGATAACTTAGGCCCAAAAAGGCTTACAAATAGTGTGACAACATGCCTTTCTAAAATCCCAGTGTACAAATTTCCAAAATACGCTCGTAACCGGGACGGCCTAAAATGTAACATAAGTGTCCGTCCCGGTTACGAGCGTATATTGGAAATTTGTACACAGGGATTTTAGAAAGGCATGTTGTCACACTATTTGTAACCCTCTTTGGGCCTAAGTTATCTCTTCAGAACAACTGAAACTTATTTCTTTTATTTTGAGACCAAAGGTATTTCCTCAAAAATATGGTCTGTGTTGCCAAAATGCCCCCTTTACTGTGGAAAGACCGACCTCTTCATTCGTCGAAAATTTGAATCTCTTTGTTTGACAGTTGCTTCATTGTTTCTTGAATGAAACGACTTCCCTGATGTGAACGGCGTCTTAAGCCACCCCCAGGTGTCGACCTGTGAATCCCTTGCACTGCAACCGAACACACGGCATCAAGCAAAAACGTAACACTCAGGTCACAAACCAGAACAAATCGTGTGAATATCACTGAACAATATATCGACACAAAATAATCGCAACCCTGCTCGTGTCAGGCACGATGGCATAACTTTTTCCCACATGCTGATTGAATGAAGGTAACTGGATGCGAGTGCCACGCATGTCACACGCACATCTTTTCTTTCAATTATTTTGAGCACCGCTTAAAGGTACACACCGGCCTACTGTTTACATGATTTAGTGATGCAGCAGCATTGACAATACTTTTTTGATGGTCGTTGTGAAATAAGATCATCAAAATATCCCGTAATTTACTAAAGAAGTGCAAAATTAACAAAAACGGTCAAAAGACGGGTTATACGCTTTACCAGCCGTTGTAACTACGCGCGAGCCTCACGACTTTGTCACAAACGATTCGCTCTTCTCCTACTCCTGCTGGCGGCTTTAGATTTCACTCTATCTCCAAAAAGAAGAGCTTCTTCAAATGACTGCCAGATATTGGGGTGAAAAAAGTACCCCTGAACCTAGCCACATTCCTTGATTGTACCTTTTCCTTTGCCTTGATTGTGCACGTAATTCCCTTGAGTACAAGGTCCAGCCCATCACGGTAACGCACACAGTAATTGTCAATCTCCACGTGACCCTGCGATGGCCACTCCTTATCTGGTCTGTGGTCTGGGATTACTGCGGCTGCCTGCAGGTGCATAAAGACAAACAATCTAGCAAATGGGTGCTTCCACCTGGGGCCAATTTCAAGGCGTTGTTGAAGCGCTAGCTGAAAATGTGCATATTATTATTATTATTATTATTTCTTTCTGGTATTCATACCAAGGATTCCTCAATAGTGCTCTTTACGAAAGAATGCTCTGGGATCTTTAGAGTGCGTTTCCATTACCTAACACACTGGACCAACGGCTTTACATCCCTTCCGAAGGATGGAGCAAGTGTGGTTGAGTGCCTTGCCCAAGGGCACAGATACCATAGCCGTGGGGAGGTTCGAACCTGCAACCCCAAGTTTTCACCTATGATTGCGAGTCAATGACCTAAACCGCTCGGCCACGGTACCCCACTAAACGGTTCAGTCAAAGCCCAATCCCCTATTTTGTCAACATTTATGCAGCACGATATGTGGCAAACGGACTCCCGGTCCCCCCTACCATTGTTTCCCCCCACGAGAGGGGAATGTCATGGCCGGAACCTGCGCAATATGGAAAAGTTAACGCAGTTTCCCTGTAAAACTAAACGGTTCAGTCAAAGCCCAATCCCCTATTTTGTCAACATTTTAAATTCTGATTGTGCTTGATTTTGATTCGTTTGCATAGTGTGTCTGGCGATTGTGTTTTTTTAAGTATTTGGTGCCGTCTTGTGTGTAAGGATTTTCAATGTTTTTTGTTAAGGATTTTAATGTTTTAAATTGTAATTGTCTCCTTGAATTTGGCCTTTGGGCCACGAATTGAGGCAAATAAAATGAATGAATGAATGAATTGTGTCTCAAACATCCAAGGAATTTCCAAGGAATTACTTTCAGTTTTTAGGGGGGAATGGTGCGTTAACAAAAGGGAAGAGTGTGTTGATGTATAGGGACGTTAGGGGGGAGTCCCTCTGCCACATATCGTGCTGGGTATAAAAATGTGTGCTTACTGTAGAAAACAAATTGTGTTACTGCTATTTCATGGCTGCGGCGTGCTTAAGCATGGGTGTGTCTAGAAACAAGCATTGTTGCATCACTATTGTTTAGCAAATTTTGCCTCTGAAGCTAGCAAACATTTAACAGTGCTTAAGGTTACAGTCTCCAATAAATAGCCGGAGCCTCCGTTAGCACAAAATCGGCTGCTAAACAGCTCCATGAAAATAGCCCCAGGTTAAAACACAAAGTGTGACTTATGATTTCCACAAAATGGTCAAAAAGTGGCTAACAAGTTGTCATACCGGTAATTATCTTGCATGATATGGTTGTTTTCATTGATCCGGGATAATTTTTGAGTCTTTAGTCTTGATGGAGTTTGGCATTTTGCAATTATTATATCCTCCCTTTAAATATTTTCTCAAGAGGAGGTCATCATCAGCTCAATTCAAGATCTGAAAGTGTAGACAAGATCTCTTGACCAATTTTCGTTCATCTTACCTCGCTCTTGATTTCGGAGTACTCTTTAACACGCTCAATGGCAACTATGTTGGTCTCCAGTTCACAGCTCACGTTTACCATCCACGTCAAAGCTCCAGTTAACTGCAATCAAAATATGGAATTTACACATGAGTCTATGGTAAGTGCTCGGGTAGACGGATTGATGCACTTTAGGAGAGCTGCTCCTTCACAAAGCACGGCATAGGCTTCATATAATGCATGCATGGTAAACTATCTATATACACAGTATAATTTTGTAGCCAGCTGGTATGGTTGCACTTACAGTGTCAGTTCTCCCAAATGACGTCACATTTACAGGTGGTTCCCACTCACGGCGTTGCTTATGTGTTGCACAAAACAGACAACCAATGCATAGCTCCAAGATTGCCCAGTTAACCCCGCCCCTTAGATACTGTTACTATGTGCTCACAAACCATTAAAAAAAATGGCGACACACAACATACAAAGCAACGGGACTCGGGCATGGAAAGCACGGATTCACTGGAGAAAACTCAAAGGTATTTATGTTTTAGGGTCGACAGTTACCGTAGCACACACTGAGTAAAGGGCCCATGCCATATATTCATAAAAATGCGCTTTCGTACCTTTGAACAGCGAATTTAGACTCGAGTATCAGTGTCTTTATGCTATGAATAGACTATATCGAATATCTGCCATCTTGTAGGGCAACTTATTTTGCTGTTTAAATTGGTCAACAATGCAAGCACAAAATGTACAACCATGCATGTCCTCACGGAACAAAGAAACTGCCCTACAAGATGGCAGCTATTCGATACGGTCTACAGGGCCAGATCCAGGATTTTGAAAAGGGGGGTGCGTGAAATTTTTAAGCATGAAATGCTGATGACAATGAAATAGCGAGCGCGTAGTGCGCAGCCCTAGATGGAATCTAGATGCTCTGTGGTGCGATCTGAGGCAATATTTAACCACTTTAAGCAGGAAAAGTGTGACAAAAAGTGGAATTTTTATTTTATTTTATTTTTTTTTTTTTTTAAAGGGGGGTGGTGTGCGCTCCCCACGCCACCCCCTGGATCCGCCCCTGGTCTATAAGGCTGGGAGGAACAACTAGATAATACCTGCAGTGCATAAGACACCGACAACCCTACAATGCCGGAGCTGATATAATCTCGGCCGATGACGGCAAACAGAGCAGCAAAGAACACGAGAATGCTGCCAAGGATTTCAAGTCGTACTGCAACCCATCTAGAAACAATAAAAACATAAATAAAAATGTTAAAGATATCTTAGCAACTTGTCTGAAACCAGTCACTGATATCTGGGTTTTCCATAAAAACGGGAGCCCGTGTTAGACATTTTGATGCATTTGTAAGACTAGCTTTTCTAAGTTATCAAATTTGTTTAAAGAATTTCCCATGCAATTTCTAAATAATTGTTATTGACTGTTTTATTCCATTCAGGAACAAACCCCATTACCCCGGGGAGGGTTACACCAGTAAATAATAATTATTACATCATAATAATAAAAGACATTTAAAAAAATATAGTATGGTATCATAGGTTTGATATTTGACCAATTCTTTTCCAGAAAAGATAGCTGCTGGTTTTACACAACCTAAAGACTGCTTTCTGGTGACATCATGCCTTCCACCATTTTGGGTGTCATTTAACAATCATGATCCATGTGGCCCGAGTACTAACCAGCAAAAAGACCGAGAACAGCATATTGCTTGCACTTACTTCTGTAGCCTAACCTTGCTTTAGGTTGTTGCGCCGAGTAAGATAAGATGTCTTTCTTAAAATGTCAAAAACACTTCCGTTTTTACAAGCCGAGTGCATGCTCAATTTGAACGTATCGCATGTTTGTGCGCGTCGATTGGCGTGTGTGTGTACCTGCGTTTACGCACGTGGCTGATGACACCCAGATATTCCCGGATGTTGCACGTGGCCGAAAGCAGTCTATAAAACCTGTACGTTATCACTTCAAATTACATTATGAGCAAAATTTCACCTGTTTGATGATATATTGGGGTAATATGTCAATTGGTTGTTGTCAATAAGGATCTCGTTCTGATGAATAAACGCTTCTGAGCTGTGGTAGGCACGGATGGAAGTGGTACCCGTAATCGTCTCGGAGAAATGTGAATAGATGGGTGATCGGGACACAGACTCAAGTCGCTTAAGTTGCCGTGAGGTGCCAATATAGAATCTCTGTAGATTTATCAGAATAAATGATAAAGGAGCACATTCAGATTTTTCCAGAAAATGGATTTCGTTTTAACCTAATAATCACATAAAATACCTCCTCAAAATACTATCCATTGGAAAAAATAATTTAGGTAACTAAGTGGGATTTATTGCCATATTCTAATATTTTTGTACTTTTAATATTTTTTATAAATAAAAACACATATGTGCTATAACCAAAGACGTACAAACAACGTGTCTTCGTCTTCTTCTAATTTCAGACCTGAAATCGTCTTCTTCTAATTTCAAATCCTTGTCACATAAATACTGCTTCATGGAACCAGATAAATTAGTTTACAAAACATTGTTTTTTTGACGATATCCTTGAAAATACACGGATTGAGAATCAAAAATTTCAGAATGGTCATAAGAAAAATATGACGAATGATCTGGTATCAAAATCCCAACATCCGTGGGAAAAATGAGGGGTTAAAAAATGTGATCTAGACACGCTCCTTTAAAAAAAGCCTGACCTGGACAAAGTAGTAGAGAACTGCAGTGGGAACGATAACAGCAACGAAAATGGGCGTGCTCCATGTAATGACGACGAGTGTCGTCAAGATACGCATAATGGCTGCCATGAGCGAAGCCATGTTGTTCGGTATGACGTCATCAATCATGTAGGTGTCCTTGCTGAAGCGGTTTAAGATACGTCCCATGGGGGTGGTGTCGAAGAAGGCCATAGGGGCACGTAGGATATTGGTTAATAGTCGCTGATAGAGGGTCCGGGCAGCACGTATATTGCCGATGGCGAGGAATACGGCAGCTATGAGAAGCATTACGGCTGGAGGGGCATAAAAATAAAAATAATAAAAATACTATTAATTGTTTAAAATGATTTCATCTACTATGTATACCGAGCAACACAAGAAACGCATAAATTTTCTCCACTTTTTGATCGAAAAACAGTCAATCTGAGAGTGGGAATTTTCTGCACACAGAAGCTTTTATGCAGTCATGCATAATAAATCTGTTATGTGAATATTTCTGTAAGAGCCACTGAGGCAGGGTGTGCCATCCTGCCTGAAGTTCCTCCATGAATGAGCTCCTGCACTTCTAAGGCTGTTTGAGAGATGCTCAGAGGTCAAGTCATTTTCCCGAGAGTCCTTAACTGTAGAATTCTCCCAGAAACAGAAAATGTTACATCTTATTACCATGGGAATCACTTTGTAAACTGTTTGGAGAAAAATCACTGAAGTGGAAAAATTTTGAAAGTGATTCTAAAGTGACTGTTATCCACAAGTTCATTGCTTTCAACAAATTTTGATTCTGATCAAGAATTAATATTTTGAAGAAAATAATTTTTTTTCCTCCCCCGAACTGTATATATTGCATTCTGCTAACCATGCCTAAAAAGTTATAAAATACACAAAAATCAACACAAAAACAATATCTAGAAGCCAATTGATCACGTTCAAATGACGTCACTTCCTACAAATTGCCACATGCATCATGATTTTGAGCGTACTTTTTTGTGACGCGTATCAGTTGCGCCGTATTTCGAACACATTTCGAGCAACACGCGTGCGTGTTTGGAACATGTTCCAGCATGTGCGTGCGCGTACTTTATGACGTTTAATACGCAGTAGAATTTTTTCCTACGAAGATGGCATCTGTGAACGTGATCAATTAAAACCAGGATGAAATCGACCTACACTGTACAACTCCAAGGATAGAGTAAACGTGTAGGTATCTGTCCTGAACATCCCTGGGTAATGAGCCATTGACAGGTGCTTCGTTACTCCACTTGCTGAGCCAGACATTGGCCAGGACTGCTGTCACGTTGTTTAAAGCAAAGAACAGCACGACTAATGAGAAGGTGATGAAACCAACGGCTCCGATGTAGGAGACAAAAACCGACATCTTGACCTAAAAAAGTTAACAAAAAGATAACTTATTACTTTGCAAATTAGAATTAAAGCCCCAGTACATCATTTGCAGTTACCCAAAATTTTACTTACGAGTTGACAAGAAAAAACCCGACTGAAATTGTTGACAGCAATGAGCAAGTTCGGGCGGGTGACTATAGTTAACTAGACTAACCATAGTCGATCTAGATGTCACTCGAACGCTGCGTGTCTGACTAGAGGAACCAAGCCCCGGAGATAGGTTAGTCTATTTAACTATAGTCACCCGCCCGAACTTGCTCAATGGTAACAAATGGTAACAAACACAACATAATATTTTTGGGTGTAAAATCGTACCTTTGTGGGAGAAATTGCCAACTGAAGGTGTTTTTTTTTTTTAATGTCAGCAGACATTTCTTTTTAGCATTTATTAATACACAAAAACCTGAATGGATTTTTCAGGTTCTCTGAAGTATTACTGTATCTATGTGGCTGAAATTTCTACAAGGACGTTTCTCAACATTATTCTTTAGTTATGTAAGGGGCCTTCTGCAGTTGTCAACATTTTCACAGTTCTATACAGAGCGTAGTATTTTTCAAGACCCTGTCCCTCCCCCAAACACTACTTTTTTCTCACTACCATGAAATGTCAACATTTTACAGTGCATGTGAAGTCAAATGTTGCGCTCGACCTCTACAACACCCCCCCCCCCCCCCCCCCCCCCCCCACCCCCCCTACCCCTGTGAAAAAATTTGGGGGCCCCAATTTTCAAAAGTTATTTAATCATGTATTATCAGTCTTTAAATTCATGTTCAATTCTTCAATTTCTAATAAAAGACTATATCATCGTGTGTGGAATCATTGCATTGGACAATTGTGATACATGCCATACATGAATATCCCCATTATTATTCTGGTTTTCTCACCTTGCCCGTCTGCGACACCTCCTCTTCTATCAATGTATCTCCATCCTCGGCCAGTGTGGCTGTCTTCTGGCCTCTCCTATCTAGAGTCCTTATACGGTGAGACCCTCTGTCTAGCTCGGAACCCTCAGATACAGACAAACTTCTGGAAGACAAAAACCACAGTAAACCCTGTGACATACACCGTACACTCAAAAGAGGATACTACAGAAGTGTATTTTTTTGTCAGGCAATTGTTTGCAAACAGATGTGGTTTACATTGTGTCACTGGGTCCAAAGGATGATTGCGAGCTTCTATTATGCAGGTTACACAAATGAATGGGGTTTGACAAGAGGCCCAGATATCCCAGGGTCGGGAAGTGACAATTTCTGTAAGTCCAAACTCAAGTCATTCATATTATAGACTCGAGTTAAGTCAAGTGGGTAAAAATTGTGACCTGAATCTCAAGTTTAAGGCCAGGGTAACACGAATTACGACATCCTAATTAATTGTAGTATTACTATAGTACGATTATGAGATTTTGTGCGTGTGACCCCAAACTTATTGTAATCGCATCATAATCGGTCAACGACGAGAATTATCATCGTTCGAATGTAATCCGATTGTGATCGAATTACAATAAATTGGCAAAAAATATGCGCAACCCCATCTCGTAATCGTATTAACAATCCATCCCATAAGCCTCTGAAGTAACTTCCCCCGTGCAGGCGCGCGTACTTTCTGCTTCACCATGCTCGCCTGGCTTACTTTTCCATTCACAGGAGCACCAGGCGTGTGCGGCGCGGTGAGGCAGCAAGCACGCTCACGCAACATGGGGGAAAGCCACCGCAACGGACTATATGATGGAGTGAGTGAGTGAGTAAGTTTGTGGTTTAACGCCATACCGGCATCAGAGGCCATATTCATGGCGGGATTATGTTAATATATAAAAATGTTTGGTTTTGATTAAAATTAATAAAATCATGTAAGTTGTGGAAAATATATGATCTTGGAATTAGTTGTATAGATAACAAGTGGTATATTTCAATAAAATTGAAGAAACGTTGTATATAAGTACTACGTGGAATCTGGGTAGTTTTCCAAGGCAACCCCGAGGAGGCCGGTCATAGTGGATCCCCCAGACACACGGCACCGCGTCTAAATAATCCCGCAAGGTCGGCCGTTTCCCTTGCAGTTTAAGGGCCCGGGCCCCGCCGGTATTTTTACAGGTCCGCTTACCTCCGGGTGATGAAGGGACAATGGCACCGAGTGTCTGGTCAATCCCCCACACCCCGTCTCCCAGGATAAGTAGGGGTTCTTGTTCCACCGTCCCGTGTGAAATGCGAGTTTTATTCAAAAGGTCTAAATTGACATTGTAATATGAGTGAACTTTATTATAGGGAGATCAACCACGGGGCAGGGTAACACCTTGTCTCGCCGAGGCGAGCAAACCCCGGGATGAGTCCCTAAATAGTCTTATTTGGAAGAGTGAAGAGTAGATAATGGAGCAGAATTTTACAAAATGTGATAAAGTTGGGATGATTTGAGGAAATCAATAACAATATTAAATCTGGATTAATGAGATTAAATTTATTTGTATGATCCCATACCGCAGTATAGGAGACAGCTACTGTCCCGCTGCAGAAGTTCCATACAGTAACCGCTACAGCATCATTGAAGTTACGACCATTCCGGTGGACGTGTAGCTGCCAATTAGCCTAACTAATAGCCTACCTAATATAAAAATGAGTAATCTAATTATTTAAAGGGGCTACAAAGATATTGAGATTGATGGTGATTATAAGATAGAACTCCTCATGTCTGTATAAGGAAGAGGACATGGTTCCACTGGGAGATTTAAAGCTTTTTTTGCAAGAGAGTCTGCTTGCTCATTGCCTGCTAGACCTATGTGGCTTGGGATCCAGCAAAAAATAATATCATACTTATTCGAATATAGTACAGTTAATCTATTAAGAGTATCTATAAGTAAAGGATGATTTTTGTTTTGTCCGCTTAGTGATTGTAAAACTGACAGTGAATCACTAAAGATGATGAATTTATTTTTTCTTGAGACTATATGATGGATTACAATACGATGACGTGATTGTGTTGTTCATGTGACCCCACTATATTATAATACGATTACAATCCGATTGTAATAAGTTTGTCATGTGACCTTGGTCGTCGTTGGAATTATTACAATCGGATCATAATCGAGTACTTTTGAGAATTCTTTTCTTAGACCACAGCCCAAGTCACTACGACACTGGAGTGAACTTACTACCGGATGAGGAACGAGGATTAGTGAATTAGAGTTAATGGAAAGTTGAGGGAGGGGATGGTGGGCAGTTACCTGTAAGACACGTTGAGTTTCAAACTTTGAACCTCAGCAGACAGCATTGCCAGGGAGCTTGTAGATTCCTCACCTAGTATTGCCATTTGCTTAGCCAGTGACAAACCTGCAGGGCAAGACACAATTTTATAGGTTTTGAGTACAACTTTGTTGAAGTGGGGCGGTCGGGTTGGCGAAGTGTTTCTTTCCCTCTTGTTCGATCTTGGTGTCCCAGGTTTGATTCCTGGGCATGTATGTGGATTGGGTCTGCAGTCCAGGAATTTTTTTCAGGGGAGGGGAGGGGAGTTGGTAATGCATGACATTGTCTCCTATTCATACATTGTCTTTTATTCATGCTTTGTGAGTTTCAGAGTATAACCCACATCTAACCTTTGTCCAACCCCGAAATTTGTTCATTGTGAAATACTTATCCTAAAAGTCCACATTTGTGACAATGTAAAGAATTAAGGAATGTTGGCATGTTTCATCATTCTTTCATATGGGTCATTCTATAAATTTGGGGTCCAACGTGTGACATTTTTCTGTCCCCGTTACACCCGACATACTGCTATTTGCCATACAAGTATCATTAAAAATGCCTTCAAACCATATTTTTATGAATTATATTTTATGTAATCACTCTTTGAAATAGAAGGCATTTAAAGAATATGTCCTGAATTTACAAAATACAACATTTTACAAGATGTCAGATGTAACAGGGACAGAAAAAATTTGACCCCAAATTTATAGAATGACAAACAAAGGAAATCCAGTTTTACTCCAAAACGTCTAATGCTTTGAACTTGTTCAACATGTTTGCCCTACTCTCCTTTAGCTACTTGGCACCCCAATTTAAAAAAAATTATAATAAATGGCTAAACATGTTTTCTTATAGTGGCAGCTTGCCTTGAGGTCCGTAGTTATTAGCCTCCGTTTGTTCATTGCTGTAGTTACGCAGAAACTCGGCAAACGCCCTGTCATAAGAGAGCAGCTCCGAGTAGGATCCAGCTTCCGTGATTTCACCATTGACCAGGACAATGATATGGTCCACTTGCGGCAGGAAACTGATGCCGTGGGTGACCAGAATGCGAGTCTTTCTCTTGAGCAGTCCCTCCGGTCCGATCACCTTCTCAAAGATGTGTTTACCGACGTGGGAGTCTACGGCACTCAGCGGGTCGTCTAGGAGGTAGATATCGGCATCGTTGTAGACGGCTCGAGCCAGACTCACGCGCTGTTTCTGACCACCACTCAGGTTGATGCCCTGAAAAACAAACGACTATTTATTTTGGGCACAGAAATAAACTATCATACAGTGATTTTCATGCTTTAAAGCACGTTTACACTCGATTCGTCAAAGGCGAATCGAACTCCGCAATTTCCAAAAAGGGGAGTTGAAGCCGGGTAGGCACTAAGTGTAAACGCAAAAGGCGAATTGAAAAAGGCGGATCAGACCCGGGTCTGATTCGCCTTTTTCAAGTCCAAGGTCGCTTGTAGTGTAAACGCTACCCGAATACAGATTCGGCAATTTCCTTTGGCGACATCCGGAAGGCCATCGTTTGGCGCGCTTTATTTTGTGGGCGTGCGTGATATAATGTACGCCACTTACATCGCTCACGGCACGTTTTGTTGGGCAAAAACTACCCTAGTCCTACTGGAAATTCATCCTACTGACAAGCACTTCTTCTCTGCATAAAATCTACGCCGTAAAATAGCCAAAAGTGGCAACATCATGGCTACAAAAACAAAGGAATTCTCCATGATATTGAACTGTTGAAATTCACTTCAGAATTTTCGTCAACAGGAACAACGTGAACTTGGAAAATTAGGGCATGGTTTTAAATTGATGAATATAATTGGAAAAGGAAAACAAAGCTTCACAATTTCTAAAAGTCACAAATCTGATGGACTTACCTTTTCGCCAATTTCAGTCAGGTCCCCTCCAGGCAGCATTTTCAAGTCTGGCACCAAGGCACATGCCTCAATCACTCGCTGGTACTTCTCTTCGATCAGTGGTTTACCAAACAGTATGTTGTCTCGGAGACTTGCATTCTGAATCCAGGCTTGCTGAGGTACATACGCTACTGAGCCCTGATACAAAGATACCCCAAGAACAAATCCATTTAAGGAGCGCGTCAGATTTGTCCAGAGAATGGATTCCATTCTAATCCAACAATCATATTTAAATACCTCCCCATAATACTATCCATGGGAAAAAACAATCTCCAATTTGAATGTGGAAGCAAAAAGGTTGGTGTAATTACTGCACTGCTTTATGGAACGGATAAATTAGTTTACTAAACATTAGTGGTTTCCTGAAAAGCCACAATTCCCTGTATGTTTTTCACAACAGTCCCACCAAGACAAAGGACTTGCTTGACCCAACCCGACCCACTACTACCAAGACCCAACTATGCCTCACCTGAACAGCCACAGCTCCCTGTAGTTTCTCCATTTCTCCCAGCAGTGCAGACAGTAGAGATGACCTGCCCCAGCCAGACCCACTACTACCAAGACCCAACTATGCCTCACCTGAACAGCCACAGCTCCCTGTAGTTTCTCCATTTCTCCCAGCAGTGCGACAGTAGAGACGACCTGCCCCAGCCAGACCCACTACTACCAAGACCCAACTATGCCTCACCTGAACAGCCACAGCTCCCTGTAGTTTCTCCATTTCTCCCAGCAGTGCAGACAGTAGAGATGACCTGCCCCAGCCAGACCCACTACTACCAAGACCCAACTATGCCTCACCTGAACAGCAACAGCTCCCTGTAGTTTCTCCATCTCTCCCAGCAGTGCAGACAGTAGAGATGACCTGCCCCAGCCAGACCCACTACTACCAAGACCCAACTATGCCTCACCTGAACAGCCACAACTCCCTGTAGTTTCTCCATTTCTCCCAGCAGTGCGACAGTAGAGACGACCTGCCCCAGCCAGACCCACTACTACCAAGACCCAACTATGCCTCACCTGAACAGCCACAGCTCCCTGTAGTTTCTCCATTTCTCCCAGCAGTCCAGACAGTAGAGATGACTTGCCTGACCCGACTTGACCCACAACAGCTACAAGGGATCCATCACTGACTTCCATGCTGATGCTAACACAACAAAAAGACATTTTGAGAAATCCAGCATTGAAACTATTTCCTGCATAAACTTTTTCATTAAACTAAGCTTACGAGTTTGAATTTCCATTTAATTAATTTTGGCAGACATTGGAAATCAATGTTTATATTTAAAGGAAGGGACAACACTTGTTTGAAATTATCGACTAATTTAATCAAAAATATTACCGATGTATTGCCCGACTTTTTTTTCTTTAAATGACTGTTTTCACCTATTTTTGTAACAAGGTGTGTCTGTCATGCAGTTACAATTTTCTAATCACATACAAAAATCATTCAAGCGGAATGCATACCCTCAATAAAATGTCTGCGTACACCCCACAATATCCCTAACTTATTGTGAGTAGTGTGTTCGAGTTATTTTCATGGCAACAAAATAATTTGTTTTCAAATACAAGGAGACTTTGTGATCAGTTTAATTTCACACAACTTACTTTCTGAGAACAGAACTCTCGCCTTTTGCCCAAGAAAATTCTACATTGTCAAGAGAAATTGTCTGATCTGTGAAGAAAAAAAAGGAATCTTATAAAAATCTTGGTGAAAAGACTGACATTTTGTTGAACGACAGTACTTCTGCAATGATCACCCAGCAAGCCTCGTCACAAACTTACCCCAAGCGTTTAAAGGAGTGTGTCCAGATCACAATTTTGAGCCCCTTTTTTTTGATACCATATCATTTGTCATATTTTTCTCATTACCATTCTGAAATGTTGTGCTCTCAATCTGTATATTTTCAAGGATATTGTCCCAAAAAAACCACCACTGTTTTGTAAACTAATTTATTCGGTTACATAAAGTAGTGCAATGATTACACCAACCGTTTTGCTTCCATATCCAAATTAGAGATTGCAAATTTCATGTTTTTGTCCCACGGATAGTATTTCGGGAAGGTATTTTATATGATTGTTCGGTTAGAACGAAATCCATTTTCTGGAAAAATCTGGACAAGCTCCTTAAATTCGATTTTCCCAACAAGTCGCCAGAACAATCTATACACTTTGGTTGGACAAAAAGCAACGCGTAGCAATAAAATGAACACTAACCAAAAAAGTGACTTTATTATAAATACACCTTAAGGCTCATTTCTTACCAATTTCTTTGGTGTTAGTCAAAACATTTGATGGGTCCAGCTCGTCATTTATAAGGAACTTATGAAGCCGCTTCACAGAGATGCTGGCCTGAAATTTAAATTTTCACCGAGTTTCTTAGGACATAAAGAAGTAGTTAATAAGTACAGCAATGCAGAGCTAGTAGAGTTGACCAATGAAATGCATGAATGCCTCATAAATATTAATGAGGCATAGTAAAAAAACTAAAAAAACTTGTGTCTACCTATTGGGTTAAAAGCTTCAACACCCAACATCTGCTCATACAGTGACAAACAGCTTTTTAAAAAAAAACATGTTTTTAAGTGACATTGAAAACAATTTGGTTCAACATCACCTCATGATATTAATTTATACATTGATATATATAGTGTGAATATTTGGACGTACATTGAAGTCATTTTCAGACAAAGATCTTGAAGCCCGACTTTAAGACCTTTGTTGCAAAGGTCTTAAAATCCCAAGCCTTGGCAAAAATGTAAAGAATTACAAATTGGATTTAATAATTCTCTTATTTTGCAGTCTTTAAAAGATCTCCGAGAGGTCTCAATCACAACACATGGTTATACCTGAATGACTTGGGAGATCGTGATGGGAAACGTTGCAAGTGGAAACCGCAGAATGTTGAATAGAGACAAGGAGACAAAGGCCTTCTCCGCATCCAAGATATTACTATCACTAGCTGAGACGTACACTGCAAAGGTAGCCAGCAGAACCTACAATTGTAACAGTAACAGCGTGCTAATGGTAGTATAGCTTGCAACGGGGTTATGAATGTAAAATATATATTTCGTCGCCGACACCACAAACTAATACCCAAGTGCTGTTTGCGTACACTTTGTAGCGCGGGTTCACGTATTTAAATCTCGGACGTTTAACAATAGGAACAATATCGTCCGCGACTGCCAAGGGACGTCCGCGATTTGGAATCGTGTGAAAAACAAATGAGAGCAGTCACAAAACGACTATGTCCAAACAAAAGAGGAACAATGGAGCGTCCGCGGTGGGTTCACACCATAGAGAACCCACAACGGGGGCCACACATTTTCCAAATTGACACCCATGTGTGTGCGCGCACTCTCTTTACACTGACTCATAATGCATATTTTGGTTTTACGAAATTACTCGACCATTCATTCATACACAAAAAACATGCATGGATTTTTCAGGTTTTCTTAAGTATTAGTGCATCTATGTGGTTAAAATTTCTACAAGGCAGTCTATCAACATTATTCTATAGTTATGTAATGCCGTTGCTCCCGTTTTAAAATGTTTTCCAATCATATACTCTATCTTTAAGCAGAAACACACAGAATGCCACAAGCTTAATACTTACAAAGAACGGTGCACTTGTCCAGATAAGTGTCAGGGCAGCCGTGAGGTAGCCGGCCTTGAGCATGAGTTTCAGTTCATTCTTGCGGATGGCCATGACCTTGTCCTGGAATGACGGCTCCCAGGCATACAGCTTAAGCACCTTGATGCCGTTTAGTATTTCATTCATCACCTTGATGCGTAGGTCCTTAGCTACCATCTGCTTGGCCTGCATTGGTTTTAGAAATTGTAGAATTGACTTCAAACAAGTCACATCTCAAATTCACATATTAACTTGTGCTGCAAAGGATTGTGGGCTTGGGCGATGCCACGCTGAAGTCGAGTAGTATCGATTCCACTTTGGAAGTCGGAATCATGATTCCAGATTTTTGAGGAATCAATACCCAGCGGTAAGCTTGCCGATTCCAGAAATTACCCGGCAATTCCGAAGACAAAACACTGAATTTTTGCAAGAGTATCCCACCTCTGCCGTTTGTGACAATAATTGGGTCCTCGTCTGCACATTATATAGTACATCAATGTACACGTACGTAAACATGCTTAGTATATTTAATGTTTTCCCGTAAAAAAATGGAATCGATTCCGATTGAAATTACCAAAAAAAAATTGGGGGGAATCAGAGTCCACCCCTAAAGGCGTGCCGCAGAGGCGTGCCGCAGATGGATATCGCACAGAACTATCCAGACTTATTAATACCTGACAACTAAGAATTGCAACCAACCACGGATCACACACAATGAGCATAATTAAATTTCAACTAAAAAGGCTTTTGACTTCAGTTGTCGCCAACTACAATTTTGAAGTATCAAGGCAAAGGGTGACAATCAAAACGCACCTGGAATTTGCGAATGTTGATGGCAATGAAGGCATTAATCGGTATAAGTATGATCATAACGGCAAATCCAGCCATTGTAGCGGGTCCCAGGATCTGCCATAGTAGGTACAAGGCAATGATGATCTTAAGCGGTGAAGACCAGAGTGCGTCCAGGTAGTTGCAGAGATCCAAACACCGTTGGGTGTCAACAGACATCAGGTTGACAATCTCGCCGATGGTGGTTGTACGACGGGCAGAGTTGGATAGCAATAGAGACTATAGAGAGCAAAAGAGAAAAAGACTATAGAGAGAAGAAGACAGAATGGCTGATGGAATCATGGTCATGCTAAAAGCTCACTTTCGCATTTGCAAGAGCCCATAATCTTAATACTGAAGAATTGTTGAGGAAAGCTCAAAATTATAGTACACAGGTTGTCAAATACACTTTAAATATATTTTAGAATAAATTAATAATTAAAGACAATTATTATCTGTCCTGGGTGACCGAGTATCTCACTTGCCGGCAATTTCCAATCTTGGGTCATAAACACTTTTGGTGTCAAACTGCCGTTTTTCGCTTATCCTTACAGTTTGTCTTCAAAAAAACACTATCAAAATGCAAGACAACTGATTTCACAGTGTGATAAAAAGTATTTCAAAAACAGTCGGGAGAAGCAGGGCTGAAATCTGAAGCAGAAAAGAAAAAAATGCTTGAAAGCCATTCACTGAATTTTAAATGGGTCATGTGTGTCCTGAAACAAAAATTAATCTTCTGACCTTTCGATAAACAGCACCAATGAGGGCCGTTCGTAGCTGCATACCGACTCTACTGACGATATAATAGTACTGATGCCCTAGAATTGTCTGCAGGAGGGATGCAAGGAGGATTAGGAGTGCATACATGTAGCCTTGCCATTGGTGAATGCTTTTGTCCTCCGTGTAGCGGATCAGCAGTCTGCAAAAGGGTTAGAAACGTATTTTAAGGATTGCGACAGATAATACACTACTCACAATAAGTTATGGATAATAGAGCAATTTCGCAAGCGCATGGATATGGATAGCGTGACAGATAGCATGGTCTTGTGACGTCATGTGTTTTGCCATCCCATACGTGTTTGCACGGATATCGAGCTCGCTATGCGTAAGCACTAAACGCGTAGTAAAATTTTGGATTTGTGTTTTTTCTTTATTTTTTGTTGCGTTTACGCATACAGCTCAAGGGTACACGCACCATGGATGGGCCGGACCGTGATTCGAACTAACTACCTTTGGAACTAACTGAGGTTTTAAATAGGATCCACTAGACCGCTCCGCCACACCACATCCTGATGCCAGGATGACGTTAGACAAGTGGCTAACTCTAGTCATGAATCGAGCTTGCAATAGCCTCAAGATGGTCAGTGGAAGTGGCAGGAAGCTTAGAGGGTGCAGGTGGGTAGCTCATAGCAGTGTACGAGCGTGTAGTTCACTATACAAACACGCACACAATCGAGGTCCGCATAAACCAGGAAGCACCGCAACTGTGTGGACTTGCACAGGTTCGCAGACGAGTTGTCTCAGCATTTAAAAGGGATAAGGGAAGTGGGAGGAGGGTTCAAAAAAATAAGTACAAAGCGCGGTTCGCATAGTGTATGTGGTAATGGTCTGCGTGAACAGGTTAGTGCAGTTGGCAAAGAGACCAAGTTTATTTATTTATTCACCACATCCAACAGCGGAGGGACCGCCAATTACAGGAATGGGAGCAAGTGTGGTTGAGTGCCTTGCTCAAGGGCACAGGTGCCACAACCCGTCGCGGCCCGGAATCGAACCTACATTCTAGTACTAGCACAGGAACTTAAGTTCGACGCACTAGACCGCTTGGCCATAACACCCCACAATGCTTATGTTTATGCTTACTTCAGAAGTTCTGGACTTGCAAACATCAGGATATCAGTCAGAAGTTTCAGGAAAGAACCGATTAAAAAAATGCCACCAAATGTCCTGACGATGGCCTTCAGGAGGGAAGCTTCGGGATTGATTTCAAGGTTCCTGGTCTTTGAGTCGTCGTCTCCTATCGAATTAAACTGGGTGGGTTCTGCTGGCACTCGCAACTTCCTCCGTTTCCTAGAATGTTTGGAGCAGTGCTTTACGTATCTGTGCAAAAGAAAATGTCTTTCGAATATCTTTATCTAATTTTACCAAAAGTTTGTATTTTTGACAAAGATTAGTTAATCTTCATGAATTCATCAAGTGTGCGTTCACATCTCACTTAACGAAGATTGAACAAAGAGCGGTATTGTTTACATTAGGTGAACGTTAACAATGATTGAATTAAACTATGCAATGCCATGATTGACTGGTTGCACATGCGCGTCAAGTGTCTGATGTTTAGAGTGCTGTCTGGTTTTCAATTACGCTATTAAAAAGGATCATTTCTGAGACATTTTTTTCGGGACCGGACCCGTCAGCACCGATCCTGCAATTTCTAAAACCTGCCAAAATGAGTTGGGGATATGCTAAATTTTCATTTAGGATCATTTCGGAAATTTTTTCAGAAAAGTCAAATTTTGGTCGATTTTGACAGGACCGGACCTGTCGGAGCCAAAAGAGAAAACAAAAAATCAGAATTTCCTTTTGAAAACTGATGCGCGACACGTAAAAAAACACTGCTTGCCAGATGTTTGACACTCGACACACGTGTCCCCAGGCCTGCAAAATTACTAATCAAGTGAATGTAGCATTTTGAGTCATCGAAATAAGCAATCTCTTTAATATTGATGAAGCTATTTTGCTTAACTGAATAAAGATATGTTGATCTTCATCAAATCAAGAGAAGTGTATTCACATTAGGAAAGCTATGTCAAATCATTGTTGAATATTTGTCGAGTGAAGCAATTTTTTTTTAAAAGTAAACAGGGTCCGACTATCGCGTCTTTTGTGCATCTTGTGCAAAGCTTTGAGAAATTAAACCTTAATATTAACAGCAAAAGCTTTCAAATCTTAGCCGCTGAAATTTGAAATTTCTTCCCACCTTTCCTTGTTCCATTCCTTCATGAATTTGGGCACGACTGCAGCAGCCGTGTCTTTCTCCAGTAGAGCCCACAGGTCTTTGGTAGTCAATGCTTGCTTGTAGCCACGGATTACCATGCTACATATATCAAGGGAAAAAATGTTTTCTTTAATCTACAGTTTTGGCAAGAATTAGGCTTATTTGTAAACTCTTAAAAGGCCTTTTTCCACTATACAACATCTCGGGGGTGGCCCCGGGGGTGGCCCGGGGGGTGGCCCCGGGGCGAAAATAAGCCTCGATTTCCCCTTGCAAGTCTCACCCCCCGAGCTTGCTCCCCGGGGAGAGTTCAACCCTGCTCAGGACCAGGGTTGAAAAATTAGGCCCTGGGGAGAGACACTTTCCTTTTCTGTTGTGGGCCACCGTAGCATGGTTCTCAACATTTCAGCCAATCAGCGTCGAGTGCGTCACATTAGGGAACAGTCCGGGCGATTTCGGGAAAAAGGTGTTCATCGTTTTGTCCTGATTGTGTTATTTTGTACTTGTTGATGAGTCAAAATATTAAAGTATTACTTTTTCTTGGAGCCTATGAATTATACTGCAGGGTGTGGAAGTTAAAACTAAATCTGCTAGGAGGTTTTGCTATAAGGTGAGCGGATTTCCAGTGAGTTGTCGAAGTGTGCCAAGTTAGGGGACATCACTATATAGACTACTAAAGTGTGACATCAGTTGCCATGACAGGTGGGTCTAAACATTCGCTAGTAATCTGAAACTTCCATTGGTGAAGCGCAGTGAAACAGGACACTGGTTTTAGTTTAGACCCAGTAACCTTGGCAATACACAAAGGGTGACGTTTTCACTTTAGTAGTCTATAATTACAAAATAAATACAGTTAACTCAAATTATAGTATTATACTGACCACGTAAACCACGAAAACGTTAGTGTTGAAAGGAAAGAGGCAGAGGCTTCCGGACTTGGATTCTGTAGATAGAATAATGTGATAAAAAAAATTGTTATTGTTACGTTCGAGTCCTCCAGTGAAAACATACAATATGTAAGGTAAAATAAACATTTTGATACAAAGAGAAGATTTTTGAAAGTGATTTGGCAAACTAATTTTTAAATACACTGTAACATACTTAACACGTTGACTGCCGAGCAATTTCTACGAGTATACTCATAGTGGCAGAATCCGGTACACCTGTTACTACTCGTATACGTGTTAATACAGTACCAATTTAGGCACAAAATATACAACTCAAAATTTGTTAAGAATCTTTAAGGCATGTGCTCAACTGAATTGAAAATACTTAACAGAAAGTATACCCACTCCAAATCAAACATGTCCCTACAACTCTCAATTGTTCCCAAGACCGATGCCTTTAAGCGGACCTTTCAGTAACTTGGGACTCTAGGGTGGAACGAGCCTAGTACTGCTCAGAAGCTAGCAAGGTCTGTTTTTTAAATCCCTTTTTTGATCAAACCTTTACCAGTTGTTTTATCAATATATTTGTGCCTGTTTTTAAAATAAATAATATATTTTACGAGTACATATGTAATTGTTTTTAACTATTTTACGAAGAATTTTAATTTGTGTTGATCTTTTATATCTTTAAATTGCTTTGTTTTATAATACTTCTTTTATATTTAGAGTGGCATTGTTTAGGTTTGATTTTTTTTAAAATTCTACATGTCTTGTGTGTTTATCTATTTGTCAATTTTATAATTTTTTTATTGAAATTGATGTAATTAGTTTATTGTCAAATTTAATTTAGCGTTTTATTTTATCGTTAATTTTAATTTTTCAGTTTACATTTTGAGTAGAGTAATCTTGTATAGAAGTTTTCCTCTTTATTATATACAGGGCGCCAAAGATAGCAGTTTTATAACTGAAGGGGCTACCCTGTCAAAATATAACAGAAATAAGAAGCGACAAATGTATTCTCACCTTTTGAGATCTAACTGGTGAATATGGGGGCAGTTTGTCTGCTATGGAGAAACACACAAGCTGGGCCAGCACCAGGGCATAAAACAGGAAGAATGTCACAGAACGGAAGACATCCGTCTGGAAGGCAAGAAATCACACAAAAAAGCAATAGTTTATGTCAACACATGGTTTCCAAATACGCCGTGTTTACACTGGTCCCGAGCTCGGGATCAAGATTGATCTCCTGATAAGAATGCGTCAGTGTTATCCACAATGATTTGGAGTGCCGCGTTTAAATTTTGTAGTTGATTTCGAACCAAGCCCCAGAAGTTGCAGTCAAAGGTCATACAAATTTCCAATTTACGCTCGTAACCGGGACGGCTAAAAATGTAACACAAGTGTCCATCCCGGTTACGAGTGTATACATTGGAAATTTGTACACGGGTTTTTTAGAAAGGCATGTTGTCACACTATTTGTAACCCTTTTTGGGCCTAAGTTATCTCTTCAGAACAACTGAAACTTATTTATTTTATTTTGAAACCAGACAAAGGTATTTCCTTGAAAATTTGGTCCGTGTTGCCAAAATGCCCCTTTACTGTGGAAAGACCCAACTCTATACTTTACAGCCACAAGGTTTTGTACATCATGGAGGAAGGGCATGTGTGACCTACCCTCAGAGAGAAAAGGTCAACTTTTCACTCCTGGAGTAAAATAAAGTCAACACGACTCGAACCCTGCTTTTCCCAATTCTGTCAACATGTTACAACACATGGGTTTGCTCGACTGTTGATATTACCCGACATTGTTAAATAGAGGTATACAAACATCCAGCTGCTTACTCCCACACTGTACTTATAAACCAGTGTTTAGGTGTACTGTACTACATTAATGGAGATTTTTTGTGCACGCTTTTGTGCATTCTGCAAAATGCATCAGAGGCTCATCAATGCGTCAAAATTGTTGGAAACATGGACCCCTATTACATTATCTAGAAAGCTTCTAATTTATGCAGCTCTCCTTCAACATGGGGATTTGCATAAACCGCCCAAATATTTGCTTCCTACAGAGTTTGTCCCTACGGGATGGAAGATAAAACAGGGGGCACAACAATGTTCTTCATCCCCACCCCCCTCCCCACGCGCCCATCTTGGTGATGACACTGGCCCTCACACTCGGTATTTAGAGTCAATTAGCATGGCAACCCATGTCACACCTTGGCTCCATATTGTTAAACCTTCCAAGGGAACTAATTTTTGTTTCAGTTAAACATGGTTTTTGAGTTGTAACTCAAAACCTATATTCAATTCCAACCATGCTTAACTTATCCTCCCTTGTACATATTACATGAATGTCCACTGATGTTCAGCCCCAACCACAAACCGATCACCCAACTCAGCTTTAGAGGGTGCGAGCTTTACGCGGAGCTCACTCCCTCGCTCAAATGCCAGCAGTTGGAGTTCCGCTTTCATGAAAATCTCACCGCCCAGGCCCAAACAAGCCCATGCCCATGATGTCATATTTTTTTCTTCATACCTGAATAAAAGCCACCCTTTGTAAAAGCCACAGACAACTTTTTCAGGGATAAAAATCAATGTATAAGCCTTAGGTATATATGCAAGCCGAAAATTATGATACCTCTCCAGAAGCCACAATGGTTTTGGAGTTAAATTCTGGGATTCCACAAACGGCGACTAGCAACCAGAAACAGAACAGAACTCCAGATGTGTGCCGACCCCGGACCTTTTCAGTGCAGATAATGAACACCACCAGAATCTGGATTGTATGAAAGTAACGTTTGAAACATTATATTGCATTTGCATTACAACTGACAGAAAATGGTTCTCTAGAATGCTTTTCTGCATGTGCTCAGCCTGCCACTGTGTTTAAAACAAGTGGGACCCAAATTTTGTTATGACAACTCAAGCCATCACCAGACACACAATTGAAATATAAATTGACAAAGTAGGCATGTCCACACGGAGGCCGTTCCCTTGAGGGAAACTTGGAGGTTTAAAATCCTTGAGGGAAAACTTGGAGGTTCAGACCACGTGGACGCACTCGGGGGTTATCCCTCAAACGAACCTCTGAGTTTCCCCCGACGATTTTCCCCCTAAACACCTTGGGGGATTCGTGAATCCCCCGACGAACCTCCAATAGAACTCTGTGGTTTGCGCCGTGTGGACAGACTTCCCCTCGAGGGAATTATATAATATTGGATGGCTTTGAGGGTGATATGAGAATATACCGCACGAGTCATGAAAATACGGAACGAGCCGAAGGCGAGTTCGGTATTTTCATGACGAGTGCGGTATATTCTCATATCACCCGAAAAGACATCCAATATTATTATTGTTATATAAAATGAAGCTTTGTTTTGAAAGATTTCCGCGAGATTTTTGTCCGTTTGGTGTTGAAAACGTCAGTTTACAAATGCGTGCGCTTTTGTTACTGTTGTACAGTATTTTTTGTTACTGTACTCTGGCGCGTGTTGCACACGCACGCAATCCATTCCCTCGATCCATGACGCGCCCAACGTGCACGCACATCAAATCTGGGCTCTGTGCTGCACAGTAACAGAAATGCACGGTGTCCGCAAAAGCTTCATTTTATATAATAATACTTTATACCGTGTACCCGGCCTTTCCCTCGAGGGAACGAACATCCCTCGAAGGAAAGGAACATCACTCGAGGGAAACTTGGAAGGTTTGTGATCGTGTGGACACGACTCTGGGGGATGCCGGTTAAACATTTTTATAGCCAACACTCCAAAACTCAGAAACCCTCGAGGGGCTGTGACCGTCTGAACACGGCTAGTGTCACATGAAATGAAAGAACAGTGAACATCTTTTAGCATTAAAAAAGGTTTTTTTTCCTTATACATTGAACAAAGATTTGAATGAAATTACCTCCTGGAATCAACAGATCATCCAATTTTAAGATATACTTCCCACTTGCACTTTTGTCGCAAATGTTGCATTTCTGAGATAAATAAATGATAAAATTACTGCATAAAGTAATGCACAGAATTACGGCACGAGCGGTCCGTGCGACAACAGAGGGCGCTGCGTGCGCGGGGGAATGGTTATCTTGTGCACTAACTGAATGCAATAGTTGAAGAAGAAGAAAAACAACATTTGCGACAAAAGTGCAAGTGGGAAGTATATCTTAAAATTGATCTGTTGATTCCAGGAGGTAATTTCCTTCAAATCTTTGTTCAATGTATACGGAAAAAATACCTTAACAAAAAAAGAATTCTGTCCACACTTTGAGCGGATTCTGGACAAATTGAACATGTACATTCGATCTTTAAAACACCAAAAGCCGCTTACCATAGTTAAAGCTTCAAATGCAGGCGTTACCAGATGCGTCGGTACAACTTGGTGGGAGCCATTGATTATCTGTGCTATGGTGAAACACACTTCAACCAGAAGCACAATTATCAGTAGAAGACTCAAAACCTGAACATATTTGTAAGAAAAACCAATGGAAACACAGTTCATGCACAAACTCCAAATTTCAATGAGTTTTTAAGCAAGAAAAAACTGTTTCTGTTATGCCCCAACTATGCCACAATGCCAAGGGTCACCACTTTGTGTTAAGACTTTCCGATCCCCAAAATCAGTTAGGACTGTCCCAACAATAGTTGAACCAGCTCTAACTTATTCTTGGGAACTTGTCCTCAACACTAAGCTGGGAACATTGGCGAAGTTGGGCATAACATATCTTTTACAATTAATCCAGGTGGCAATCTGTGGCATCCTCAAGGAATTTCACGGAGGCAATGACTTCAATTTCTCCAAGACTCCTCCTGGCATGCAAAAATGTTTCCATTTTTATTCACAGACATAACAGAAAAAAAGCATCAAGCCCAAGATAAGAAACAAGAAGGCGTGGCCTTCTTGCCTCCATGGCCTCAAAGAAATTCATTCTCCGATAATTCCTGATAGTAACCAGTGGGTGCCCCTGGTCGGGGCTGCCTGTTGGCACTGCACGTTTCCTTTGAACTAGGGGTCATTGGGTTGTCTTGGGCACGACTGCAGTATGGCTTTTTAAAATTTAAAGAGGAAGAATCCCCCTTGACGAAAATCCAGCATTTAGGCTTTTTTCGATAGTCCAAACATCCCTCTTGCCGACGTGGATTTTTATTATTTTTTAATTGTCGGTTTTAAGTGGATAAATTGCAAGCAAAAGTGCGTTTTTCGAAAATGAGATTTTCGCGATTTCTGAAACGCTCATTAAGTATTCATGATATGCGCGTGACCCCGTGACGCAATCCTGAGAAAGAGAAGTCAACACGATAGTTAGCTCCATACGTTGACATGCAAAAAACTTAGAAAACCGTCTCTTTTAGATGGTGTTTTTTGAAGAATTTTGTTGTTCCAAAAAGCCAGAGATATGCCCAGTAGCTGCGTGGTTGCATGTTTTACCAGACACTATGGAAAAAAAAGAGCAGAAAGATTTTCTTTTCTATTACCAAGAGAGAGAAAAATTAGTCGCTCATTCTATAACTTGTACGGCCGATGTCCAAACACGTGGAAACTACGCCGCAGTGGACCGTACACAGACCGCTGTGAATGCCGTTCGTTCCCTGACAAAACCACCCGTCGCAATGCACCAGTATTTACTTCAAAAGAGAGTCACTGTGAGCCACAATTTCATCGTTTTTTCACAAAACAGGTAATAGTAGATTGCTGTCATATAACATGAAGTGTTTTTCACGTTTGTATTTTGAATTACAAGGACAAAATAGGCATGATAAACATTCACTTCGTGTATTTTCCATTCAATACTGCACAGACCGTTTTGTATGTTTCACAGGATGACGTCAACACCCTGTTGATAAAGAAGCCGAGTGACCTCGAGCGTTTCAGAATTTGGGTGAAGAGGGTCGGAACTGCTTTACGTTTTAAGCAAAAGTCTGTCGATTTTTTGTGAAAAACAAGTTGTGATGGTGTTGTAGACACATACACCTCCATGATAAACAGAAAAACTAAAAAAATGTGGAAGGGGGGATTCTAGCTGTTTAAATAAAGAAACAGTTTTTTATTGGTTTAATGGTTTCTTGGTTGGTGTTTTTTTTTTAAAGGTATTATTTTAGTTTATGCCACAACTCGAATTTAAGGAAAATAATTATTGGAATCGATAGCTTGGACGATTTTAGAATACCTTTTCCATTGGCATTTCCGTCGCAAATGTTGCGTTTCCATGAAAATTCTGTGTTTTTGTCACGCCCGCCTACATACAAAAGTGTGTAAAACTGCTGCCGGCCGAGGCAGTGTGTGAAGCGCGCGAAGGAAGAGGGCGTGCGCGTGATGATCCGTTTGGTTTCTGGCCGGCCGCTTTGCGTGCAATCATATGCAATATTTTTTCCGTGATTTTTCTCTAAAACTAAGCCTTTGCGACGGAGATGCATGTAAGTATTCCTATTCTAAAATCGTCCAAGCTATCGATTACAATAATTATTTTCCTTAAATTCGAGTTGTGGCATAAACTAAAAAAATACCCTTTTTAATACCTACCACTTTTGTCCTGTTTAAGCATGATGCAGGTATGCAGCCTTGGTCATGTTTTTTCATACAGTAGATGTAGAATGGCGCCACCAACCAGAGATAGACGAGTGGAAGCCATGATAACACTGTATCCTGGAAACATGGCGACACGTCAGGATGGGAAGAGTTTAGTAGGGTGGGTTCCTAAAGGAAGGGAAATAGAGACCATGGATATTTAATCATTTTCTGTTGCAAATTCACTAAACCAGGTCAAATACTGCTATGTCTTTTTGGTATTTTTTTCATATACATTGAACAAAGATTTTAAGGAAATTACCTCCTGGAATCAACACATAATGTAATTTTAAGATATACTTCCCACTTGCACTTTTGTCGCAAATGTTGCTTTTCTGTAGAAAAATCACGTTTTTTCCTTCAAAAATTGCCTTTAGTTAGTGCACAAGATAACCATTCACGCGCGCGCGCAGCGCTCTCTGTTGTCGCGCTTACGCACAGACCGCTCGCTGCGTCATTTTGTGCATTACTTTATGCAGTAATTTTATCATTTATTTATCTCAGAAATGGAACATTTGCGACGGAAGTGTCAGTGGGAAGTATATCTTAGAAATGAATAAGCTATCGATTCCAATATATAAATTTACCCAAATATGTGTTCAATGTATATGAAAAAAAATACCGTCTTTTTAAAGAAGCGTGACCAGACTTTTAAAAAAAATGGATTTGTTCTAACCTAACAATCATATAAAAAACCTCCCCAAAATACTACCCATGGGGAGAAAACGGGTAATTTGCAATCTCCAATTTGGATTTGGAAACCCAAAAAATTGTGTTATCACTGCGCTGCTTTGTGTATTAAACTGGTTTACAAAACATATGTTTTTGACGATATTTTTAACAAAATATACAGATTGAGAGCGCAAAATTTCAGAATGGTAACAAACAAAATATGACATGATATGGCATCAAAATCCCAAAACCCATGGGAAAATCCGTTAGGTAAAAAATGTGATCTAGATAAACTCCTTTAATACTTTACATGAAATCTGGGCATAAATACCATACGCGTTTGCCACTAATTTCCTATATGACATTATGCCCCCAAAAAGTTTAAATTTGGCGAGAAAATATGAAATTTAGCACTGAGAAAAGTTCATGATTTTCTTTGAAAACACTTAGGATTTTTATGTTATGCTTCAAATACTTAGTGCTTGGAGGCTCAACTGGCAAACGTGTATGGTATGGGGGTAGACCCGGGAACAGGCGTTTGCCCCAAAATCAAATATGTGCATGCGCGAGAGCTGAGAGGTCAACACTAGACTGGTTCCCTGTCCTCATATTTACTTCACTTCATCGTAGACAAACCCTGTCCTCATATTTACTTCCCTTCATCGTATATGACGAAGGGGAAGTAAATATGAGGACAGGGAACCAGTCTAGCTTGTGTTGACCTCTCCGCTCTCGCACATGGGCATAATGATTTTGGGCATGTTGGGGCAAACAGCCTGTATTTTCACGGAGGGTCTAACATGTATAAATTTTGCCCCACAATTTTACCGGAACTAGACATTGGATCGATGCGTACTCTTCGGAATATTTAAACGTTGGAGCGAGTGCACCTATTGTCATTGAGCAAATATCAGAGCCAAGGGACAAATTTCATTTGCGTGAGTTTGCCACAGATTTGGGGTTGGAAACGGCGCCAGGCATGCCAGGGCGGAGGATACGACGCCCTGTTCACAGGTATCCTCGGGCTACCATATTTCACGCACATAAGACTTGTTACTGTTTTAATCACAATCAAGCAACCAAAAAGAACCTTTTGGCTCCTTTGTCAGATTCCTTATGT
Organism: Henricia sp. BOLD:AAB3569; assembly: GCA_037783545.1. Lineage (NCBI taxonomy): Eukaryota > Metazoa > Echinodermata > Asteroidea > Spinulosida > Echinasteridae > Henricia > Henricia sp. BOLD:AAB3569. The sequence goes on along the minus strand of JBBELK010000777.1, from coordinate 1,083,826 downwards.
CCAACCCTACCTGGGAGAAAAATTTCAAGAAAGAGCAACGTCGCCGTACGACGCTAGCTTTGTTTTGCAAACACATGCAAAAGTAGACTTGCCAAAGTTACGTGACGTGAATTCGCTCCCTAGTCACATGTCACACTATGGTGTCCCCGTTGTGCCCAGTATCTGAAAATTATGCTTCTAGAAGAAGTGCTTTCTAATAACTATGATCCAGTACATTATTTAAGGACATAATTGAAAGATTATTTGAGTTTTGGAGATGATTAAGTCATATAAACTGCACGCTTTTTCTGGGACACCTATTACCAAAACCAGCAGTGAAGTTGACTAATGGAGGGCGGAATGGGCTATATTGCCGTTGATTTCATTTTAATGTGAAGCGTTCTGTTTTTTTGTTTTTTTATCATGTTTTATTATTTTTATTTTCTCGGTCTGGAATTCCCTTGTGGAATGAGAAAAAAACACGAAATTGTAAATTATAAGTAAATTATTATGATTGACTCAAATTTCTTAAGCAGTATAATTTCGAATTGAAAAGCTATAAGACACATGTCTTTCCTTAAGCCCCGTACCTTTCAAAGCGCCCTCTTTTGGAAAGTAAAACCTAATCAATATTGTTTTTTAGTGCCTGGAGACTGAGCAGACGATCGGTGGTAAAAGTTTTCATGAATTTTAAAGATTTCTCAGAACCGTTTTGATTGTAGTATTTTGTACCTAGTCTATAAGGTAGAATTTTGTACCCTGAATTAACAGTTATTCAATTACTTACTAAGAAACCCTTAATTTTTCTCATTTGAATGCAAATTGAAAGATGATGTGACAAACAACTTTCAAGAAAAATTTGACGTCAGTGCGTGATTTTGTTGAGAAGATACGCCGAGGAAAGCAGCAGCGCGCGAAATTACGTGCGCGCGAATTTAGGTGCTTGCAGGATACGGTACGGTCTAGGTATGGGGCGGCCGGGGCTATCGCCTACCCAGAATTTCCAACCTCCACAAAAATCTTGCCAGTTCAACACCGGTCCTTCATCCTCCATAGCTTAAGTTAACCGGTTAACTGATGCATATATAATGTGTAGGTGCTGATCAACTTTCGAAGGCAGGCTGGCCAAGGGCTGGCTGAGGTCTTGAAGACTGGAAAGTCGTAACTTTACGACTGCGGCAAGATGGACTTTATAGTTATACAAGCATGCAACAACCACTGACAACATACAACGGACAGCAGCGCGCGCAGCATGACAGGAAGGATACAGGGCGCCCTCAACTGTTAGTTTGCGGATAGTTGGGTCGCTCAGTGGGAGAAAATAGACTACTAAAGTGTGACGTCAGTTGTCGTGGTAATTGGGTCTTAACATTCGCTGGTACGTAGAAAATAACGTTCGAAACTGTAATATCAAACGTCCATTTATAAAACGCAGGGAAAAGATTCACTGGTTTTGGACCCAATAACCATGGCAACACACATAGGGTGACGTTTGCATTTTTATAGTACTGCACTGTGGGGTGTTATGGCCGAGCGGTCTAGTGCGTCGAACTTAAGTTCCTGTGCTAGTACTAGAATGTAGGTTCGACTCCTGGCCGTGACCGGTTGTGGCACCTGTGCCCTTGAGCAAGGCACTCAACCACACTTGCTCCCATTCCTGTAATTGGCGGTCCCTCCGCTGTTGGATGTGGTATATAAATAAAATAAAAAATAAAAAAAAGTAAAATAACGCACTAAAATTATTGAGTGACCAAAACGCTTTCTCTCCAAGCTCATTTTGTGGTTTTCATCAGTGTGTCGCACTCCAAATTCCTTCCACGTCGGTTTTTTATCGGTCGGGAGCAACGCGCGTCTGAAATTTATGCGGGAAAGGCTCAGTATGAATGTGTAAATTATCCACCCTCGGCATTCTTTTGCCATGCCGAGGCAAATTAAATCCAAAGTATAGAACGTATCGAATAGCCGCCATTTCGTTGGGCACCTTTTGTTACTTAAACCGTTCAACAATGGAAGTACAATATATGCAACCATGCATGTCCTCAAGGAACAAAGAAATTGCCCCACGAAATGGTGGCTATTCAATACGGTCTATAAGACACATCACATGTCGTAACTGAAAATTGTATGTGTTTCAAGATACTAGTTAGGCCTGCGCGAGACAAAATTCATCTACGTCTTAGATAAGATGTCTTAAGAGTTAAGACAATTTAACTTATTTATTGCAATCCAGGCCACCCCTGTATTTTATATCCGAGTCAAAAGTAATGGGAGTTGTTTTCTGAGCTCGTTTTCTGGGTGATTTGTTGACACAAAAAGCAATGAAAACCACTCCCCATCCTGTCCATTTCTCGTGAGTTCATGTCATATAACAAGTTCAGGTGGATCGTTGCACAATCCACCTGAAGTCTTCTTCCAATCTCGCCTACATCTCGGGCAAATTTGTTGTTGTTGTTGTTGTAAGTTAATGGCACTTATGGCAATCCGTGTGCCCTTTGTGCCATGCGCATGCTCAGCTCAGCTCGTCAGAATCGATACTATCTTATCGATTGTCATAGAACTTATTGGACACCGAATTTCAAAGAGTGAATATGGTGGCAAAGAAGAGCGATGAGAGATTGAGAGTGCTGAAAATAAGATTTAACAAGAAAATGCATGGGGTTAAGGGGAGAGGAGCGCCAGTAATTGTCCAGACAAATTTGCCTTCATTGCTACACACAGCCTACGCGTGCACATCACTACACAGCCTGTCCAAATTCCAGATATGGCGTGACATACAATAAACACCACTTTAAGGTCACCAATATCAGCAAATAGTGTTTTATCAGCCGTTATTTGCCAAGGATATTTTGAAGTATAATAAAATTATGACACGTAGCATGTGATTGTCTGATTTAGGTCCCCTTTGAATTAATCCAAATTGACGTATCAAGTTGGACTGAAGCACTCTGACTTGAAATTAAATCGCAGAGTACTTCTGTTGCATGCCCGTGCTGCATTTTTGCCAATACTAAATCTGTACAGCAAGTTCCAAAAATTAGCTATAATGGCGGACAAACACAGAAGCATGAGTGATTTGTCCGCGACGCCATACGGAGACAGTGGGTGAGTACAGAATCCTGTGTTTAATGCGAGCGTTAATGTAACATATCTGTTAATCTGGACCCGTAAAACTGAATGCTCTTAACAGGGGCCAATTTCATAGAGGTGTTTAAGCACAAAAATTTGCTTAAGTACAAAAAACTCTTGCTTAGTAGAGACCGTTACCAGTGAAATCCTCATGTGATAGAAATAGTGTATGACCAGTGTTAGAGGACTGTTTCAGTTACCATGACAATCACATGACATTTTTGTGGTAACCTCGTTTTATCAAGCAAAGTTTTTCATGCTTAAGGAATTTTTCATGCTTATATAAGCAGCTCTATGAAATTGGCCCCAGGCTGGTATTGGTAACACCATATTAACGGAATGTTAACACAATACTAACATCATTTTCACTGGAAGTACACAGCTCCAAGCAAAATAAAGACCACCAGTAACAAATCTGTCATTAGCACTGATTTATAAACTCTTGACGGTGTTACTTACATATTCTTCACCATGCACTAGTGGTTAGTGTTAACCCTGCAAAGGGGAGCTTCCGGAAGGCACATTTTTGTATTTTATTAATTACTAAAAAATCCTCAATTGATTACCCTATATCTGTGCCCTGTAGTCACCCTTAAAGGGCCTGTGACATGCTAAACAACGTTTTGCCTAATAGTTGGTTCATTATGATGTATTACTTGTTCAGCAAGACATGCTATTGTTCGTTTGGATGTAAAATCAATAAAAGGTGGCCTTTTTCAACTTTGAAAATTTCACTGCAATAAATCACAGACAGAGGGCGCTGTTTTGAGTGCATCACATAAGGAAGACAGAAGGGAAAAGTTAAGAAAAAACATAAGACTTCAAGTTGGACTTGTGGCAAATTGCTGCAGTTTCTACCCCTAGTTTTGTCATGGCTTACAGCAGGCAACATGTAAAACATACTCAAACAGCCATGGATTACAAAAGTTTCAGGAAAATTGAGAAAAAAGTGGAATCTTTTGTGCACAGGTGAATGTGATTTTCCTGTGTTTGCCTCTTGTGACATAGTGACCTTGGTCATGAATATGCATATTTGCATTAGCATAAAAACTAAAAACCTTTGTTTTAACCCCCAAAGCAAGCTCCAAATAGGATTTTTATGACTTTAACTAAGTAGAGTGGTTTTAAAGCATAGATTTCATTGCTAAATAAGGGGCCCTTTAATGTTGAGTTCACTTACCGGTCAGGTCCATCCTGGGGAATCTTGGCCTCAAGCCTAGGCCCAATGATTTGTGTACAAACATACATGTATGTTCTTTGAGTAAAGCCCTTTTTCCGCTGTGCGGAAAAGGCAGCTATAATCGTCCCACTGCGGGCACAGTATAAACAGCTGTCCTGTATAATATTGAGGGGACCTCCATTCATCTATTTAGGCCATTATAGAAAGGATTGTGTCTACCAAACAGTGTTATTTACGCGTTATACAAAGTGCCTTCCGGAGTCTCTCCTTGGAGCCTCCGTGCAATTTTTTGGGCGGTGCATCTCTGAGGGTTAAATGATTTTATGTGTCAGTGTTAGTGTTAGTGTCAGTGTTAGCGTAACAGATATATTGAAATTGAAGTATTTCACTGTTGCACCAACACGGATGTAACACCGCTCATGGTTATAGTGTTGCAGATCAACACGTAACACAGAACACAGATGGAATTCCATATTCACCCAGTGACAACAGCGATTTCAGTGACCGTAACAGCTCCGATGGAATGAGAAGTAGCGTCACCAAGACCAGGTATGAAGACACAACGGACAGTGGCCGAGCCGGGATCGAAGGGACGGCGACAGGAGATGACCAGACGGAGCGGGTAACCAAGCGGCGTTGCGCTGTGTGCACTGGCCTGGCCACTGGCTACCACTACGGCGTGGCGTCCTGCGAAGCCTGCAAGGCATTCTTTAAAAGGACAGTTCAGAGTAGGTGTCAGTTCTACAGGGAATCGTGAAATTATAATAAACAGTTACATTCACCAATAATATACATGTATTTTTTGTTTAGTTATCATATGATTTGTAATGGAATTATAAAACTTAAATTCGCAGCCCACAGGCTGAATTGTGTGAAGCTTACAAGTGTCTCCCATCACCTGAACATCGAGATACCCATGCATTTTTTTTCTTCAGGGAAACTCACTTACACTTGTGTGGAGAAACGTCGGTGTGCTATAGTTTACGGAAAGAGACGGACATGCCAGGCCTGCAGATACGAGAAATGCATCCAAGTGGGCATGCTCATCACTGGTACGTAGGCCCTATCTCTGTCAAACTGTGTCAAAGTAAGTGAATCCGTGGTTCGCCATGATCCCAAAATGGGAGGAGTCCAACTCCTGAAACAAGACAAAACTGTTAAAATAAAAGGGTGTAATTCACGCTTGAGACTGTCAAAGAAATCTGTTGGTATATATCAAGGTGATGCGAGCCAACGTCTAGCAGGCAATGAATGTCTAATCCATTCGCCCAGACAGTGTCCCCAACTATATTCCCTAAGGAACATCTGTCCCCGTTTCATAATAAACTTTGGGGCTTACTGTTGACCGGACACCAGGGCCCCCTCCATCAGACGCCAGTCCCGTTTGAACGAACAAACCCGATGAAATGTTTGTTGACAACCTCAATATTTGCTGGCTTCGAATGATTCCAGCGAACACGAGAACAATCTTTCTCCTCCAGCGCTATCTGGCGAGGCTTAAAACTTTCTGAATAACCCCTATATTTCCATCCAACGGCCTGTTATATGTAGTTGATACCCTGAATTCCCACTGTAGGCGTTCGGCTGAACAGAAACAAGGGTGGCCGGCAGGAGTACAGACGGAGACCCGAGGAGAGGGATTTCTCCCCTGCTACAACCGGCAAGAAACGAAAACACAGGCTCGGTGAGAGATAATTTATTGCTTTATGAGGTAGTTTAGGACCACAGTGTCAAATTTCACCACATCTACATGCAGATACCGTTTGGTTTTAGTTTTGTAACAGTGTTTTATAAGTCGTGGGTGTCTCCAAGGCTAAATGTCTTGGCACTCGTGACTTTTTACAAGCAAAGCACGAGTGGTCCGGTGTATCGAACGCAAGGGAATAATCAATGGAGCGTGGCCATAATGGCTCGGGACACTACTCTACTTTTCTCAAATTACCACTGGAGAAGTATTTCATGATACAGCAATGTCAACTTCAGTTACATTAAAAAGCATAATCAGTTTCTACCAGTACCCAGGTCGTAGCATGCTGATACAAGTCCTTTGAGTGCGTTTCCAATGTCCCCTTCCCTTTAATGAGGTATATCTCACAATGAATTATGTTGTAACTGCTTGGTGTAAAGCAAAGATTATTCGCCACTTGCGCTCAAAACGAGGTTTTCATGGCATGCGTCATATTTTACAATGGACGAAAGTCAACGTCACAGCAACCGACATGGTAACGACGCGAAGGAGTCATTGTTCATGCAAGGAAAGTCTCGCTGTTTTGCCAATATGGCGGAACCGTGCAAGTGGCGAATAGGTAAGCATCTTGCAATGGACATCAACGTCTTGTGATTATAACATGCAATGGCGTGACGTACGTGCCATGCTCTGAATTTTTATAATTTTCAGCTCTGGAGTTTTCCGAGCGCCTCATGGAAATCGACCCCGACATTCTCACGATACAAATCCCGGACGAGATTAAACAGAGCTTCAAAACGCCATTTGGATCCAGGACTTCGCAGCGGCTAGCGATGAATATGATGTCTGAGATCACGGGGAGAGCGCTGACAACCACCGTGCGTTGGGCCAAGAAGGTTCCCTGTAAGACATCGTCGCTGCCCGGTAGTCTCGGTATACCGGGCTACTCGCTGCGGTCACAGTGCGCGTTCCTAAAGCCCGCCGCACACGTTTTCGATTTATCGGACACCGGACCATCGGATACGGAAAAATCAAACAAGTTTGATTTGCTCCGGTCTATGGTGTGCGGTCAAACCGGCCCGAATTGTTTCAGCGCACACCTTTCCGGTAAGTGGTCCGATGGTCCGATTATCCGGTAAATCGCAAAGGTGTGCGGCGGGCTTTACAAAATTAGTGAGGTTTCGGTCGCACACGGTATAGCTAGCACGACGAAGTTTTAGTATCATTTGCGTCATCGGTATGTGCGTCACGGTACTTGCAGTGTTTATATAGATCTCAGTTTTGTGGTCAACACTGATGGTAACGCCTCTACGCCTTAGTGAAAAACGGAAAGCAAACGGTAATTGTTTGGGGGTTTACCTACAGTCCTGATCATTAACTGTGCACGCCGAAACCTTCACACTTGCTCAGATCACGACACTTCGGTCTTATATTTGGTAAAAACGAACTGGTGTGTGACGCCAATTGGTCAGTCAAATCTAGCCATATAATTACTAATCGGCTCAAAGTGCCACCGAAAAGAATCATCGAAAAATCATTTATAGCAAATCGCAGCATGAGCATCTATTAAGCCGACCTCCCACTGTGTGAGGTTTTCTATGAATTTCCCACGATTATTAGATTCGTTCAGGATACCTGACACACCTCTATGGAATGCCTGTCTTGGGTAATCTCAACAACTCTTACATAAATCGTGGACATTTCGTAGCAAAAACGCACAGTGGGAGGCCGATCTTGAACCAACCAGACGTATATACCTCATACAAAAACAGAACAGTGCGCATTTTCATACACATTGGCTAAAAGCACAATAGACCTTTTTGCAATTACATGTACTGCTTGATGAGCTATAGTCAACTTTGACAAAAGAGAACTGCATTGTGGGAAGGTTGTTTGATCGCTATCCTTCCCACAATGCAGTTCTGCCATTTGACCAAGCTCACAAGCAGTATTTGCAAGAAGGACTGTATGTCATAGCACGTAGAAATGTTGGGTATGATGTTTGGTTGAATACTGTTCTTTCCTGTCCAGCAGGGAAATTAAATTAAACACCAAACAACTCTTACCTCAATATAATATTGCATCTAGGTTTCGACAAGTTGTGCATGAACGACCAGATGGCACTCCTCTGCAACTCCTGGCTGGAGATCCTCTTGCTAAACGTGGTCTACCGAAACTGCCTCCTCCCTGTACCCGAAGACGACCGAAGCAGCGGTATCGTCATCTTCGCAGACTGCCTGGTGGTCTATAAGGAAGACATGTGTTCGCCAGGACACAGCATATCGCCCCTGATCTTCGAGCAGATCAGCAACGTGGTTGATCGGCTTCGGCCCCTGCAGCTGAGCAAGTCCATCCTGGTTATTCTCAAGGCCATGGTGCTCTTTAATGCAGGTATTTTTTTATCTCTGGTCTGTGACGCAATTAGCACGGTTGTGTGTCAAAAAGAGACAACTCAACTCACGGCATTTTTAAAAAGTTGTTTTCTACGCCCGAAGACGTTAAGACGTCTTAACTTTATTGCAATCCACCCCAGGTCCGTCACTCGTGAACCGCATACCCCTCCAATCTCACAAGGAGCTGCAGGAGATCCAGTCCACGGTACATGACGCGCTCCACTACCGCATTCAGCAGGAGTATCCGGGCAACTCGCGCCTTATCTACCACCTTATGATGCTGCTCCCACTCATCAAGGACACAGCGTTGACCATCTCCAGCGTAGTTTGGAGCGAGTTCAGCCGGGAGGAGGTCCCCATGCAGGACCTGCTGCGGGAGATGCTGCAACCGGTACTACAGGGCAACGGGAGGATATTATCCCCAAAACCGACAGCGCAATCGGACAACACGGACATTAAGGAAGAAACACCAGGCTAATTATTGAGGATTTTTAAATTGTAATTAAAATCGTGGGTCTCGGTGCTTCTTTTGTGATAAAATTGGCAAATGAAATAACGTCTGACGTAATAATGATAATAATGATATGGATTTATACCGCGCACTTATCCGAGGAAATCCCGATCAAGGCGCCTATATTATTATCACATTATTATCATAGGGCTCCACTAAATCACTCCATATACCATCTCAGCTCCCTGGGGAGTATACAGCCCTGGCTGCCTTAGGCGCTCAATGGCTAATCAAACACATCAACCTTCGCTGCCCTCAGGTACCGATTTTGCTCCTGGGTGGAGCGAAGCAATGCGTGGCAAAGTACCTTGCCCAATGGCTCAGCATCTGAAACGAGGCTGCCCGAACAAAAAAATGCGAGGGGAGGGATAGACCTGAAGGAGAGAGATAGACCTCAAAATTAAAAGAAATGACACCAGGCCAATAATAACCAGGAGTTTGAGTGGGAAACTGGACGCGTGACGTCAACAACTATCATATCCGCCATTTTTGTGTCCATACTATGGCACGCCATAGCGGAAATAATTCAACACTGATAATTCTGCCATCAACCCTGAAAAACAAGTCTCAACATTAAAACAAAACCTTGCCAACAAAAGCACGGTATGCCAGTTTCAAACAGTCTATCAACATTTAAAAGTCATGCCAACTTTGTTTTTCTTGCGCAACATATGCGTCAACATTAAATTATCAGTGTTGAATTATTTCCGCTTTGGCGTGCCATAGTATGGACACAGTAATGGCGGACAGCAACCGGTTGTCAAGAAAGTGAAACCCAATAATTGTTTTCACTAAAAATGTATATCTTTTCATTTCAACGACCCGATTTACTTCGAATTCACACCCAAATCAAAATGCGTATTCCTGGTGTGTGTGTCATATTTGAAAATAACTAATCGCTTGAAGGATAACCTCGTTTTGGGCGGAACCCAATAGAGGAATTTTTAAGTGTCTTCGAATATGAAAAGACGCGTGACGTCATACAATGACTCAATGTCCAAGACGAGGCTACCAGTGCTAATTTGAAATTTAAAATAATGGAAACGCCAGGATAGTGTACTGCATCTTTAATTTATCATGGATATAAAAAGTAATTTTCATTTTAAAGTAATAAATTATAGAAAATGATTAAAACAACGAACACCATTTACGAAAGCAAATCGTGTATGACATTAGTTATTGAAGGATGTAAATTAAAAATTTCGAGGAAATTTGTATAGTACCAAATATACTGAGGCTCCATTGGCTTAACATTGAACCCATTACGCAAATTAAGTTCGCTTATATTTCAACAATTCACGTGCGAAACACAAAGGTATACGTATTAGATCCTAGTATGTACATTTTTAGGATGTACCTTCCATATACTTTTGAATTTTCACGTCAGCTGTTAAAAATCGATGTCTAGTTATAGGGAACCTCGCCATTAGTTCAACACTAAATCAACGGAGCGCCAGTATTTTTCGTACAAAGCGTATACCCTGGCGCACCACTAGACTGGTCCCCTGTCCATGTGCACTACGCTGCTCTCGTTATACAAGGACAGGCACACGCCGAGCAATAACCATGGGTGATTGGCCGTTGTATTACCACGCGTGATTGGTCGTTGTATTAAATATATACATGATCTATTTTTAGAGTTTGCTCAACAACGAGTGAATTTCGCAATCGTTAATTTTGTCGCTGGGTTTTGCATATCCTATTCAATCTTTGCCATCCCTTATAATTATTTAGTAATTTTGGCAGTGGTGTACTCGTCAACGCCCAGGTTTGTCCTGATACATTACTTTTTACTTGAAATGGCGCTGTTTGCTGTATTTTTAAGCCGCCAAACATCAATATCACAGTGCGGCCGTTGTTCAAAAAAAGTTTTTCATCGCATAAAAAAACTCGACAAAACATGACAGAAACCCCATCGAATGATATGAATGACATGGTTGGATATAGAGCTATTTGTTCAACCTTGATTCCCACCGAAACCAGTATGTTTATTTGGTTCTGACAGCAATTTTACAGGCATATCTTCTGCTGTCGATGCAAAAATACCGCTGCTGCCGCCGCTGTAATTTTCCCAGACATTGATTGCGTAGCGCGCGCGATGCCAAATCGAACGAAGGCGCGCAACACGCTGTATTCTGGGTGCCTGCTTGGCGCTTGCGCAAACCGTGACACAGTCCTTTTAATTTGCATAAACATCCAGGAATTCCTGGATATTTATGCCAAACATGGCGGCGTGTACCTGTCCTCATATACGACGGAGGGGAAGTAAATATGTGGACAAGGGAACCAGTCTAGCGCACCACCAGACCCCATCCGCCCCGCCCCTCACCCCCGGTCGTTCAAACGCTTGGTGGCAGCAAACAGCAAAATGCAAGAGCGATATGGAACATGGCCAACTTTTATTTGCTTATCGTGCAGCAAAAATGATGGCCTTTACATGTGAAGCTAAATTAGGAACGTTTTACGTCGGCAACGATATAGCCGCTGATTCCAAAAAAGGCTACATGCATACAGCACTCGTTATCGCACCACTTGGCAAACACTCAACTAGTATCTTATCTATAGTGGACGACCCATATAGTTTATATTGTTAGCCAGATACTTGATACTAAATTCGTGATCGAATTCCAACTGTGAACTCCTTTATTATTTTGAGTTTATACACGTAGGGCGTGATTACGAAACATTAGTTGTGTTATAGAATTACATGCTCCTGCACTTTTCATATGTAATAAGAGTTTAAGTTCAGGTTTCGTCGAGTGTTTTGAACATTTTGTCACAGGCAAACCAATGGCTGAAAAATCAAATTTGAAAAGGGCATACCAGCCTGAAACAAAAGAGAATGGTGCTGACGAATCTCTGCCCAGAGATCTCGATTCTCCATTGATCTCTAGTCCGACGCGGGAGGTTAGTAGCGGCCATCGGACACACAACGATAGGGACGGTGACGCGGCGAACACGGTACCTTGGCGTCTGTGCGTGGTATGCGAGGGCCTGGCCACGGGGTACCACTACGGGGTGCCGTCTTGCGAGGCGTGCAAGGCATTTTTCAAAAGAACCGTTCAAAGTAAGTTGATCGATGAAATTATAAGCATCCTTTTGCAAAAAAAATTTACTTCCATTGGTTACTTTGTGTCACTGGGCCACGTTTTTAAAACCATAAACGGAAACATGTTTTGGACGTATCTATCAGCTTCTAAAGCTCTTCTTTGGTTGGATACGTCAGAAACATCATTCTGGTATAATGTTCACAAAATAGACTCCAATGCTTCAGCTAGCCAACATATAGTCACTTCCAGGCGAATGAAGGTGGGAATAAGAAAATATCACAATGAGATCGGGGCTGTCCACGCCAGAAATTGGTTCTGATAAAATGTCAGCACAGCCGCCATCTTTGATTGGTCAAAAGACATGCACGTTAGGCCTACACGTTAGGCCTACATACTTAAGCCTAGTTTCCATATAAAACGCGCATACGCAGACTAGACGCAAACAAATGCAACGCAAACACTGACAGAAACAATTATCGGCAAAGTTGCTAGTTTGCGGTACTCTCCGTGTTTGTTGCGATGATATGGAAACCGGGCTTTTAGTATGTAGCGTCAGAGCTGCTTCATTGGTAACCTCCATATAACCACGACATTGAAAATGACGATGTCATTTCTACTCATACAGGGAATATGTCTTACTCATGTACCGAGGATAAACAGTGTGAGATATACCACGGGAAGAGACGAACATGCCAGGCCTGCAGATATGAAAAATGTCTCAGCTCAGGAATGATGATCTCCGGTAAGAACGCGAATGTGTTCCCGCAAGATTACGAATCATTAGAAGATGGGGCTATACGAGTGTAAAATTTGAGCACATTGGAGATTTCGATAGCACGAATTAAACCGATTTCGCACTGTAAAATTAGTGGTGGCCTCATATTCCGACTCTATAGCAGAATCTTCTTCTAAGAAAACATGGCCATGACATGCCCTGGTCGAAACATGATGATGGAAGGAACATAAAGATAAACAGTCAGGCAGGGGGGAGGGGAGCAACAACAAATTTGATTTCGTGATGTGCAGACACAATATACATGCAATTTTCATTATCACAGGTACTTCCTCCATGACTAAGTCCCTGCGCTGATATGGATACTAGACTTTTTTCGATAATATGTTTGTAACTGAAATGCTTGCTGACCGTAGAATGCGTGTACATTTCTATAGGCGTTCGGCTGAACCGATCCAAAGGCGGGCGGCAGGAGTACAGACGACGACCGGATGAGCAGGGGTTCGCGTCGGCAGCATCAGGGAAGAAACTCAGGAAAAACGATCAGAGTAAGGAATGACTTCGAGTTACTAACCGATGTTTTAGGACATACATTCATTTTTTGTTTAATTACAAATTCTCCTTCAAACTCCAAGTGATCACATTTTCTTGTTTAAATTTGGTGATACATGCATCCAAATTTAACATCTCAAGCTGCTTTTTGACAACGCAGAATCCTGTTAGGTTTCGAGTCTGTCTCCACGGTTCGTTGCGATTCATCTATACACCAAAATTGCAAGTCGAGAGTCGGGACAGACTCGAGTTATATTGCTCGAGCCGTTGCGCCACCATCTGATAAGAAACCAGTGGGAGTTTGCTCCGTGAATACACAGCAGAGGACCCCGTCTGAGTTAGCTACATGTCAAACCCTTGCAAGGCAGAAGTCTATCTTTATGGTCATACGATTCACATATCTATAACACTTCATAATTATAGCTTTTTAGAGATCACCTAACATCGAAGCTACAGCTGTTTGCGAACGTTGCAAACGTTTGGATGAAATTATAACCATGCGCCTAAAATTGGATTCTGCACAAATCCAAGCATGCGGCACCCCAGGAATAAATTATGTGCAGCCAAACTCGGACAGAAAACGAATTCAAACCGACAGCAGTTTTATTAAGTCGCCAACCACAAATCCAATTCTAATCACAATTATGTTTATCTAACGACGACAGCTTCGGAATTCTGCAGCAAGCTGTTGGAGATCGAGCCGGATGTTCTTCAGATGACCCTTCCGGAGGACGACGTCTCCGATCCCGCCCGTCGAAAGGCGATCCAGAAGGTGTGGATGGAACAGATGGCCGAAGTGGCTGACCGAGCACTGACCACCACGGTCCAGTGGGCTAAGAAGGTTCCTGGTGAGTTTGGGTTCTTAATCCATCGACTCACCTAGCCTCTTAAAGTTCGAAGACTTTGCTCGGGACTTTGTCAGCAGACAAACTTCAATAAATTGAACTCGGATATCCATCCTACTTTTCGAGAGCAGATTTATATGTAGGGGCCTTATATCACTTCAGCAAACATTTAGCATTACTGACAATTCACACCTACAAAATTAAGACAGATGAAATTAAGACAGATTAAATTTACTTCTGCATGCAAAGATGCAAAAAATCTGCTGAACCCCACATATTAAAACCCCAAGATATTAAACTGTGATCACATAAAAACCTCCAGTTACCATGCACATCAACAGGTTTCGACAAGCTGTGTCTGAACGACCAGATGGCGCTTCTGTCCAACTCTTGGATGGAGATCCTAATCGCCAACGTGGTCTACCGCTCAACCCATGTTACCCGGAGCAAAGACTCGCCCAGACTCTACTTCGCTGACGGGTTCATCGTGACCAAGGATATGGTCAAGGGAACGGAGAGGGGTCCCTTAATCTACAACCAAATCGCCAACATCGTGGACAGACTGCAAGAACTCAACATCAGCAGGAGCATCATGGTGCTGCTCAAGGCGATCATTCTATTCAACTCAGGTAGTCTGCAACCATCAGGAGCAATATATGTCCTTGGACACATGTGTGTACACACCTGTCACAATAGAAGATACACAGTATCTCTTTTTTATATTTTATTTTCAACCAAAATCTCCGTCTAGAGTTGATTTGGTGCAGCGGCCTTGCCAGACTTTTCAAAGTCGGGGACAAAGGGGTGGCACGACTCTTCGGAGGGGGAACACTAAGCAGCTTATACAAGCCCCATATTTCATTGGGGTGCACAAGGGACTAGACATGACACTTGGCGACGTACGCCACAGACTTGGAGACACTTGGTGTATCTATTCGGGAGTTATTCGGGAGGTCACCAATGTCGTATATACACATAGTGTTTGTTTCCATTATTAACGAATCAAATAGCGTTTTAGCTCTTTAGACCAATGAATATTGACAATGCTTGAGATGATACGGTTATACATGGTACACACGAGGAATTAAGTGGAAGGTGAAACCCGGCCAATGCTGACCTGTTTGCATAGTACGAACCAATCCCCACGCCCAATAAGCTGATTTTGATTTTTGGGGTAACATTTTTAACAGGTCCTTCGCTCGCCAACCGTCTTTCCCTCCAGTCTCCGGCCAATGTTCGCGATCTCCAAACGGTAGCCTACGACTCTCTGCACTACCGCATCCTCCAGGAACATCCGGGAGACATTCGTCTGGTGTACCGCCTCCTCGCTGTCCTGCCTCTCATCAAGGACGTGGCTGTTACTGTAGCAACCGTAGTCTGGTTCGAGTTCAACCAGGAGCAGGTCTTTATGCAAGAGCTGCTTAGTGAGGTGGTTCGGCCCATCATCCGGACCAGGATGCGTTCAAGGGAGTTTTCACCCAGCTACAGTAGCCCGGGAGAAGATCAACTCAAGCATAACTCATTCTCCTCATAGACTATATTATTATTGTACCACAGTGAAACTTGTACATAGTGGCCACTATAAACAGGTGGACCCTAATCATTATATAAATGTTGCATTAGTATTATTACATCAAATGGGTTATTTGGGAGACACGTTAGGGATAAAAAAAAAAAAGGATATTAGGGGGACTTTGTGGAATTAGGGAGACATTGATCATGGTATCTCCCCATGATTTTCACAAATTAATTAAAAATAGTAATTGGAATTATTATTAATTCGGGTGCTAATTTCAGGGTTATGTTAGGGCACAAACCATTTACGTTTGAAATTCCAGCGTTGTAGCTTTAGGTAAAATTAAGTTAGGTGTCATTAAAGTTTTGTACACGACTCTACGGAAATGTCTCCCTATTCACAAATTTTCGGAAATTATTATACGCATGGTATTTGGGACCGAAGATTGGGTGGCCACTATAGAATCAGGTTACCTCTTTATCAAGGTGGGCTTAATAGCAGGTTTCATTGTATTATAATTATCCCCCGTCTCAGCGGGAATTTCCCCACGAGACCCCAGTGTGCTTGAGGTTATCTGTTGTAAAGCCACAAGAACCTCTGGTTAACAAGCTTTCACGACATCACGAAACCCGATTGTTTTAGTTTTACATTTCAGTGGCGGATCAAACCTCGATCAAACGGTTTGGTGTATTGAATTCAAGACCGTACTTAAAATCTGCGGTTGTGGGTTCGAATCCCGGCCCCGACAAAAGTGCGTGTGCCCTTGGGCAAGGCACTTTGCCATAAGTTGCCTCTCTCCACCCAGGGGTAAATGGGTACCTGCAAGGATCGCAGCCGTTGAGCGCTTGTGTGTCAGGCTGCCGGGGCTGCGTATACTCCCCATGGAGTTGTGCCCAATGACCAGGGTGATAATGTGTAAAGCGCCATGAGTATCCCACAGGATAGATATGTGCATTATATAAGAAGCCATTATCATTATCAATGTGGAACATATATATAGGGAGTCCGAATCCGTGCCTTTTCTTTGTATTCCTGTATTTTAATGAGAGTGGATATCGAAGTTCGAAGTTCACAGAAGTTTGAAGTTCACTGAGCAGAGTATTTTAACGAGGTAGGTTTGAAATTATTGTGTCTCCGCTCGGCACGTAATCCAGTGGATCATGCATAGGTTTCGTTAGCCCATAGAGCAAGGAACAGTTCTGTTCCTTGCTCTATGGTTAGCCTAACCCAATGCCCCTGCACGTGCGCGGTTTAACCCTCGTGGCCCCCTTGGAATGAGCGCTAGTTTCTGCGTTTATAATAGTTTTGGGTGATGTATTTTGGAGGGGAAAACTCCTGGGAAGTTGCAAGCAACTTGGGGTCAAAGGTTACAGGAAATAGCAACATAGAAAATGTGTTTAAAATATTTTGACGTGCACGTCTCACCAAGTAAGGTGAACAACCATCTGACACTATGAGCAACTAACAATGGAAATTGGGCACACACCATTGTTAATAACAATGGTTTGTGCCCAATTTCCATTGTTAGTTGCTCATAGTGTGAGAGTGGGATTTTTTTTTGCACACAAGCTTTATGCAGTCAAGCATAACAAAGCTGTTATGTCAATATTTCGATGTCAACGTAATTACAAAAGAAATATTTTTAAATTTTAATTTAACTAAACATTTGCATTTCGTTTGTTGCTCGGTATATTTTAGAGCATATCACATTGAATTTGGAGACCTACCTCGTATAGGTTTAAAAGGCTCCACATGGATAGTCAATTTAGGCTAAAACAAATTTGCAAGAATATGCAATATAATAATATTATGCAAACAAGATATTGCATGTCAATAAAGCATGTCATTTTCACCTTTTCAACTTTCTCTGCCAAAAGAGGGCGCTGTTGTGTGACGTCACTTCTGGAACCCGCCAGTTGACTGAGAACAGCGTATTAATTTAAGCACGTGTACGTGACTAAATGAATAAAAGGTGTTTAGCAATAAAAACGATTTGTTTTTGTTTTTGTGTTTGGTGCTTATAGTTGACACATGACATGTCAACACAGGCTTTTTAAAAATCTGTGTTATTGGCTGGCGCGGCAACTTGGTTAAAGACGCAGGCTCGTCGATGCGCGAGAAGTCAGCTGTTACGATCCCGGACGGTGCGCACTCGACTTGTCGAGCGCGCCTGCACCCTCCGTGATCGTAAGAGCTCGGGCAAGGTTTGGAGCGTGGTGAATTTCGTGGCACGAATTAACCCGTCGTGCATTGACGAGCTCCGTCTTTAAGCTAATGACGTCACTCATTGTTTCAATGTGTATTTTTCTATGGAGCTATACGAATTGTCTGGGTCCTGGTGGGGGTCCTGGTGGAACTCTCAAAGAAAAACGCATGTGCAAGCAAAGATGACATAATTAGTAGTTATGCTTACTGGTAACTTCTGCCTATAAACACCTACCGTTGTCGTATCCCTTTCAACAAATGTACACGCGTGACCGAAGGGGATATCTATAGACGAATCCACCATTATTAAAGGCAGAGGCTCGTCAATGCGCGCGTGAGGCCAAATTCGTGCCACGAAATACGCAGCTCCATGCCTTTGCTATGGAGCTGCGTATTTCGTGGCACGAATTTGGCCTCACGCGCGCATTGACGAGCCTCTGCCTTTAAGCAGGTTAGTGACAAGTTACGCATTCCCGATTTTGTCCTGCCAAAATATTTTATAATAACGTCAATAACCGGTTTTATGCACATGTATTACGTACTTCACAATCTTAAACAATGTCTACAGTATAACTAACAAACTAAAGCTAACAGCAACTGAACGAATAATGTATTGTGCAGGCCAAAAGAATTTACCAATACGGGTCGAGTACAACCACTACAAAAGCCTATTCGATCATGTGGAACCTATGCAATAGAGCGTTGCTAGGGGAGTCCGTTGATAGTCG
This sequence comes from Henricia sp. BOLD:AAB3569, assembly GCA_037783545.1. Classification (NCBI taxonomy): domain Eukaryota; kingdom Metazoa; phylum Echinodermata; class Asteroidea; order Spinulosida; family Echinasteridae; genus Henricia; species Henricia sp. BOLD:AAB3569. The sequence goes on along the minus strand of JBBELK010000777.1, from coordinate 1,065,321 downwards.
CTAAGGGGATTGGATAGGCTCATTGTCCCGTTCATTCATGAGTTGTAAAGAAATAGCGCGCCATCGCCGACCAAGCAGGTACGGTGTTCCATGGATGCCAGACTACCCATTGTATCATTTGCAATTTTGTTTTTCATGAGTTGACAAGAAAAACCTTACTCAAACTGTTGATAGCAATGGTAACAAACACCACGTACATTTATTTCCGTCCAAAATGGTATTTCAAGCTGGAAATTGACAACCGAAGGTGGTTTTTTTTTAAAAAGTCCCGTGCAAACAAATAATTAGTGGCCTCACGTTTCGACCAGGGGCCAATTTCATAAGCTGTTTAGCAGAAAAAAATGCTCAGCACAAATTTATTTGCCTTGTAAAATGAGTTGCGTGCCAACATTGTATGTAAATTTGTGCTCTTAGCAACATATTAACAGAAGCAGAATACCAGTCAATTTTCATACACATCACACCATTTTGGCTGGTAATCTATTTTGCAATTTTTCCAGGTAATCCAGTTTAGCAATTTTTTTCTGCTACACAGCTTTTTTGTGTTAACATTTTATCTCGTCAATAAAACCGAAAGTCTCCCTAGTGACACGAGTGAGATATACATGTATCTCAAAATTTTCCAAAAATATACATCGGACTTTATAATAAAGTGTTTGTTTCCTTTTGACTTTGTGACAGGACAGTTAAATAGTCGCCACAAATACTTGACGGGTGGTTTTATTGTAAAGTTGAGTTTAATACATACATGTACACCATGTCGTGATTTGGGCGGTCGGTTGGCGTAGTGGTTCTTTCCTCGCCTTTCACCCCTGGCGACCCGGTTTCGAATCCGGGGCGTGTATGTGGATTGGGTTTGCAGTCCCTTCTTGACCGCGTGGGTTTCCCCCGGGTATTTCTCTGGGGGTTTTCCTCCCACTTCTAAAACTGCAACTCCTTCTTCGTCATCTCAAATTGATAATAAAGTATATAGTTAAAGTTAAAACCGTATAGTTGATGGCATAAAGGGCCTTAGTTGCCGAAGATGCCATAAAATTAACAACATCAACAACATGGCATGATTTATAGCGACTCAGCATGGCACAGACGGAACACCGTAGACAGGAACTTATCCGCCGTACACAGTCATTAAGCCGCAGGGGATCAGTGCGTCCGTAGCAACCCCATTGAATGCAGACTTAGCACATTATGCGTGTTAAACCGGGTCGTCTGGCCGTATCTATAAACAGAAACTCGGTCGTGAAGTGCTCGTTGGGGTCTCGTGTATTGCAAACTGTGTAGCATATGGAGTCCTATGTGTCTTCAGGACTCTTCAAAGACGGGCAAACGGGGAAAGGATTCGACGAAATTGAGAGTGGGACTAGTGGTTAAATTGTCAGATTGAAGTCTGTGCCACGGCTACCTGTTGCATCAACACGCTATACACTTCTTGACACCATAACCAATAACGCCTATTAGGGAAACCTAAAACAGCCACCATCATGCAGGATTACTACGGACAGACCATGACTGCCAGCTACTTATCAGCTCCTCGAGTGGGCATGGGAACGAGCTATCTGCCTCCCCTCGAGAGCACCATGCAAGCCTCGTACAGGAGCTATGCTCCTCCATTCGTAGTCAGCCAATCCTTGAATCTACCATGGAAGCCCAGCACGTACCAACGCGGCGCCATGAGGTCCATGCCGACCAGCCTGAGCGCCCCGGAGCTCAACCCCAGCACCTTGTACCGCGATGATGTCGTCTCGAGGGTTCCTCCCTTCATGCCCTCGGCACGCACCGCTCTCTTTTCCAAGTACACCCCAACCGATTGGTTCAAGTCCAACAACCAGAACTACCGGACGTCGGACCTGACCCGGAGCGCGGCCCAGCGGCTCCGGGACGAGAATGTTCGCATCTGCCACGACTCGGACGCGCGCACGGTCAAGACCCAGCAGCAGTCCAGTAAGAACCTCAGCAACCGGCTCCAAGACATCAACTTCTGGAAGTCGGAACTGAACCACGAGCTGGACGAGTTGGGGAAAGAGATTAACGACCTGGTGGCGTGGAAGCTGAGGACGCAGAATGCGTTGAAGGAGACAGAAGGACCACTGCAGATCGCCCAGGAGTGTCTCTTTAACAGGGAGAAGAGACAAGGCATTGATCTGGTCAATGATAACGTCGAAAAGGAACTGATTAAGGTAAGTAAGTTGAGTCACAAAGGTTAATTTTCAAATAAGGGAGATCATGGGGTGACAGGACATTTGCATCAGCAGCCGCAACATTATGGAACAAGATACCGGAAAACATCAAACTCTCAACATCTATGGCCTCCTTTAAATCATCACTTAAAACATATTTTATGAAATTATATTAATTTAATATTTTAGTACCTTGGTTGTGATATTTACATGTGTTTTTCATACTTGTGTGTTGCTGCGCCCTGGGCATCTTTTTGATGGATACCGGCGCATTACAAATATTCATTATTATTATTATTATTAAGTAGAAAATTTTGAAAAGGATGGGGAGCCAACAAAAATGACCAGCTATCTTTGTAGATAGTTGCGATTTAAGGCAACAAAATGTTTGCTAAGAAGATGGGGAATCTAGAAATGTTATTCCCGAGACAGGCAACTCACAGCAAACGATGATAAAATAATTCAGAAGCGAAAACAGACGAGAATGTAACATTATAGTCACCTACGCCCTTAGAGCGACATACATGCAACTTTAAACCAAAATATTTAAGTAGTAACGTCGAATATCTTATTATAACTGTCCTTGGGTGAGAAAGGAATGTTGGAATCAGGCGTCGTTTAATACATTTCACATTTTTACTATAATACATAATGACAGGTCATGCCTGCATTTGGTGTATACGACATGACATTGTGACATAGGTATAGCCCCGAGTGTTTCCCCATTGTGTCTCAAACATCCAAGAAATGTTAAAAGAATTCTTTTCAGTTTTTCAAAAGAGAAGAGCTTCCTGTAAGGTATAGGAACAGCACAAACCGTGTTGGCTAAAAGTTGGTGGTTACACCGAAGTAAATATATTCTCTACGTAATATATACGCTTAGTAAAATTGTGAGTCATACTTTCCCCTTTAATTACGCCGATTTTAGAGAATGTCCACTGGAATGGGTCCTTTCTATGGACCGTATCGAATAGCCGTTATTTCGTGGGGCACCTTTTGTTACTTAAGCCGTTCAACAATGGAAGCACAATATGTGCAACCATGCATGTCCTCATGGAACAAAGAAACTGGCCCACGAAATGGCGACTATTCGATACGGTCTATAAGTTTGATAGAACTATTTTGAGTTAATTGGACTTATTGAGATATTTCATGCATACGGTACTACAACCGCACAACACTGTGAAACTGTCAGCAAAACCCACTATCGAAAACCAAAGATCACCGAGATCGATTGGAGGGCAACATGTCATCAGAATAATGCCACAATGGTTAATTTTTAAGAGTGGAGGTATTGTCATCGAGATGAAATTTGATTAGCGCGCCCCACCGTTAGTGATAATTTCTACGATATTGACTCTCTTGTATAGACAAACACAAAAGGTGCAAAGTGTGGGTCGAGCCCGTCGAACGTCAAGAGCAATGGTTTTATGTGAATTATGGGACGGACGTTTATAGTGCTTCAGTTCACGGTGAAATGCACTTATGTTTGGAGTGCGTTTTGAAGTGTATGTTCTGCAACCTCTAACCGAATAGAAGGGTCAGATCATTCGTGCAACATGAATCAAAGTACAGAATCCGTTTTTCACTGTATGTCTTAACTAATGTCCAATTTATAACAACATCGTAATAGCCTACATTTGAAAAGAGATTTACACAGAATCACCATTATAAGACACTACTTATTCAGAGATGTTTGAAGCACCCCCTTTTTTTTCCGAAATCCACGAAAATTTGCATATTAAAGAATAATGTTGGTCAACTGCCACACAGATGCAGTAATACTTCAGAAAACCTTAACAATCCATGAATGGTACAAAAAGGGTTTGCAAAGATTTTTTTAAGCACCTTCAGTTAACAATTTCTCCCACAAAGGTACCATTTTTACATGGGAAACAAATCATGTGGTGTTTGTTACCACAGAGCTATGTGCGACAAGTTATCTTCGTCAACATACCCCATGCCAATAATATTTCGGTGTATTTAGTTGCTGGGTGTCAGCAAAGTTGTATTTACCGTGACTGAGAATCAATCAACAGACTGTCGGAAGGATAGGTCTAAAGGCAACGGATATTAACGCCATTAATCAGAAAACATCCACGACAGCTCCAGCAATAACCAATCGCGATCATCATGAATTAATAACTTAAATTTGCAATCGCATAAGTATTGTAAAACTATGAATATATTTATAATTCATAATTTTTGGCGGGTTACCTCGCTTTTCGTTCTGCCCGAACGCATGTTATTTTCCCCACAAGTAAAGTATTCAACCCGCAAATTATGATGCTTCTGAAAACTTGTATTTTTTTGGTGAAAACAGGAGGTAAACGTCATTCGTGAAAGCCAGAATAAGTTAAGGAGGATGATCGACCGTGCGGACACACACACCGGGTAAGTGGAAGCAGTCGAAGTACAGTTTATTTGGTTCCAGTTCAAACAGGGAGTTCAAATCTGCCTTTTTAAGAAAGATATTAACTATACGAAGGTTGACAAAGCGACACCAGTTTAACCACCCCCCCCCCCCCCCCCCCCCCCCCCCCCCCCTCCCCCGGGCTACCCCACCTAAGAGGTGAGGATTGTCACTTTTTGCGTGACAAAATTCCCTGGGGCAAAATTTAGGTGACAAAATAATGTGTTGCAGACAATGCGAAGAAGACCATAAAATAGCACACTTAAATTTCTACAAAGACAATCATGCCTGAAAATAATTCATTACTCCACGATTCTAAGTTAGCATGATAATTTATTCTTTCCACTGATCAAAATGGGGAAAGACTGTACCCACAGAAAAGAGTGCCACAGTGGCGGATCCAGCCTCATTAAAATACAGGAATACAATGGATTTCAGGGGGCTGTAGCCCCCGCTTTTCCTTCGTCTCAAATTGTTTGTTAAAAGATACATATGCCTATACGTTCTAGCAATTTCTCTGTGTCCGAGAAAGGACGATGTCAAAATGTTGGTATACTTTCAGGACAGCTGCATCGCAGCGCAACTTACGTCATTCCATCTGCGCAATTGCGAATCTTATTGTTTCCTATATTAAGCATTTTATAGTCCACTTTGAATTTGACTATACATTTGCACCAAAACAATTTGATTGCCCGACATGTCTCGACCAGTACCATAAACAATACAGAACAGTAATGGACACTCACTAACACCCTTGATGGCGAAGCAATCACCTGCTAAAGTTAGTGTTAAAATGAAAATAATAAAAATCTTATTCGTCCGGGGATAATGTCCATCCGTTTTAAATATACAGTTGAACAAAAAAATATTCGACCATTATGAGTCAAATTAATAGGCGCTATAGGTGGCTGGTAAAAGGCTGGGAAAATCACACAGAGAGTGGAGGAAATTGCAGCAATAGTAAATCGAAATGACGTGGCAGGTGGAAAGTCATAAATGTCTTCAATCCTCTGTAAAAAAAATTCGAAACCTTCCAAACTTGAAATCAAAGATTTGAAAATAAAACCTTAAGATTATTTATTGTGCAACGACTATAACTTTATGTTTTTCTTTTACATTGTTGCTTTCGAAATTTGAGACACCACGAGACTCGGGTAAACAGAGACTAAATGATACTTGGGTGTTTCAAAATAATATGAAATTCCAAATTCATGGCCTGTAACAGGTTGCTCGGCAATATCTATCAGCTATCTCCATGGAGTGCCATGGCCGAGCGGGCTAGTGAGTCGTACCTTGGTTTAATATCTTCAGGTCGTGGGTTCGAAACCAGGCCTGCTCACGACCAAGGTGCGTGTGCCCTTGGGTAAGGCACTTTGCCATGCGTTGCCTCTCTCCACCCAGGAGCAAATGGTTACCTGTGAGGGCAGTGAAAGAAGATGTGTTTGATTAGCTCATGAGCGCCTAACAGGTTGCCGGGGCTGCATACTCCCGATGGAGCTGAGAAGGCTTAAATATGGAATGTTATCAAGAGCCCAATGACCAGGGGTAATAATAATGTAAGAGCGTCTTGAGCATGGATACATGCGCCATATAAATTGGAAATATTATTATTGTTTCATGAAATGTCGTGTGTTGGGCATACCAAGTAAAATGTGCACCCACAAATTTCATCTGGAATGCATGGTTGTTTTAGAAATAATGTGTATATACATGTGTCCCCCTTTATGCGTCAACTGAAGAGAGTCCATGCGTAACACAAATTTTGCTGATTTTGTCACTTTAACTGAAACATTAACCCTGCTAAAAAGTACTTTATAACGTTGCCACTACTTCTCCTGAAGACGAACAGTTCACACTCGCCGGTTCTTTTCAGAACCACACATATACAAAAGAGGTTCACATGGTGCTATATACCGCATACACATGTTGCCACTTCTCAGAAGGTATGCTGTACACATGGTTGCCGTTCATAATCTGTAGAGACTCGGGGGCCAATTTCATATATAGGTGTTTAAGCACAACAATTTGCTTAAGTATACAAAAAACTCCTGCTTAGTAGAAAACGTTACCAGTGAATCCTCATGTGATAGAAATAGTGTATGACCAGTTTTAGTGGACTGTTTCATTACCATGACAATCACATGACATTTTTGCTGGTAACCTCATTTTATCAAGCAAGGTTTTTCATGCTTAAGCAAATTTCTCATGCATAAGCAGCTCTATGAAATTGGCCCACGGTTATTTCAGGTCACTTGAAATTTCGACACTCTGGTCGACAGATATTTCATGTTATTTTAAAACACTCCACCATGGTTTCCCCTCTCCAGCATGTGCCGCGCAACCCAGCATGAGCTAGAGAAGGACCTAACGGACAAGTTCCGCGCCCTGACCATCGACAACAAATGCCACCAGCTCGGCAATACATCCAACGGCATCGCCTTTTATCGAGGAATCGAGGGTGTGGATCAGTGGTGAGTAGCAATGTTGAGATCATGTTATTTTGCAGATGACATTTTTTTATACGAATTCCTGAAACAACGCCATCTGACATGAGGAAATACGGTGATAAAACCAGTCTGCAGATATTTCGGCTCCATAGATACAGCACATCATCATTTATTAGTGCCTATTATAGTCAACTTTATCCTCCTTTCGGGGGTGTCGCCGACTTTAACTCCTTCCACAACTTAGCTCAAACTTTCCACTTTATTCTACCCCCCGTGTCCTCTATCTTCAATCCTACTTGTTGACTCTCTTTCTTGACTCTCTTTCTTAACCATCTCCTTCCAACTCAACTTTGGTCTTCCTTTTCTTCCTACCCCGTCAATCTCTAAGTTCCAAGCTTTCTTTATTCCTGTATCATCATCTCTTATTACCACATGACCCAGCATCCACCTCAGACTACTTCTCCTCACCACCTCAACTACACTATCTTGAAGGTCAATCCTTTCCACCAATTATACCTTTCTCCCACAAAGGTACCATTATACAATGAACAAAATCATGTGGTGTTTGTTACCATTGCTATCAACACTTTTAGTCGGGTTTTCTTGTCTACTCGTAAAGTAAAAATTTGGTTAACTGCAAATGATGTATTGGGGCTTTAAGACTGTAACGTTTCAAAAGGGTTGTCACGCTGTTTTAATGTTTAGGGCCTACATGATATTTCGGTTTACGGAGATTAGAATCGATACCCTAAAATACACAAGCTTTTCGTGCGACCTTTGTGTTGATCAGAGGGTTTAGTTGGCTGTAATCAATCCAAGATAGACTAAACACATACACACAACCTTTTGTACAAGACTTGTTCTAGCCGGATTACAGCAGTTTAAGTTCATTTGGTTGTTTTTGTTTTTAAAGAACAAACTTGAAGTCAACCAAATGCCTCGCCCATGCACAGGACCACACACATGCAATCGGTGCCTTTTTGAAAATCAAAATAATTACACGCATGTTGCTTGTGTGCCGAATACACGAAACTGGCATTTTATGAGATGATGGCGTTTATGGTTGCTAAGCAACGTTCCAACACTCACCAGGATTCTTTAGCAACGGTTGCAATGGTCGTGCCAAATGCAGCATTATTGTTGGGCACTTGAATTTTTTTCCAATGGATATTTAAGGAAAGTAGTAGGCCTACCATAATGAAAGAATGATTTGACTGTTTTTGGTGTTTGGGACAAAAGTTGACAGTGGCATCAATTGTAATTCCTCTTCAAAAATCCAGGCCGCGTTTTTGCGCCAATTGGGAAAATATATCAGTTTTGCTTGTCAACTAAAACTTTAGAGGAATTTTAAATTGTCGTCGAAAACGAAGGCTTCAGTGCTTTCTTTTGTGATAAAATTTGCAAATGAAAAGACAGGACGTAATACAATAGCTCAGTATCTAAAACGAGGCTGCCAGTGATAATTATTATGAAACTTGTCAACGAACAAACGTGATTTCTTCTTTCCCGTTCAGTGTCTCAATGCCCGTATCATGGGCCAAGTTTTCCAACGACAACATCCTTCGCTCCCAGAGAGAACGCAACACGTCTAAGGGCCTACGTAGCGACATGGACAGTACCATGCAGGAAACGTCCAATGACATGTGGACACAGAATAATGGAGTCAACGTGGCTTTCTCTGCACGCATTTCCGAAACTATGGACGCAAGGAACACCCTGCAATCTCACTTAGCCAGGGTTGGTTCCGGGTTCACATCCAAACTTCGGAATTTATTTTCAGTGAAATCGTTTTCGCGGCCACAATCAGAAGCATGTTGGTAACATAATTACTGATTTAGCCAATGGGCAGCTTTGGCCGTCCACAACTAAGGCCATTCATTGGTTGAGCCAGTAATTACGTCACAAACATGTTTTTGGTTATGGCCGTGAAAACAGGCCCAAATAAACGTTATGTAATTTATTTACATAACAGCAATGGATATATTTTGGTATAAGTGGAAAATGAAAATCTGGGCGAACATTTTCATTTTAAGTAGTCCCCTTAAACTGATTTATCCTAGCAAAAACCTTGTATTCTTCCTAATTCTTTATTTGACTGACATTTAATTTTTTTGGATGGGAAAAATTAAGCTATCCAATAAAATGCATGCTTAAATACAGATTAAATTAAATACAACAGCATATTACATTACTAAAGAATAATGTTGATAAACTGCATTGTAGAAATTTCAGTCATATGGATGCAGTAGTACTTCAGAAAATCAGAAAAATCCATGCATGGTTCATGTAAAAAATTGACAAAAAACCCACCTTCCGTCGGCAATTACTCCATTTTACATGTGGTGTCTGTTACCAACACTTTTAGTCAGATTTTTCTAGTCAACTCGTGAAGTAAAATTTTGGGTAACTGCAACGAAAAATTATAGCGAAGATAATGAATTGTCATAAAACCAAAATGCCAATAGACCGTATCAAATAGCTGCCATCTTGTGGGGCAACTTTTGTTACTTAAACTGTTGAACAATGGAAGCACAATATGTGCAACCATACATGTCCTCAAGGAACAAAGAAACTGCCCCACAAGATGGCAGCTATTCGATACGGTCTATTGACAAAATCAATCAAGAAACTTTATAATTTATTTGTTCCTTTTTTTTCCCAAATCGATTAGGTTCTTCAAGAGGTAAACGAGATGGAGAACAACATCGAGGTTCTGCGCAAGGCGATTGGTGACAAGACCGCCCCTATGCAAGTGGCTCAGTCCCGGCTGGAGAGCCGGACACGACGCCCTAACGTGGAACTCTGCCGAGACCAGCCCCAACACAGGTCAGTTCATTTGGCTTTGCTTTAAAAAGTCAAAATTATTATAAAGATGTCCTAAATACTATATAATACTAGAGTGTGACGTCAGTTGCCATGGTAATTTGGTCTAAACATTCGCTGGTAATCTGAAACGTCCATTGCTAAAGCGCAGGGAAAAGGTTCCCTAGTTTTAGTGCAGACCCAATAACCACGCATGCCTCTTTCTTTCCTTTCCAATAACCATGGCAACACACAAAGGGTCACGTTTTCACTTTATTAATCAATTTTCAAATTTGTTTTTTATAATTTCATATTTCAGTGGAAAGTTTGAAATAAAAATGCAGATTAAAATTCAGCAAATATCAAGGACATGGTTTGAAAAAATAAAATTAATAAAATTCAATTTCAAGAGTTTTATTCAAATGTGTTTTTGTGCGATTCAAATCGGCCATTGTGAAATCGGTTGTTAAGGGCAACTTTTTGTTATTAAAGCATGCATGGAATTTGCATACGTTACGAAAATCCCCTATTGAGGCCGGGTCATTGCATTTTATTCTGGGTCAGACTCTATTAACTGTACTTTATCACTGTGTTTCATACAGGCTAATGCATGAAGTTGGCGAAATTTACGAAACGGTGGACATTCTGCAGAACCGACTTCGCGCAGCTGAGAGCGCCCTCCAGGAGTTAGTCAACACCAAAACGGCTTTGGAACACGACTTGGGAGTCAAGAACAACAGCCTGTACATTGACAAGGAGAAGTGCCTGGGTATCAGACGGACGTATCCGACTACGGCTAAGCTAGCCGGCTACCGTGGTCAGCCATGATTAGTCCAACTATACGTTGTAGCTGGAAATAATTCACGAGTCTATGGAAGTGAGTTAGCCGGCTGCCACTTAATGCCCTTAATGTGTACATTAAAATTGCAGCCAAGCTCAGAGTAGCCACAACCAAATACACGTACATGTACACAACACCTTTTCAAAATGACTAAAGCCTAGCGTACATCAACCTTGCAACTGGAAGCAACTAGGCCCAATTTCATGGACCCCGTTAGCAAACAAATTTGTTTAGCACAGAATTTCTCTGCTCTGTAAAATGGGTTACCAGCCAAAATTGTATTTTTAGGAGCAGGAGCAAAATATCAGTAAATACACATCACATACGATTTTGGCTGGCAACCCAGTTTTGTAAAATAAGGCAAAGAAATTCTGTGCTAAACAAATTTTTGTGCTAACTAGTTACATGAAATTGGGCCCTGATCAGTTGCTCTAAATGATCAATGTACGGGCACTGGCAACTGGAAAAATCCTAGTTGCCGCGAGTTCCTCATGTTCTACTTTCTGGCAACTAGTTGCGGTCGGTTTTGCCAATGTACGCACACATCGACAGCAGCTGGAAGCAACAGTTGCTTCCAGTTGCAAGGTCGATGTACGCTAGGCTTTGCCATGTCGATGTGCGCGCTCTGGAAATGTAGACATGGCTGGATGCTCCCAGTTGCCAGTAGTTGCACAACTGATCAGTTGCTGTCAATGTGCGCACTACGCACATATCGACAGCAACTGTTGGGTTGCTTCCAGTTGCAAGGTCGATGTACGCTAGGCTTTGCCTTGTTGATGTGCGCGCTCTGGAAATGTAGACATGGCTGGATGCTCCCAGTTGCCAGTAGTTGAACAACTGATCAGTTGCTGTCAATGTGCGCACTATGCACACATCGACAGCAACTGTTGAGTTGCAAGGTCGATGTATGCTAGGCTTAACATCAGCTTTGGTTCATGGAAGCATTTAAATATTGTTTAGTTTGTTAATGCACTCGGCACGTTTGTTTTTACGCACTTAATAATTTTAAGCATTATTTTGTACCAATGCAGGGATAATGTGAACACATTATCAATTATATAAAAAATATGTGTGCTTAAGGAAAATAATAAACCTACGTTATATTACGTTGGAATTGTTTTGTTATTCCTTAAAGGAATTCGGGAAAAGGGAAGAAGTAAGCGGATAACGGTGCTCTTTGTTGCACAAAGAAAGTGATATTATTTTGTTCATTTTATGTTGTGTAAATTCAGTGTTTTGTTTGAAATAACTGAATTTTGCTGTAAATATTGTCGGCATTTTGAGTGGCCTTACAAAATGTACAGGCTAGTTATATTCTTCAAAAGATTTTAAATATTGTGTAAAATATATCTTAACACTTGCAATAATGCTTGGAAGAATGTCTAGGTGTGTACACTAGCGTGTTTTGGCTGTTTGGTATTTCCCTGTAGAAGACGAGAATTTTGTTTTTTTAAGCACTTGCACGAAAGTTTTAAAAGTTGGTGGTTAACCCAAGTTTATTTTCCCTCAGAAAAGTTATTTCAGACACCTCTTAGGATCTCAAACATCTTAAAAGTGTCCACAAAACCTAATTGTTCAGTTCTCAAACTTGATCTACATATTATTATTATTATTATTATTTCTTCTTTCTGGTATATATACCAAGGATTCCTCTAAAGTGCCTATTGCACTGTCACTGGCAAGCGTGAGGAAACCCATGAAGAGTTATAAATTAGAAATGGCCAGAGACACCGGGGAATCCCCTCGCTCTTCACGAGAGAATAGAACTTAGATGGGTCTATTCTAACAAGAACATGTTTTGCACACTTGTTTGCGCCAGCACAAAATACAATTAAAAAGAAGGAAATATAGTTGAAAACTCTTGTTTTTGTTTGACTATTTCTTTTAATAAATGTGATGGCTTAAATAGTGCAGAATGACACCCAAGCACAAGAAAAAAAAATGTTGTCATACATTTTTCTAGTTATTTCAGCACTTGTATCACAAATTCCACAGAACGATACTTTAGTTTCGTCCACGAACATGGATCAGCTCAATTCTTAACCACTTGATGCCAGAGGACGTGTTTACGCCAAGATGTCCCCATCGGTGTAGCGGAGGACTAGTAAACACGTTTAGCGGAAATTGGTTTGTTATTGCGTTAGACGTCTACACTCGCAGTAATTTCCGAGGGAAATGGCTAAATCAGTTCATAACAATGCAACATTGTAGTGTACAATGAGAGTGCATCATCATAACAACAATACTTTACTGCGCATGGTTAATGAGTTCAGTTGTTTTCCGTCCTCCATGTTTCAACTAAATCTATGTTCAAACATTTACGACTGATGACAACTATTCCTAAATGTCAATTTCACCTATAGAGCTTCTGCACCGGCGGCCATGACAGGGGGCAGGTTTTCTTATTTAAATGATGTAACAATAGAACCACAAGGCACCTACTCATGCATGACACACGGTGACAATGTGACTGCCCCTGTCATGGCAGCTGTGCAAAGGCTCTATTGGTAACCCAAAATTGAGCACAACATGCTTGAGTGCCTCTCTATTTGTGAACTGCCCTATTTAACCTTTCTGCTGAAAATAGAAAGAAAAAAAATCTTGATAATTAGTTTCTTTTTACTTTCAGTATATCATACGCTTTGGCATCATAGCTACACCTTTTGAGCTGATTTAAGTATTCCAGTAGGAGTACCTGTTTCGTCTATTCTAGTTGCTGAGGAAAATGGCTCGGTCATCGGGCGACTTCTTCGGTCCTTTCTCTGAGCTTATAAACTGGTTCAGTCGATCCACCATCGTGGTCAATTTCTCTCCAAGCTCCCTGCATTGCACATCTTCGGGGTCAACACCTGAAAAATCAAGTCTGCATTTTTAAATCCCAAGACTCAAAGACAAATTATTTTGAAATAAAAAGAGCAAAGAACATTTGCCCAGTCGTCATACGTCTACTAACATCGTCGCGAAATGTCAACTCTCCGGTGTCGTTGGATCCCACGTACATGACAAAACGAAACTGTTCCCGCCATCACCTGATGAAGACTTGGAGTTTACCACGCTGACCGATTACCATGATGACTAACCTATTTCATTTTATATCCAAATTGAGTTGTAATGGACCCACAGATTCCCATTAAAACCTAGATAAGAAACGATTGTGTTTAATATTGAATGGCACATCACCGTAACCGATTTGGAATGCGATTGCACGCGTTGCGTGTTTTGTGTTCGAACATGACATGCATGATCGTCACAAATAAGTACGCCAAACCATGCAAATGAGGTGCCCAAAACTATGCTAATGAGAAGGTGCTGTTATACGCATCCCAGCTCCGTTCGGTTCTAGCTTTTAATGGACCTAAAACATGATGTCATGGTTTGTTTACATGCAGGCAAATCTAGGTGGGAGTCTCAGGGTACCAGACGACATAGGGCCATAGAAAAGCACGTATGTAAACAAACAGTGACGTCAATATGTTTCAAGTCCATTGAAAGGAGCATAAGGCTGGGGTCACACGGGAAAATTATCGTAATATTTCAAACGACGACAGGGGTCAGACGACAAACTTATTATAATTGGATTGTAATCATATTATAATAAAGCGGGGTCACACGAGCAACACAATCTCGTAATCGAATTGTAATCCATCTCATAGTCCCTTGCAGTGGCTTTCCCCTTGTTGCGTGTGCGTACGTGCTTGCTGCCTCATCAAGCAGAAAGTACACACGAGGGTGGGGAAGGTTACTGCCGTGGCTTATGGAATGGATTGTAATACGATTACGAGATGGGGTCACACGCGTGTTTTTTCTATTTATTGTAATACGATTACAATCGGATTACAATCGAACGACGAGAATAATGATACGATTACATTAGATTTGGGGTCACACGCACAAAATCTCATAATCGTACTATAGTAATACTACAATAAATTAGGATGTCGTATTTCGTCTGACCCCGGCCCAAGACTTTACAAATAGTCTCGCAGCGGTTCATAGGATTGTTTGGAATACACTTTAAAAATTGGCAGATGCGGTATAGTGTTGCTCTGCGAATTTGACGTGGTAGGTGCTTCGCTACCATAACAATCTGTTACAAAAAATACTACAGAGACTCTTCAGAGATGGCTCTAGTGCCAGAGACTACCTGCATCCCAATCAGTTGAAGTGCGCGATGTACTCTGCAGTGACGTACGTAACATAACGGACACAATGAGCGGCGCTTCAGCGAGTACTCCGTTTAATCCCATCAATGATCATGCTTTGCGCAGAGAGTTTTCTTATTCAGCACTACGTCATCTCGCTTGTGGGCTATTGAACTTGCATTGAAAATAAACGCCGCAGCGCCACAATAAGCCAATGAGTACATACCTTCAACATAGTCGTGGTACGTTCTGGATTTTTTTAGTCGTCTTTCAGAGAAACCACTCCAGCGCTTAAACCGTTCGATCATGAAATCCACAATCTCAAGCTCATTCTCCACAGCTTCGTTGTCACGGCGAACCTGAAACAACACACAATTTGAATAATTATCATGGGATTAACAAAAGTGGACCTACAAATTCCACTGCATTACAATGAAATTGTGATCTCCAAGTTTCTTTTGAGGCTGTTTGAGGTAATCTAATTATTTGTTAAAGATAGTATACATGATTGGTAAACTGTTACAAATACTTTTATCCCCCTGTGTGATTGAAGATATGCATGATTAAAACCAACCTGAGCAAAAACCAGCTCCGTACTTCATCTAACTTTTGAGAAAACAGTCAAAAAAAGGTTTGCAGTCATTTCGCCACAAAACCATTTTGCCCTGAACCACGCCCTGTGCACGAAGTGTTTTGGGGGCGAAGTATAGCATTTGGGCGATGTAGTGTTTGGACGAAGTGATTTGGGGCAAAATGGCACTCGGGCGAAGTGGCTTGGGGGAGAAATGACACTTGGGCGAAATGGTTTTGGGGCGAATTGAATTTTCGTCTCATGAGACGAAAACTAATTGTTTTACTCATTTATCAAAGACTATAGCACTTCAGACAAAACCATTTCAGGGGAAGTTTTCTACGGTCATAATGTTTATATTGTGTAAGTTGGGCTTAAATCTGTGAACATTTTTGATTTTCGAGATACCAATCATGTATACTGCCTTTAAATACATGTAATACATGTACAATGTTGCACGCACAAAACAATTCCTCTAAATTTGTTGTGTTTAATTAAAAATCTAAGGGTATATTTGTTTCATTGCAGATCCGAATCCAGATCCTGAGATGTGTCAACATGCAGGAAACAAAGCTGCTCTGAACAAAACTCTTAAAATCAACATGAATGGAATTTTTTTAACCCAATTTGTCAAAATTCTTAAAATTTTACCCATACATTCATCCTTTAAAAAAACAGCCTCAATTTGTTTGTATCGTGTCACTGAGATTTATAAAAATGACACGGTTTACACATTCCTCACAATGTTCATATTGCTATTTTGGATCTTGCACTGAACTACCTCTCGAGAAGAATCCCAGAGGATCACAGATCTGGATTCGGATTCGTTCGAAACCAACTCGCCCTAAATTACAGGCTCCATGAAATTTCCAAGATTTCTTGAATGAATAATCACCTGTCCAAATGCCTCATTGATGATCGACAGGAACATGTTGATCA
Organism: Henricia sp. BOLD:AAB3569; assembly: GCA_037783545.1. Classification (NCBI taxonomy): domain Eukaryota; kingdom Metazoa; phylum Echinodermata; class Asteroidea; order Spinulosida; family Echinasteridae; genus Henricia; species Henricia sp. BOLD:AAB3569. The sequence continues at coordinate 1,048,989 of JBBELK010000777.1, read as the reverse complement.
TAACGAAGACAATAATGACAACATAGGTGAAAAAGAAAGCTGGTCCCAGGATGCTGTGTGCTGATATCATCTCTTGAAAGTCAAATTTACCTGTTGAAAAATTGACGTCAATGGAACAAATTAATAGAATGAGTTCAGCATACAAAAAAATAATAGGTACCACATGCTGGAAAGTGAATTATAAAGACGCCTTTACATATGTATGTTTTTGTCCGTTCTGTGCGTGTGTTGTGTTTGCGTCTGAATCGCTCCATAAATCGATACAGACGGACGAGCGCAGCTTGATAAGTAGTATTTTGGGGGGAGGGAGGGGGGTCTTAAAAAATACGACTCTGTAGAACTGTGAAAATGTTGACAACTTTGGACGGGCCCCTTACCCAGAATTGTTGAGAACAATGTCTCCAGTGTCGAGATGAATGAACTGAAGTTTTCCAGGTACAAGTGAAACAGCGCATACGCAAAGAGAGCGAATGCGCCAAACACGATATTGAAAAGCACGCCGTAGTAGACTAGTTCCGCTGAGCATTGCCGCAGCGTGAGGGAGAAGAGTAGAACACGCCGGTTGAATCGCAACAAGCGGATGAACTTGATGTTGACGAAAAAAAGCACGAAGCTGGACAAGTAGCCATACAGCTAGAAAACAACAGAGAACATTTGTGACTCAGTCTGGGCCAAGTTTTCGCAATTATAATTAGTAAGGCTGTGCCTTACAAATCAAATATTCGAATATTCGATTTTACTAAATTGAATATTTGAAATGTGCTTTTTCCTCTCAAAACCAAACATGTCTTTCAGCTAGGAGGAAGTGAAAATCCTTTTTTCTCTACCAAAACAGCCGCTTTGATATCATATATTTGCATCCAACCACGAGTTCAGTCTAGAAGGGCTGACGAAATTTTCAGCAAAAAGTCATCGGGCGGGAGACTGCTATGCAAGTTACAACATGAAATCTATAGTTTGAGCACAGATTTTTTGAGGCGGCAAATTCGGCAATTAAAAGGCTGCTGTATTTCTGTGAGCTGTGAGTTCGAATGTGCAAAAGGTAATTATATTACAGCAAACTTTTTGTTAAAATCTTAGGAAAGATTCACGCACCAAATGTCGAATATTCGATTTTTGTTTTGTTTTGTTTTTTATTTTTTAAACAGTAAATTATTCGAAAATGCACAGGCCTAATAATTAGACATCAGTGGTACATCAAACCCATTCAATGTAAAAAATATAACGGACATTCTGGGCGGCAACCAAAAATTCCAGGCGGTACCCGTGTCTTGCCCAGATTGTCCATTATATACTTGAACCACAAAAGAAACGTCGCTTGAATCTTGACAATGGAAGCTTCATTTTCAAAATAGCATATTCAGCTGAAAATTTAAGTGAACTTTCAGTGTAAAGCTACAGTCACACTGGAGGTATGGTAGAGCACGGTACAGCACGGTTGAAGATCGGCGTCTACCGTGCTCTACCGCAGAGGTAACCTTATCGGTAACGTGGGCTACCGCGCTCTACCGTGCTGTACCGTGGGCTACCTCGCTGTGCCGGGAAACGGATTTCTAATTGTTTAAAAATTAAGAATTCACCGCACAGACACCGCACTGTACCGGCTGCGTCGCCTCTACCGCGCGCTACTGTGCTGGCGCCGGCTCAACGTGTGGACACCGTGTTGGCGCCGGGGCTACCGTGTAGACACCGTGTAGACACCGCGTTCTACCGGGAGGTACGTTTGAATACTGTTGCAACACGGTAGATATACGGTGGAGATACGGTAGACCACGGTTAGAACACGGCAGATCGTGTTTGGAACACGGTAGGAACACGGCAGACACACGGTAGAGCCGTGTTGACACTGTGTTCTACCGCGTTTTGCCGTGGTGTACCGTGGGGACAGTGACCGTCGAACCTCGATTTTACGCGATTTTCCGGCTGGTAGAGCACGGTATAGCACCGCGCTCTACCGTGCTCTACCGTACGACACCGTGCACGTACCGTGTTCTATGTGACTGTAGCTTAATGGTACAACATGTTGTCAAATTAAGCACACTGAAAATGACAAAGAAAGGTATATTTCTGTTGAGGTTTTATCAACATAAAGTGGGTCTTGAAAAATATTACGCTCTGTACAACTGTGAAAATGTTGAAAACTTTGGACGTCCCCTAACAATACTTTACCTGATCCCAGTAAGCAACAAAATGAAAGTTGAGAAACACGTTAGGATTATTCTGCCACTGTTCCACAAGTTCCTTGCCAACAAACAGCCTGTAGAGATAGATGACTATACTGGCCACAGCCAGGCCTAGAATGCTGACCTCGCACAGGTTCCACGCGCTACGGAAATACTCGCGCTTCTCGCGTAGAATGCCCCGGACTGCCACGGTGAGGAAGTACAGGATGAAAAGAGAGTAGAGGACCTGGCCCACGATGACAAAATAGCCAAATGTTCCGCTGTAGCGATCGAGGCGAATGCTCCAGAAGTAGGGGTAGGATGTGGCTCCTTGATTGGAGAAAAACAAAAATTAGGAATCTTTTTGGCTGCATTTGGGCGTGCAGTTCTCGCTACTCTGGAGTAATGCGTGCGCATTACACTCGGGTCACATTACGCGAACGGCAAGTCCGCAGTCCACATGCGTGAATGGCCATCAGTCAAGATGGTCATCTCTTGCCATGACTACACAAAAAACGCTGTTTCACTGCGCACAAGAAACTGAAGAAAATACAGACCGCAAGTCATGAGAACCTTTGATGCCGTCTAAAACAAACCTTAGTGAATTGTTGTTCCAGTTATCCAGTTGACACGTTGAGCAAATTCACAAAAAATTCCACCCATATTCCGCCATTTTCGTACAAATCACATGGCAATCGTCAGGAGTATGAGCACACTCCCCATTTGTTGGGGAGTAACGAGAGCATACTCTCACTGACCTGAGTGTCGTTAATCTTGCCGTTCACGCGCGCAGGAGTATACTCGTGTTAACACGAGTACACGCCCGAACGCAGCCCTAGTGATCCGCTCTACGAAAACTAGTCTGATGTCGCACAGCGTGGACCACGCTTTGGCCAGTATAACTAGAAATCAGTGGCAGATCCAGGCTTATGAAAATACAAAAGGACAATTTCATGAAGAGGTGGACATTTCGACAAAATTTGCAATTATATATTGAGTGAAACTCTGTTTCACTCAATCATGCCATTACAATCTTTGTCTATAAATTGTTCCTAATATGTGTTGGGCACGACTGGTTCGAATCCAGTCCAGTCCGCCCACGGTAAGTGAGCCCTACAGACGTTTTGGAAAATTCACACTAATATGCGTTAGACAAAATGCAGTTATGGTAAATTAGTGGACCCCCTTTACTTTGTTTACATGCTTTAAATAGCACACTTGTGGAAATACAAAAAAAAAAGAAGGGACAATCCCTCACCTCCCTGTGGTAGAAATTCCACCAGCAGAAACGACGTGGCGTACATGTTAATATTGGCATTGTACACCACAAACTCAATGAAAAGCGCCCTCGTATGCTGATCTATCCACAGGTCTTGCCGTAAGTCGGCAGCAATCTGCAGATTCTCGTCCAGTGATTGGCCAAGCTCTATGATGTAACCTCCGCCGTTATAGAACGCGTGTTTGCCGTAGTATGGGAAAGAGGAGATATCATACCAGTGGTTGTACTTCCAGGCTGCGCTGTATCGGTTCGAGTATTTTGGCGGATCTTTGGGGTAAAAGATTTAATTATTAGGCTGAGAAGAAATCAAAATCGTTTCTCACCTAGACTAATTTTTTTGTAAGGGGCCGTCCGAAGTTGCCAACATTTTCACAGTTCTACAGAGAGTAGTGTTTTTCAAGACACCCCCGTCTCTCCCCCAAAATACTACTTATCAACAATTTTGGTCACTACCATGAAATGTCAACATTTTACAGTGCATGTGAAGTTCTGCGGGGCTCTCGACCCGCCTCCCTCCTTCCTATGCTTTGTAGAACCGTGACAATGTTGACAACTTTGGACGGCCCCTTGACTACAATAGTGTAGCCGCTATAGCTTGCTGCTACATACAAATCAAAATTTCTTTCCTGTAAACCAAACTTGGGATGAGAAAAAAAATCATAAGATTTCATGAATGACAGGCTTTTCCACCAACCTGACTTATTCAGCGGTTGCCATCCGACGTCGTAACTTGTAGAATCCTCCAAACTGATTTCGTAACCTGCCCGACAATCCTGAATTTTTTTCTTCATTTTGTCTGGGATTGCACAAGCATCTGTACAGAGATATGTAATAGGAAATACATCCTTTACATTCCTAAGAATACTTAGGAAATACATCCTTTAATATGAAACAACCACCTGCATGTCAAACATTTTCCCAAAAATGGTCATAAATCTGCAAAAACACTTTTTAACCAAGTTGATTCTGGGTAAATCCCAAAATTAGGTGTCCAAAATGTTTGGTGTCCCAGTTATGTACGACACCCTGTGCATCAAAAATCATCACTCATGATCACAGATTCTCAGTAATAGACTGTGGCCTGTGATTGCAGGGGACAGCACCAATTTCTTGAATATTTTGTTCTGTGATTACTGACAAATATTTGAAAACAAGACCATAAAGGCTCATAATTTGTTCCATTATATTGAATAGGAATTTGGTGTCCCGGGTTACCTACGCCAATGAAAATTAGCTGTAGAAGTTTGCATTAACGTTGATGCCTTATCCACACACAAACATTAAATTTAAGTGGCGTTTATGGAAATAGAATATTTTCTACTGGAAATATTTTTTACTTGAAAATCTTTAAAAGCATGTCACACTTTTGGACCCCTAATTTAGGGAATTACCCTTCTGTAATTTTTAGTGCATCGTTTCACTCCAAATTCCCCCCTCTCCGCTTGTTGTCAAAGTGTTCTCAAAATTTACATGCATTCACACACGAAAAGGCAGTGTGAATTAAGCCTCACCTTTTTGCACTCTAAGTTGTCGGAACCTAACTGGGCCTACTAGGTGCATATTGTTGTCAGACAGAAAGTTCTCTCTCCTTCCGGTCAAGTCTGGTTGACCGTTGTACCAATAGTCGGAGTAGAGGGACGGCAGGAACACGTTCTCCGTGTAATTCCAGAAGGTTTCTCTCCCACGGATCTAGAGAAAAGGCAAAATATAGCACTTGGCAATTGTTTCTCCCACCCCTTCCTCTGGCTACCTTATCTGCATAGAATATTGTGGGCCAACCCATGGGGGCCAACTATACATACGTCATTTTTAAAGACGACATATACCCAAGAAACAAGTGCAACCCATACATCATTATTATAAAACAACAACTTTGAACTTTACAAATTGCAGTGATGCCTCTAGTATGGGACTTTTTTGCGGTGAAAGCACATTTAGATGTCAGCAGAGATAAAATGCGGTATGCAAGAAGTCACTAAAACCAAACATTTAAACTAAGTGCCAACCCTAGTAATGGGCTGTCTAAAGTTGTCAACATTTCCAGGGTTCTACAAAGCGTAGTATTTTTTAAGACCTCGCCTCCTGACCCCCAACCCCCCTGAAATACTACTTATCAACATTTTGTTGTCACTACAGTGAAATATTAACATTTTACAGTGCATGTAAAGTTGTACGTGCCGCGGCCCTTAATTGATCCACCCTTCCTACGCTTTGTAGTTCTGTGAAAATGTTGACAACTTTGGAAGGCCCCTAAAAACAGCGACCAGTCTGACCTTCGTGAAAGGCAGCCGGCCGTTATACGCAGCTTTAACAAACATGTCCTTCATGGACTTGTTAACGTAGAACACGCTGGGATCACGGTCTCCAAAACACACCAGCATCGTGATGTTCAGAAATACGACGTAGAAGATTATCTCCCAGATAATCTTGTGCATCTTAATCTCTTTAAATCTGTGGACAAATTAAAAAACAATGCGTAAAAATGTTTAGTTTTTTTCCTGAATTTTTGCCTTATATGAAAGATTGCAAATAATTTTGCATTCTTTGCATGATGGGATTGACAGTGTCCCAATGCATGATGGGATTGACAGTGTCTCAATGCACGATGGGATTGACCATGTCCCCAATGCATGATGGGATAGACACTGACCTAGTCTGCCTGGCTTCGTTCAGTTCCTCTGGATGTATCGGAGCCAGGTTCCTTGCCGTACTCTGCACAGCTTGCTGCTGCTGTAGCTGAGATACCTGACCGGGGTTCTCCAATTCGTTGGTCGTCATGCGATCGTGGAGCCATTCCTCATCGTCCTGGAGGTGCGGCGCCCTCATCAGGTTGGGGTTGTCATCCTGCTCTGGGTCGCGGATTACGAGGGAGAAAAAGATGGCAAGAAGGAGGACCTGTCGGGTTGGACATATTATCCTAATAAATAAATACAGATAGTCTGGTACAGTGTACCTAATATTAAGTAAAATTGCATTCCACTGGCTCATATGGTCGGTACTCGCTCACTGTTTTCGCGGCATGGAGTGACTAGGAGCATTGCTACTCCTCGCAGATGGGATGCTAGTTTAATTCAATTACATTTTTGTTCGCACTCTCAGATAAATGAAATCAAAATACAAACCAGACAATAATTTTACAATACTGTCATGCTGTCAACCACAGCAGGTTTATCCCAAGCAGTTAGTTAGGTTTCCTTACCAATATTTGCCGGTACCCATTTATATTCCAAGCAACAAAAGAAACACAAAAATCTATCTACTTTTTGGTAAAAAAACAGTCAATTTGAGAGTGGGAATTTTCAGCACACAGAAGTTTTATGCAGTTATGCATAATGAAGCTAATATGTGAAAATTTAAATATCAACTTAATTACAAAAGAAATTTTTGAATGTTGATTAAATTGAACATTTTCGTTTCTTTTGTTGCTCAGTGGGTGGAGTAAATACAGTGTCTCGTCTAAGGACACAAAATTGTTACAGTGTCCTCGTACCATGGACTTCAGTCTGGTAGAGTGTCCACTAGACTAGGATGCTATCTAATAGTACAATTCTCACAACAATCCAAATTATTGTTTTCTATACAAGGTGCACAAGACAAACAGTTTGTACAATAACTCAAAACCTAAGATTTCTCTTACAAGGTCCCAAAGCACGCATGAGTTCAGAGTACACATTACTAATGATCAAATTCATAACATTAAATCGTTTAAATGCTTGGGTGTTATTATTGACGAAACCTTAAGTTGGAACCAACATGTCGAATATGTAAAGAAGCTATGTTAAAAAGAATTCGCGATTGTGAAGTATATTTGTTCTATGTGTGTTTGCAGGGCCCCAATGGAAACCAGTTTTTGGGCACACCCTGGGTAAATAAATGGAATAAATAAATGGAATAAATAAAGCATTGATCACCTTTATTGGCTGGGTGAAGAATATGTCTTGAATCAGAGAGAAGCACATGGACATCAGCCACTCAGTGGCCTTGGTCTTTCCAAACTGACCGGCCACCTCAATGGTCAGCCAAAAGGCCACACCGACTGAAGCTATGACCAGTGTCCAGGCCAAGACACAGAATCCCCAGGGTAGCTCCAGGGGCCCCTTCTTGATGCGTTTTGTCTTCTTGAAGCCCAGAACTGGTTCAAAGGTGTTGGTGTCAGAACTGGTGTCAGAGGTGGGATCGTCCATTTGTTGCTTGGAGGTGGAGTGCAGGCTTGTCTGGCTGTGCCTGAGCTTCAGGGAGATGCTGGGCACATTAAGATTGGTCTGGGCTGCTTCCATGCGCACAAGTTCCTGTGGGTTTGAAATGACAAGACAGGAAATATATGGTTAAAAAACTGCAGGATTCTCCTCGAAACAGAAAATGTTACATTTCATTACTGTGGGAATCAGTTTTGTTTTTGACCTGGAGGAAATCACTGAAGCAGAACAGTCTTGAAAGCTATTTTCAAAGTGATTGGTGACTTGTTATCCACAAGTTCAATGTATTCACCAAACGTTTGTTCTGATTAAAAATTGTTATTTTAAGTGAATTCTTTTTCTTTGGGCGAGTATATGTTGAACACACATTTTTGGTGTCAAAAGTGGGAATGATTTTACTGTATGAGCCCAATGACATGGGGTAATAATGTAAAGTGCATTGAGATGGTTTGTCAAATCCGCTATATAAGAATTGGACATTATTATTAATACTTCAAATATCGGAAGACGTCAAACGTTTGAGTGCTTTCTGCCTTTTTTGGAATTTCTTTCTCCAGATCCCGCAACTAAAGTTCGACCATTTGCACCGGCGGCCATGACATGGGGCAGGTTTTCATATTTTAAAAATGTGATAATAGATCCACAGTGACAATGTGACTGTCCCCTGTCATGGCCGCCCGTGCAAAGGGTCTATTACCTTTTCCAGGTCACTCTGGGCCACGGACTCTGTTCTGACGTCCCGAAATCGACCGAATGTATTACTGCCGGCTTTTCCTCTCCGAGTGCAGGCGCATGCCGGGATAGGTCTGGAGAGACGGAAGAGCTGTACCACAATCAGGTTGATGGGAAACACCATGAGGCTGCTGATGACCCCGATGACGATCTGGCCAAAACTGAATGAGATTGGCCCAACTTTGTACACCACCTGCAAAGAGAGGGGGAAAAAGGGCCAAGCAAAATGTACGACTTTTATACCACTCTACCACAAGTAACAAAAGATGAACACTGACGCACTTGTTGTGAGATCTTGTGAGCAACTGGGGCCAATTTCATAAAGCTGTTTACAGAAATAAATTTGGTGTCATTGGAAAGCTAAAGAATTGGTCTTTCTGCTCGTGTATGAATCTCAAAGTTGGAGGACATTCCTCATTTTGCCGTGGCAGGTCACATATGATTAGACAATTGTATCTGCATGACAGACACACCTTGTCACAGGAATAGGTGAAAACAGTCATTAAAAAAAAAAAAAAAACAAACAAACATACTGATATCCCTAACTTATTGTGAGTAGTGTATTTATGACATATACTAATTGATTGCTTTCCGTGACGTAGAACATCCGGGAATGTTTGGGTGTCACCGGTCACGCGTGTACACTCGCGCGCCAATAGACGCATATGAACCCGCGTAAAAAAATACTCACCAGCGTATTTTCATACAAAAATGTCACATGCGCGCATTGCGATAAAAAACGAAAGTAAAAACGAAAGTGTTTTTACTTGATCGCGATTTTTAACCTAAAGAAATACATTTTATCTTTATCGATACAACAGCCATGGTGCAACAACATAAAGCAAGGTTAAGCAACAGAGGTAAGTGCAACCAATGCGCTTTTCTTGCCTTTTTGGCCGGTAATCACTCGAGCCACGTGGGTCATGAAAAATGACACCCAAAATGGTGGGTGGAAGGAAGGCGTGACGTCACCAGGAAGCAATCAATGTGCGCGCTTAGACAAACATGTGATTGACAAACCTGTTGGCTTTCGACTTCCTTGAAGTTTGTCTGGTAGAAAAAGATATTTGCCATCATGGTACAGAACAGCAGGGACAGGCAGCAGGTGGCGCGCTGTACCCTGGTAAACTTGCTCTTGACAGGTCGAGTGAAGATGGAGAACCACAGGTGTGCATCGTTGAAGTTACGACGTGTCTTCAAGAAGAAGAGATGACCAAAGCTTGTCAGCTCGCTGCGGCCGGCGACCGGGATGACACGCTCTATCTGAAATCAGGAGACCAATGGACAATAAACCTTATCGACATTCTCAAAGCATCATGGTATTGGATGACAAACAAGGCTGGCAATTTTCACACAGGGGCTCTGGGGACATGACAACGTTCATCATTTTCATTTTTATTTTTGATAATGAGTTGACAAGTGACCTTCACACAATTTTTACATAGAAGAGATCCAGATTTTAACACACATCCTTTTTATTCTAACTTTAGGAAAATGAAAAAAATGAGAAAATTCAAAATAATGCACAGCACCAGTTTACAGTTCACAAAAGATTGCACCCTGTTGGCTCTAACGTGGTATTTACTAAAAACATTCTTTCAGTGCAAGAAATTAGATTTATAGAAAGTTTTTGGAAAGGTGTTGGAATGATCTCAACTCCATGACTAGCCTTATCTAGTAACAAACTATTTAAAACTGGTAAACTTCGACTATTCCCTTAAGTTTTTACTTTTCCCAAGATTCCCCAAAATTTCTTGTTAAGGCGAGAAAAACTCAATAGTCACTAACCATGCCATCATCTTCTTCAACGGCCAGCCAACGATTGGCCACAAAGTAGAACATCTGATCCCGTTGTAGGTCTTTAACCATGATGCGATTGAGGTACCATGCTGGCCGCTTGCCACCGTTGTCGTGCCAGACTCGCAGGTGGACCAGATTACCCAGGGATACGGGACTGGTTAGGAGGAAGGAATCGACGCCCCCTTGCTGGAACACCTTGCGTTTGGGGTCACGAAGGACTCGGGGATCACCGTCGCCGAGTTCGCCGCTCAGTAGGAGCATGACGTTGGCTGTCGTGCCTTTAAAGTTGAATGAAACAAAGGCGGAAAAAATGATTATATCATACACACTAAAACTACAAAAAAACTGAAATTCTCAATGGTTGGAAAATTTATACTGTTTTTATATCTGGTTAATTCCAGAAAGTCAGATTATGCACCTATCAATTGTTTCTCCCAACCCCTCGTACTGCCCTACCCCTTAGGTGCAGACTTGGTTATGTTCTTTTGACACACAGAAATCAGATTGTCAGTGTATATAGGAGCAAACACTTACAGTTGAAGTTAAAACTGGTGTGCTTAAACTTGCGTTGTCACCATTTTTGTAACAGTCTTTACTAAAGTCGTGATTTTGTGGAATTCCTCACGTGCTTGCAGTACTTAAAACATAGCTTGTACACCTTGCAATGGTTCGGGTAGTCCTGTTTACCATTTTGGGTGATGATGGTAGTGGTGCGCTTGTTCTCCCAAACAATCGTGGACGTTTTAGGGAGGTCTAACAAAGAGAACAATATCGTTCGCGATTGGCAAGCGAACGTCCGCGATTCGCTCCTGTACAAAACCAACGAGAGTAAGGAAAAATAGACTATGTCCAAACAAAAGAGGAACAAAGGGACGTCCGCGATTGTATGTGGATTCGCACCTGGGTGTACATGTATGTAAACTTTTGACTTCAACTGTATGTTTTGCACCCCTGGGTGGAATTTTGTCACAAATTTTGCCATAGTGGTGGGGATTATGTCACTCGAAAAGTTGGTGTGAAATGATGCACTGAAAACCACAGATCCACAAAAAATATACTTCCTGTCCAAGTTGATTCTGTGTTTTTTTTCAGTGTGTCATTTTACTCCAAATTCCATCCACGCCACTTTTTCTCAAATTTATCCTCTTGTGAAAAGGGCTCAGTGTGAATCCAGCAGGATTGTAGTCGAGTCCATCACAAGTCTTTTACAAGTCCAGAGCCAATAAAATCACAAGTCCGTGACAAGTCCCGCACAAGTCGATCACAAGACCAGTATAACAAGAAGCAAAGGATGAACATGCACAAAAAATGCCTTTGTTAGAGTTCATTTGAATAGCTTGTGACTTGAATTAAGACCCAGGGACTTGTGGTGGACTCGACTACAACCCTGGAATCCAGCCTAAACCTTTACCTGCATTGCTATTGACGCCAGTGTAAACTGTAACTTCATACAGAAAGCGGTTACGTGGGTCATTGTCTGGTAAAGGAGTAACACCGGCCTTGGAGGTAAACAGCAATAAACATAATACATTGGAAATAATTTAGATAAATTATACATACACAACTAGTACATATGTATGGTGCAAACTATTCAAATCAACAACAAAACTGAAAAGTGAAATTGATACAATGTGTTAAGAAGTCAGTATATGACTAAAAAAAAAAAAAAGGAATTACCTTGACAATGTCTCTTTTATCCACCTTCCGAGCCCAGACAATGACGAGCACATACAGCGACAGACAACAGACCATAAAGATGAAAACCACAGGGTTTTCATCCAGGCGAGTAAAAGCCGAGTTGGACAGGTCAATTTTGTTGATTGGGATGCGGAAACCTGCGCCAAATGTGGTCAAGTGGTTGCAGAAACACTGCGTCAGGGTGTCGGTGCTGTTTGGACCCACCTGGAAGAAGGGAAATTGAAGCACTGTGGCAGAGCGGTCTAGTGGATCGTATTCAAAACCTGGGTTAGTTCCAAAGGTAGTGGGTTCGAATCCCGGTCCAGCCCATCAATGGTGCATGTACCCTCGGGCAATGTACTTTGTCATGCATTGCTTCTGTCCACCCAGAAGCAAAATGGGTACCTGAGAGGGTAGTGAAAGTTTGCTGAAGAAAAGTAAGGGAGATTCCCTTGTGTCTCTGGCCATCAGTTGCCAATGGTGCCACCCACTTATGTATCTTGATATTTAGGTGGAGTATTAGCTGTGTTAAACTTATTATAATGTGCAGCACATGTGAACATATCCATATAGAATATGTGCTATATAAATGTAATAATAATAATAATAATAAATACATGTAATAATCTCAGTTTTTCATTGGTGCCTGACAGGCGAGGAAAATACCATTACACCAAATTGTTCCACTTTTATTTAAGATTATAGTAAGCCTTTATCTAACCTGACATCCAGCAGCAGACCACCTGTTTTCCCCATCTCCAATAGCAAGACACGTGTACAGGGATGAGCGCATGGCATAAACCATTGAATGGAACCGATCAGTGCCAGATGAGGATTGTGAACCAGCACCGTCTCCCCCAGTGCCTTGAGGTGGAGGGACTGAACGCAGGACCTCGTGGTTCACACCAAGGCGAAGGGATAACAATGAACCATTCCGAAGACTGTAGAGTAATATATTAGACATGGACAATGTGTAACATTCAATTCTCTCGGTTGATGCCATGCCACATCCGAAAGGCCTGAAGTGAAAACTAACACAATTTGATTTCACTTTACGATTGTACTGCTTTGCTCATATAGGCATTGTCAACAGGTCACAAAATTGCCAGGACGCCCAACCGACTGAATTGAAAAGGAATGTCCGGGCATAACAACGCTTTGCTTAGACTGCTCCCTGGTTCATATCACCACTTGCATTACATTTAATGCATGTACTATAGTAAAAGTAGCACAACCAGTTTAGGCAAGGCATTGAGCCAAATACATAAAAATATTTTCAGAAAATATTCATTTTATCGGCATACAATCCACTTTAGGCAAATGCAATGGATGTACATGTGCGTAGTAAGTAACCATTTGCAATTGAGTGACCTCGATGCAACGCCGCGACTACAGCAGCATATATTTTAAAATTTTTGAACCTGGGATCGATTTCACAAAAGTTAAGACGAGTTTAATGCGTCCTAATTTCAATAGTAATGTCCCAAGATGAGAGTGATCCTTCCTAAGACATGTCTTTGCGCTTTGTGAAATCGACCCCCGGTTTTCTTACTTGTCCATAGCGGCCGTACTGAAGAAGCATCGTGTTTGTGAGTCGTTTGCGATGACCACACTGAATCCTAACTCCATTGATGCATTGGCAGTGGGGTCCAGACCTTCCGGTACTGTCAACGTTTGCCTCAGGGTGCAGTTTAAGTCATGAATTGCTGAGAGAAATCATCAAATACGACGAAATGAGTAAAACATCGTAGTGACAAGAAAATGTTGATAAGTAGTATTTCAGGAGGGAGGTCTTGAAAAATACTACGCACTGTAGAATCGTGAAAATGTCGACAACTTTGGATGGCCCCTTAACACAAAAAACAGGAACACATTTTAAAGGTTTACTGGAACATTGCTGCATCTATGTAGCGGAAAGTTCTGTAATCCAGTTAATGCTGTTGTTCAGTTTTCTTCAGCAAATGATACAATATGCCTTTAACTTGGTACCTCGTGAAGGGTTTCCAATATTCCTGGCAAAGATGTAAAGCATGACATCATAGGACCAATCAATCTTCATGTCGTCTGTTCCCAGGGCCTTCACTTCCAGTGATAATGCATTATCGGCTGGGATATCTACAAAATCAAAGAGGAAAATCGAAAAAGAAACACTTTAAAAAGGTTGGTTATTTTACCAGGAAATCACCAGCATATCAATGTTTGTTATAAAAGCGCTATATAATAGTTAATTTTTCAAACCGTATCCCTTTAAGTAATTTTTTTAAAATCACAGGTTTCGCGAGTTAGTCCAAAAGTGTCAACTAGCCACTGAGATCAGGGGCCAATTTCATGGTGCTGCTAACAAAAATGTGCTTAGCACAGGATTTGTTTGCTTTATTTTGCAAAAATTGATTACCAGTCAAAATCATGAGTGACGTGTATAGAAAGGGTTGTAACGAGTCTCCCTCTGCTCGAGACTCAAGTCAAGTCAAAGAAAACTGTCTTCGAGTCCCAAGTCAAGTCAAGACAAACTGCCTTCGAGTCTCAAGTCAAGTCAAGTCTGTGAAAACTCTAATCAACTTGAGTACCAAGTCTGAGTCTTTACAACACTGCCAGATACTGTGCAAAAAATGACGTCTTGGCGTACAATTCCTTTGTGCATTCATATGGCAATATACGAAAAAGTTGTCTGCAAAAACGTCATTCTTTGCCCAGTATTCGGACAAAATGGTGGCGCCCTTACTGCTAGGCATCGCTGCAATTGCCATTCTTTGTGAAGTTCGTATTCGCTTTTCAGTGGGTAATATTCCTTACTCTTTGCATTAATATAATTTACAAGTTGCACTTGGGTATAATTCAGCTTTAATACCTATTTCGTGGATGACCATAGCTCCTCCAACCGGTGCTGTCTTTCTAACATACACATCATTGGATGAGTCCGATCCATTAGCAGCTAGATGTTGACCATTCCTCGCTATGCTGATCTCAATCGGACTTGTCGTGTTGGCGACTGCCAAGGGCATTTGATCTGTGTCGTTTATTAGCGTTAGTGTAACGACCATGGAGTTGACCTGGGTGGCACCGGCGGCAAAAAGCTTGGTGCTGACGTTACGCACTATAAACTGGGTTTTTAAACAAGTTTGTCAGAGGTTATATACACCAAGCATCAAAGGAAACTTATTTTCTTAACAAACAGCTAGGTTTAATCAAAAACTTTCTTTTCTTATTAAAAATGTGACATTTATTGTTGACGTCAGGATTAATAAAAAATACCAGTTTTTTTAAAAGGCAAATGTGATTATCTAAAAGTTAAGACCAGGTCAAGCACCACAAATACTGAGTCATTTCTACATTCATTGTACGAATCTTCTCATACTTTGCAACACTCCGAGGCTGCCTCCACGGAGCAAAATCTGCTAGACTGGCAGGTCGTCCACAGCCGTCACTTTAAGTTCAAAACACGGTGTGTACAAATGAATGGTGGACAATGGACGTGTTTACACGTCAACCGTGGAAGACAGCGGCAAAGCTGACATTTTAACTTGTCAACTGCCCCTGAGCCTATACATTGCCAGAACATGTTCACACGTCCTCCAGCGTCAAGTAGTTAAGATGACATCAAAAATTAAAGCATGCAGCCCCGGCTGCCTGTTAGGCACAAGTGAGCTAATCAAACACACAACACATTTACTACCATCATGGGTAATCATCTACTCCTGGGTGGAAAGAGGCAATTTATGGCAAAATGCCTTGGCCAAGAACACACACACCACAGCGTGAATTAAACAGGTTTTGAATATGATGCATGAGACCACTTGGCATGGTCAGAGTTTTTATCATAGTGTCTGGGGAAAAACACTGAGCATACATTTCCAATTTTTATATAATCTTGAAATCGTTTGAATACAAATTGTAGTTACGTCGCTCTAAAGTTTGGTTTTTAAGGATTTGAACAAAGAAACCTACTTTTTGTGTAACTGCAGTGTAATTGTCAGTGTCCTGAAAGAGATCTTCATACAGAGGCAACTGTACGTAATTCCCTCCACCTGTGCTGAAATTCTCTGAAAAAAAAACAATAAAAGAGGTGTTAGTTAACGACTTTTAGTTAACGACATTTAGTGAATTTTATGTCATCGATATGTACATGTACGGGACTTGTGGCATTTACACAAATATCCCAAGTGTAGTTTTGTTGTCTACACAACACCTTAGACCTTAGAAAACAACATGGTTTTGCCTCGGATTGAACTCAACCCTGCTCTAGACGATCGCTGAGGTTTTAATCTAAGGTGAAATCTGTGCCTTTTAAGAGTATGACTTTGAGAGCTCAACTACAATTATGTTCGATATTTGCATGAGATTATTTACTACTGACGTTTTACCAATCGTACACCAAACAAGCTTACTATTGCTAATCCACAGGACAGGCGACTTGGCTAGAATCAGTGATGATTTAGCCGAGGTGACTTTGATGTCGCTCTGTCCAAGCACCATCTTGGCTGAGATACTGGCTGCGAGTCGGTCCACAACCTCCTCCGATTTCATCATATTCTTTTTATCCTGACAGCAAAATCAAGCAAAAACAACTACTAACTACACATTCATTTGATATAGACCCTTTGCACCAGCGGTCATGCCGGGGAGTCAGGTTGGCGTAGTGGCTCTTTCCTCGCCTTCCACCAATGTGGCCCGGTTCGAATCCCGTCCGGGTCAGTATGTGGATTGGGTTCTCAGTCCCTGCCCGATTCCGTGGGTTTTCCCCATACACGTTGGTGTGCATGTGTGGGGCTTTACTCCCACATCTAAAACTGAGAATTTCTTCCTGTTCTCTCGCACTTCGTGGCCATGCTGAAGAACCTCCTAGGTGGCTACAGGGCCGACTTAAGTCGGCTAATCTCAGCAACAGATCCCTTTAGGGGATCACTCGAGAAGAAGAAGAAGCAGTCATGCCAGGGAACAGGTTTTCATATTTAAAGGAGCTTGTCCAGATTTTTCAAGAAAATGGATTTTGTTTTAACCTAACAATCATATAAAATACCTCCCGAAAATACTATCCAATGGAAGAAAACAGGAAATTTGCAATCTCCAATTTGGATGTGGAAGCAAACATTTTGGGTGTAATTACTGCACTGCTTTATGAAACTAGATAAACTAGTTTACAAAACATTGATAGTTTTTCAACGATATCCTTGAAAATAGGGATTGAGAATGCGAAGTTTTAGAATGCTAATGAGAAAACAAAATGACAATTGATATGGTATCAAAATTACAACATCTATGGGAAAAATGGACACGCTCCTTTAATTTGATATAGACCATTTGCACTGGTGGCAATGACAGGGGGCAGGTTAAACGATGCGACGATAGATCAACAAAATGCCTACTCATGCATGAAGCACGGTGAAAATATGACTGCCCCCATAATGGCCGCCCGTGGAAAGGGTTTATACAGACCAAGAGATTTGTAGGGCCAGTGATTTTTCTTTTCAGACAATTTTAATTTCCATTTCATAAATACCTTAGACAGTTTACGCATCCCTATTGGCTGAGAGCACGTCACGTGGCCAGTTTTAAATGGAAGATAAAGACCAGTGATAAAGACCAGCCGGCTGGCCCATGTCTGTGCCCGCGCCCTAGTCAGCGCGTATGGAACACGCACACACACACAGAAACTCCACGCTCCCGAAATCAAAATGTGCACTGTGACAAGTACCCGGTCGTGTGCGTACAACATGCCTGCATTACGCGTAACACGTGAGATCGAACAAAAACAGTTCATACAGCTAGCAGTTCATACGAACACGGTGTAGGAATGCAAAACATGGCAAAACGACGAGCTAATTTTGGTGAGTTTTACCAATTTACACAAAAAGGTATTATTGAACAATCCGTTTAATAACGGCTAGGGTCATGGGCGCTGATAATGGCGTCCATTATCAGCATCCAGGACCATAGCTGGTTTTAAACATATGTTATAAGACTGGCCAAACCTACTTTTAATCCCTAATTAAAAATCATAAATTCTGTTGGCAAATATTCCGCTTCACACAATGAAACAAAAATATTCATTCATTACATCTACAAAAGGACAGAAAGCACTGTACTTACTGCACCGATGTCTTCACCTTCATCCACCGCAGTGGAATAAGCAGACTCGACGATATTTTCTGCAAAATACAAAGAAAAAGAGCACAATTTCGTATCATTCATACAGCAGTGCTGACATCACCATGTCACTCAATGACAATTCAGCAAAAAAAAAAGCTACGAACCAGCTCGCCCATAAAAATTACAGTGCACGAAGCGTAAAAATTACAATCGACCGTCGACACTTAACAATTTTGGGAACATTTTCAGTTGTCTGCATTAAACTAAAATTGGTCAAATTTACAACAATCTCTGTAAGTTTTCCCCAAAATTAGTCCAATGTGGACACGGCTTATGTCGAGTTTCCCTGAAAAATAATACATGAAATGAAAGTTGCCTCTGGATCAGTGGATAAGGCATTCTCCTGCAGGACCTTGCTATACGCGGTCATTGACCTCAGCATTTTGGGGTTTCTTTCCCAGTTTGATTCCAGGAGAATGTTGACTTACCAACGACCTCCATACAGACCGATGTAGCTGCCTCTAACATCTCCACACTGATGGGATCAGTGGATAAGGCATTCTCCTGCAAGACCATGCTATATGCAGTCATTGACCTCAGCATTTTGGGGTTTCTTTCCCAGTTTGATTCCAGGAGAATGTTGACTTACCAACGACCTCCATACAGACCGATGTAGCTGCCTCTAACATCTCCACACTGATGGGATCAGTGGATAAGGCATTCTCCTGCAGGACCATGCTATATGCAGTCATTGACCTCAGCATTTTGGGGTTTCCCAGTTTGATTCCAGGAGAATGTTGACTTACCAACGACCTCCATACAGACCGATGTAGCTGCCTCTAACATCTCCACACTGATGGGATCAGTGGATCTGGCATTCTCCTGCAGGACCATGCTATACTCGGTCATAGAACTCAGCAGTTTGGTCTAAATGTCAAGACAAATTACATGGTTAAAAAAAACCAAAAAAACAAACAAAGAAAGAAGGAAATACAAATTATATTTTGACCAAAAGGTCGAGAAGGCTCAAAGATCTCACATATTTTATTGGTCAGTAACTTGTACGAGCACTTCTTGTGGCAAGGCTGACTGCACCAGCCTCCATAAGAGCCGCTGAGGCAGGGTGTGCCACTCTGCCTGAAGTGCATCTTTGAGCTCATGCCCTATAAGGGCTGTTTTTGAGATGCAAGACTCCAGAGACCAGCTCATACCAAGCATGTTTATTTACAGTGAAACCCAACAGAATTGGTTTCCTGAGTGCCCTTATACAGGAAATGTCATTTCATTTCTGTAGGATTAATTTTTTTTCTCAAATAAACAAAATCTAAACAAAATCTCTAAAGCAGACCAGTCTTGAAAGTTATTCCAAAGTGATTGGTCGATCAGTACATTGTTATCCACAAGTTCATTGTACTCAACAGACTTCTGTTCTGATCAAGAATTGATATTTTAAGAAAAGGGGCCGTCCATAAAGAACATATGCACGCACGAAACTGCCCTACAAGATGGCAGCTATTCGATACGATCTATAGTTTGTCATACACCATTGAGATAAAACCAAGTTCATCCCTGCAGGTTACGTAGCATTGGGAGGTGTACGGAGGTAGAGGGTGGAGGTAGAGGGTGAGGGGAGGGGTGGAAGTGGGGGTGAGGGGTGGAAGTGGGGGTGAGGGGTGAGGGGTGGAGGTGGGGGTGAGGGGTGGAGGTGGAGGTGGGGGTGAGGGGTGGAGGTGGGGGTGAGGGGTGGAGGTGGGGGTGAGGGGAGGAGGTGGGGGTGAGGGGAGGAGGTGGGGGTGAGGGGAGGGGTGGAGGTGGGAGTGAGGGGAGGGGTGGAGTTGGGGAAGGGGTGGAGGTGGGGGAGGGGTGGGGGTGGTGGAGGGGTGAGGGAGGGGTGGGGGGTAGGGAAGGGGAAAGGGTAGGGTTGGCAGTTCAAACCTATGGAAACCGCTCTTACCCTGGCCATCAGTGAAACCTCCTCAGGCACTTTAGTCACAGCAGCCATAGCGGATGTAAGTTGCTGTACACTGGCCACAGTGCTGGCTTGTGATTCTGACAGCAGTGTTGCCATGTTAGTTCGCATCTGGTGACATTTAAAGTACATGATTAAATTGGTTGCGTTATCTCCATACGTGAGTGAAGATGTGTAACATAAAAATGAACCTGTGTATAACATATGGGGACCACCAAAGTTGTCAATTTTCACGGTTCTACAGTGCGTAGTATTTTTCAAGACCCCCCCTCCCCTCCCCCTCCAAACCCTTCCCTCTCCCCTCTCCCCTCTCCCTCCACCCCCCCTCACCCCCCAAATTCTACTTAACATTTTTTTTCATTACCGTGAAATGTCAACTCATACCATAAGATGTGACGTAACTTACGCATTGGTTTTAGATGGTGTAACTAGTGTTATAAACAAGGCGTTTATGCTGGTACGTGCAGACGTGATCACCAAAGGGCCCTCCGCCTAAACACCTAATTTACAACAGAATAAATCCTTTGGATTTTCTTGACATCATGAAATTAATTTTAAGTGGTTTATTTATCAAGTACTCAAATTTGTATTTTATTCTTAAATTAATTACCTTTTTTCTCTCCTCGATTCCTTCAGGATCTTTCATATTACTTCCCTCTGCATTGAAAAGAAAACAAAAATTATGTACCTTTAAAGCCCCATTTGAAACGTTTTTACGAATTCCAGGAAAAACAGCATTACATAATTAAAGAATGTTGATAAACTGCCTTGTAGAAATTTCAGCCATTTAGATGCAGTAATCCTTCAGAAAACCTGAAAAATCTATGCATGGTTTTTGTGTTGAATGAATGGTAACAAACAAATTTGCAAAGATTTTTTAAACAGGAAAAATCATGTGGTGTTTGTTACCATTGCTATCAACACTTTTAGTTGGCTTTTTCTTGTCAACTCATGAAATAAAATTTTGGGTCACTGCAAATGATGTAATAGGGGTTTAACAAATGATAAACATTAAGTACTCAGGTTAATAATGGCAAGAATAACAACACCCGGGTCAGTGAGAGTATGCTCTCGCTACTCTTCGACAAATGGGGAGTGTGCTCTTACTCCTGATGAGTGTCATGTGATTTGTACGAAGATGGCGGAATAT
Source organism: Henricia sp. BOLD:AAB3569 (assembly GCA_037783545.1). Classification (NCBI taxonomy): domain Eukaryota; kingdom Metazoa; phylum Echinodermata; class Asteroidea; order Spinulosida; family Echinasteridae; genus Henricia; species Henricia sp. BOLD:AAB3569. The sequence continues at coordinate 1,027,937 of JBBELK010000777.1, read as the reverse complement.
AGGTGGAATTTTGGGATGAATTTGCTCAATGTGTCGACTCGATAACTAAAGCAGCAACTCACTAAGGTTTGTTCTAGACGGCACTAATGATTCCGCAAAGGTTCTCACGACAGTTTCTTATGAGCAGTGAAACAGCATTTTTTTAGCAGTCATGGCAAGAGACAGCCATCTTGACTGATGGACATTTGCGCATGCGGAATGCAGACTTGCCGTTCGCGTAATGTGACCCGAGTGCAGTGCGCACGCAGTACTCCGGAGTAACGAGATGGTACGCTAGAACGTAGCCCATATGCGTACCAGTGTTTGTAGATAGTGTTGCATTGTTTTCCAGCTCTGTATTGAGAAAATCAGCAGCAGCAATAATGAGATTGGCTGCCGATTCTTTCTGTCCAGTGGCAAAAAGCTCCTTCATGTTGCTTTCAATGAGACCGAGTTGGCTGTCGGTGTCCGTGTCCGCATCTGGTGGATGCACCTTCACAATTACAAAAAAGTGATAAAAATTACAATTTTCAGGGAGAAAAATAAGTTTATGTTATTTGTAGAGGGGGCTGTCTTGTTAATAATAATAGCGGTGGATTCTCGTATAGTGCACATGTCTACCCTACAGGGTACTCCTGGCACTGTTGCAATTATTACCGCTGCCATCAGGATATCACCAGAACCATTTCGCTTCAACTATAGGTGGCTACCTGGCCAAGGCACACAACCCTATCAGAAGTTAGATTGTGGCATTTCCCCTAACAGCTCCCCAAATATTGCTTAGGTTGACAAGGTAATCAAGATTAAGTGTCTTGCCCAAGGACACAAACACATTGGCACACGTGGGGTTGAACCCATGACCCCTCGATCACAAGCACACCTGTGTATACCCACTCAACCACACATGTTCCGTCAGTTTCTGAGAACCAACAGCAAATAATGTACATTACATGCAAAGTTGGATAATTCAAAAACCCGTTTTAGCTCAACCCATAAATCAATGCATAGTTCCGAGATTGCCCAGTTAACCCCACCCCTTAGATATTGTTGCTATGTGCTCACAAGCCATCGCAAAAAAAATGGCGCCAGTGCGTACAAACCAACGGGACTCCGCATGGAAAGCACAGATTAATTGGAGAAAACTCAAAGGTATTTATGTTTTAGGGTCGACAGTTACCGTAGCACACACTGAGCGAAGGGCTAGTAATGCAGGGATGACATATATTCATAAAAATTCTGTTTTCTTACCTCTGAACAGCGAATCGCCCGACATTGAAACAAAAATTCACCCGGTCACTGGTGCATACAACATACAAACTGTATGGGCAGAAAATCGCGTGATTGCGTGATGATTGCATCACTTTGACCTATGTGGGTGCCGTCTGATAGCTCTGTTGTGATTGGTCGGCGGGTTAGGCTTGATTGACAGGTTTGAACTATGCATTGACTGACAGGATAATGATAGAATTTACAATGTTTAACTCAAATTTCTGCTTAACTGAAACTGCTGTATTTCAAATTTTCTACAAAAATCCAATATGCTTTATCATGTTACGGCCGATGATGTGTTTAAAAAGATCTTTTGGGATGTATTAAAATGAGAACGGTTTTTCTTTTAAGATTGCTTGAGTTCAAATAAGACGTCATAAGTCAAAATGTAGGGTCCTAAAATGTTTAGTGTCCCACTTACACCCGACACCTATGTCGGATAGTTGGATAACACTTGCTGCCCTATTCACAGACATCTTGCATATTTGAATGCCGTTTTCACAACCTTAAACTGTATCCTAACAATCAATTAAAATTAGTAAAACCAAATAAGTTTGTCGCTTTATTTCAGGAATTATCCATACTTACTTTGACTTGAAGCTGGATGGTCCTGAAGCATCCATAGCTATCAGTTACATCTATGATTATAGCAACCATGTAGTCTCTATCACTACTACCCTGATTCAGTTTGGTTGGCTGCACCAACCTGGGTTCCGTGCCTTATTGGAATAAATAAGAGAATTGTTAGTTCCATTATCTTCAAACGAATTCCGGCATGTTTACACTTGATCAGTGCCGGATCACAAACTGATTGTAAACGCTCTCAGGACCAAAATTGGCCCCGGTTCAGACCCTGAGATTTGGTCTCGCGTCGGCGGAGGGTTGAACTCTGAGCTCGGGATCCGTTTGCGGTTAGATTAATCTTTACCGCATCCGCTCAACAGACGTTGCAGGAGAAAATTTAAGCGGCCATACACACTGTACAATGTATGTAAATGTCATACACACATTGTGCTGTACATGCATGCATGCATAGGCGCTCAAGATCAACTACAGAATGTAAATGCGGCACTCCGAATCATTGCGGTTAACGCTGATGAAGAACTTGGGAGCAGTGTAAACACGGCGTTTGAATCTGTAATTCTGCAAATTCAAAAGTGACAGGTGTGTCTGATATGGCTCGTCATGTATGTTTTCTGCACGCACCTCCGACCTACAAGAAAGTGCTACAGGCAGCCTCAACTGCAGTCGATTTTACAAAACCTTATGCATTGCGTAAGTTGCGTAGCATTCCTGGGATAAATGCAGGCAAGCTATGGGGCTATGCCATTTTCAAAAGTTGCGCAATTAAGCTACGCACTGCTTCGTAAAATCAACTGCTGGTTTACAAAACCAAATGAGATTATACTTTATGTAAGGTCCTGCAAATTTCAATGGAAATAACATGACCTTTTTGAAATAAATGTTTCTGTGTGACGTGAAATTACGATGAAGATGAGCATTTGTTGTCTCCGATTATTGGCTTTGAGGGTGTGCAGTATATTTCCAATATTGTTATTGTTATATAAAATGTAGCTCATACCTTCTTTGTTTTGTAAGATTTCCACAAGATTTTTGTCTGTTTGGTGTTGACAACTTCAGTTCATTTGCAACGATTACAGCTGCCTGCACTTTTGTTACTGTTGTAAAGTATTTTTTGATACAGTACTCACGTGTGCGTTGCACACACACACAATGCATTCACTCAGTGCATGACGCACGTGTACGCGTGTGCTTTGCTGCCCGCCCAGCATGGACGCACATCGGATTGGGGCTCTGGGGTGCACAGTATCAGAAATGCATGGTATGCGCAAAAGCTTTATTTTATATAATAATGTGCATTTTTTTACCATGCATTTTTTTACTATGTGTGCATGCCCAGTAAAAATATGAATTCGTTTATTGTGGTACAACAGTTGGAGCCAAAATTTATAGGTCAGCCAAGCAAGAGTGCTACACAAATAAAATAGGAAATTGGATTCAAACAATTCGAAGGTTTAACTGACTTGCATGAATCGTTCTTGCCGAGGCGTCAGTTGTCTCCACTTTGAAGGTGTACGACAACGGCAAGTCCTCTGGAGCATCACGCCAGCTCTCGCAGGAGATGTCAAAGTCTGTCACCAATGCTTGGCCCTCTAGCGGAGACACTGAGCAAGTGCCGTTTCTGGGACGATCGTTGACGTTCAAAATGACTGAAACCAGGCCTGGGATTGGTTGAAAACAGGAAAAAATTGTCATTCATTTTGGGTAAAATTGCGTGAATGTGTCATTTACGAAAGACTTACATCAGCAGTATTGGTCTTGTACATTTTATAAACATGTATTTGAGTCTTTCAACGGTAAAGGGGGCATTTTGGCAACACAGACCATATTTTGCAGAAAATCTTTATCTGGTCTCAAAATAAAAGAAATAAGTTTCAGTTTTGGGAGCGCGTGTGGTCTAGTGGGTATGAAGCCGGACTCCCAATCAGAGGTTGGGGGTTCGAGCCCCACTTCGACCAACGTGTCTGTGTCCCTGGGCAAGGCACTTAATCCCAGTTGCCTCGTCAACCCTAGCGATGTATGGGAAGCTGTTAAGGGGAATGCCACAATCTAACTGCTGATAGGGTTGTGCGCCTGACCAGCAGCCACCTAGTTGAAGCGAAATGGTTCTGGTGATTCCCTGATGGCAGCGGTAATAATGGTATCAGCGCCTTCAGCACCCTGCAGGGTGGATATGTGCGCTATACAAATCTAATCATCATTATTATTATTATTAGTTGTTGTTCTGAAGAGATAACTTAGGCCCAAAAGGGTTACAAATAGTGTGACAACATGCCTTTCTAAAAACCTACAGTTAAAAACAGATTACTTGAAATTTTTAAAAATAGGAACAGCATCACCCGACTATAAAAGCATAATGTTAATAAACTGTATTGAAGAAATTTCAGCCACATAGATGCAGTAATACTTCAGAAAAACATAAAAATCCATGAATGGTTAAAAAATTGTCAGCATATTAATTTTTTGGGTCACAGTAAAATTTTGGGTCACTGCAAATGATGTATTAGGCTTTAAGGGGTGATGTTTAAGGGGTAATGTTAATAAACTGTATTGAAGAAATTTCAGCCACATAGATGCAGTAATACTTCAGAAAAACATAAAAATCCATGAATGGTTAAAAAATTGTCAGCATATTAATTTTTTTTCTCTAAAAAAGCACCTTCAGTTGGCAATTTCTCCCACATATATTTTATATGGAAAAACTATGTGGTATTTTGTTACCATTGCTATCAACACTTATAGTCAGGTTTTTCTAGTCAACTCGTGAAGTAAAATTTTGGGTCACTGCAAATGATGTATTAGGCTTTAAGGGTTGATGTAGGCGATCAAAATCAGATTTTTCTACATATGCTTTTTAACTTGTTTCATATTCCATATTTATGTTTGATGATTATTTCCCAAAGTAAATACACAGCTCTTCATTCGACGAAGATTAGAATCGATTCTCAACCAATTTTGTTAGTATGATTCAAGGATTTAACTGTTTTAATTAAAACAAAGAAATAAATAATCTGTTGGTATTGTACTTGTCTTTACCTGAATTTTGAAAATCAGGATTTCTTGATCCCTTCAGCTTTAGTTTATATCTTGTCGACTCTTGAAAAAAGCCTGGATCCATGACAAAGTTTGCGCTGTCCTGTAGCGTCCTGTTGAAGTCTCGCCATTCCTCTACAGGAACGTGTCTCCACTTTCCATCAATAGATATGTAGATGATCCACCTGAAATAAATGTCAAGAGAAGAAAAAAGAATGAAATAATTGCACATGCATAATTACATAGCCTGGTCACAAGACACGAGTCTGGCCAGGAGTCCCGGTCACAAATTTGGCCACAAGTTACAGTCAAAAGTTTAAGTCATATTTTAGGCATGCAATTTTATATTTTTGCCAAAATTTGTTTGTGGGGTACCGTGGCCGAGTGGTTTGGGTCACTGACTCGCAACACCCGGATGAAAACTTATAGGGTTGTGGGTTCGATACCCAACCGTGGTACCTGTGCCCTTGAGCAAGGCACTTAAACACACTTGCTCCATCCTTTGGAAGGGATGTAAAGCCATTGGTCCAGTGTGTTGTGTAATGCACTTAAAAGATCCCAGAGGCATTCTATCATGAAGAGTAAGGGGATTCCCCAGTGTCTCTGGCCGTCAGCTGCCAATGGTGCAACCCACCTATCTCAATGTTTAGGTGGTACATATTTGTAAGCCTCATGCAATTCAGTCTACGGGCTGCGAATGGAAGTTCATTAAACCCATTAAACTAAAAAATAAATAAATAAATAAAACCGCTCTTCATGAGAGGCGCCTGCCAACCCATCATTGCCAGTTCACACACTCATTGTATAAAGTGGTTTTATCTGGTCAAAAGAATAATTGCCCAACTCAAACATTTTTTTATTTTTCTCAAAAATAGTAAATGACTCCGGAAATTAGGTTATGAGGGTTGATGACAGAGGGTGGATTCAAACTGAGCCTGTTCAGGCGTAAATGCGATGCGCGTCACCTTGAGAAAAAGCGGTGTGAGAGAATTTGGAGTGAAAGCATTTTTTGACTTATGTGGTTTTCAGTAGGTCATTTCACTCCAAATTCCCTCCACACTGCTTTTTCTCAAAGCGACGCGCGTCGCATCGCCCGGTGTGAATCTGCCTTCAGATGTTGTTACATACATGTAATAGAGACTGAAGAAGTTGTTTGCACCGAATGCCTGTTGCGACTCCAGCGAGTAGCGGTTGGAGGGATTCAGTTTGCTCCTGCAGTTCACTTTGCAGCTATAGAGAAACAGAAATTTAAAGCAGTATCGATTTAGAACTCTTCAAAGCCTAAACAAAATAATAAAAATAAAAAGCCAGGAACAATATTGAAAATGGGTAAGCAATATTTTCTGCTAACAGTGCAATGAAATTGGCCTCTGATCCTTACAATGAGAGTAAGATCGGTGGTCCGCCCTCTTTGATGTCCAGAGTTTGCGTTGCCTCGCTGATACGTTCCCCTTTAATGACGACCACTTTCAGCTCGTATTTCATGTTGTAGTACATTGGCGCCGTACTGAAGGTTATCCTGCCAGTTTCAAAAGGTAGTTTACCTGCAGAAATTAAAGTATTTCTTTTGAGTTTATCCTCAGTAACAAGATAAAATTCCATTAAATAGTTTATATTTGACCCACTCTACGAACATGAGCTGGATGTCGCACAGCCAAGTTTCTGCAAGCATAACTGGAACTCGGAGGCAAATCCAGGCTCATGAAAATACGAAAACACAATGGAAATTTAGAGCGGTACCCGGATACTGCCTGAAATTTCCAACCACAGAAGTTTCAATGAATTTTTGTATTTCAATAAGCTTGGATCTGTCACTGATTTCTAGACATGCTCACAAAAGCTTGACTCATTTTTGTAGAGTGGGTCACATATTTTTGAACTTATGCAGTCAATGTTTCTAAAAACATATCTATACTTTAAAAAAGATACTCTTTGTGGACAAATTATTTGATGGTTCATGGGGAGGGCGAGAGGGGCTTGAATTTCAGCTAGAAATATACTAAACCACAGGTCCAATGACTCAAATGTATTACATTCAAACTTGGTCTTTTATTACTAAGAAAACCCCTTGGTTGTCTTTCATATCCTTTCCAACTGACCCCCACCCACCAAAATCGAAAGAAAACTGCTGTCATATTATTGTTACTGCACTTTACTTACCACCAGGATTTGGCACTTCAGTCGCTTGAGACAACCCAAAGCATCCCCCACGATCCGTGATGCCGTTCAGGCCATCGCTGGCATCGATTTCATCATTTTTGTTATTTAAACCATCCTCTTCTCTTTTTTCATAAAACTTGTCCCAAATCTCAAAGGGCTCAACATCATATGTAGTGTTGCGTGTTTTGGCGCTGAAGTATGTCTTGCGACGGCACAGCCATTTGAACGAGAAATCAGTGGGTATGTGCCGACTGCGGGGGACATCGGGGTCATAGGTCAACCGTTCTGCATCAACGGTGATGGAGCTGTTGTAACTGATGGCTCGCTCGTCCCCGCCGTAGATGTGGACTTGCAGAGGCGAAGGGTCGATGCGTATGTACGTTGAGTCGATGGCGAAAATCGGCGGGTATTCTTGGTACATGGAGACGTTTAACTGAATGCGGTACCAGCCGTAGGTTAGGGTGGCTGGCTTGATGGTCAGGCTTCCAAGGGATAGTCCAGCGGTTGGGATATCATCGGGTAGTTCTGTACCGTAGTCTGTACCGTCTTCACTCGGATGATCTCCTGTGTGAGACAAGGTCCATTCATACCAGGCGTATTTGCTGCTCGTACAATTCAAGGATACCTTAGAAGTTACAATAATCTGCACTGAAGCTAGGTAGACTCTGTAATCCGTCTCACTGTCGCATTGATAGAGGGAATCGTCGCAGCGGTTAGGTTCATTAACGGACACCATTGGATTGAAACAATCTGGTTTCATGACATACTGATGGAGGATGCAAGTTGACCTTGATACGATGTTGCTGCCTGTTACATCAATGTTGTAATAACCATAACGGTCAAAAATGTTGGTGACATTAAACGCCCAAGGTCCACGCTTCTCTTCCCAAATGCTCTGCAAGTCTATCAGTTCGAATACGGGGGGGTAGGGCGCATAATCAATTTCAAGTTTGTAGGTGTCGAGACATACTTGCCAAGACCCGAAGAAAACTACGGGTGCAATTTGAGAATCCTTGAAATCAATACGATAACACGCATCTGTGCCCAAGCTGGCAACATCGACTTCAAAGTACATCGTCACATTGCTGGTTTTGTCACCAATATTAAGGAGGGTCAAGATAATGTCGGTCACTGGGACTTGTACGTGGACGGTAAAATTGGTCACTTCAAAATCAATCGGGTTGGATACTTTCAGAGTGACGGTGTATGTTCCCGGATCCTTGTACCAGAAAATCTCCCGAGGCTCTCTCGTCAGGCTGAACACGCCGGAAATCTCGCCAAAATCCCACGTGAAGGTCAGATCGCTGCCTGTTGCATACGTCGCAACGAGAACAATCGCGTGGTCAATTGGTAAATAAAGACCGTCAGACTTTATGGCTGGTTGATCCGAGGCAGGGTCCCCGTTCGTGACATTATGAATCGCAAATTCATTGTATTTAACGTCAGTTTCCAAGTCCAATATCTCTTCATAAATCCAGTACTCCAGCACGAGGTCCTGAGTGCTGGCAGGGTTAAAAATAGACACACTCACAGAGAATTTTCCTGGTGTGTTGTATGTCATAGGGAAGCTACGCACATGGACCTTTGTTGCCTTGTCGGGATGCGATTGACTGGAGTTGGCAGAATCCAGACTGTATGCAACTTCATCTCCGTTGTCAAATTTGACAACAATAGTTGCATTGTTTGGTAGAGGAATGCTTTTCTGAATGTAAAGCAATACCGAGAATGACAGAGGTCCATCTAGGGGAAGTCTATTCAGCAGTGGTGCTGCTAAAGAAAACCCCTGCACTCTGCGGAACAGCCGGACATTCGTACTTGCCGAAACATTCCCTAGAATATTCTTTGCAAGCACTTGAATCTGAAATTTACCAATAGCTCTATACATGTGGGTAATCTGGAGCCCTCCCTTCTCGCTATATTTTGTCGTAATTTCATCTCCGTAGTCTAATTCCAATGTCATTCTTGACCCCCATGACACATTCAAAATAAAGCTGCTTTCTTCGTTGACGAGAAGATTAAGCCCACCAACCGACGAAACATGCACATTTTCTATGAATTCCTCTACCCTGACCGACAATGGAAATTCCATTTTGCTGACCAGATTAAAAACCACCACCTTGCCTGTGTAATGCCCGTGGGCTGGTACATTCAGAAACTGGGTTATGGGGTACGGGTCGATGTTACTAATATTCAAAGTGACGTTAGTAAAGTCTGCTAGTGGGAAAGTATAAATGGCCGCCGCATCCGTGGGTCGTTCAGCGGCCGTTCCATTGTGACTAAACATGACAGGTATCACATATGGATCCCCCTCAGCTATTCCAATAACAGCTTCAAGCAAAGGGGCAATTAGTGACAAATCTATCACTGGGTTCTGAACGATGACATCAGCACTGTAGTTAACATGACTGACGAGGTTCCAAGCCAGAACTTCAGTCGCATACTTCCCTGGAGAGAGATACCAAGAACTTGTACCGACGTTTATAATCTGTCCCTCAAAAAGACAGGCCCTGTTGCCAGTTAGTACAGAGCCCAGCCTATAGGAAATCTCATAGCCGACTTCCGATCCTAGGGCAATATCGAAGGCAATGCTCAAAAATGAACCAGTTACAATAGCAAAACCGGGATTATAGTAAACGTGAAAATCCGAATTGTCAAATGGAATCTGTATGGTTAGGTTCGTCGCCACTAAAACCGGTCCGCTGACGTCATTATAAGCCGTTAAATCAATGCTGTACTCCCCGTCTTCAAAGTATTCTTTACCAGCCCGCAACAGACATTCGCCCTCCATATAAACTGTAGTGCAGACACCACGAATCACGTATCCATCCAATGTTACATCGACAATGACGTCACTGCCATCCGTCAGTTCGTACTTGACAAACACATCCCCAAATTTCTGGGGTGGCGTCGGCAGGACGCTAAAACCGGTAATTGCAGACTGGATTATGATGTACGTGTGAATGCGCACTAGACTGATGAGGTTCGTGACCAGGAGTGACACACTGAGATTACCTGGGTTCTGTGGGGTGAAGGTTGTTGATCCAGATATGCCTGTATCACATCAAGAAATGACACATTCAACAGTAAGCAGAACTGCCTATGTGACAAGCTGCCTTCAAACCATGCATACTTTAACATTAAGGAATGTGTCCTGAATCTACAAAATTACATGTTAGATGTATCAAAGGGACATAACAAATTGAACCCCAGATTTATAGAATGACCCCAAAAAAGTATATTTTACATTGTACTGCATTGCAGTTGTTTAATGAGAAATCAATAAAAAAGCATAAAGTGCTCGAACAGTTTTTGGTGTGGCAGTTTTGGATGGTACAGTGACTAAAGGGTTAAATGCATTTTTTTGTGTTCAAAACCTCCATTAACTTCTTTGAAGTATAGCGGACACAAATGGAGGGTGAACTTTGGTTCAGGTCGCAGATTTCCATTAAAAGTTAGATAAGCAAGAACAGTGTTATCGAATGGCACATCACCGTAAACAGTTTAGGTCGGTTTGGAATGCATGCGCGCATAGCGCGTTTTGTGTTTCTAATAGGCCCGCTTCAAACGTCGCGCTTATGCCATGTCCAATTAAATTCAACTTTATTTGTTTAATTCGACACGGCACAAGCACGACGTTTGAAGCCATTTGGCTCGGCAAAATGAATTCGGCACGACAGAAAAATTTAGCTCGACAGGGTCTGCCGTGCTAACTCTATTTAGTGCGGCACAAGCACGGATCGGCTTCAAACGTCGTGCTTTTGCCGTGTCAAATTTAATTCCAGTTCGAAGTTGGTACGCAATTTTGTTCACAACTAGGAATGCACATGCTCGCAGCGCGTATGTGAGTAAAGAAATAACCAACAAACAAGTGCATCAAAATAATAAATATGGCGACGTACAATGGACAGAATGGAAAACGCACGTGTACAACGTCCATGACGTGCACAATACTCATCCAAAAACTAGAAAGCGCGGTTACGCACGTCCTGGCTCCAGTTCAGTTCTAGCTTTTAATGGAGTTCTGTGGTTCAGGTAAACAGTGGGCTCTTGAATATGAATATGTATGAAGTATGGCAACATAATTTATAATTTCAAGTACTAGTAGATTTATGGGCACAGTGAAATTATATCAGCTATTTACTTATGACATAATTTGTGATAATTTAGTAGATGTACTCCAAACGTCCAACTAAAAGTCTTCCATGTACGATTGAAAAATACATTAACAAAATTTAAAAAATTTACCATCAGCCAAAAGCTGAACTTTGAAGTTGTTGAGCGGCCAGTCTGAAGTTAGTAAAGAGGCAATGTTTGGTACATCCCTGGTAAAAACGAAAAAGGTAGCTCGAGTGCCGAGGTTCCAGTCAAACTGAAGAATGTAGTAGTCGACATTGGATCCTGCAAAAAAATACAAAATATGAAACATGAAATGGTAAATTTGGTTTCCATTTTGAAGGTTTTCTCGATAATTTTCTGCACCATGTATGGAGAATGGCATGTATGATGTGCAACATAGTATAATTGTTTACAAACAGCTATGTGCATTAACTACCGAGTTTTCAGCAAAACCAGGAATTTCGTTAAATTGAAAAACTAAGTTTCTCCCAATAAACAGTATAAATTTGAACAACTGAGCTTAAGAAGTGAAAAACTACATTTTAAGTGCAAAACTGTATTTTGCAAATATTACATATCAGAACATCAACATTTTGAATGATCTGCTGGACTTTTTGCCAAATGGTCGTTTTTATTTCGACAGGCTTTTGGCCACTGGACCAGTGTTACGTTCCAACACTGAGAAACCCTGAAAACGTGGGAATATGTGAATTACAACAATGTGCATACCATTCTCAGCACCCCATTCTAGTGCCACTTGACTACCAAGTTGGGTGGGTACACCGAGTGTTGCAGATGTCCAGTTTAAACCACAAATTCCCTCTTTGACTATCATCACTTTCTGTGGAAAGAAAAATAACCAGATAGGTTGGGAGCTTGTTCAGATTTTTCCAGAAAATGGATTTTGTTCTAACCTAACAATCTTATAATATACCTCCCCAAAACACTAAAAATATTGGTGTAATCACTACACTGCTTTATGGAACCGGATAATTTTTTTTACAAAACATTGGTGTTTTTTTTTTATGACATCCTTTAAAATATATGGATTGAGAGTGCGAAATTTCAGAATGGTAATGGGAAAAATATGACACATGATAGTTGCATGATATGGTATCAAAATCTCAACAGGTATATATTTATAATGAGGGTATATAATGAGGTACATGTATATACTTTTTTATAAGAAAATAGTTGAAGATAAATTTATATAGATTTGTGTGCAATTGACTACCATGGCAAATGGCCCTGTTTTCTGTGCAGTATAGCTAAGGAACCAGTCTAAATAGGACCATGGCTTTGCACAATTTCTCGAAAGTACTGACACGGTTTTTCATTGTTTTCTCAGAATGTGGGCGAGGTACTGAGCTGACTTATGCACAGGTTGGTTTTTATAATATGTATCCTCGATCACACATGGAGATAATGTCGTTTGTAAGTTTTACATTTTTAAAATTTATCTTTAAACACTTTTTATGTTTCCTTGCAAAGAGAATAATGCATAATTACAAAGAGAGTAGGTTACGGATTGCATGTTACAAGTTTAAATTCAATGGTTTTCCATCAAACGTATGGATTACATACCGTATCTGACTCCCAATTGTAGTAGTTGATAACTCTGACAGACACATTGTAATGATTGGCCGACTTCCATTGGTAAAGAGTAAAGTTGTCTGTTGTGTTATATATGGTGCCGTCCCCCATATTCCATTCATATGCTAATGCATGACCAATGTGGTCGACCGTCAAATCATAGTACACAAATGTTTCGGCTGAAAAGGAGAAAACAAACAAAAAGTATGGCAACATTTTTATGCAATAAGTAAATTCAGATATATATGGCCAATAATAATTTAAATTTCTTTTAAATTTTAGGAACCTGGGTCCTTTTTCATAAAAGTTAAAAACATTCTTAAGTGGATTTAGAAACACTATAAAATCTAATTTTTCCTATCTTTAAAAACATGAGTTAAGAATGTTTATTTAGGAATGTTTCTAAGTGGGCTTTATGAAATAGGACCCCGGTCTCTCTGTAAAAAATTGGATGAGTCTTATAGACACAGAACTTTGAATTGTAAGCAATCTGACACTCGGGTGATTTGAACTACCAGTCGTGTCTAACTATTCACTGTAAACAAAATATTCAGACCAAGTTTATTTTGTCCTTCCAAGAACTTCCATGTAGAGTTTTAATTCCCCTATAAAATCCACAGTGCACACATCACCCAGAGCACAATCTGAAGACTTCGTGGCCAAGCTGAAGAACCTCCTAGGTGGCTACAGGGCAACGACTTAAGTCGGCTAATCTCAGTAACCAGATCCCTTTAGGGGATCATACGAATGAAGATTAAGTACAGATTTGATTTTACAAACAAACAAATTTAGGGGAAAATGTTGAGATTTTCTTAAAAAACACTTAGATAATTTTTTCAGCCAGTCTCATGTCCAACTACTCGATTCTTTCCCTAGAGCATTTAGACAAATTCACAATGAGAGATGATTGAGTCACGGAATGAACACTAACTGTTTTGAGTTTGTTTATGGATGTCAATCCAAAGGGAGAAACCGTGCAAATTAATTTGAACAACTGGATCAGGTGATTGTTAGTCGACAATCCTGTACACTGGCTTTAAATAACTTGACAAAGACCCAGAGAGTTGTGAGGGCTTGCAGGGCCATCTGATGGTTTTGTACAAAAATTCAACACAACACTGGTTGATATTAAAGTTGTTGATCTTACCTAAATGGCTGACTGTGAGGGTCACATTATCAATGACGTCCTCGATATGGATTAACGCTTCCAACATTTCACTGCTCACAGGATTCTTCACCGACACCAAAATGTTGCGAGGTCCCAGGGTGCTGTTTTGGGGGTATGCGCCACCGACATAAAATCTCGAAGCGCGAACCGTCACTGCTCGGTAGAGATATTGCCTCAGACTTGGTGTAGGATTTGAAGAGATGGAAATTACTGACGAATCGTTCATCTGTATGTCGCCCTCGCTTGAGACTTGAGGAGCAATTCGGTGGACTGTACCGATTCCTTGAGATAGGTAACCAATGAGGTGTCCGGCTTTCAGGATGAATCGATTTCCGTTTGGCAATGCTGGAATAAACTGCCTGCCTGTTTCGGACACGATGAAGTTGTAGCGCGACACCTCAACATACACCAAGGTTCCATGTTGGGAGGTGCTCGGTTTAATGGTCACACCGCTTTCAGTGTCGATGCAGGAACGTTTAGAGAAGCTGAATATTTCATCCCCAGTGCATTTATGCTCTCTAAGACTTGGCTGGTTAAGACAATCCTCAGAAGTTTCTATGTAAGTCAGACTTCGATGGCAGAACTGTCTGTTCTTTATTGGCTGGGGTCTGTATACCTAAATTTATTAAAAAATTCAAATGTTTTAAAAACCTTTCAATGTATATTTTTGGCTGTATACATGTCCACTGTCCTGAAATGTATGCAAAAAATTAAAGGTACAACGATTTTATCAGAGGACATTTTAGAGAAAGAAAATGCAAAAAAGTATGTCTCTCAACTTACGACAAAAACAACCTCTCCAGGATTCTGGACGACAACCTCCCAACCAACAAGCAAAGCATCCTCGCTGACACGATCTGCGAACTTCACATAGAGGGCGCTCTTGTCTGCAACCGCAGGCTGTGACATCTGGCCAAGATTGGGGCCCAGCATCACAACGGTTGCATCTTAAATGGGAAATTACAAATTACGTAACTCTGGTTATCAATTCTTAAGATTGTGCATACTTAAATAAATAACAACATTTTATTAAAATATCAATTCTTGATCAGAACACAAGTTTGTTCAATAGAGTGAATTTTTGTGTATAACATTTAACCTGCATGGGTTGGCCTGACCTCTAGATCTATGCATCTCCCTAACAGCTCTAGAAGTGCAGGAGCTCAGGAAAGCACTTCAAGCAAAGTGGCACACCCTGCCTAAGTGGCTATCTCTTGTAAGAGGTGTTCATACATATTACTCTTCAATCTATGGATTTAAAAAAAAAAAAAAATTCTCATACCTGCCAAAGTGAAGTTAAACTTTCCAATTCCCTCAATGTCCATCAAGGCGTCCATTTTGGTTCCAAACGCAGTGAACTCGAAGTCAAACTCCTGGCCTTCCAATACGCCTAGTGGACAGTTCCTTTTAATGCTTAGTACTGGCAGTTGAATGTCCAAGAATGCAGTGGTAGGATTGAGTGTTCCGGTCGTATCTAGACAGGTTGCTTCCATGGGCACAATACCCGGGGAACTGAGAACAAACAATTAAGATTTGATTATCCAGGCTGCTTTCGAGTGCGGCACCAGGGATCCCTGGTGTTCCCTGGTGCGCGCGTTGGTGCACCAGATGGTGGCACCAACTGCTCCTGACCTCCGAGTCGTCGGGACAACTGGGAGACATGCGCAGTTACACGTACTCACGCATGACTCGGCAAAAATGGCTGGCGCGTCGTAGAATAATTCTGGAAATTTTGGTTATTATTTTGAATGTTCAAGCTTCCACATCGAAACCAAACGTTGTAAATATTTTCATGCTTTATTTTCATCAGATATCTGTGATTTATTTGTGGAAAATTAAGATTTTATTAGCGGGGATGTAATTTCTTGTGAAGCATTTTGTATTTCATCTGCATTAATTGTCTACGCTTGTGACCTTATTGGGTCCGCATTGGACTTGTTTTTTTTAAGGTTTTACCGAGACGATGGTAAAATGAAAAATGGCTAAATTTGACTGCTGTCCGCATTTGGACACAGTAAAATTTTACCGAGACTGTGGGAGAGCATGCACAGTGTTCCTTCGCAGTTTGACCTTCACGGCCCGGACGTACGCTTCCAGGGCACTGTGTCCGCATTGGACTTTTCGTCTCGGAAAACGTTCACTGGTCAATTTTCCTGGGCAGCAGTTAGCCAGGAAAAGTAACCGCTGGACTCAGGAAAAGTTACTGGGAGGAAAACAACCTATAGTCTGTCCACATTGCACTTAGAATGGGAAAAAGTACCCATCATCTCAGTCACTCAGTCAGTTGCTTTTGCTTTTCTGGTGTAGTGATTCATTGTAAAACATGGTACTTGCATATACACTACTCACAATAAGTTAGGGATATTGTGGGGTGTATGCAGATATTTTATTAAGGGTACATGCATTCCGCTTGAATGATTTTGTGTTTGATTAGACAATTGTATCTGCATATAGGCCTATCTGCAAAATCTTAAAAACTTGTCAAACTGTGATGGACACAGATCACAGCATATAGCAAGTGTATGACCCTTACATATATTGATGACAAAATTGCTGGTCCAACAATGTTTCTGTGTATCCGTCGCCAAAGTTAACTTCCAAAGATGCGAACCCAGAACCCACAATTTCCATCGTGAAGAATGCATCAGTAAAGGCACTAACATCCCTGGGAGAGATCACTGCAAAAGCCAAAAAAACACTTGCAATCAAAACACTTTTACACAGTGCAAAATACATGTTTGTTCTTGCCACTTGCACTGGCAGAGGGTTATTTCCAAGTTTGTAGAAATTAACCATGGCTATACACCAATCCGGTAATAAGGTCTCCTTCCCTGTATATCCGCCATAGCTGGGGGGCTTCCACTAAATGAACTGTATGTTTTGTTGCTGTTGCTGAAGTTGCATTTGTTTACTTCGAACAAGTTGCACGTCTTTGTAAGGTTGTGTACGCAGAGGGGCGCGTCACGTTTGTATGCGAAGGGGTGCGTGTCGCATGCACTCGACCGGGGGCACATCACGTGCATGTAAATCAAAACGCACAGTCCATGCACTGGAAGCCCCGGCCCCTAGCTATGGCGGATATGCAGGGAAAGAGACCTTAGTTACGGGATTGGTCTAAAGTCACGGTCTATAGTAAAAAAAAAAAAATTAAAAACCTGACACTATTAAACATTTGTCAAAAGAGCCACCCTCAGTTTTCTGTAATATTTTTATTTACTATTTTTATTTTTGTTTATTTTTTTGGTCAGAATCGTCAGTTGTTTTACAATGATTATATACAGGTACTTATAGAAGCCTGTATGCAAATCATAATTGCCCGTTGCTCAGAAAATTATTTATGTCCAGGCCCCGCCTATCCAGTTTCAGTTAAAACTGGCCCACAACACATTCACTTTCTTATGAGCTGTCCAAAGATGTCAACATTTTCACGGTTCTACAAAGCATGGGAAGGGGGCAGGGGGGTGGGCGGAGGGGGTTGGGGTGGTGGGGGGTGGGGGGAGGGGGTTGGGGTGGTGTGGGGGGGGGGGGGGTGGTGGGGGTGGGGGTTCAAGGGCCACGTACAACTTTACATGCACTGTAAAATGTTGACATTTTATGGAAGTGACAAAAAGTGTTGATAAATAGTGTTTGAAAATGTTGACAAGTTTGGACGGCCCCTAATAGTGAAATGCTTAGTGAAATATTTTCGTGCCATATTGATCTAGATCAATATGGAATCCATCGTTCTACTAAGTGATTCTTGCATCGTGAAAAATTCATCACTTTACAACGATGAATATTTTACTAGTATTGACATTATGGACCAAACATTAATCTTTGAGGGTGAAAAATTGATGACTATTAAAAATGCATAATATTAGAGAACCGCACAACGGCCAGGCCGAAATTGTAACCTTGGGTTGAAGTTACTTAAAGGAGCGTGTCCAGATCACATTTTTGAACCCCCCCACCCCCCCCCCATTTTTCCTATGAAAGTTGAGATTTTGATACCATATAATTTGTCATATTTTTCTCATCAACGTTCTAACATTTTGCACTCTCAATCCGTATATTTTTAAGGGTATCGTAAAAAAAAAACACCGTTTTGTAAAATTAATCCGGTTACACAATGATAAAGCAGTGCAGTGATCACACCAATCTTTTTGCTTCCACATCCAAATTTGGGATTACAAATTTCCTGTTTTCTTCCCATGGATAGTTTTTTGGGGAGGTATTTTGTATGATTCTTAGGTCAAAGGAACAGGCTTGTCAGCAATTCGTGCCACAAAATACGTGCCACAAAATACGCAGCTCCATGCCTTTGCTATGGAGCTGCGTATTTCGTGGCATGAATTTGGCGCGCGCGCATTGCTGACAAGCCTGTGCCTTTAAACGAAATCCATTTTCTGGAAAAATCTGAAAACGCTCCTTCAACATTAATGGATGCATACCGGAATTGTCGCTCATGCCTGACACTTTGACCGATGAAATACTGGCTAAGGGCACTTCGTAGATGGAATTGTGGGTGTCACCCCCGCACATTTTTGTCACGTCTCCTGGGCAGACATAGTTACACTCCTGTGTTGTCTTGTTACTATAGCGGCCATACGAACCACCACAAAAGCACAGCTTGCCAAGACGAAGGCCGGCATATCTACAGAAAGAAAAAATGGCATTGTTTATTAAAAGGAGAGTGTTAAGACTTTTCCAGAAAATATATTTCGGTTTAGCAATCATATAAAATACCTCCCTAAAATACTATCCATGGAAAGAAAAATAGGAAATTTCCAATTTCTAATTTGGATGTGCAAAAAGGTTGGCGTAATTAATGCTTTATGGAACCAGATAAATTAGTTTGCAAAACATCAGTGGTTTTTTTACGATATCCTTGAAAATATATAGATTGAGAAAGCGAAATTTCAGAATAATAATGAGAAAAATTATGACAAATGATATGGTATCAAAATAACAACATTCATGGAAAAAATGGATGGGTCAAAAATATGATCTGGACACGCTCCTTTAATACAATAGAAACAGTTTATCTTGCGAACCGTAATTTTCTTACTGATGATTTGGCCTGCAGAGTCTTGCACAGACTTCTGGGGTGAGCTGGGCTGGGTCGTAATTTCCAGCACTTATGTTCATCTCCCGGCTACCAATTCCTTCTTCATAACATCCAAGATAAACTAATAAAATATAAAAAAAGTTATTTAGTTATTGTCCCTATGTCACCACTTTTCAAATTTGTCATTGGACACAGGATATTCTAACTTTTCCACCGATAATGTTTTTACAAAAATATTCAGTACTTTTGCCATATGAAATTAAAAATGGATTTAGGAACACCCTGTACTTACCTTTGATTTTATTCCAACAAAAGTATATCACTTATACTATAATATTTTTTATATACCGAGTATCGGAAGAAATTTATCAAGATTTTGTTTTCTTTTTATATGCAAAACGTATATGACTGATGACAACTATTCTTAAATGTCAATTTCACCTATTAGTAACCCGAAATTGAGCATCACATGCTTGAGTACCTCCCTATTTGTGAACTGTCCAATTTTACCTTTCTGCTGAAAATAGGAAAAAAAAAAAAGTTTCTTTTGACTTTCAGTACAATTAACATTTTCAAAGAATGAGCCAGCACTGAATAAATTAGGGATTGCATGTTCAACCTGTTAACCGTTTAACTGAAGAAAAAAAATGAAAAAACCCGTTTTGCCGAATGTTTAAACGAAACCCAATTTTACAGAATTTACAAGTTTTCAGAGGGTTATTTGTAATTATTTCATGAAATTGAAATAAATTTATATGGGGGTCGTAGTAAAATTTTGACAGATACAGGTTCAACGATTATTTTGGGAGCCTAGAGGTATTGTGTACATTGCACATGTATCTATAAACACCAGCAACAATCTTTAGTGGCGGCCGAACAGTTAACCGACACTTTAAAAAACTGCAAACTGGTTTCTGAATTAACCGTAAATTCCCATCTTTAAAATAAATACTTAGAGAAAAAATTGCCAACCACGTTACTTTTAATTAAAGACTTACCAAGTTCACAAGCAGTGGGAGGGATCGTCAGCAGTATCTAAAATAAAAACAAATTAAAACACCATTACCAAAAAATTTTATACACAGAATGAGCTTGAGAAGTTTTTTTTATAAATGGGAATAAATGTAAGATTGGCCGGTACGCACAATACGTTTCAGATTGGCTCGGCACCTAGCTAGATGCTTCATAATTCCCCTCATATTCACCTTGGGCAATTATTCACATCCAGGCTTCTAGACAATTTATAAATGTGTAGTTTTAACCGGGAAAACCACACATTTATTCCCTTAAAGGAGTGTGTCCAGATCTCATTTTTTTTACCCTCCCCCCTTTTTGCCCGTGGGTGTTGAGGTTTTGATACCATATCATTTGTCATATTTTTCTTATTTACCATTCTGAAATTTCGTCAAAAAACCACCGTTGTTTTGTAACCTAATTTATCCGGTTCCATTTATAGCAGTGCAGTAATTACACCAACTTTTTTGCTTCCACATCCAAATTGGAGATTGCAAATTTCCTGTTTTCTTCTCATGGATAGTATTTTGGGAATGTATTTTCTAAGATTGTTAGGTTAGAATAAATCCATTTTCTGGAAAAATCTGTACAAGCTCCCGACAACTATCACAAACCACTTAACATTCAAATACCCCATCCTCCATAAAATTAAATTACTGAAAATTCCCAGTTCCTTTCCTACCTTTATACGCTTGCATGATACTAACAAAATAACAATCTTACCAAATAAATAAGATCTTACCAATGTACTGGCCGTAAAACCAACGATGACGAATTTTATCCAGTCCCACATTTTTCTCTCAAATCATACCACCAAATTATATCAAACTGCCGAATCTAATTTGTTTAGGTAATCTGTTGGCCCTACATCCTTATAACTCTAAGTGTTTAGCCTATCTCTTTCCCACAAAATATGTCACCAGCTAACACCAAAATGACAAGAAAGCAACTGATATTTACCACACATGCACAGTGACTTTTACTCAAGAACCCAGACAAATGGGAACAAATCAATGAGCCCAATTTACACAAGTGCCACTACTAACTGTGGTTCCTATTTAAAGATTGATTTCTTTTTGTTGGGAGCTTGTGAGGAGTCCAGATGGACGCAATTTATGCATGATGTTTTAATAATAACTGTCTACAACTGGTCCCTTTCTGTCTGCCCCATTGTTTTCATACACAAGGCCAGTGGTAAGCAATTTGAATAATTGAAGTCATCATTGATTTTCTGTTTCAGACGTCTTCATCAATTATCAATAACTTGGAAGGTACATTCTGCTCCGACATTCCCTACAACAGCCAAGCTTATAGTCCCAACCTCATTTTTATTTTAAAATACTAATTTTTGCATCTTGATCATCTGGGATCGATTTCACAAAAGTTAGGACGAGTTAATTGCATTCTAATTCCCATACCAATGTCTCAAGATAAGAAGAGTGACCCTTCCTAAAAAGGGTCCTAAATAATCGACCCCGATTTTTACATTTGTTAATATGACATTTAACCATGTAAAAATGTTAGTTTGATGATAAAAACACTAAATTAGGAGGGAAAAAGTGTCATAAATTTACTAGGCTAGAATTTAATTTTTCGAGAGCTGCCCCATAGGTTTAGTGTATGGGCTCCCAGTGGGTGTCCGTGCATGTTAATCTTTCTGGAAAAAAATTCTGATCAATTGAACAAAGATTTTAAGGAAATTACCTCCTGGAATCAACACATAATTATAATGTAATTTTAAGATATACTTCACACTTGCACTTTTGTCGCAAATGTTGCTTTTCTGTAGAAAAATCACGTTTTCTTCTTCAAAAATTGCCTTCAGTTAGTGCACAAGATAACCATTCATGCGCAAGAGCAGCACCCTCTGTTGTCGCGCTTACGCACAGACTGCTCGCACGTCATTTTGTGAATTACCTTATGCAGTAATTTTATCATTTATTTATCTCAGAAATGCAACACTTGCGACGGAAGTGTCAGTGGGAAGTATATCTTAGAATTGAATAAGCTATCGATTCCAATATATAAATTCACCCAAATCCGTGTTCAATGTATATGAACAAAATCCCTCTTACCATAAATGTTTACAGTGCACCACTCTGGTGATGAACATATGAATGCAGCAGACTTCAAAAATTACCATCCCTTTTCTTAACTCTTCGGATATTCGGTTACCCTTACCCTTCGGATATTCAGTTAGGCCTACGGTGGAACCGGATAAAAACCAGGTTAGTTTAATACAAGCCTAACTTAGGCAGTGGACCATATGCTGGCACTGGTTGGAGACGGAGGGTCCCTTTTCGCTTTATCGTCTGCTGTGGTTGGGCAGCTAGACGTGACGGACATAAGGAGAATGCAAGTTGTTGTTGTGGTACTTAGGGTTGGCACATCGGCAAACAGAGTGCCCTTTGTGCCAGTCACTAGGGGCGTTCGAGATGCTGACACCGGGTAACACCAACTTACACCGGAGTGTTCTTTTAGCGAGCACGTGATACACGAGTCTGCCCCGCCCGGTGGCAGGCACCACTGGCACTTCCCGAGCTCGCGGCAGGGTCTGTGGTGTAAGGCTCGGTGTAACGTCACCTAGTAACCGCGAGTAGAAACACATGGCGGACAGTTTGGAATCGCAACGCGAGTATGAAGAAAAACACATATTTATGACACAAAATAGGAGGGAAAGTTTATTGCGGTACTTTTAGGGCAACTAATTTTGCGTGACACCGGCTTCATTTTTCATCGCGAGTCAAACGATAACAGCGTTTATAAGGCACCACCCGGTAACAACGTACCTTTGACCTGTTCCCAGAATTCAAAGCAAACCCCTGTCGTTCCTTTTATTATTATTATTATTATTATTTCTTTCTGGTATTCATACCAAGGATTCCTCAATAGTGCTCATTGCACTGTCACTCGTAAGCGTGAGGAAACCCATGAAGAATTATAAATGGCCAGAGACACCGGGGAATCCCCTTGCTCTTCACGAAAGAATGCTCCAGGATCTTAATTAGAGTGCGTAATACCATTACCTAACACACTGGACCAACGGCTTTACATCCCTTCCGAAGGATGGAGCAAGTGTGGTTGAGTGTCTTGCCCAAGGACACAGGTACCCAGCCGGACCCGAACCCGCAACCCCAAGTTTTCACCCATGATTGCGAGTCAATGGCCCCAACCACTCGGCCACGGTACCCCATCTGCTGGAGGCTTCCCCTAGTGTAAAGCCGTTGTTTAATACACGGTGTAAGCATCTCGCCCCTATTGATGCAAGGTTTTCAAATTATTCTGAGTGCTAGTTATCATCACATTCCATTTATGAAGTCAAACGGTATCACTATAAAAATTGTACTTAAAAAAGGAAGATGATATGCTGTCATAATCAGAGGCAATCCCTCATTATTCCTGTAAGCAGGTACCGTAAGTTGATGGGCAAACGCCGACGAGTCACAAGAATGCAAGTGAAATTTGACGATTTTGTTTTCTCAACTTGGAACCACGTGCACGCCGATGACAGCTCTGCCGCTGGCGCGCACGGCTTTGCCGCGCCGCGCCAATAGAGGGCGCGCCATATGTACTGGCTGGATCCTACTATACTAGCTAGCACGCAAGCAGCAACAACACGGTGACAATTTTCTCTGAAAAGAGGCAGATATATGTGCACTGTACCCATCCTTTCCTACCTCCATGCTGAGACTAGAGGGACGGACACTTGTGTTACATTTTAGGCCGTTCCGGTAAATACAAGGGTATATTGAAATTTGTACACAGGGTGGCAGGAGGACTTTAAATCACAAATTGACAAAATTAATCTTCTTGAAATTTAATACGCAAGGCATGCACACAGCTAGCTGCACATAAGCCTATGGGACAACTCAGAAATTTTCTGAGTTTTTCCTAGTAAATTCTTCATATTTTGGTTTCTTCATTAGATTTGCACTTTTTAAGGAAAAATTAGTGACGTCCGAGTACTAAATTCTTACTAACTAATTTATCCGGTTACATAAAGCAGTGCACAGTATCTAGTACACCAACATTTTGCTTCCATATGGGTCATTCTATAAATTTGGGGTCCAACGTGTGACATTTTTCTGTCCCCGTTACACCTGACATACTGCTATTTGCCATACAAGTATCATTAAAAATGCCTTCAAAACATGTTTTTATGAATTGTACTTTAAGTAATCACTCTTTGAAATAGAGAGCATTTAAAGAATATGTCCTGAATTTACAAACTACAACATTTTACAAGATGTCAGATGTAACGGGGACAGAACAATTGGACCCCAAATTTATAGAATGACCCATATCCAAACTAGAGATTGGAAATTTCTTGTCTTCTTCCCATGGATAGTATTTGAGGAGGTATTTTATGTGACTCTTAGGTTAGAACAAAATGCATTTTCTGGAAAAATGTAGACAAGCTCCTTTAACTGATAAGAATATATTTTGATTTAAAGTTCCTCTCTTTAATCCAAACAGAGTATGGTAATATGGCAGGTTTAAAATCTTCCCATTATGACATCATTGCATCGCCTACCATGCCCACTGGACAGCAGTCCTGGATCTGGATGGGCATCAATGCCGTTATGGCTGTTTTCTTTGCTCTGGCTGCTTTTGTGCAGGTATGTGTCCATCTTCCGGGACGTCCAAAGTTGTCAACATTTTCACAGTAATTCTCTACAAAGTAAAATTTTTCGGTAAGAGTTAAAAAGTTAATCATAATCTTTTTTCTTTAAAATGACTCATCAACCATCTGTAAGTGCAGATATGATAGACCACTTCGCCCTGAACCACGGCCTGTGCACGAAGTTGTTTTGGGGCGATGTGGCATTTAGGTGAGGTAGTGTTTAGACGAAGTGGTTTTGGGGGCGAAATGGCCTTTGGGTGAAGTGGTTTTGGGGCGAAATGAATTTACGTCTCGCGAGACGAAAAATAATTGTTTTGCTCATTTCTTAAAGACTACAGCATGCACTTCAGACAAAACCATTTCGGGGGACCTTTTCTACCGTCATCGTGTTTATATTGTGAAAGTTGGGTAAATCTGTGAAATTTCGGATTCCTCGAGATACCAATCATGTATTCTACCTTTAACTCATGAGTGCCTAATGTGTGTTAACGCATAAAAAGGCTTTAGTGTGAATCCATCCTAACACGTGTTATTGTTTTTATTGCAGATAGATGATCCTGATCCATATATTTGGATTGTAAGTATGAAAGTTCGCCCTTTTTGATTTGTTTGAAAACCCCTACGTAACTTTGCATTATTTTTTTCTTTGCATGTGCTAATGGTCAATTTCAACCTTTTAAATGAGATGTCAGTTAAAAAAACGTTTGATATTAGTTTTGGCAGTTTCGCCATTTAAATTTGTCAGTTTCGCCATTTAATTTGTCAGTTTCGTCACTCACTTTAAAATTACTGAATTGAATGGTGAAAATGTCTTTAAAACGAAACATAAAAGTACTGAAGCGAATTTCGAAATTGACAAATGGAGTGGTGAAACTGCCAAATGGAGTGGGGAAAATTGTCGTCAAATCGTTAATTTGGCAAAGGCAGTCACACAAAAACTGTAATTTTAATTTTGATTTTGCGCTTCTTTTGTTTAATTTGATATCAGCCTGTTTATGTGATCCCAAGTCTTCTATGCTGTTGTGTTGTTTGGTCACGGAGTGCTGTAGGTAAGATGAAAATCTCTGATGAGGATTCCTTGATTTTCCTTGATTTCCCTTGATTTCATCAGTTTCTAATGAGCAAATCAGGAGCAAGTTCGGGCGGGCGACTAGACTATAACCATAGTCGATATGGCCTGGAGCAAGTTTGCGCGGGCGTCTATAGTTAACTAGACTAACCTACCCCCGGGGCTTGGTTCCTCTAGTCAGACTAGCTAGTCAAACCACGCAGCGTTCGAGTGACATCTAGATCGACTATGGTTAGTCTAGTCTAACTATAGTCGCCTTGCTCTATGTCACTCAAACGCTGCGTGGTTTGACTAACTAGTCTGACTAGAGGAACCAAGCCCCGGGGGTAGGTTAGTCTAGTTAACTATAGTCGCCCGCCCGAACTTGCTCAATGTTGAAGTTAACCTAGATTCGAACCCGAGACCTCCATTTAGAGTCGAACCTCAATAACAGTATTGTTAATACAGCATTCTACTTAAAACAAGGAAACGTTTAGTCTTAATCTATTGTTTTTCATTGTCCTCATTCCTGATAATACGGGATTCCTGTTATAACAAAATAATCTGCAAGGTCCCAGGGACCTCTTATTAGAACGTTTGACTATATTTGTTTGCTTGTTTTTTTTTAAGACCATGTTTATTGGAGAATTACAGCAGCGATTTACTTGTGTTTCGCTGTCATCGGCATTGTGTACCTCACAAGACAACTTGGAGACCAGATGAAAGGAACATTTGCCAATCCGCTTGGTTTTGAGGAAGGAAGGTGAATGACTGTTCAATTTGTTAAGGGTGGATTCACACTGCTTTCTGTGCACCTAAATTTGATGCGCGTCATTTCAAGAAAAAGCGATGTGGAGGGAAATTCGAGTGAAATAATGCACTGAAAACCACAAACAACTTGGGCAGAAAGTGTTTCTGTGATTTTTAGTGCATCGTTTCACTCCAAATTTCCCCACACCGCTTTTAAGTGACGCGCGTCAAAATTACATGCGAGAAGGCTGTGTGAATCAACCCTAAGATTCACAATTGGTTTTGCTTTTGCTTTAAATCTTTCCTTTGGTAAATTAATACTTCAAAATCTAGAACCGTAAATATTTCAAAATTGCATGTGGAGTAGGCCCTACCTTGTAATTGTTATTTTTTCTTTGACTTTTGTTAAATTTTGATTTGCTAGGATATTAATATTTGGTAATTTAATTTTCTAGTCCTTTTTGCATGAATTTCTTGACGTTTTAGAGAACTGTTTGGCCTTGTTATTACGTTGGGATGGATACTGATGTGCTGGTTCAGCGGCTATGCATTGATGTAAGAGCTTATCTTCATTTGTAACTTACCATTGTCACTTTATGCTAAATCAACATTTGTATTTCATTTCAGACCACCCATAGAAACCAGTACAATACAACTCCCACCTGGGTTGTAAAGAGTCTTCTCTGCTCGAGTGTCAAGTCAAGTCAGGCTAATTTCAAAATGAGTCTAAACACTGAAACTTGCAGTCGTGTAGGGTATATTTGTTGTTTTGGCCGTGCATTCTCCGTGTTTAAACAAAGCTTAGTCTTAGGTTTCTGTAGTTCTGAAATACAATTTGATCCTCAAAATGGCTTGAGTCAAAAAATGTTCGTCCGAGTCAAGTTAAGTCATTTGTGTCAGTGACTCGAGTATAAGTCAAGTCCTTTGGGGTTTGAGTCTCAAGTCAAGTCAAGTCAGTGAAAATGGAGACTCGAGTCAACTCGAGTCTGAGTCATTACAACACTGGCTCCCACTGGTTCTCAACAGTTGAGTCACATCATAGTCAAGAGAATCGCATCATTTGACCACGTTTCCAATATCTTGCTAATTTAAATCCCTCTCCTCTGCAGATGGGCTGTGAATAATTGACTGATTGTCCCAGATCCAAAGTGATATTATTCCTTGTGATATCTTTATGTTCTTACAGGGCATTCCCAACAGGGAAACCGCTGAGTGCTCTAACGGTGTTGGTGGTGCTTCTGGGGTTCCTGCCGCTAGCTCTCTGGGGGACTTGCTACCAGTTTAAGTCAGACTTCAAGCATTGTAATGAGATGCTGTGATATCTTCCTGTAGACCATTACCTGCAGGGAAGCCATTGAGTGTTCTAACGGTGTTGATGGTGCTTCTGGGGTTCCTGCCGCTAGCCCTCTGGGGGACTTGCTACCAGTTCAAGTCAGTTTATTCTAGTTTGTCTTAATAGTTTTGGTTGAGATTGTTTCCCACCAGACTGTTAGGCAGTACATGTACTCGTTTCTGGGTCATAGACATCGGATTATTTTTGGGTAGATTTACTAGATTACCATGCATGGACACCAAGGATTTGCCTTGTTATGACCTATAACCATGTAAAAATGTTAGTTTCATGATAAAAATGCAAAATTTGATTTTTGTATTTGTCCCAGTAGGTGTCCATGCATGGCAATCTTTCCTTATTTTTTAGTAACCCACCGTTTGTGTGCATATTCAAATTAATAGCATTATACTGGGGTATTAAATGTCCCAAACAGTACTCGTCCACTATTGCAAATCTAATTTGCTCGATCATATTTGTAAATATTGTGACATTGCAAACCAGGCCCTCAGACTGGCGGCCATTACAGGTTTTCATATTGAAAGGTGACAATAGATCCACAAAGCACCTACTTGTACATGACACAATGTGACTGCCCCTGTCATGGCTGCCTGTGCAAAGGGTCTATACATGTATAGTATTCAAATGAGCAGTATTGTATACTGAGCAATCTGAACGTTATTTTTTGTTTGACACGTCTCCAAACTGTGGAACAATTTTTTTTTAGCAGCATTTTGTAAAATATCAAAGAAATGTCAATCCTAACTGGCACATTCCATTGATGTATTTAAAAAGATCATTCCTTTAAAAAGATCATTCCTTTAAAAATTACTAATATTTATATTTTTGTTGTATGTTGTACAAAATCTGTCACAGTACTCAGATAAGCTATTTTTAGAGAAACGTTATTAATGTTTGAAAATATTTTCTTTGATACGTAGAATGTGTTTGAGCTTGTTAGACGTTTTACTGAAAATATATATGTATTTTTAAAATAAAGCAGGAGAGCAGTTTCAGTAATTTTTACTGCAAACTCTGCCTGATTATAGATGACAAAGTTGACTGTTGAAAAATTTCGGATATTTTTGCAAACTTGTAATGATAGTGCACCAATACCAAAAAAACAAATATTAAACGTACACATACTGCCACAAAGCAGAATATATTCTTGGAAAACAAAATTGAAATCATTTCAAACAACACTGTGCTAACTCCATTCTGCCTAATGACATTATTACGAAGATACAAAATTTGTGTACGCTGTATTAAGTTCATTTTTGTGGACAAAAGTAAATATTTATCAATAGATCGTACAATTATTAATTACATATGTACAAAAAATAATTACATGGCTGGTGCATGTCGACCACAATGATTTGTGTTAAAACATGATTCATTTGCTAGTTTGAAAAATGCATTCTGCAGTGAATATTATACATGTACACATGATCCTGTTTAATTAGATATAACCCTATAATACAAAGAATCAATTTATTTCACTTGTATACTACATGTATACTTATTATTAATCCCTATAGACAACTGCAATACCGTGTTTTAAGACCACCAGTTGGCTTCATAGCTCAAATAGTAGGGCATCTCCAAGTTAAGCAGAAGGTCTGCAGTTCAAATCGAGCCAAGTTTTGTTTTTCACTTCTGAACATTTCTATAGCATTGATGCATCTATGTAGTTAGAATTTCTGCAGGCTCGTTTACCAACATTCTTCTTCATATGTTATGCAAAATTAATTTTTTTACAGATTCATGGAGAATCTGTAAAAAAATTAATTTTGCAAATGTTACATTGTAAGCTTGGGCAACTCAAAATTTAATTTCGGAATCGATTCAAATTTTTTTCACAGAAAAATGGGAATATACCAAGCATGTTTAAATGCATGTACATTGACGAGACAACATATTGCCCCCCACACACGTTCCTAATAATGTGGAAATTATCATAGGCTGAATACTCTTGCAGAAGTCAAGTGTTTTGTTTTCAGAATACCTGGGTAATTTTTAAAAAAACAGTCAATCCAAAGTGAGATTTTTCAGCGCACAAACTTTATGCAGTAATTTATAATGAAGCTGTTATGTGTAAGTTAATTACAAATTAAATTTTCAAAGTTTTATTAAACTGACGTCACAACAAACCAAAACATGCCCGGCGTTATGCATCATGTTTTAAATAAATTTGGTTTAGGTATGAGGTCGCATGTCAAATCGTCTGTGAATTTTGTGACCTTTGGTATCATTACCAAACCAATTTTCAACAAACAAAGAGCACACCGTCAATAGATGAAGGGGAATAGATTCTCAAATTTCTGGAATTGCAATTTTGATTCCTATGTCTAAAACATTGGGCTTTTTTTAAAATTGTTTAATCATATTGACCCCTTTCGAACATGTGCGATTACGCCATTTTGGGAGTCAAATAATGCCGAGTCATTGTGAAAGCGCGGTGTGCGCGTTGTGTGCGTCTCTGGTAGGCATAACGCGGTTTAATTCACCAATGGGAGCCTTACTATCGCGCTTTACGCGTGCTATGGACACACACAACGCGCACGCACATTGCTTCCACAATGACGCGGCATTATTTGACTCCCAAAATGACGTCATCGGAAAGGGGTCAATACAACCTTTACACCATCTTTTCATGTGCCTCTTCCTCCAGCTGGATATTACTTGGCGTTGACAGCAGCTGCCTGGTACTACTGCTGCTACCATAGCTAGTCTGACTATCCCTGTTGCTTAACTCGTTAGCATTGCTCTGTGGTGTACCGGGTAAATCCATGTCCATGGGGAAGCTCAGGGTCCCGCTACTGTGGGACAGCTCAGCCTGTTGGGGATCTTCGGTTTCATCGTACATGACGGCTGATGCAGGGGTGCTGTCTACTTCATCTGAATATACAATCAAACTATCCAGAATTAGTATCGATGGTACAAAAAAGTTTTCTATAACCCTCATGAGCAGTCGATATTTGTATAATATTTCACATTACCATATATATTTCAGGTGTTTGTTTCATCACGGATCCAGATCCCGAGTTGTTTTACCACGCAGAAACAAACTGCTCTCAACTAGGATCTCAAATCACGTGAATTGCACTTTATTTACCAAATTTATCAAATATCTGTACCAAAATTCATCCATGACTTTCATCGTAAAAAAACAAGTAGCCTAAAAATGTTTACATCGTGTGTTGCCTCTAAAAAGTTGAAACGACACGATTTATTCACACAAAATCTTCGCGATGTTTACATCGCCATTTTGGATCTGGCGCTGAACCACCACTCGAGAGGGATCACAGGTCTCGATCAGGATTTGTGCGAAATGATCAAATTCATCACATATCTGCGCAGATTGGGATCTGCATTCGTCCAAAACAAACACGCCCATAATGTGCATGTAAGCATAATTAGCATACTATTAACCACAGTGAAATATCAAAGAGTCCAAGACTGGCATCTTACAATCATCAATTGCCGTCTCCTGCAAGCCTTGCACCTCCTGCAAGTCTTGCACCTCCAGCTGGCCTGAAGTGAGAGACCCCCGGCCGGCTGATGGAGGTCGAGGGTCAGGGGTCGCTAATGCCTCCAGCTCAAGGCTTAGCTTCTTGTCATCTGGTAAGGCGGCGTTGGGAGGGGATTTTCTGAGGATCAGTGGAGGCAAGGTGCGGGTCAGTGGTGGCAATGTGGATGTCTTGATGTCAAGCTGTTTAAACAGCTCCTAAGAACAAGGAAAAGGATTAGCATTAAGTAAAATAATGCGTGCTACTGCTTAAAGGAGTGTGACCAGATCACTTTTTTTTACCCATAACTCCCCGGGACTTACCTTATGGGTCATGAGATTTTTATATCATAACATCCGTTATATTTTTCTGATTACGAAACTGAAACTCCCGCGCTTCTAGGCCGCATATTTCCGAGGATATCGTCGAAAATCCACCGATTATTTGTAAACTAATTTTCCAGTATCAACGTTTATCCGCTGAAAGCATACTCGATAGTTTTGTTCAATTTTTTACTGGAAATTGCGAATGTTTTCGGGTTTTTGGGACATGGGAGGTGTGTATGGGAGTTACTTGATAATATTGGTAAGTTACATCGAAAACTATTTTCCAGAAACTCTGGTCACGCTCCTTTAAAGAAGCTTGTTAAGATTTTTCCCAGAACATGGATTTCGATCTAACCTAACAATCATATAAAATACCTCCCCAAAATACTATCCATGGGAAGACAAAAATATTAAATTAGCAATCTCTAATTACGATATTGATTACTTTCCAGTGATGTCACCCCTTCCATCCACCATTTTGGTTGTAATTTGTCATGACCCACGTGGCTCGAGTGATAAAGCAATAAAAGCGCATTGGTTGCATTTACCTATGTTACTTAACCTTGCTTTATGTCGTTGCGCCATGGCTGTTGTATCGATAAAGATAAAAACGTATTTCTTCAGCCTAAAAATTGTGATCAAGCAAAAGCACTTTCGTTTTTACAAGCTGCAGTGCATGCTCAATAATTTAAACGTATCGCAACGCTCGCGCGCGGCCGGCATCTTCGAATGTAAGTACGCTGGTGAGTATATTTTACATGTGCCCATGTGCGTCTA
The DNA here is from genome assembly GCA_037783545.1 of Henricia sp. BOLD:AAB3569. NCBI lineage: Eukaryota > Metazoa > Echinodermata > Asteroidea > Spinulosida > Echinasteridae > Henricia > Henricia sp. BOLD:AAB3569. Next base: position 995,612 of record JBBELK010000777.1, on the reverse strand, counting down.
GTGGCGCGCGTGTATACGCGTGTGACTGTTGACCACCAAACATTCCCGGATGTTCTACGTCACGGAAAGCAATCAATAGAAGCAAAAAGGTTGGTGTGATCACTGCACTGCTTTATGGAATTGCTAAAATAGTTTACAAAATGTACGTGTTTTTTTTTACGATATCCTTAAAAATATACAGATTGAGAGCAAAACAATTCATAATGGTAATTATAAAAATATGACAAATGATTTGGTATCACAATCTCAACATCCATAGGAAAATTGGGGTTGCTCAAAAATGTGATCTGGATACGCCCCTTTAAAGGCCATTATACATGTATCATTTGCAGTGACCCGAATTTTTACTTCACCAGTTGACAAGAAAAAATGTACGAAAAATAGCAACGGTAACAAACACCACATAATTGTTTCCTGTGTAAATGCTACCCTTGTGTAGGATATTGCTAACTGAAGGTGCTTTTGACATTTTTTTTAACCATTTATTCAACACAAAAACTGGGCATGAATTTTTAAAGATTTTCTGAAGTGTTACTGCATATATGCGGTTGATATTTCTACAAGGCAGTTTATCAACATTCTTCTTTAGTTATGTAATGCTGTTGTTCCTGGAATTCGTATATATAAAACAAGTTTCATCTGGTAATGATATAATAGGCCACTACAAATAGACTGTATTCCTGAACGCGTGAGGGTGCTCGAACAAGGTGATTTGGGGGGAAATGTCCATAGACGACAGTAGAAAAGTGGGGGTACGTGCACGTGTATGTGGGGAAAAGTCGCGTACGCGGAGCGCGCAGGACTGTGGCGCGCGCACAGATTTCCATTCAAAATAAATGTTTAGAAGGCGTGTGCGCATAGCGCGTTCCAACATAACGCATGATGGGCGCAGACCACTTGACTAGCGCCCTCAAGCGTTCAGGAATATGGCCTATTAAGGGATTTGTTTTCCAACATTGACACAAACAACTCACATTGACTTTAGCTTTCTTCTTCTTAGTCTCTGGCAGCGAGTGAACGCTGCCATTGGCTGCGGTTGATGAGGACTTGGTCTCGTTTTCTTCACGGAAACCGGCACTCTGCTCCTCGCTGGTGCGGCTGCGCAGGGATGCTGCTGAACTGGATCTGCCCTTTCTGTCAAATCAAGTAAAGAAAGTATAAAGCAATTTACTGCTGTAAAGACACAAAAAAACGAAAGGAATAATTTTCACAAAACATATCCATTTAGGGAATAAAGATTTGTTTGGCCGATCAAACTCTACGTTTAAGACTGGTTTAAAGGCCCTATGTATCATTTGCAAGATAAAACATTTCACAGATTCGTGGAATAAGGAAGAATGTTGGTAAACTAGCCTGAAGAAATTTTGGCAACTTAGATGCATCAATGCTTCAGAAAACCTTGAAAATCTATATATTTGGTGTACAAGTAAATGGTAAAAAGTCCAGTGCACAGGACTTTTTTTTAGAAAACCACTTTCGGTTGTCAATTTCCAGCATGAAATACCATTTTGGACGGAAATAAATTCATGTGGTGTTTGTTACCATTGCTATCAACACTTTGAGTAAGGTTTTTCTTGTCAACTCATGAAAAACAAAATTGGGTCATTGCAAATTATACAATGGGCCTTTAAAGGAGTGTGTCCAGGTCACATTTTTGACCCACCCATCTTTCCCATGGGTGTTGTGATTTTGATACCATATCAATTGTCATTTTTTCCCTCATCATTCTAAAACTTCGCATTCTCAATTCGTATATTTTCAAGGATATCGTCGAAAAAAGAATGATTACCTCAACATGTAAACTTTATACGACCTCGTAAATCTAACACTTTTCTCACTTTACTCGTATATTTTACTCAATTCCTTTCAAAAATAGGGTAACTTCGAAAAGCCATTTTTACAAATGCACGAAGACATCACATTTTGACTCCTGTTTTTATGGAACGACACCTACCCTACAGTAGTCCAAAAATATGACTTAATTTAATTAATATCTCTTACCTCCGTCCACGGCGAGATCTGCCTTCACTTGAAGCCGAACCAATCAGCCTCTCCCCTGAAACACATTCACATTATTAAAAAAAACCAACAAATTAAATTAAATTAGATTTAAATTAAATTAAAAAATTAAATTAAATAAAAGCAATCATTTAGGTGGTTCGAAGGAGATAACTTTAGCCCTTAGACGGCAACAAAAAGAGTAACATACTTTTCTAAAAAAACCTTGTTTCATCACAACTGGCCGTGCTAACACAGCTTACACGGCTCGCTAGCTAACACACTGCGGCCATATGGCTACAATTGTAAGCATGCACCTACCTTCGGCAACAGCCCTGGTTGGACTGGGACCGTTCAGAGCTTCACCGAGGGGAATCGCCTCATACCCACTGGGAACGTTCTCCTGACTTGTCGGCTGCAAATGATACAGAAAAAGATGATAAATGATAAAAACTAGAAAGGCTTCATGTGTGCTGAAGACCATTTATTTAGACATCAGTAACTGAAAAAAATGTAAAAAAAAGTGTTAGTTGGAATTAAGAGGCTCGTCAATGCGCACGTGAGGCCAAATTCGTGCCACGAATTACGCAGCTCCATAGCAAAGGCATGGGGCTGCGTATTTCGTGGCACGAATTTGGCCTCACACGCGCATTGACGAGCCTGTGCCTTTAACTGGGACACCCCCTTTGGGCTCTCGATAACATCACTTTATAAATACTAATGTCAGCATTAATTATTATTTATTGTTACTGAATAGTTCAGTTTTTGTCACACGCGCTTCAGGCGGAAACACCTGTAGATTGCTGGGTTCCAAACCACATGTTCCATTCTTTGGATGGGATGAAAAGCTGTGGGATAATGTATTGTGTATTATAACTAAAGGATCTCAGAGCTTTGGCTAACAGAAGAATATACCAAGCACGATATGTGACGAAGGGACTCCCATGGAATACACTACATAGACCCTTTGCAGGGGCGGCCATGACAGAAGGCAATCACATTGTCACCATGTGTCATGCATGAGTTGGCACTTTGTGGATCTATTATCACATCATTTAAATATGAAAACCTGCCCCCTGTCATGGCCGCCGATGCAAAGCTTCTATACCCACAAACTTGTCATGAAGTATGAAGATCTTTCTAATGTACGCACCTGGTGATCCTCAGTCTCAGTGGGTGTGGCCACGGCTGAACCAATTTTCCTCAAGGCTCGGATTTGAAGGAGAGCTCTAAAGGCTAAAAAAAGAGGGAATAAATTGCTTAATTATCAATTGCTCGCTTGTACAATTTGTAGGATTTATTCCCCTCAGCTGCACCTCAGGAGATAGTCCCAATCATCCAACGCCTCGGGGTCATTAGTTTTTACTATTTCCCCTCAAACTATGTTATAAGTGTATACTGTGAAAGTTACATTTCAATTATGGAAGTTTTTTTTTTTTAAAGGGCATTGTATATTTGACCCAGTTACGTCCAAAACTGCCATTTTAACATGTTATATGATATAACATGTTAATTTAACAATTTATGCTTACAAAATTATGTAATAACTTACGTGCACGACAAATGGGACAGCAGCTTGCCTGGTAGCGCAGGGAATCAGCTGCAAAAAAAATAAAAATATTAATCACATATCCTTTACAAGTAAAGTGTCATGTAACCTCTAACCTGCAATTTCCCCCAAAAAAATTGACTACATGTATTTCAATGAACACGACAGAGCATTTTTAATACTACTTATACGGACGCCAAAGCTATTTCTGACAGGGTCACTTTGAACCATCAGTGCTTAGTTAAGGTATTCTAGATTTCGTGGTGTCATAAGAAAGAGGACACGGTGATGAAACGGATAGTAGTTCTGTTTTTCAAATTTCTCAGTCATTCCCAAGTAATCGGCAATTTAATCTTGGTTTCCTTTTTTTCTAGGACATCCTGTATAAGCTCACCGCATGTGCTGCACAGGCAGAGGTGCCTACAGGGCAGTATGAGTGTGTCTCTAGCATCCGACATGCAGATGACGCAGTCTGATCCGACATCATCGGCAAACTCATCTTCCTCCATCGTCTACCGAACCAAAACACATAAAGAAAAAAACTTGGTACAAATGTGGACAAATGTCAATGAGTTTGGGAAATCTGGATGCGGTGATAAACAACTTGGCTCAACCGGGATTCGAACTGTGGACCTTCTGTTTAACGTGCAGATGCCCTACCAATTGAGCTATAAAGCCAACTGGTTGTCTTGAATCACGGTACTGCAGTTGTTCCTCACTGATTGGGATTGGCTATCACATCAGCCTAGCAAGCCCTACAGAGTGATAAACCCTTTAATGAGATAATTACCCCTCTCGGAGATCACTTAAGATACGACCCAAACTCCTGCCGGGCTTGCCCCAATTATAGAGGGAAAAACTTTCATTTTTTGTCATCACTGGGTTTCATGCTGTCTCTGACATTATCAACCTTCCAGAAACCTTAAGCGTATTTTGAAGGATCGAGGCTAAATGGGTCATAAAATGCCAAATCAACCAATTTTCTAAAAAGTTCCCGGGTGACCATCTCAGATTTTCATAAAAACTTGACTTTGGTATATATTTTAAAGGGTGTAATGAAAACAAAAAACTTGCAAAAAAAATGTTTTCCAATCATGTAATTTGTCTTTAAAGGCCCTATGTATCATTTGCAAGATAAAAGGTTTTGTAGATTTGTGGAATAAGAGTGTAACATATCTAAGAAAGAATTTTGGTAAACTAGCCTGAAGAAATTTTAGCTACTTAGATGCATCAATGCTTCAGAAAACCTTGAAAATCTGGATTTTGTGTACAAGTGAATAGTAAAAAAGTCCAGTGCACAGGACTTTTTTTTAGAAAACCCCCTTTGGTTGTCAATTTTTAGCATGAAATACTATTTTGGATGGAAATAAATTCATGTGGTGTTTGTTACCATTGCTATCAACACTTTGAGTAAGGTTTTTCTTGTCAACTCATGAAAAACAAAATTGGGTCATTGCAAATGATACAATGGGCCTTTAAAGGAGTGTGACCAGATCACTTTTTTTTACCCATAACTCCCCGGGACTTACCTTATGGGTCATGAGATTTTTATATCATAACATCCGTTATATTTGTCTGATTACGAAACTGAAACTCCCGCGCTTCTAGGCCACATATTTCCGAGGATATCGTCGAAAATCCACCGATTATTTGTAAACTAATTTTCCAGTATCAACGTTTATCCGCTGAAAGCATACTCGATAGTTTTGTTCAATTTTTTACTGGAAATTGCGAATGTTTTCGGGTTTTTGGGACATGGGAGGTGTGTATGGGAGTTACTTGATAATATTGGTAAGTTACATCGAAAACTATTTTCCAGAAACTCTGGTCACGCTCCTTTAATCCAAATCCACATCACTTAGTTTATTATACTCAAAGTAATCTTTATGAAGTACTTTTCATGAAAATTGTTTCATGCTAATTATTATTCCATACCTTGGGTGGTTCACCCGTGTTTTTGTTCTCGATGCCAAAGATCTCTTGCAGCATGTAGTACACACCATCTACCATCTGTTTCTGCTTTAGAGGCTTGATAACGCAGGATCCCGTGGGTTCCGTAGACTGCTCCACGGTGGCAAAGAGTGCATGGCTGTGGCCTGCATGCTCGTCACCTTCCTCAATGATGCACTGGATTACAATGGGGATCACCTCCTTGCCTGGTGTGTAATTCCACTGCCATAGAGATACCACATAAGATAAACACAGCATGGGATGAGAGAAAAATCATATGGTTCTCATCCGCGCTGCGTTCCAGGGCCCCTTATTTAGGATTTTTATCAATGAAATCTATGCTTTAAAACCACTCTACTCAGTTAAAGTCATAAAAATCCTATTTGGAGCTTGCTTTGGGGGTTAAAACAAAGGTTTTTAGTTTTTATGCTAATGCAAATATGCATATTCATGACCAAGGTCACGATGTCACAAGAGGCAAACACAGAAAAATCACATTCAACTGTGCACAAAAGATTCCACTTTTTTCTCAATTTTCCTGAAACATTTGTAATCCATGGCAGTTTGAGTTTGTTTAACATGTTGCCTGCTGTAAGCCATGACAAAACTGGGGGTAGAAACTGCAGCAATTTGCCACAAGTCCAACTTGAAGTCTTATGTTTTTTCTTAACTTTTTCCTTCTGTCTTCCTTATGTGATGCACTCAAAACAGCGCCCTCTGTCTGTGATTTATTGCAATGAAATCTTCAAAGTTGAAAAAGGCCACCTTTTATTGATTTTCCATCCAAACGAACAATAGTATGTCTTGCTGAACAAGTAATCCGTCATTATGAAGCAAAGATTAGGCACAAAGTTGTTCAGCATGTCACAGGCCCTTTAAAGGCAGTATACATGATTGGTATCTCAAAAATCAAAAATGTTCACAGATTTACGCCTAACTTACACAGTATAAACATGATGACCGTAGAAAACTTCCCCTGAAATGGTTTTGTCTGAAGTGCTGTAGTCTTTGAGAAATGAGTAAAACAATTAGTTTTCGTCTCATGAGACGAAAATTCAATTCGCCCCAAAACCATTTCGCCCAAGTGCCATTTCGCCCCCAAACCACTTCGCCCGAGTGCCATTTCGTCCCGAATCACTTCATCCGAACACTACATCGCCCAAATGCTAAGTGGTTCAGGGCGAAGTGGTTTTGGGGCGAAATGACTGCAAACCCTTTATTGACTGTTTTCTCAAAAGTTAGACGAAGTACGGAGCTGGTTTTTGCTCAGGTTGGTTTTAATCATGCATATCTTCAATCACACAGGGGGATAAAACTATTTGTAACAGTTTACCAATCATGTATACTATCTTTAAGGAACCGTTTGCAAACGTTGGCAGCATTCACTAACACTTTCGAGTGGCACGAGTTGTGAGCCACCAACATTGGCCAACCGACATTTGGTTGATCATTCTGTGTTGAATATTGATGATACATTGTACATAAAAGAATATCCATTGAAATATAAAGGGATCACAAAGAATGAATTAAGAAATAAACTAAATCCCATCAAAGTTACCTCATCTTCGTCAAACACAGCGGGGTCAAAGGTGAAGGCTGGCTGGTAGAATGTTTGACTGGAACCCCGCTCATAGTGGAATGTTTCTGATCTCAATGACTGGTCATTGGCAATATACCTTGGGAGGAACAAGAATGAAACTCATTTCGTTTTTTTTTTTTCATTTTTAAAAGCTTGTATTCTGGACAAAATTGTGTAGGTTTTTCATACATGCATTCCTTCTCAGTTCTGTTGCTAAATTTGTCTACTCATCAGTTGTTTTTATGTTTTTTTTCTTCCAGTGATTATAGTGATTTCAACAAGGGTTTACTGTATTTCCATTGTGTTTCTGGCCATGCGTTGCTTAAAGCCCCACACATAGAGAGCCATGGGAGACCAGTGTTTATCGGTCATGCTAAATAGCGTCAACAAGCGTCAACAAGCGTCAACACACACAGCTAGCGTCAACAAAGCGTCAACAAGCTGTAGATAACTTTTGGTGTCAAAATGCTATGACAGGAAACCTACTAGAAACAAAATAGTCTTGTTCGATAAAAAAGAAAGGTGAACTTTCCCACTTGGAGCCGCTAAAAAATGCAATGAAACAAGGACTACCGAAACCGGATTTCGATGGCGGTCGCCATCTTGCTCATGTGGCAGTCCAATTGCGCATGCGCGATTGTTCCATTTAATAAGGTGGGGGTGTTGTGATGTCGAGTACCAGTAGCGTAGCGTATAAACGTAAACCTTAATGAAAAGTTTAATATTCAAAGTAGAAATGGAAGCTGTTTAATTTTTTTTCGTACAAAATGACAACAAAACTGGGCCCTCACAACCTGACGGGATCATATTATTGCTCTTTTGTTCATGAAATAATCATATTATTGCTCTTTTGTTCATGAAATAAAAAAAGTTGTTAGTTTGTTTTGTTTTGTTTTTGTTTAAAGGGGAACTTTTGCACGTCAGATTCATTTAGATCTTTACAAGTATTAATTCTTTCCTGGGAACAATAATGACAAAAAATAAAATTAAAATAAAAACAGGTCCCTATCTACAGGCGTCGGCGTCACTTTCCTTTCAGATTCTGTTTTGGCTATAACTCTCCATGCGTTTTGGGTGTAGCTAGCACCTCAAAAATTGTGTTCTTTTGAAATAATATTTTTTCCCTTTTAGTTGAGGCATCAAAGAAAACAAAAAGGGCAAACTTTAATAGTTATTAAACAAAACGAAACAGTCAACATCATGAAGTCAGGATCCGGTTTTGGGTTCAAAGCTTCAAGCTTTTCCAAGTAAGAATTAGATACTAGGTGCATCATGCCTGATGATTTCCCTTGATGTTGCCGGTGACGCTTAACCTAATCAATACAGGCCTGACAGCTGCCAGTCAACGTCACCGCAACGCGGGTTGGTAATCTCTCAAAGGCTCCCGACTGGTATTGTGTTGACTAATTACGATACATTTGTAAGCGTATTTTCCTTTAGGATTCTGATCTGGCTAAAACAGACTTGGTCTCGGACTGGCAGAAAAGTTGATTCTCCTGCCGTGCGTTTTAGATGTAGCCATAGCACCTTGAAAAAATTGTGTTCTTTTGAATTGGTATTTTTATTTTAAAAGAAGAAAACTTATTCGCTTTCAGGTGAGGTATCAACGAACAAAAAATCGGCAAACTTTAATAGGCCTAAATTGTTACAAAACGAAACAGTCAACGACACGATGTCGGGGTCCGGTTTTTTGGTTCAAGCTTTTCTAACTAAGAATTAGATAGGGTACATCAGGCCTGATGATTTCCCTTGATGTTGCCGGTGACGCTTAACCTAATCAATACAGGCCTGACAGCTGCCAGTCAACGTCACCGCAACGCGGGTTGGTAATCTCTCAAAGGCTCCCGACTGGTATTGTGTCGACTAATTACCATAATCATTAACGCACATTATAAAGCGGACAAGAGAGTTAAGAACTACTATCAAATCAAATTAAAAGCTATAGGGTCACTCCTGATATGGGTATAGTCCAAACCCTTTAACACGTTTTTATTCATGTAGATAACGCCTTTTGTAGCCGTTACACATGTACATTGTCTTTAAGAATTTCAAACGAATTTCAACAGGCAACGGTTGCGTTTTCGTTTTCTAATAAAATTAATGAAGTAAAATAATAAATTTTAGAGAAATGTAGAATGTTTATTGAATCTCTAAATTGTTTTTAAAAATATTATTTATGCCCGTGTCATCGTAATTGTGGCTTCCCGATACATGTATTTAATTTGACATGACTGATACTGTCAAGGGTGCAATCAATAGTGCTTCGGGGTTCGACTACAATTGTCATTGAACTTCTCCAAGGCACCATCCGTTAAGCCCTCAATTGCGTCTGATAGAGGCGGTACGCTTTTGATCGCCGAAGACGCGGAGAGATGATGACGCTATTGTTCTGCGACAAAGCGTGCCGATTTCAATACTTGCGGGAAATCAAACACATCAATACGGTCAATCTCTACATAAGGAAGCACTTTTTGGGATAGGAAATCACTCTGCTTGCAGAACCTCTACACTTGTTCATCCCATGCTGCCTTCAAGAGTTGTATCTTCGTCACCGAGAATTGTCATAAAGATCTGTTCGTCGGTTTCGTCAATCCTTTCTCGTCTCCAGCTTACACCCATCACAAGCACAGGTCTTCTCAAGTTTAACTGCTGCCTAGAAGGTGAGTCGACTTTCTGAAAAACATGCAACCTTTGCAAGAATCGGGCTAGTATGTTTAATATACGTCCACAAAAAGGTTGTTGTAACTTTAAAAAAATTTCAACTAGCCTAATATCTTTATAAAACGGCATTTATCTAATCTCTAAACATCTGTTGACCTTCTTGGATTAAAGTTTTCTCCTTTAGACCACCTCAAAATATTTTCTTTATTTTGAGTGTACTGTTTCATGCAATAAATTTCAAATTTTAACTAAACTACAATGAAGGTCACACAATTTAAAGGTTTTAATACTTTGTAAAGTCGTTTATAAAGTTATTCTTTTTCTTTTTGTCCCATGCTTAGATATTGAATTTTTTTTCATCAGAATAATAAACAAACAAAACTAATAAAGTGCATTTTGCATGATATGAGGTGATGCAGAAATTTCGAACATGGATTAATTTTATGAATTAGTGGTATTCAAGTACCCCTAGAACTATGGGGAATACTTATCCCCCATAGGTCATGTGGTTTTTTTCCAATATGGCAGCGCCTGAAGTTTAAGATCGGACAGAAACTTTTCTTGCTAGCGCAATAATCCGCTGCCCAATCGCCACCAAACTCCGTCTGATAGTTCTTGAGACACTCACCTTGCGTGTGTCTACGGAATTTCAGTACTATTTGTCCATTAAATTGTCCAGAAATGATGTTTCAAAATCAACGGGTACATGTGCGATCCATTCACATGTGCGTGTTTCAGGCGCCTGAACCACGCATGTGGATTATTGCGCTAGCAAGAAAAGTTTCTGTCCGATCTTAAACTTCAGGCGCCGCCATATTGGAAAAAACCCACATGACCTATGGGGGATAAGTATCCCCCATAGTTCTAGGGGTAGTATTCAAGGTGTATCAAAAACGTTTACACTCATAATTTTTGTTTAATGAAACAAATGCCAAGGGGGTCATTGTGAGCATAGGGTCATTCCGTGTCAATTCAACCAGCTTTTGGACCTGACCCTCATTGAAATGAAATTTAGTGTGTTGATTGGACTCCTTGAGAAACCCCGAGAACTAAAATATTATGTCATTTGGTCAATTAATTTGAGATACAGGTCAACGAATTTTGACTAATTAGCATGATTTGCTAGGTTTAGACAGTTATATCTCTAAAAGTAATGGACCTAGAGAGATAAACTTTACATCATTTTAAAGCTCTTGAAATGGCCTTCATGTTATATTATAACATCAAAATTGTATCTCGTACCACAAAAAAGTTATGTAAATTTATAACCTTTGCAAAAATGCGTGTTTGTCAAAATGCGCAATTTTTATTTTATTTGTTAGCTTAAAGGAATGCGACCAGATCACTTTTTTTTACCCATAACTCCCCGGGACTTACCTTATGGGTCATGAGATTTATATATCATAACATCCGTTATATTTTTTCTGATTACGAAACTGAAACTCCCGCGCTTCTAGGCTGCATATTTCCGAGGATATCGTCGAAAATCCACCGATTATTTGTAAACTAATTTTCCAGTATCAACGTTTATCCGCTGAAAGCATACTCGATAGTTTTGTTCAATTTTTTACTGGAAATTGCGAATGTTTTCGGGTTTTTGGGACATGGGAGGTGTGTATGACGAGTGCGGTATATTCTCATATCACCCAAAACGAGGTCCAGTATTATTATTGTTATATAAAATGAAGTATTTTCTCAAACAGTGAACAACACATGATGCCATTTAAAGGCACAGGCTGGTCAGCAATGAACGCGTGCCAATTCGTGCACCTCCATATAGCATTGATAAAACTGAACGAGCCGAAGACGAGTTCGGTATTTTCATGACGAGTGCGGTATATTCTCATATCACCCAAAACGAGGTCCAGTATTATTATTGTTATATAAAATGAAGTATTTTCTCAAACAGTGAACAACACATGATGCCATTTAAAGGCACAGGCTTGTCAGCAATGAACGCGTGCCAATTCGTGCACCTCCATATAGCAAAGGCATGAAGCTGCATATTTCGTGGCACGAATCTGGCACGCGCGCATTGCTGACGAGCCTGTGCTTTTAATGTCATTGTTCAATTGTTAATATTTTGTGTCAAATTGTACATTTAGTTTCATCACTTTTTTCCCCTGTTCTCAGGACTTGACGATTAAGCATTTAAAAACCACTTTGTACTTAATATTCTTTATTAAACTTTGGCCCAACGAACCTTCTAAGTCTTAAGCCCTGTCTGCATTAGACTTAAACAAACTTATGTGACAAAAATGTAAGTTAGAGGTGAATTTAGAAACACGAGAAAATTGCAGTGCCCAGACTGGGATTCGAACCCAGGTCCTTGGCATACATGGCCAACTGCTCTACCAACTGAGCTACGGTATCTGGGCATCCCGCCGGAGCATCACAACAGCAACCGCTTGATGATTTTTCGCGACAAAAGTATTTATGGAATCTGTTGCAAAGTGGGAAGTAGGCCTATATCTTAAAATTGTATTATCTGTTCATTCCAGGAGGCAATTTCCTACAACGTACCGGTAGGCCTATTTGTTCAATGTAAAGGAAAAATTACCATGCACGGACCATACTTCACCACCTTTGCCCCATTGTAAGCGCAACAACAGGGGGCGCAGAAAAAAATCACAAAAAATATTGCATATGATTGCACGCAAAGCAGCCGGTCAGAAACTAAACGGATCATCACGCGCACGCCTACGCCCTCTCCCTTCGCACACTTCACAAACTGCCTCGGCTGGCAGCAGTTTCACACACTTTTGTATCGAGGCTGGCATGACAAAAACACAATTTTAATGGAAATGCAACATTTGCGACGGAAATGTCAATTCTATCGAGCTATTAATTATCGATTCCATTAATTATTGTCCTTAAATTCGAGTTGTGGCATCAACTAAAAAAATACCAAATCTTGTGCACTATTATTAAACTGAAGGCAATTTTTAAAGGAGAAAATGTGATTTTTCTACAGAAAAGCAACATTTGCGACAAAAGTGCAAGTGAGGATATATCCTTAAATTATATTATCTGTTGATTCCAGGAGGTAATTTCCTTCAAATCTTTGTTTAATGTATACGAAAAAAATACCGTTTTTTATTACTAGGCTATTTTCCCTATTTTATTGACTGACTAGGGCGTACTATAGCACATGTAGCATCCATGGTAGCATGGAGGTCCTACCTCCATTAGTACTATAGTATAGTACTTATGTAGGCATATATATTCCTTAGTAAAATTTTGCATTTTTGTCATCAAACTGGTAGGCCTAACATTTTCACATGTAATAACAAAAAAAAACCTAGGTGTCCGTGCATAGTATTAAATGACCTAAAACTCATTTGACTCACCTCAACCAACCACCAAACCCCAGGAAGGTTCCTTTCTCCACGCCTCAACAACTCACGTACAGGCCGCCTACCTAGTTTCTAGTACACAAGGCTAAACTTGGTTTTGACTCCCCTATAGAAAAATGGAGCGGTCCAGCACAATTAAAATGGCGGCCGGGGAGTTGTATGAACGGCACCGATGAGTTCGTGCTTTGTCGCTCAATATTTCACACTTAAAAACATGTGCAGTTAAAGTAATACAGTAGATATGATATTTAGGAACCTAATGAGTATTGTCAATACATTATTTACGCAAGAAAGTGCCTGTATTATTTGTTGACGCTTTGTTGACGCTTGTTGACGCTTGTTGACGCTTGTTGACGCTAATTAGCACGACCCGTGTTTATTACTGCATAGACAATTCTCTTGCACCATGGCAAAACGACTGGAATCACGCAAAAATTGACGTGAGTTGCCTCGTGAAAATACAGCGTAGAGGGAATTTTGTGTGAGCCGATGCAATGAAAATCACAAAATCACAAAAACCCTTGGTGCTGACTTTGTGGCTTTCAGTGCATGCTTTCACTCTAAATTCTGTCAGTGCCAAGTTTTTCTGAAGTGACGCACGTCAAATTTACGCGCACAATGCATCGCTCCTCTCGGATTTTGCAACAAATTTCATGGAAAATGATTGATCTTGTGACTCCTGACACAGAAAAAAACCCTCCTGGATTGTCAATTAACAACCTTAGAGATTTATATATGTATCTAAAGTCAGGAGATCAACCTACTTTCCATGCATCTTCTTTCAAATCCGTGAAAGTTGGCAGCCCTGCGCATAGTAAATGTTTAGTGTGAAACCAACCCAATACTCACACAGCATGGCCAGCTTGTATTTCCTCCTGTGCAAAGAAGTACACCGTGATCGCTGTGCGTGCCTCGGCATCAAACACAAACTCAATTGAGTAATGAGTGTCATCTTTGTCCTCACCTTCCCTGTGGGAAAAAAGTAGTAAAATGTATTTTACTACTTTTAGTACAGGACTGCATATTGATCACGTTCAAAAAACGTCACTTCCTACAAATTTCCACGTGCGTATTTTTTTGTGACGCGCATCGGTTGCGCTGTAATTCGAACAAATTTTGAGCAACACGCGCGCGTATTTGGAACATGTTCCAGGGTGTGCGTGCGCGTACTTTATGGCGTTTAATACGCAGTAGCATTTTTTCCTACGAAGATGGCGTCTGTGAACGTGATCAATTGGCTGTTTTTGCACAAAACGAAAACGAAAGTAAGAACTGTAACAAAACTCACCAAAAATTCAAGGACTTTACTAAACATGTTGTATATAAAAATGAAATAGGTTAATCATCGTGGTATTCAGAATAAACAAATACTCATCTGGACCCAATTTTATGGCGCTGTTTAACAGCCGATTTTATGCTAACGGAAGCTCTGGCTATTTCATGGAGACCGTAACCTTAAGCACTGCCAAACGTTTGCTAGCTTCAGAGGCAAATTTGCTAAACACTAGTGACGCAACAATGCCCGTTTCCAAGCATGCGCATGCTTAAGCGGGCCGCGGTTGTGACATGAAATAGCCATAAAGTTAGCACAACTTTTTTGCTACAGCAAGCACATGTTTTCAGCTAGCGCTTAAGCAGTGCCATGAAATTGGCCCCTGCTGTCTTATGATGTGGTTAGCGTAACAACTGCAACATTTCGACCGCAATTTGCAAGTCTTCATCAAGCCTAATTGCGTTGACCCACATGGTGAAACAGTAGTTGAGTATTTGTTTATTATTTATTATGTTGTGTATAGGTAGGTTCCTGATGGTATCTCTATTCCTGAAAAGAAAAAAAAAGAGGGGCCAGTCTCAGGTCAACCGTAGGCCAATCGCAAGCAAATCGCAAGCATATCGCAGGTCAATCGCAAGCCAATCACTTGCAAGCCAGTCACAACACGGACAAGCCAGATGGAAATCGGATGCAAGTCTTACGTTACAGCCTTGACTAGTTTCAGGGAATCTTTCCGGATGTTCACCAGGCTTTTGAGGGTCTTTGTCGGCTCATTGGGTTGGAGTGCAGGGTACGGAAACTGTTGGGGAGAACAAATCAAGATTTTAGTTATATATCCTTATTTTCATACAAAACAAAGTCGCTATAAATGGACATCACAATAACAAACATTCTCCAAAAGGAGCGCATGTTGCTCAATATTTGTTTGAAATACGGCGCAGCTGATGCGCGTCACAAAAATATATTCTCAAGATACTAATGTACGTGGCAATCTGTAGGAACCCCAAGATCCTGAGAGTGACCAATAGTGGGTCAGATTTCATTAAATAAAAGACCTAAAGAGGGGGGAGGGGGAGGGGGGCGGGGGCAATAGACATGTACTAGTAACTGAATTATTCCAGTCCATATGTTTTTATAACACTGTCCAAAATATAAAAACAGGCAATTCAACAATTAAAAGAAATCCTTTTGGTTTCCCTAGATTCAATTATTTATATAATATTGGATGGCTTTGAGGGTGATATGAGAATATACCGCACGAGTCATGAAAATACTGAACAAGCCGAAGGCGAGTTCGGTATTTTCATGACGAGTGCGGTATATTCTCATATCACCCGAAAAGACATCCAGTATTAATATTGTTATATAAAATGAAGCTTTGTTTTGAAAGATTGGTGTTGAAAACGTCAGTTTACAAATGCATGTGCTTTTGTTACTGTTGTACAGTATTTTTGTTACTGTACTCTGGCGCGCGTTGCACACGCGCATGCAATCCATTCCCTCGATCCATGACGCGCGCGTACGCGTGTGTTCGTGGTCCCCGCAACGTGTCGCACATCGAATCTGGGCTCTGTGCTGCACAGTAACAGAAACGCACAGTGTCCGCAAAAGCTTCATTTTATATAATAATGAATTTTACTGTACATGTACATGTTACATGCAGATCATGTGAGTGAACCCTTAGTGATTACAAATGAAGAGTTTCATCGCAAAATGCTGAACATCCATTTTTGGCATTTGAAGAAAACTGCCATATTACAACTACCGGTACATGTACCTGCATGTACTACACCAAATGGCAAATTCCAATAAAACTTTTTTTTTTATTGTGGGATGTAACACAATTTAAATGCCTATATTATTTTTTTTTTTTTATGTGGCGTTTATTGATTTTTGCGATGAAACTCGTGCCTGAAATTTTTGAGTGGGAAGTCACATCCTTTGGAGTAGTGTACACAGTATACATACTGGGGCAGGCCTTGAACTCAGATAATTCAAGTCGGAATTTTCTCCAAACAGATAGGACTCTGGTTGAGGGACGTCAAATCGCTGGCCACCCATGCTGAAGTAACTGCCGAAGTAGCAGCCTGAAAGAAAAACAAAATAAAAATAAAATGATTAATTACTAAACACCAAGGATAGAATTTTAAATAAAGTCACTGGCCTACAATATGCAAAGTGTGAATGTGAAGTAGATATTGGAGTTAAATAAGCTGCTGATTTTCGGAAGGTATTATATTTGGTATAAATAATAATAATAATAATAGCAATCTTATATAGCGCCAAATGCCAGGGCCTCTAGGCGCTTTACAGTATAAACCAAAGCGATAACATACATATATACATGTACATAAATTTAAAAAAGATTAAACGTTAAAACCAAAGAGCATCATCAAGAGCATCAAGTCTGGTAATACTGAACAAAAAGATGTGTCTTAAGCTGGGACTTGAAATTACTGATGGAATGAATTTGACGCACGGCATGCTGTTAGGAAGACCATTCCAGAGGTGTGCCGCTGAAAAAACAAATGATCTATCACCATAGAATTTTGTTGATGAGCGAGCAGGTACCCTCAATTGACAGTCTGATGATGATCTTAGAGACCTAGATGGGGTATACAACTGGACAAGGTCAGAAAGATAACCCGGAGCTATGTTATGAATGGCCTTAAAGGTAAGTAAAAGAGTCTTAAATGCTAATCTTTGCTTGACTGGAAGCATGTTCGCGACTAATTCTTCCTACATGTTGCACCCTGTTTACACTTGATCCCGAGCTCGGGATCGAACACCGAGCTCGGGATCAGCCCCGGATCACAACTAAGTGTAAACGCTCTCGGAACCAAATTGGCCCCGGATCAGACCCCGAGATTTTGGTCTCGCGTTGGCGGAGGGTTCGATCCCGAGCTCGGGATCAGTTTGCGGTTAGACAAGCAATTAGTCTTTACCGCAACCTGCCACATCCGCTCCACAGCCGTAGCGGGGGAAAAGCCCGCGAAATTCAAGTGGCCTTGTACACTGTACATGCACAACCCATACACACACAGAGCATGACCTTTGACTGCAACTTCTGGCACCGCGCTCGAGACCAACTACAGAATGTAAACGCGGCACTCAGGATCATTGCGGTTAACACTAACGCCTTCTTATCAGGGGACCAATCTTGATCCCGAGCTCGGGACCAGTGTAAACACGGTGTAACAATGACATGATAATGCCCAAGAAAGTGTTAATTTGGTTAGGACACATGATTTTAGCAGAAAGAAAATTTCAAGTTTTTCTTGGAAAACACTTGGGACTTTTATGTAATGTTCCATAGACTTAGTGCATAGAGTCTCAACAGGCAAACTTGCATGGTATTATTTCTGTCTAAACCAGGATGTAGGCCTAACATGTTAAACTGGCAAACAGACAATTTTTTGAAATTTGATTTAGATCTAACTTAACAATCATATAAAATACCTCCCAAAAATACTATTCATGACAAGAAAACAAAATAAATCACAAATATTAGGCTGAAAATTTGAGAGTATCAGTAAGTTAACGACTTGACCGTAAACAGTGACACGACCCGATACCGCGCTGTTTCGCTTCCATACCCGAATTGGAAATCAAACTGAAGTTTACTTTTCCGACTATTTTTTATAGCATAATTTCTACTCACATTGGAACCTCCATGCAAAATATCCAAATGCACAGGATCCGTATTTCGAAAGAAAAAGACTTTTAACATGTTTAATGACATTGACAATTAAGTAACGAGCTTGTCCGAACATGCCGAACATGGAAGAGGCTGGTACCCATTCATGAATCATGTACTGTGTCACACTGCGCTGAGCTTCTGGGAACCTGCGTTCGCGAGTAAACGCTTTACAAATTTGTTCGGAGGGAAAAAAATTAAATTTGCTGAGATCCACGGACTGAACAAAAAATAAAGGTATTTTTTTTCGTATACATTGAACAAAGATTTTAAGGAAATTACCTCCTGGAATCAACACATAATGTAATTTTAAGATATAGGCTACTTCCCACTTGCACTTTTGTCTTCTTCAAAAATTGCCTTCAGTTACTGAGTTAGTGCACAAGATAACCATTTACGCACGCGCGCAGTGGCGAGCGCCCTCTGTTGTGGCGCTTTAATATGCACAGATCGCTCGCCTCATTTTGTGCATTACTTTATGCAGTAATTTTATCATTTATCTCAGAAATGCAACATTTGCGACGGAAGTGTCAGTGGGAAGTATATCTTAGAATTGAATAAGCTATCGATTCCAATATATAAATTCACGGTATTTTTTTCGTATACATTGAACAAAGATTTTAAGGAAATTACCTCCTGGAATCAACACATAATGTAATTTTAAGATATACTTCCCACTTGCACTTTTGTCGCAAATGTTGCTTTTCTGTAGAAAAATCACGTTTTCTTCTTCAAAAATTGCCTTCAGTTAGTGCACAAGATAACCATTCACGCGCGCGCGCAGCGCCCTCTGTTGTCGCGCTTACGCACAGATCGCTCGCCACGTCATTTTGTGCATTACTTTATGCAGTAATTTTATCATTTATTTATCTCAAAAATGCAACATTTGCGACGGAAGTGTCAGTGGAAAGTGTATCTTAGAATTGAATAAGCTATCGATTCCAACATATAAATTTACCCAAATCCGTGTTCAATGTATATGAAAAAAATACCAAATTCACCCAAATCCGTGTTCAATGTATATGAGAAAAAAAATCCAAAATAAAAATAAAACTAGTAAAACTAAAGAACGACTTTTCCTTCCTCTTTTATTTTCTGGCACTTTTCCTTCCACCGTGAGTGACTTACCCGTCTTGGGAGGGTATCTGTACGCTGCTGAGGTATTGATGTCAAGTTCTTGGACATTGGATCGTTGCATACTTGTAAAACCTCCCATTGTGAAAGGGTTTATTTGCAAATTAATTGCCACACAAAACCACGAAAAACCTGAGCAACACTAATTTCCTAATTTCCCAAAATGGCGCAGACAGAATTCCATTGGACAGCCTATAGAGGGCGCGCTTTATGACACCGATAAATGTCTCTGGAACACAGACATATAAACCTATAGACAGCCAGGTCCTATTTAAAAACTATTTGCCGCGGCGCCCGACTAAAACAAAACCGTGGGCAAATTCACCTCTCGGTACAGGGATTTTACGCACAGTCGAACTGTTCCAGTCAAAAAATTGTATGAAGCAATTTTTTTATTTTAACCAAAAAAAACCTATGTTTCTGTCGTACGATGTTGTCATAAAATGTATCAAATCTGATGTATTATTATAGGGGCGTTCGAGATGCTTACACCGATGCTTACACCGTTCGATATGCTTACACCGGGAAGTCACCAGAAGATGCAAAACGAACGACACGGGGTTTCGCTTTGAATTATGGGAACACAGGTCAAAGGTTGTTGCCGGGTGGCGCTTTATAAACGCTGTTATCGTTTGACTCACGATGAAAAATGAAGTCGGCGCCACGCAAAATTAGTTGCCGCAATAAACTTTGTCAATGCCCACAGACATCTACTGATTAAGCAAAATGTATTTACAGCCCCATTCCCTCTTATTTTGTGTCATAAATCTGTGTTTTTCTTCGTACTCACGTTGCGATTCCAAACTGTCCGCCATGTTTTACTGCTCACGGTTACTAGGTGACGTCATTACACCGAGTTTACACCACAGACCCGCTCGCGAGCTCGGGCAGTAGTGGCTGCCACCGGGGCAGACTCGTGTAACACGTGATGGCTAAAAGAACGCTCCGGTGTAAGTTGGTGTTACCCGGTGTAAGCATCTCGAACGCCCCTAATAAACGCTGTCAGTGTTCCATAGCACAGATATATAAACGCATAGATCAAAAATCTTGCATTGAAAATCGTGATTTGGAAAAGTACGCGCGCGCGGATTCAAAGCGCTCGCGGCTATTCCAAAACGCGCGTACACCGTGCGTATTTTACGCGCTCCTAAGTAGGGGCGATAGACGCACGACGCGCGCAAAGCGGACTGAAAGCGCACGCGAGGATTGAAAATTGAAATTTATTTTTTTGTCTGAAAATCGCTTAATTTTTTATTATTCATACAGAAACCGAACAATTTGTAATCTACATGAAAATTAAAGTACTGTCCGAGCTTTTGGGATAAGTGACCGGAGGCTGAAGCATGTTTGATTTGTTTATGACGTAATAATAACCACGGGTATACGTACATAATCACCGACAATTGGATGAACCTGGCCCCATATTTGAAAACTCAGAATATCCGAAACCGAACCGGTAAAATATATCCGACTATCCATTTTAATTGAAAACGAAATTGATGAAAAAGTTTCATAAGCCGCACTTTTTGTTCTACAGATACCGCTTAAACTTAAACTGTCAATTATTTTCCCTCTATGTTTACTTTTGTGAGATAGATCGATCGATATATCGACGCGACCCAGAGTAAACAACCAACATAACAAACAGACGAACAAAAAAATTAACTAAAATCATGGAGGTGGAAAAAGACACCTTAAAATAACAAAACACCGCAACATGATTTCCCCAACTGGTATGAAACTATGAGGAAGGGGAGAGAGGAATCCTCCTTGGCCGGGTTGACGTAGTGGTTCTTTTCTCGCCTTTCACTTTAGCGTCCCGGGTTCGAATCCGAGGTGTGTATGTGGATTGGGTTTTCAGTCCCTCCCTGACCGCGTGGGTTTTCCCTCGGCCGATCCGGGGGTTTCTCTGGGGGTTTTCCACCCACTTCTAAAACTGCAACCCCTCCGTCGTCATCTCAAATGGATGAAGTTAATAAAGTGTAGTTAAAGCTAAAAATCAGTTTTTAAAAAAAACTGATTTCACGTTCCTAGATCTAATGCTAACAACTTCGGCTCCTAATTGTTCAATTTGTATTCAAATTTAAATATCAACGTGACATCCGGTCCGCGGAGAGAGAGTTACCTTTAAAAGGTGTGTTGAAATTTTACGCAAAACACTAGCTGTTATTCGCCGCATTTTTCTGCGCGCATTGTTTATGTTTTCGAGGAATGCCCGACACACTTGGCAAAGTGCCAATATTTTATGCAAAGCAACCTGCCGACCTTGCCAATATTCTGTTTACAAACGCAAAGCAGATCGGCCAACTTTCAAGAAAATTATGTTAACCACGGGTGAGCAAAGATATAATTTTTTTTATTTGATACGTGTTTCGAAATCGGATCTGGGGAAAACTACATTATATTTTGACTTGCAATTTGGTATTTGTACAATGAAGAGCTTCCTTCCTCCTTTTGTAGGCATGCTGAAGTTGGAATATCGATTAACAATTACAGTTTTGAGCTTTTTACCGTTAAGTATAGAAACGCCACTTAATTTCTCGTGGCCAATCCCAAACAAAATCATAACAAGGCTGCAGCGCCCAATCAATAAACAGGACCCCCCTCAAGAGCATGGGGCGATACACGTCATCTCCGCGCATTGACCAATCAGCGACACATACTCCACACCTGGCTCTGACGTCATGTGTCAATAAACCGCGCCGATCCACTGCATATATTTGCACTGCATGCACTGCACTGCACGCAAGCGACAGGAGTATTTTTTTACTAGTTGTCGTTTTGCGACGACGAGATAAATGCTCGAAAAATCATCCAAAATGGACGCTCTGAAGGAACAAGTGATGATAAACCAGTTCGTACTTGCGGCTGGTTGCGCAGCGGATACTGCCAAGCAGTTATTACAGACGGCGCACTGGCAATTTGAGGTAAGAAATTCTGTTCAGTAATGGCGACAAATTATTTCGCAATGCTGTGCCGTGTGTTTATGTTGTGTCTTGTATCATGCGTGCACTGAGTGATGACGGGGTCATGGTTATGTTGTGTGTACGTGCTGTATTGTGTTGTTGCGTGCCAACCATTTAAATGTACACCCGTACCCCCTCGGGGGTGCCCCCAAGTTAACGACCTTTTAAATTATTTTCCCTTGTTTATCTGCAGACGGCGTTGAGTATTTTCTTTCAAGAAGCACCGATAGTACCAAACGGACATACACATTGCTACAGACAAGGTGGACATTCGGTGAGTTTTATTCGTTAGTTTCTCTTTTTTGTCCCTTTAAAACAAAAATCACATTCTCACTGTTCATTGAAGCATGGCTGCTGAACTGAGCCTGAAGGAAGTGACCTGTGAATTATGAAAAGCAGCAGGGTGTGTTTTGTAAACAACCCTGAGCTGAGGCACTCTTGGAAACCGAGTTGCTTGGAAACCGAGTGGGTACAATTATCATGCTAATTCTGTGTTTATTTCTTTCTTTCAAAGGTGCATGCCCCAGCCAACACACCGGCAACCCCTCCAAACTTCCCGGATTTAATGATGGACCTTTCCAAACTTGCCACGACTGATAAATACCATGCAGGTTCTCCGACGTGTATGGCGTCGGCGCCCGCACCCATGCAGCCAATGAACATCACACAGTACGGACACGGTAACAATAACCAGAAACAAATGGAGGTGGAGCCGCAGAGGTGAGATTCGGCGAAAACCCAGCCTCGGGAGGTTTGGGGAAAGGGGTGGGACATCAAAGAAAGCGACAGGATCATCACATCGGGATGGAATGTCCGTCTTCTTTAGTGCCATTGATCAAACGAGGAGGATAATTGTTACGGAACTTCAACATTCATGGAATTTGTGCAGCTGCAGTTCTTTGTACTGGGAGAGGGCAGTCTTCGGTGTATATACACAGAATGGATCACCAAGAAGTGACGTAAAGGAGAGCCAGCCAGTTTGGCCTGTAGAGTGAAATTGTTCGTTTTTCCCATTTGTGCGTAAACCAACACATTCTGTATTGTTGTTTTATGTTGGCCCCAATTAATACCCAATAACCACATTTTTTACACATTGGTAAGAATGAAGGATCTAGCTTGCCAAACATTGCTTCTTTTCTTGACATGACAAACAAAGCTGGTAAAAGCTGATTATTAGCAGTAAATCATTTCATTTTCTTACTTCATCTATACTCTTTCTGTGAGCCATAGACTTTGTTCATCATCATGACCTCTCAAATGGCAGCAAGAGTCTACATTCTTTCCAAAATGTGGCCTTTTTTTTTACAAAATAATCATGTAATTAAGGGCATGGTTTTGCAGTATTAAATACAAGAAAGAAGTCACAATTCCATTGCATGAATTTGTCAGCAGATTCAACAGAAGTCAAATATGATTTGAGTCATGTTTTTTTTTAATGAAATGACATTTCCACAGCTTTTCAGAGTGTTTTGTTTACTGTTAAGAATTCAACATTTGGCCACTGTTTATCTTTGAAGAAAATTGTCAGGAAAAGTCTGGATTTCATTTAAGAAACCCTATTTTTCTGGCTTCATACACCATCAGTCAGTGGCCAGATGTGGAGTTCTGTCCAGTGAATTAAATCCCCATTTAAAGATATCCGATGCCTTGTGCACACATACTTTAGTTAGGAAAGTTGCAGAAGCATTTCCATGTTTGTAGAATATTTGACATTACTCATGTATTTATGTAATTTATGTTGAACCAAGATGTGATCAGGTTTACACAATTGCTTCTTCACTTTAAAATTACGTTTATGCCGTTAAATTTTTTTGTATTGTTTTGTTATCATTTTGTACAAGTTCCAATGTAATTAAAATCTGAGAGTTTACATTATTATAGAAATGTTGAAAATAACCAGTAACACTACTCGGTATTTGTTGGAAAAAAGTAGTGAAATAGATTTTTTAAAAACCTAAATCTTTATAATAGCATAATGATAGGCCTATACTCTCAAGGTAAAACGAATAAACCTAAGTTTCAGCGGATGCATACACTTTACCACATACTGTAGAGTGAAATTGTAACAGGACATAGCATGCCCCTTTAATGAATTTATTACCTCCATTGACCACAATTTTGATATGACTAATTCTCATGTAGGCATGTACAATGAGCAATAGCACCACAGCGGACATTCAATTTCCAAACATGCTGAATGAGTGAAAACAAAGCTGTTTATAAAGGTCAAAGTTCAAGGCATTTGAGGTTCTTGCCCTGTTTTGATCACATTTAGCTGCTTTTCATTCAGTGACCCGTCCCTGTGGTTTATTTTCTTTATCCCCAAAGCTTTAGTGGCAGCACAAATGGTACTGCACACCTCAATAGGCTATTTCTGTGGGGAAATCTGTAATGGAATATGACTGCATGTATTGTCAGCCTGAACAGAAAGATTTTGCTCCATTTCTTTCTATAGACATTCTTTACTTATGGCAAGTGCAAAACCACTGGCATTTTAAAAGAAATAATTGCATGCGTACAAACATGTCCTTTTCACTGACACTGTTGGGGTAGACTTAATTTTAGCACCTCTCACTAAATGCATACGTATTTTTGTATTTTACTGAACTGAAAATTTGTCCACTTGCTTGTAGACTAGTTGCACTCGAATTTGAAGTAAACAGGTTGTACATGTTTTTGTTTGCAAATTTAAAGATATTTTCGGACAAACTTCTGCAAAAATTGAAAAGCCTAATCTTTATAACACCATGTAATCATATGTGTACTAAACAAAAAACTATAGTGGATTTTGCCTGAATGACGAGACCCAAAAGTTAATCCTGATTCATTCGGTGGAAAGTAAGTCTCTGGACTGGGCAAAACAACTCACCTTAGAAATCACATACAAAGGATAAGCTGATTTAGGTTAAATTTAATACAATTTCTAAGAAGTCTGCATATAAATACATGCATGCCTTATTTTGTATCAAAATCCAACTTCTTACTTCGAAGCAAGTGACATATTTTGACTTCTGTTCGAAAACACCCTCAAAATTGTAAAAAAATAAAAATGTATATTGTACAGTTCACTTTTACGAAGCTTTTGTGTAATATGGTTTTATATGTTCATATTATTGCCGCGAGATACCGGAAATCGCCCAAAAAAAGACGCCCATGTTAACGCAGTTAGATTATTTAATTTTTCTCTAAAAGTGTACCTGCAGTTCGCAGACGAAATCTTGGAAACTCTTTTTGTCTCTGCAGATTTCTTTTAAAAACGAGTAATTTCTTCCATTAAATAAAAATCGGGTAGAAATAAGCATTACATATTATGTGTACTTGTAGTTCGTAGATAACTTTGTGCAATTAAGCGTGTGTGTGTCTTTTTTCCCTTAAAGCTTTTATTGTAGGGATTGAAGACCTTGCTTTCAGATGTAGCCAATTTAAATATGGAACTGCCTATCTTTTTTTTACAAAATGGTTTTCGAGTAGAGAAGGGATAAAAATACACATTATGGTTGGCCTCAGTTTGCCCGATCTAGTTAAAGATGCTGATCGTTTTCGTTGTTTTGGTAGTGGTGGTATGTATGAAATAAACAGGTAACCTCATGATATACGTACTTGAAATGTGGAAGTGAAACTAGGGAACAATGGTGATTTTTTACAATGGACTACAAACAGTAGTACGTAGAAGTAAAAGTACTTCAGCAAATAGATGCATTTGTTTTTAACAGATAACCGAATGTCACATGAACTCGCCATGCAGTAATATTTTTTGTATTTTGCATGTAAATGTACTGATACAGTGCGCACGATATTGAATGTCATGATTGCAATTTAATAGACTGTATCGAATAGGCGCCATCGTGTGGGGCAGTTTCTTTGTTACGACATGCACATTGCAAAATTGTCCTTACATTGTTGAACCGGTTCAAGTAACAAAAGGTGCCCCACAAGATGGCTGCTATTCAATATGGTCTACTGTGTATGCACTGATAATGAGATACTTTTGAAGAATTCACTTGTAAAACCTTTGCGCATATGGGCATTTTCACGGTAACTGGCTTTACGGTAACTGGCATTACATGTAATGCCAGTTACCGTGAAAATACCCCATATGCAGAGATGCCATGATTACAGTTTTGTGGCTTGTCAGTTGAGACAGACCGAGAGATGGAGTGCGTGTGTGAAAGATTTAATGTTAAACTTCAGAATAAATCTGCACTGTTTTGTAAGGAAACGGTCAATAATTGTCTAACACAAACTACCTCTTTCGCGGCATAATCAGTGGTTGTTGATTTCATTACTTCTTTACTCAAAGCGTTGTGTAAATAGTAAAGATGAAAATAGATGTGAAGACATTTTACCACAGGGAATTTACTGTATTTTCGATACATGGTGGTGGACATGTTGAACGACTGCAAATTTGCTGTATGATACTTGGTTCAATTCGGTTCTGCACAACCCTCGCAGCAGAGTAAATGCATGTTTTTCAGTACATGACAAATTTAACGGACCTTATCCGGATCACCGTTATGTCGTTTGGAACTTATTGATTGTTTAAGTACGTTGCTAATTCGCTATTAAAAACAAGGAAAAAGTGATGCTGACTCGGATCGCTGTATAATTAAAATACCGATTTTATTATTTTGTTAATGAATTATTTTATAGTGGCGTAACTTTGTTCAGTTTTTACAATGTACGATAAGTCAGTTTTCCTCAGTATATAGTCTGGAAAGCTCAACCCACACGGCGCGGACTGTGTGAAGTTGTGAACCTGCATAGACCTTTTGGTGGATTTCTAGCCAAATTTACATTGGTCGCAATCACTTGGCATTGTACACATGTACAAATTTCCAGAAAATTTAAACTAACACTGGCAGCCTCGTTTCAAATGTTGAGCCATTGTATTACGTCACGCACCCTTTCATTTGCAAATTTCAACGCAATAAAAAAAGCACCGTCCGAGACCCTCGTTTTCGATGACAATTCGAAATAGACTGCCGAAGTGAATGCATCATCTTTTGTTAGTTGCCTAGGCAATGGCTCTACACTAAAAATCACTGAACCGTGTCCCTGTGCTTTTGCAATGGTACTTTTTCCGACGGCCATGATGTTTAGAGTCCATTACTGTGGCAACAACATCACACCTCGACTGTCTATTCCTCTGATAGTGCTGACACCAGGGCTAGGGGCGGACACGAGTATCATGTGATGGCAAATCGAATGCTTTGGTGTTAGTTGGTATTGCAAAAGCTAAACGAACACACTTAAAGTCTGAAGAGCCATCAAAGAAATAAATCAAAATGCTTGTTATAACGTACATTAATAAAATATGCTTTAAAGGTGAACAGAGAAACGCATTACATTACAATTCGAATAAGGCGTTATGGTGTAGCACATGCACCCAATTGTTATGGCAGAGTAAAGAAACTGGCTTTTGTTTTGAATGTAGAAGTGTATTAAAGATTCGTATATTAAAACGCCATGTAAATGAGGCAACGATTTTGTGTATTGCCATCTTTTTCTCTCTATAAGTATAATGTAAAAGTCTTATTTTAGGCGAAATATACGTTGAATGTACATAAACAGTGAAGATTAAAAATGACATGTTTTCGAATTGTTAAAGGACGTGTACTGATCTGTTTTCTTGAAACACGCGTATCTTATTTCCTGTTATCAGTTGTGCTAAATAAGTTCACTGATAATGTATAAGTGGACCAGAGGTCTGGAGGGGAAAAATCCTCCAGGTCTCTGACTGGACAGACCGAACAACAGTATTGCTGTTGCTGCTATCTGCCATTAAAGCTAAAAAAAGATTGCTGTTGTTTTCCACCCCCCATTGCCAGTGATACGCGAGTGAAGTGCGGGTCATATTTACATGTAGATGCACATCAGTTTTTCTAATCTTCGGTCAAGGTACATGTTAAATGTATACGTGATAGAACTTGATGGAAGTTGATATTGATAAGACAGTGTCCAAAAGAAAAGCAATGCATGTACATGTACGTTGTATACGCTATGGTGCATGAACTTCCGGGCTTAAACCTCGAGGTACTACGTATACGTTGGTTGGAAAATATGAACATGGAGGAAGTTACATGCTTATTGCACAATATGTCTTTCCATAAAAACGGGCATAATGTTCTCCCATTGTGTCTCAAACATCCAAGGAATTTTAAAGGAAGTCTTTTCATGATCATGTTTAGTAGGAGAGGTAAGGCGTTGGTGAGAAGGGAAAAGTGTGTTGATGAAGTTGGCAGTATCGGGAGAGTCCCTCTAATTTAATTCACATGTATCGTGCATGTTGGGTATAAAAACGGGGTCAACTTAAGCGGGCCTCCCACTAGACTGTGCGATTTTTGCCACGGATTTCTAACGATTAGGTACGATTTGGTGAGATTACCAGAGACTGTCTATAGACTCTATACACAATCGTAATCGTTAGAAATTCGTGGCAAAAATCGCACAGTGGGCCGGAGGCCCGCTTTAAAGGCACAGGCTCGTCAGCAATGCGCGCGCGCCAAATTCGTGCCACGAAATACGCAGCTCCATAGCAAAGGCATGGAGCTGCGTATTTCGTGGCACGAATTTGGCGCGCACGCATTGCTGACGAGACTGTATCTTTAAGTGCGATTTTGATGCATTTGTAAAATGGGTT
The DNA here is from genome assembly GCA_037783545.1 of Henricia sp. BOLD:AAB3569. Taxonomy (NCBI): domain Eukaryota; kingdom Metazoa; phylum Echinodermata; class Asteroidea; order Spinulosida; family Echinasteridae; genus Henricia; species Henricia sp. BOLD:AAB3569. Next base: position 966,809 of record JBBELK010000777.1, on the reverse strand, counting down.
TTCCAAGTTACCATTTTTAATAAGAAATTCCCGTAAAGATTCTAAACAGGAAAATTTGTAATGAATGTCGTATTTATACATGTATCCGCTTTCTAATAATTGCGAAGGCCTACCATGGGGAAGTACCCACAATAACCAACGTTTTTGTGCTGCAGCGGAAGCAATGTAAAAAGGGCATTGTAAATGTGGGATAGTCTATATAGATAATGAATGTTTTGAATTCGTTCAAAGGACGAATATTGTTCAAGAGTTGAAATGTGGAACTTTCCAGTCAACGAAACGAGTTGAATAGAATGGCAAATAGAACCAGTTTGCACGGCTTGGGCATCGAGAAGACCCTTTCACGCGTTTAAAAGGTTCGATCGTGTCCCTTGATTCATGTTCCGTAGAATACAAACTGCTGATTGGAAGGGTACCAGCCTACTTATACGTCCCAAGCCTCGTGTTCAGATCGAGGTTTGGAACGCATGCGTAACTGGCACCTTTTCAATCGACAGTTTGCACTCTATAGAACTGATGCAGGGGACACATTAAGCAGTTCAAACGCGTGAATAAGGTAAATGGGAAACTTTATTGAATGTCACGTGACCTGCAATTCTCCAATAAAATGAAGGGTGTAATAGACAACTATAATTTGATGTCGGTTACTAGGGTAACTTGGACCAAACATTCGCTGGTAATCTGCAAAGCATAGGGGGTTTAGATGCACGTAAAACGCGAACGTGAACGAGAAATGCTTTGAGCACTTGGTCTTACTTTGAGAACATCTCAAAACAGACGAAAACAAACATCCACAAATGTGACTTTCGTGGCAAGATAACTCCTTTGCCGTGACAAAAATTCGAACCTGGGTTATACCTAAAGATAGGACCAGTGCTCAAGCCACTTCGCGTTCACGTTAGCGTTTTACGTCCATCTAAACATCCGTAATATTGCTGGAGCACAGGGAAGCAGTTACATGGTTTGTGTATAGACCCAGTAAACTTGGCAACACACAAAAGGTGCACGTTTTCACTTCAGTGCTCTATATTAACGGTATTTTGTTAACCCTTTCTCCCCCTCCTTTCCGGCCCCACCTCCGCTCCCTGACCGATCCATTGTATCGCCGCCATTCAAAATCACAACCGACTGTTTCCATGAATCTCTGTCATTCAAAAAGCACGCCGGCGGGGAGCGCCAACCGTCAGACCGTGACGCCTTAATTTCTTTTCACTGGCTGCCAAAATAGCTACAGGCCGTCGCGCCGGGACGATCGGTATGGACCCTTTGTACTGGCGGCCATGACAGGGGGCAGTCACATTGTCATCGTGCGTCATGCACGAATATAATAGGCACTTTGTGGATCTATTGGCGGCCCGAATCCCTCATTTTCAAATGGAGCTGCAGTTTAGCCCACATTACTATGCTATTATTGCTTCGTGGTGCACGCCATTGCCTTGCAACCCACAGTCTTGTTGCTTTGTGCCATTCTCTCCCACGGTGAACTCGGTATTGATTCTGTACTCCAGTTCACATGCTGCGTCAGTACACCAGACGATATTAACGTGAAACTTACAAAAGGTCGGATAGACCGTATCGAATAGCTGCCATCTCGTGGGGCACCTTTTGTTACTTTAAACCATGGAGGAAGAATTCAACAATATAAACACAATATGTGAACCGTGCAAAGAAACTGCCCCACAAGATGGCGGCTATTCGATACCGTCTATTGGGTACCGGTGTCTTTAGATGCATGCTCTGACCACCAACATCGGTCCAAATTGGAACCGATTTGTGTTTAATATACTGATATCCTTTCGTTCTAACCTATACAAAAAAATACCTCCCCAAAATAATATCCATGGGAAGAAAACAGGAAATTTGCAATCTCCAATTTGGATGTAGAAGCAAAAAGTTTGGTGTAATCACGAATCACTGCACTACTTTATATAACTGGATAAAATATTTTACAAAACGTTGGTGTTTTTGACGAAATATGTGGATTAGCTTACGAGCGTAAAATTTGAGAATGGTAAATGAGAAAAAAATCTGACAAATGATATGGTAGAACTATCAATATCTGGGGCTCAAATTTGATCTGGTCACGCTCCTTTAAATTCTGACACAAAATCAAATTATTACTGATGTGATATCTCAGAAACGTTTGTTCTAATTCCTGTGTGGTAAAGTGTTTTCAACATGTACCATGCCTTTGCAAATTAAGAATTCTCTCATTTTATCGAAATTCTGCCCTCGTTATTTTTTGTACATAGGTCACCATCTAACCTCGTTGCCGTGGGCGCGAAGCCAAGTTTTTTTTTACCGAGACAAAATACCCCGTCAAAATACTAACCAATAGCAAGTAAACACGGTTTTGTTGATTCACTAACCAAATGGAGTGTTTACGGCGCAAGGTTTTCAATCACGAGGCCACCAGTTCAATGCCATTACTTTACATACATTAGCAATCCGTGGGCTCGGGTTCAGAAAAGGCCACCACACGCTGCAGGCAATTCGGGAAATTACTTAACTCAAATCGGCGTCGGGAATAAACCGAGGAAAATTAATTATTAATTTCAGAAGGTATGCTGACAAACACGAGTTAGACGGTTCCCTGTCCCTCATACAAAATGGAACATTCCGGATTGAATAGAATATTTTTGCTCCCTGGTTTCAGAGTGGAACGTGCCAATTGAAATCGAAGCAATGTAAACAACAGACTCGGAATAGCTTTTGGCAGCGGTATATTTCCCCGAAACGAGACAAAAACAGTGCCCATACAGTGACACATATGTACGTGTATATTCTCTTTGCGGAAATATATGTAGTATTGTATGATTTCACCACTGTCTAGAATGTAAGCGCATTCACAAAACGATTAATGTTACAAATTTACAGAATAGACCCAATGATATAACGGCCGATTGGAAAGGTGCAGCTACGTACAAATTTCCAAATCTCGCTCTGAAAACGAGGAGGCCCAACTGTTCTATAACTCGTGAATTTTCCTTCCTTCGTGGGTCTATGCACCCAGTGATTTTTACATGACATTTTTGTTAGGGTATAGAAGTAAAGGTTTATGTAGAAACGTGTTGGTGCGAAGTCTAGAATCATTTTGATACATAACTATTTTAATATACATCATAATACATGCTATTAAATAAAGAAAATCAAGTCACAGAGCAAGGAATTACCGAGAAGTATAGAACTTGGTACTAGAAGGAACGGAAATGTAAACAAAAACATTATTTTGCCGTCTTTCGGGGGAAAACAGTGGCGGATCCAGCATAATTAAAATACAGGAAAACAAATGAAAAGCGGGGGCTATAGCCCCCTGCAATCCATTGTTACAGTATTCCTGTATTTTAATGAGGCTTGATCCGCCACTGAAATATCATAAATGCGGCGACCACGGGTGCCCCTTTAAAACGGACGGAAATAAACATTGGCGAGCAGCCAGACTGGGCTGTACCATTCCCACAGCAGGTGTGATAAATTATCCAGGTGGGCGTGACTTTAGGGCTCCAAAATATTTACCAATACTTCAACCAACTTGACACTGCTATAAGTAATGAATTAAAACAAAAGCTTGTGTTCTGTTGATCGTAATATTTGCACTAGTTGTTTACGATGTACTGACCCTGCAGGCACTTTTTCCCGATAAGTGCTTATCAAGTTCATTGTGGGTGCGCACGCAATATCACCATGTATGTTTTTTTCAAGAGACATGCTCATTTGCACACAATGCATTCGGGCGCGACGTGCAAAATTAAAGGGAACATGTCTCGAGACGAACAGTAACTGAACATTCCATAAAATGAATATGCATGATAACGATGTTATTTTCCTGACTTTAACGGAGCGTATTCAGATTTTTCTAGAAAACGGAATTTGTTATAAATAAAGAATCATATAAAATACCTCCCCAAAATGCTAACCTGAGAGAAAAACAGGAAATTTGCAATCTCCAATTTGGGTGGAAACAAATAATCTCAACACACATGGGGAAAAACTGTGGGCCCAAAAATGTGATCTGGACACGCTCATTTAAACAAATATTCTGTATCATTTTTAGTTTGGATGGGGAATCTGGATGCAGTGAAAAACTTGGCCGAGTTGGCTCCACCAAGATTCGAACCGCAGCCCTACTGCTTAATGTGCAGATGCCCTACCACTTGAGCTGTGCAGCCAACTGGTGGTCTCGAACAGTGTTGCAGTTGTTGCTCACTGATTGGGATTGGCTATCACGTGAGCTTAACAAGCCCTACAGAGGGATAAACCCTTCAATGAAATAACCACCTCCTAGACATCTCTTAATGTATTAAAATTGGCACAGTTTTCACTGGTGTTACCATGGTTATGTGTAGAAGGTATTTTGAAATCAGCTAAAACCCTCCAAAACACTAAAAGTTCTGGTGCAACTTATTGCTGAAACAGTGTCCGATCAGATATGTATTTTTAAAAGGTTAGGTTCACACTGGCAAGTGCACACTTCTGTTGGTGCACTGACAACCAGGTGCTTGTTTATTGAGACCAAACCACTTTGAATTTAACTGCTCCGTTTTCTTCCTCAATGGTAAAACAACCACACCATGTTTGAATGCTCCCAGAGTTTAAAGGAACACCCACAATGGCAGACCAAAATGAACCCAAGTGAGCCAAACTGGTTCTAGCGACCACACTGTCTAAACACAGCATGTTTTCACACGTCTGTGATAAAACGATATTTACTCAATGACAATATACACAACACTAATTATAACCAGATTAACTGTGTATTATTACTATTAACAAAGAACAACACAGTGAAAAGGACATGAATTACCACAATTTGGAACATGCTTAATGAGCAAAATCAACAATATGCACAGAATTCTTAGTGGCTATGCACTATTTTACAATATGGGCCCATTTGCACATCCATAAAGTAAGTGGGCATACATGTATATCGGTTAAAAACGAAGAAAGCAAACTGAACTTCGTTTGCTTCAAGTGCCCACAACAAAACAATAGACCTATGACATAATGACGTCACGCAATGTTTACCGCGGTGCATTATGGGTGAAAAGTGTGACGAAATCTCTGCATCTCTAGTTTGCGTGCGTTGTATGCATAGCGCCTAGCGTATTATAGTCTAGTCAATTTACGATTTTACCTAGAACTAATTGCAATAGAAATCATTATAACATGAATCTACGCCGCAACATTCAAATAAACAACATATTAAAAATCTAATTGTTTCTTTTGAGTGGAAAGGTGTTTTTGAAGCAGTTTTTGAAGACAAACATTAAGAATTAAAATTTAGTCTGGTAACATTTCTCAGTCTGTATGTTTCGTAATAGTGGATGCGTAGTAATACAACCACTTGCGAGCAGACGACGACGTCTCAGAAACTAGTCTGGTAACGTACTCCAACCTACATGTTTCGCGATGGTAGGTGCATGGTAATCACGACCACTTGCGAGCAGACGGCAGTGTTCAAATCAGGTGCTCGCTTAAGAGCGTTTAATTCTTAATGTTTGTCTTCAAAAACTGCTTCAAAAACACCTTTCCACTCAAAAGAAACAATTAGATTTTTAATATGTTGTTTATTTGAATGTTGTGGCCTAGATTCATGTTAGAATGATTTATATTGCAATTAGTTCTAGGTCAAATCGTAAATTGACTAGACTATAATACGCTAGGCGCTATGCATACAACGCACGCAGGCCAAAGGCACTGTGTTGCAGTTAATTTAAACGTCCTTGCAAGTCACAAATCTCAAGTCTTAGTCACATGGCACTAAACATCATTTGCAATAATTCAAAAATGGCAAAGTTATTGTGCAAAAGCTGACTTACATGTATGTAAAATATAGTTGCAAAAGCTTGTATAATTACTATGCTAGTATTCTGTTATTTTCAAGAAAATGTAGTTTTGCTGGGTCAGTGTATATATGCCAATATAACAGTAAATGTATGACATTACAAATTTTGCCAAATTTTGCATACGGGAGCAAGGGTTAAGTTGGCATTTCATGCGTTTGTACTTTATGGCGTCCCCATAGTTCCTGCCATTTGTATTGCAACTACTGTCTTACCTCGATAATAAGATGACTGTTAATACAACATTATGCTTATAACAAGATTTCAGGTCTCAATTCACTGTTCTTCATTCCTGATAATACAAGGTTTCTGTTATAACAAGGTAATCTGCCATTAGTCATTAACGAGGTTCGATTGTAAACCAAACATGTCCAGTGAGCGAGATACTGAATCAGTATGGGACTTGATACGATGTTTTCGGCTACCAAGTACCTGGCAGAACCGCCTAATCCTAGCATCCTCAAATCTCAGGGTATTTCCCCTCTGCTGAGAGTGTTACAATCCCCTGAGGAAATACCAGCAAAGCTTTAAAGTTTTTGATTTAATCAAATTGGTCAGGTTATGCTGGAAAGAAACAATTTTTTATACTTTTCCCAAAACTGAATCGACTTTTTGTTCTTCATGACTATCCCTTCCTACTGAAATTTCCAGCGCGTTTATTTACTCCGCAGTAGGCTTGGGGAATTCCACGCCTGAATCGAGTAGAATCGATTCCACTTTGGGAATTGGAATCGCGATTCCAGATTTTTTAGGAATCGATTTCCATCTAGATTGGATTCCCAGTGATAGCCTGATGAATACAGAAATTACCTAGCCAAAACTTTTCCAAGGGTATTCAGCCCCTGACATATTAGGAATGTGTGTGTGGCATAGGACGGCATCATTTTATGAACATTTAGTACCGCTCAGTGCCAATAATTGTGTCTTCGTCTGCACAATACGTAGTATCCTTAATGTACATGCATTTTAAACATGCTAAATGTACTTATTTTTCCCATGAAAAATGGAATTGATTGTGAATGGAATAACATTTTTTTTTGAATCGGAGTCGACTCCGAAAATGGTGGAGTCGCCCAAGCATACTCCGGTTTTTCAAATTAATAAGAGGGATGCAAAATACCAAATGTAATGGAATGGAATGCCTCTGTAGGATTCAAATAGCGGGCCGAGTGTGCCGAATACGCCGAGCACAGACATGCACTGTGTTTAAAATCTGTGCACGTGAATAAAATTTGACAATGAACGCCCACGTTACAAGCGTCCTGATTGGCCAAGAGCAGTGACAAAATATCTGTCACTGCTTCCAAGTGGAACAAAATAGGACGGATTTCAACAGAGGCTCGACGTGTGAGTAGCGGAGTGCGTTAAAGAAGCCCTGTTGCAAGAGGATGAAGCCGAGTGGCATAAAGGAATCAATTTTTTTTTTATCTGTTAAGTAATCTTTACATGTACATATATCACCTCCTCAGATTTTGACTGTGAAAACCACTGGTCTTGCTGCTGCAGCGGAGGCGGCCCCCGTTTTGAACAGCGCCCTGTGTACTGTGGAGGTGTCGACTGACTCGCCACTTGGAGCTATCGCGTCTGATCGCATGCCGATGGTTGAAAGGGAGAAATCGGTTGTGCCTGTTGCACCTCCACCTATCAGTCTGAGGAATAAAATTAACAGCAAAATGAACATTTTTTATGTCGTAATGTAGCAGGCAAAAACATTAACTGATCATTATAAGAAAGTATGTCAGTGTGAGTATAAATTAATCAGGGCTGCGTTCCAAACACGCGAACGTTTGCAAATGTTGGCCAACAATTCGAGTGGAACGAATTGTGCGCCACCAACGTTCGCCAACAAACTTTTGAGTTGTTCGCGATGCATTTCAAAATGGCACACGCGACATAAAAGACGACTGACGATGGTTTGCAAACTGGAAAATAACAAATAAATTGCACCTTTCGTGGTTTTCTCCCTTATCGCTGGCGATACACAATCAATAGCAACGTGTCACATCTCTTCAAAAAATTGGAAAGCAGCGGAAAGCCACATTCAACGTCGGTACGATTGTTGTGACTGTGGGCGCCGCCATCTTGACAATGTATTTTGGCAAACAATCCATTCCACATGAGCAAACGTTGCCGCCAACGTTAACAAACCGTTCGCGTGTTTGGAACGCAGCCCAGATCTTTGTATACTCACTTGAATCTCTCGTTCATGGACATCTGTTTGCCCATGACTGGTATGTGAATACCGCTGGCTTCAGGTACTGTACTGGTATCCAGCTTACACTGCATTGGCAAACCATCGAGTTCCCGGTTGTGGTATCTGGTTATTGCCTCCAGCGCATGCTCCCTCGTGATGTAGACGACTTCAGCCAGGCCGGAACGCACCAAGCGAGCTTTCTTTAGTGGTCCTACATCTTCGTAAAGTTCCTTTAGAAAAATAATGAGGGATTGGATGATTGCATTTTGAACTTTCCTTAAAAATTGAAGGCCCAATTTCAGGCCTCAACCTTAAAAGGGGCAAGGCCACTTGGCCTTTTGAAGTCCCCCAAAAAGAAGGGGGCACCAAGGCCAATTGGAAGGGCACCAAGGCCATTTTCAAAACAGCGATTGACACGGGTTGGCCTTTTATCAAGCCACTCGCTTGGATTTACTGTGTTCACGCGCGTTGCTTTTCGCAGGCTTTTTTTGTGCTGTTGCACACAGAACGTATTGGAACAACTTATAAAAGGCTAGCTACAGTACCATCATGCAAAGCGCAATGATGTGTAGCGATAGCGAAGCGGCCGTGCCACGCGCGGAAAACTACCGGGATCCTACCAGGACCGGACCGGCTGTGCGGCCGTGCGATTCAGAAGAATGATCGAATTATGTTTTTTGCGGGAGACATTTCTGCTGCAAATTTGAAGTGTAGTGTTCAGAGCTAAAGTGTTGCGATCTAAGGGGCCGTAAGGTATATGTCCTTTAAAAGGGCATCACGGCAATTCACTGGGGCATCGCGGCAATGGCCGCTGTAAAGATCGAAGCCTGCCCAATTTATCATTTGCAAGATGAAACTTTTTTACGGATTCCTGGAATAACGGCATAACAAATGTAAAGAAGAACGTTGGTAAACTAGCCTGCAGAAATTTCAGCTTTAGAAAAACCGTTACACACTTTTTAAAAACCACCTTTAATTTTGAAATAATTAAATTCATGTTTGTTACGATTGTTATCAACACTTTTTTTCACAAATAAACAATGATTCAACCCTGTGATTTGCTCAGCGCGCCCGGACAAAATTTTTAGCATTGGAGAACACTGCCTTATGTAGGCTCAATTTCATAGACATGCTCAAACACAAAATTGGCACAAGCTAAAAAAAAAAACCTTGCTTAGTACAACAGGTTACCAGTAAAAGCCTCAAGTGTCAGAAATTGTGAGTAACTGGTATAAGGCTTACCATAAGGCTTACCAGTTATTCAAATATCTATGTTAATTGATCCCATTCCTGTAATTGGCGGTCCTCCCGCTGTTGGATGTGGTGAATAAATATTAAAATAAATAAATAAATAACAATCACGTGAGGTACTGGCTGGTAGCGCCATTTTATCAGGCAGGATTTTTCATTGCTAAAGCAATTTTTGTGCTCCTGATCTTAGATTGATTGTTCTAATCACCAATTTGACACCAATGCCAAGTCAAGTCAGGCATGTTGGTCATGTTGGTCAAGTCGGGTCAAGTCAAGCACGACAGTAAGTTTGTTCAAGCTAATTTCAATTTAAGTCTAAATCTTGGAACTTGCAGCTGTGTAGGGTATTTTTGTTGTTCTGGCCAGGTATACTCCATGTTTAAACAAAGCTTAGTCTTACGTTTCTGTAGTGCTGAAATACAATTTGGTCCTCCGAATGACCCACCAAAAATGCAAAAAAGTTCAATTTCATTTTTGGCAGACTAGAGTCAAAACATTTTCAAGTCAAGTCATTTGTGTCAGTGACGTGAGTCCAAGTCAAGTCACTGGAGGTTCGAGTCTCAAGTCAAGTCAGTGAACATAGGGACTTGAGTCGACATTAGTCCCGAGTCTCATTACAACACTGCTGAAAGAATGCATAGTTCCGATTTTGCCCAGTTAACCCCGCCCCCTTGGATATTGTTGCTATGGCTCACACGCTATCGTCAAAATGGCGACACACACTGCACAAACCAATGGGACTTTCAACGGAAAGCACAGATTCATTGGAGAAAACTCAAAGGTATTCATGTTTCAGGGTCGACAGTTATCTTAGAACACACCGAGTAAAGGGCCAGTAATACAGGGATGTCATATCATGAAATACGTGCTTTCGTACCTTTGAACAACGAAACGACCGGCCTTGAAACCAAAAATTCACCCGGAACATCGCATACAACACTGTACAAATTGTATGGGGCAGAACATCGCGTGATGTTGTTGCAAACATTGCACTTTGACCTATGTGGGTGATCTCGGCTAGCTCTGTTGTGATTGGTCGGCGGGTTCGGTTGATTGACAGGTCGGAACTATGCATTTTTACACTTTCAAACTAAAGCTAACTTGCCTTTATATCTGCCTCTGAAACACTAGAATGAAGATTGTTGACAATGAGTCTGGTTCCCTGTGTTGGGAGAGTGAGGGGAGTTTGTGCTGCACTCCTCTGTAGCAAGCTCGTCTGCTGTACATTCTGAAAAGAAGGCGACACTTTATTCATCATTTTGCTTGTGTCCTTGTGCAAGGCACTTTGTCGTAAATTGTTTCCAAGAGCGAATGGTTGTGTGTTTGATGAGTCTTACTTCCTGTGAGCTAATGTTTAGGAACAATGTTTGAGGACAGTGTTTGAGGATTTGTTGGGTACATGTGAAATAAACTAAAGGAGCATGTTCACAATCCTATACAATTGATTGCTTTCCGTGACGTAAAACATCCGGGAATGTTTGGTGGTCAACGGTCACGCACGCGCCACTAGACGCACATGGGCATGCGTAAAATATACACACCAGCGTACTTTCATTCGAAAATGCCGCATGCGCGCGTTGTGATACGTTCAAATTATTGAGCATGCACTCAGCTTGTAAAAACAAAAGTTTTTTTACTTGATCACGATTTTTAGCCTGAAGAAAGACATTTTTATCTTTATCGATACAACAGCCTTGATGCAACAACATAAAGCAAGGTTAAGTAACAGAGGTAGGTGCAAACCAATGCGCTTTTTTGGCCGGTAATAACTCGATCCACGTGGGTCATGAAAAATGGAAACCAAAATGGTGGATGGAAGGCGTTACGTCACCGGAAAGCAATCAATACCTCCGCAAAATATTATCTATGGGAAGAAAACAGAAACTTTGCAATCTCCAATTTGGATGTGGAGGCAAAAAGGTTTGTGTAATTACTGCGCTGCTTTATCGAACCAGATAAATTAGTTTACAAAAAATCAGTGGTTTTTGTGAAGATATCCTTGAAAATATACAGTTGGAGAATGCAAAATACTAAAAAAATTAAAAACATGATAATTGATGTGATATCAAAATCTCAACACCCATGGGAAAAATGGGTGGGTCAAAAATGTGATCTGGACACGCTCCTTTAACCATGCAAACAAAATTTATGAAAAAAGAAAGAAAACAAAACATGGTTTACAGACTTTATGAACAGAGACACAAACAAACAAAACAAATGAAAAAAAATAAAGATCGAGAGCCACATGATTTTTAGCCCAAATTTTACTTTAAAAAAATGGTATCGATTTTAGTGAATTTGCAGCCTGGCCAAAGGCCTTCAGGCCCACCTCGCAACTTTGCCAAGTGCACATTAGCACAAGGGCATGTAAATTTCTTCACTGTTGCTTGGACGTGAAATTCCTTTCAGACTGCAAAGACGAACTTTCACAATTTGCATGGCCAGTTAGCACTCAAGACATTTTTGAAGAAATATGGTCTGTGCTCGGGGTAAATTTCACCTTGAAATTTGAATAACGAAGGAATAATTGTCTTGGTATTCCAAAGTTTCATCTTTCAAATTAGATATGCTAAACAAGAAAAGTTACGGAATAATAAGGTTCAATTTGGGAAACATTTTTTTCCATCAAAAAGGCAGAAATAAACCTTTTTTTTTACAATACCTTCCCATTCTCTTCGTTTGGTGTGAAAATCAGTTCAAAAGCAAGGTAAATTTCACAATTTTTTCAAGGTGTATTTAGGCCCCAAGCACAGGCAAAAACCACAAGTACTGATTTGGCAAGACAGAAAGGTCTAGTTTAGAGTCACATATCTTAAAGGTTTCTGCAGTAAAAAAAGAAAGCAACAGAAATGCAGAATTTACCCCTAGTTTGAAGGGGCTGCCAAGATCACGTGCAGAGAAGCCAAAAATACATGCATCGCCCTTGGAAAAGGAGCAAACGTAAACCACACTCAGAAATAGCATGCAGGAAAAGAAAAGAACTTAACATGCAGGGGTACACATTTAAAAAAAAAAAAAAAATAAAATATATAACTGCAATATATTATATATATATCAGGAAACCACTTTATAACTGCAGAACATACTGTCTGCTGATACGATATTTTGCAGGCTTGACAACTTTAAAGTAGTATATACTAATCCGATGAACGAAGACTGCGGTGTATCTCCAATGTGTTTACGTGACATCACAATAGACATACACCGCAGTAACAATGGAATAACCACAAGAGGGCAGGCTCACTAAATGTCCAATCCGGCAACTAAGGTCTCCTTCCCTGCATATCCGCCATAGCTGGGGAGGATTCCAGTGCATGAAATGTGTGTTTTGTGTTGCTGTTAGAACGAAAAGCGCTCATCCATCACATGCACACGACGCGCCCCCTTCGCATACACAATCATATAAAGACGTGCAACATGTTAAAAGTGATGCGGAACTTGTTTGAAATGCAACACCTCAGCAACAGCAAATAAACATACAGTTCATTCAATGGAAGCCCCCCAGCTATGGCGGATATAAAGAAAAGGAGTCCTCAGCTCTCGGATTGGTGTAGACCCAAGAAACAAGAACATTGTGCTGAACAAGTGTAACCTGTACATAACTGCAATACAAACAAAACAAAAAACGACCCATTGAAAAGTGTATACAAACTTCACAAAGAATGACAACTGCAGAGATGCGTTGCACTATGGGCACTCCCATTTTGTAGTAATTCATGAAAAAGGCGTTAAAAAAAATGTCTTAATTTGCCAAGCTTTCAGACAAAATGGCGGCGCCCATACTACAAGGCATTGACTTTGCAATTGTCATTCTTTGTGAAGTTCATATCTGTTTTTCACTAGGTGACATTTGCACGAGTTGCACATGTTTAACACAATGTCTTTTGTTTTGGGGTTATCTATTCATTTAAATCAACTTCACTTGTTAAATTCTCTTGGATCTTAAAGGTAATTTTGTCTGTGACTGGAACATTTTGGGCGATAAAACATGCCATATGGAGCCTTTGCACGGCGGCCATGACAGGGGGCAGTCACATTGTCACCGTGTGTCGTGCATGAGTACAGTGTAGGTGCTTTGTGGTTATATTGTGTGCAGAAGCTCTATTGGCCAAACAGCAAAACCCTCATGTTTCACTCAAGCATACCTTTAAAATACCTCACTCGTCAAGGAAACTTTAACTGACCTGAATGGTTGTTTTAATGTTTGCTTGGTGTTGTGGCGGCGCCTGAGCGGCAATCTTTTTAAACTTTGCCGACACCGGTTGAAAAATAAGGTCCTCTTCTAAGCTGTCTTCAACTGGGACAGTGCGCTGGAGCTGCAACTGCTGTCTGGCTTGCCTCTGGGGAACGGGTGGGGAGTGGTGAAGGGGGTTGGGGTGTGGGAGAAATTTGAAGTATTGTTTTGCAACTTCTTTCTGGAGAATTTATTTAGAGCATGCAATTAAAACCAATAAGTAGTTGTACAAAATGTCCCAGCACAACCGATTTCATTTAGCCATTATGAGCTTTCCAGAGGTATACTACCGTACCTCGGGTTTTCCTTTGCATGGTTGCACAACTGAGCAAAGTACTTAACGTAAGCAATATTTGGTATGGTGCCTAATCACCATTGATAGAAAACAATCAACCATGGGATGAAAGAGAAATCATGTGGTCCTCATCAGGTTTAAAACCCGAGACCTCCGACACACTGGGCATATGCTCTACAAGCTGAATACAGATCAAATTGATTGAATCATGTCCAAGTTAAAGCGTGCAAAATCACCTGAAGCGCAAAGCAGATTTGAAAGATAGGTGCAGATAAATGTATGCATGCAGTCACAGTGTGAAAACCAGTTCAATGTGAACATTAACATAAACAGTTACTGTTAAGCCTGGTCTACACTGGCAAACACTTGCACAAATTTTGTTTGCAAACATCACCAAACGGCTATGTTTGCTGATGTTTTTCTGTGTCTCTACATTGGCAAACAGAAGCAAACTTCTTGAACGATCACGTGATCACGATTGGCTGGCTCTAATCACATAACTTGAAACTGGTTCCTGGTTGGTACAAAAATAAAACATGAGCAAACAGACGTTTGCCAATAGCTGCATGTCCAAATATGGTTTGGTGAGGTTTGATGTTTGCTAATGTTTTATGGGCTGTTCACACCTGCAAACCTTTCTGAAAAACATGACTAAACTTGCAGTTTAGTCATGTTTTATTTGAAATATGTGCCAGTGTAGATGGGGCTCTAACATATTGGTTTTTATCACTAAGCAAACTTGAATCCGTGGTTCTGATTGGTGGATCCATGACAACAACAGTGTGACATTATCCTATGTCCCGTCTTCCGATTTTATGTCGCACTCTTCGTAATGCGCCCTGGTATTCCAAATGCATGCGTCCCCTACATAGGCCTACACGGAGCTGCACACTTCAATCTAGCTATCTGATGCGGCTTGTCTGCACTGCGTCCCGCGCGTGTATATTGCAGACTGCGCGACTGAGTGTGCGCGTTATTAGTGCGTCAAGTTTGCTTGAAGATAAATTCGGCCAAGTGGGATATGGGACGCAAACGCACTACATGATGCCGTATTCCACGAGCGCGAGTGGGATAACTAATAATGTACCCCTTCCGATTTGATGTCACACTCTGCGTAATGCACCCTAGTATTCCAAACGCACTGCGTCCCCCACACGAAATAAATCAGACTGCGAATTCAAACGCAGTGCGTGTGCGTCCAAAGCGATGCGGCTTGTAATGCACGTGATTCTCTGCATGCGCTTCCCACTCTCACCCGCATGTGTGTTAAGTTTGCTTGTAAATAAATGTGTTGAACCGCTCGTGGAATAACTAATAATGTAACCGTATTTTGAACAGTTTTTGTTTTGTTTACCTTTTGAGCTGACTTGTTGGTTGTTGTGACTTGCAGCCCGTCTGATCCAAGCAACACTCGCCCACTATTAGCCCCACCCCCGCCTTTCCCCTTGGTCTGGTCGTTACTGATCGTTACCTGGGGCAACCCAGACATCTGGCGCTGCTTTGGTGCAGATGGATTGTTGATTGTGATTTCTGTTAACTTCCTCTGAAATATAAGATGTGAAAGAAATTAAACAGCATAAGAAACTGGAATGCATTTTATTTACGCGAACAATGCCACGTTTGCTAACTGTAGGCACTCAGAGTTAGTTTCCCATTTTCTTTCTCAAATACCAGATGCTTGCCGTTGACTAGCATCAATGAAACCTGCCAAGTGCAAGATATTTGGGGGGCACTGTTATCAATGAATGTTGGCTCGTGTTTTAAATAATTTCTTCTATTTTTCAGCAACGAAAACCAACTTGCAAAAACATTGTATCAGTCGTCATTTTGTGTTTGTTGTTTTGCTTGAACATTAGTACCGTAAATGAATAACTTTGTTTCACAAAAAAGAATGAAACAGAATTGTTGTCACCTGAAACGAAATTCAGAATTTATACAAAGGAATTTTTCTTTTGTCTAAAAAAGTGAAATGGTATGGGAATTGAACAATTCAGACACTATTACATCTGAAACATTCCTATGGTTTCTGCTGACAATTGTATTGTTCTCTTTCTCCTTCTCGAGGGCAAACACAAGAGGCAGTTGCCCCTAAGAATTTGACTTGAAACTTCATTCAGTTATGCACCTATCAAAGAAATGATTATTTCTTTCTGGTACTGAAATTAAGGATTCGTGAAAGTAATCTCAAATCGTGAGAGGAACCAAAAATGACTAAAAAAATATTGAAACTGCACAAGTCTAGTCATGAGCCCAGACCAATGACTTAATGCTCTGTTAGTTTTCATTCGTTGATGATTTTAATTTTAATTTCATGCAGAAATCCACCAATAGACCTTGCAATTTCTCTCACCTTTGCAGGATTTCTGGCCTGGTCCATCGCCACAGCACCCTGGAGCAGTGGCGCATCGCCCCCCGGGGATTGCTGCTGCTGCTGTTGCTGCTGCCACTGCTGGTTCATCTGCCGTTTGGCGTTTAATTTCACCCTGACGTCCACTAGCCGTGCTTTCTTGTTCAGTTTTTCTCTGGCGTCAGTTTGTCTGGCTTTTAGGATCAATTTGTCCCGGGCATCGGGTACGGTCACTGCGACGGCCTGGCCGGGCCTAAAGGTGTTCCGTCTCGTCAGTGATTGGACGACTTGTGACTTGTTCGGCATCGTGACTTGGAAGTTGCCGGCATTTCCTCTCTGGCCACGGCCCCCTCCTTGTCCGCCAATTCCTGTTTTGCCTCCACGAAATGCTCCTCGCCCCCTAAATAAAAAAGGGAAACTTTTGGATTTGTTTTTAAAGTTTTAATGACTAATCTGCAACAGAAAACGGGGAAAAATAACCATGCACGGACACCCACTGGGACCTCATGCACTAAACCTATGGGACAACTCTCAAATTGTCAAAGTTTTTCTTAGTAAAATCTTCGGAATGATTACCATGCATGGACACGGTAAGAGTTGGGAAGTTGATCAGAATTACTCATCTACCGTTGAAATGTGCAGATTTGATGGAAAAACCCAAAATTTTGAGTGGGAAAAATTTAAAGATTTTCTGAGGAAACACCTGTCGCATATGTTTTGCACACAAGGTCTAAAGCCATGATCAACTTCCCAATTCTTTTTGGTTTTTTTTTCCTCATTAGATTTGCTAAATAATTCATTTTAAGGAGAAATTAGGGTTTTTTTTTTTAACATTTCGTAAATTTATATATTGGAATCGCTAACTTATAATTAAATTCTAAGATACTTCCTAATTGCACTTTTGTTGCAAATGTTGCTTTTCTGTAGAAAAATCCCATTTTCTCCTACAAAAATTGCATTAAGTTATGCACCTATCAAAGAAATTATTTCTTTCTGGTACTGAAACCAAGGATTCCTCAAAAGCGCCCACTGCACTGTCGCCCGCAAGCGTGAGAAAACCCATGATGAATTAGAAATGGCCAGAGACACCAGGGCATCCCCTTGCTCTTCACAAAAGAATGCTCTGGATCTTTAAAGTGCGTTACCGAAACCTAACACACTGGACCAACGGCTTTACAACCCTTTCGAAGGATGGAGCAAGTGTCAGTGTGATAAAGTGCCTTGCTCAAGGGCACAGGTAGGCCTACCCCAACCATAGAGCAAGAGTTCCTTGCTCTATGCCCCAACCAAGTTTTCACATGCGATTGGAGTCATGACCACGGTACCTCACAGATTTTCCTGTCATAACAAGGAAAATCCTGGCTGGGTGTCCGTACATGGTGTTGGTAGTCTACAAAATTAAAGGAACAGACTCGTCAGCAATGCTCGTACGCTAAATTCGTGCCACGAAATACGCAGCTCCATAGCCTAGCATTGCTGATGAGCCTCTGCTTTTAAAAAACACACACAAACGCGGCTACATAAAAAGCTACAGTTCATTAGACTGCGCATGCGCGTACTTGATGAGTACCGCGGCCGCGTCCAGCACGAAGGCCAAAAGAAATACGATTAAACGTGGTTTTCATGAGTTTCTCCTTCTTAAAGCCTTGCAAAGTCTGTTTACAGTAATTTCTCTGAATTACTAAACCCCCAAAATTACCGTCCACGGCCTCTAGAGCCACCAATCTTTCTTTCTTGAATTATTTCATCCAGCGACTTGTCCGCCATGTTTTCAGACGTCTGCTGCTCTGCTTGGTACTCGCTCGATACAATAATGCAGAGGCAATGACTGTGAACCAGCGTTAATGCCACACTAAAAAATATGGACCGACTGAAAATAAGACCGAATTACGAATAACGTTAACGGGAATTTTATGTCCATAATTATAATAATGCACTTATCAATTGTTTCCCCCACCCTCCACCCCCTCCAGCTCCCCCCACGCTGCCCCACCCCTAGGTGGGGGTTTGGTCACGTTTTTCATGCCCCAGGGTGGGGCATTTGAATACAATTTTCTGTGCTTTTGTATACAAGACGCGCATGTTTTGCACCCGAGGGTGGGGATTTTGGTCACCTAAATGTTGCCCCAGGGGTGGGGATTTTGTCACGCAAAAAGTGACAATCCCCACCTCTTAGGTGGGTTAGCCTGGGGGCAGAGGGGTGGGGGAAACAATTGATAGGTGCATAAATGAACAATGGAATATAATGCCAAGTCGGAAATCTATTTATTCCTTTTTATTTTATTTAATATTGAGGAGGAAATGAGAGTGGGGAAGCCTACAAGCAAACCAGGCATGTTGAAAAAGTCTGTGCATTTGCACTGTGAGGGTATTCCAGCCAAATCTTGTCTTCTTTGTTGTTGCACAGCACTTTTAATAACCCTGTTCAAATAGCCGTTGACAACGCGGTCTCCTTTAATTATTTGCAGTCGGGCCGATTCGCAATCTGACAATGCAACATGTGCGTGCGTTCGTTCGTCCTGATTGATCAGTCACGTAAACCATACACACGACACGACACCTGTCTCATGCTCAGCGTACGGTGCATGCAGTGGTACGGTTCGCGGTTTGCGCATTGATCAATTTTTGGTGATTTATTTACAAAGCTATCCTACCGCTTTAGCTTCGCTTATAGATTCTGCTTAATGAGAGAACCATTGTTTGTGCATACATGTAAAAACTGCAAAAATCGGCTTTAGGCCATGCAAAAAAATGTATAGTTTCTCGTCCGGGCGTTTTAAAAATAGTAAGGAGGAGCTAGCATAAATTTTTAAAAATGGTTCCACACTAAAATCGCGTGGGGGTTTGGTCACATTTTTCGTTCCCCGGGGTGGGAATTTGACCCAGTGAATTACGAATACCTGTGCATAAATAGCAAGGCACGCATGTTTTGCACCTGCCTGGGGGTGGGGATTTTTGTCACCTACATTTTGCCCCAGGGGTGGGGGAAACAATGGATAGGTGTATAAGGAAAAAATATCATACACCCTCGCCAGTTGAGACTCCGTGCACTAAGTCTATGGAGCATGACATACAAATTATAAGTGCTTTCAAAGGAAAACTTTGAATTTTCTTACTGCTACGTGTAAATTCATGTTTCCTCACCATATTTACACTTTCTGGGGTGTTAATATCATGTCATATTATGAAGAATTTGTGGCGAGGGTGTATGGTATTTATACCCATTTAATTTATAGTGCAAAAGAGGCGAATGGAAAGTTAAAACTCACAAAGTTTTTTTGTGAAGAACTGGTTGACTTTTTATATTTGTGCTCAATTTAAAAAAAGCAAAAAAGTGGGGAAGAGAAACTAATTTATTTTTTACTTCAGTAATCATTCTCTAAATTTTTGCAAAAATGTCATAATATACATAATGTTTATTGTATTAACTTTTAGCTTCTAAGCTTGTGTAATTGCCATGAAAATCAAGTGAAATGTAAATTTCTCTTTTTTGGTAGAAAAAGAATCCCACTTCTATCCAAGATGGGCGATGACAAGAAAGGAAAGAAGCGATCTAAAGCTTTTTACGTTAAGTCAAGTGCTTCAGCAGCGGCCAAGAAGAAAATGAGGCGCGACAAATCCCTTGATGTGGGCATGAGGGGGTTCCTCCTGACTTGTAATCACATGGAGAACCTATGCGTTAGAGAGGGGTACTCGCTGCTGGGGGAGTATGCGGACAGTCTGTATGGACCGGAGAAACTGGGCGAGGACAAGGCCAGCTCAGAGAATGGTGAATATGGTGTGAAGTTGGTTTGATATTCGACGTTCGATATTCAAAATTAAACGTGCAGCCAGACGCACGTTTGATATTCAAATGAAAAAAATGTGTGTGTGTTTTGGCGCGCCATACCTCTTCCTTTACATCCACATAACTATTAGACTGGTTGTATGTCCCTATAACGAATCTGGCCTTGGGCACATTGGGTTGCACCACATGCAATAAAGGCCCTTTAAGCAGGTAAGACCCCTTTGGACCAGGCAAGGCTAGTCGGGCCTGACGAGAGCGGAACCCAGAACCCAATAGCCTGACCCGGCTCAAAGTCTTCATGAAAGAGTGCGCTAAGTGCATTACACAGCACACTCGACCAATGACTTTACATCCCTTCCAAAGGATGGAGCAAGTGTTTTTAACTACGGCCTGGTAATGAATCCGCAACCCAACATTTTCGCCTGAGTGTTTCGAGCCACGGAGCCAGTGACTCATACCACTCGGCCACGGTACCCCACGACCAGTCTTAACCTATTATTGGGAAAGCCTCAACAGTAAGGACATTATTATGTGTCACTTTCAGCTTAAAGGTTTAGTGAAGTGAAAATTATCAACCATTTGTTTTTATACACGAATTTATCAAAGTGTTGCAGGGGCAAACTGAAATTTGTTTTCATTTCAGAAAGAAGTTATTTTTTTCTCTACTTCAAAATTTTCTTGACAGACGAGGCGCTGTTTATTGCTAGTCATGGAGGGAACCCACAGTTGAAAAACAAAGAAAGAACATTACATTTCAAACAGTAGCAGTAGCCCACTGATCCATTTCTGACCCAAACAAACTTGTTGGGATTGTTGCAAATGACATACTAAACAAACTCAGTAAACTGAAAATGACAAAAACTTTTGTACACAAGTCAATGGAGATTTCCTCTGTTGTCCTGAGATGACATCATGGATTTGCTCATGAATATGGAAATGTCATTAGCATAAAAATATAATTCTTGCAATTACATCAAAATGGAACAATAAAATTTTCTGAAATTGACCGAAATGTGTAAAACACACCTTATATTTAATAAAAACCCTATTTCACACGTCCTATGTTTTTCATCCATAGTGTGGCACATGATGGAATTTTTAACCAAGTTATTTTACCTGACGCTGCAGTTTCAGGATAGAATCAAAATCTAATAAAATACCTAGTCATGTGACTCTTACACATAGCTGGTACTGCATGGTACCACATGAAATTTTTGTCTTATTTGTCAGAGTCAGAATCAGATTGTGATGATATAGAAGCATCACTAAAGAAAGAAGTAGCTCAGATGAAACGGAAACGAGTGCAGAAGGAGATGCGATTTGAAGCCATTGATAGCGGCGCCAAGAATGTCGTCTTCATCAGAACAAAGGTCAGGATTTTACACTCGTGCAAGCTGGTTTATCAAGTAGAGATGGCTCAGACACATTTCACAAAACGGTTGCTGAGGTGAAGTGGCAATGAATTGCAAAGCTGAGGAGCTGCAACAAAAACAAACAAAATCACCCTAAATTTTGTTCCTTGAGGAGCAGCAGACTACTTGATCGAAGAGTTTTGGTTGGAGAATAAACCTGTAGTAATTCCTAATTGATGTATGGAGCCTCGTTGAGAGCTTTGTAGACAAGAAAGAAGCATGAGTTTGCTGTAAAAAGTAATATTTCCAAATGAAATATACTTTGCTTTTTCTATCACTTTGGTATAAGCACAATTAGTGAGCACTCACAAACGTTTGAGTTGTACTTGGGCACAAGCATGATTTTTTTTATTCATCACATTTTTTTTATTCTATGCATTTGTTCGCAGTTGCCAGACCCCACAGAGTTAGTGCATCACATACTAACCGATATAGCAAAAACCCAGACGTGCAAATCTCGCCACATCATGCGCTTTCTACCAGTCAACCTAACCTGTCGCACTACTCTAGACGACCTCACAAAAAATGCCCCCGACTTCCTGCATCCGTACTTCCACGCCGAGGGCATCACCCCGACCACGTTTGCCATCCGAATCAAGATCAGAAACAATGGTTCCATTCACAGGGACCAAATCATCAAACTACTCGCGTCCCTTGTTGGGGGTCAGGACTCAAAACACAAAGTCGAACTCGATGACCCGAAACTGGCGGTTATGGTCGAGATCATCAAAAACGTGTGTTGTTTGAGCGTTGTGAGAGATTTCAATGAGCTGAGACGGTATAACTTGCAGGAAATCGTTAGTGATGAAGGTGCAGCGCGGAAGGGTCAACCTGGCAGGGTTGCTAAAACGGAACTACAGAGAAAAGAGAATAAAGGAGAAACGGACTCGGAGAAAGCTTTAGAACAAGAGGAAGTCAGACGGACAGAGGATGAGGAAGAGACAGAAATCTCAGATGCAAACAGAAACATTGATCAAGGAGAAGAGAAAATAAACTTGGATCAGACCCTTTCAATGAGTGATAAGACTTCAGAGCTAAATAGGCAGGAACAACCCTCGACAACTGAAGATGTACAGAATCCATCTACCGGTACCTGTTCATGAAATGAGTAACGGTGGTTAAATGATTTGTACATTGGTAATACAAGGAACTGTAACTTTTGTGGGACACCCTGTATATAATGAGTATGCCTTGAGGGTCATTCCTAGTGCTTGGTGTCAAAGTTGTACAGTCCACAACATGCAACTTTTCCCCCATCCTATTACAACAGGGCAACACACCTCTCTACTCGTGCATTGAGTCCCTGTTGAAATTCACCCTATTTTGTTGTGGAAGTAGCGACAGAAATCTTGTCGCTGCTCTGGGCGAATCAAATTTTATAACACGTGTACAGATTGTGAACACAGCGCATGTCTGGTCTCGGCACGCTCGGCCTTTGGTTGCTATTTTAAAGCTTTAGGGGAATTCCGTGCCATTTCGTTTGTCATTCTGCATCCCTAGTCTTATTAATTTGAGAAACTACGGAGTAAACAAAAACATCGTCGGAAATTTCGGGGCAAAGTATAGAAATCGTTTTTTCTTTTCAGAATAACATGGCTAAATAGACTATGTAAGTTGACCTCGCGAATGTACGAGACCACTATTATTTCCGGGCACAAGACCCTATCTCTTCAACGCACGTCGCGAGCGAAATTCTTGGATTATTTTGTTTAAGCAGGTTTTTGTAAACTCAGATGGCCCAAAACGCGTATCTCTAAATAGAATCTTGCATTCCAATTGATGAAGTGGGGTATATAATCAAAAATAAGCAATCGAAATGTAAAAATTCACGATCTTTTCTGAGCCAACAAGTCAATCTTTGAAGATCGTAAACTACATGCAGCAAAAGATATGCAACACGCACAGCAGCCGACGTACGTAGGCCTACAGTGTACATACAGACCTCGCTAGCGATAGGCGAAACGCCATCTACCAAAAGTAGAGCTTGCAGATTCTTTTTTTTTTTTTTAGAGTGCCCAAGTTCAAAGCATTCATTTTCACATGAATCCACACTTGGGTTTATCCATTCCAAATTAGATGAAGAATATGCTTAATAAAGTTTTATAATTTTTAGAGATAATTTTGCATGTATTATATATTGTAAAAAACCATTTTAGTTACCCGAATCACTTTCGGGTCGGTTGTATACTTAAGATTGGACAGAAAAATTTATATACAAAAAACAAAATCTCGCCCGTGTTATAGGAATAGGCATTTTAGTCATGTTGTGCCCGGAAGCTCAGATTTGACCTTTGCCGCGAGACTTACATAGTCTATAGACAGCCGAAGTGTGACGTGCGTTGCCATGACAATTGGATCTAAACTATCATGGCCGTCGGAAAAGTACCATGACACGGTTGAGTGATTTTTAGTTTAGAACCAATTGCCTAGGCAACCAACAAAAGGTGACGTATTCACTTCGGCAGTCTATTGTGATGGTTTTAACAATTTGGCAGGAAGCCAGTATTATTTTTACTCTTGTATTGTTTGACCTGCAGCTAGCTAAGCTCAGTTGTTATCAGATAACATTTCAAGGTACACAACCAGGAATTGTACGTAAAATCTACCCCTTGAAATTGTCTTGTGTATGCCTTATCTGCAATGGGATTTTACAGTGGTCTGTTCATTTGTTTTGTCTCTTGGTACATGTATTTGCAAAACCAAACTTCAAGTTGTTTTTTTGGGGTGAACATACTATCCTTGTATTGTTAAATTTAAAGGTCTATCTCTAGGAATCAGAAATGTTCACAGATTTACACAATGACAGTAGAAAACTTTGAAGTGCTATAGCCTCTGAGAAATGAGCAAAACTATTATTGTTAGTCTCCCGAGACATAATTTCAGTTTGCCCCAAAACCACCACGCCCCAGGGCGAAGTAGTTTTGGGGCAAAATGACTGTAAACCATTTTTTTTTTTTTACTGTTTTCTCAAAAGTTAGAAGTGCGGAGTTGATTTTCGCTCAGGTTGGTTTTAATCATGCACACCTTCAATCACACAGAGGGATGAAACTATTTGTAACGGTTTACCAATCAGGTAAATGACAAAATATTCCTTTAAGATTGTCACTAAACTCACTATGCAAGAGATGTATTAATTTAAGGCATCACTTTTATTAGTCATTTTTCAACATCGCCAAAAAACTTTATTTTACAGACAAAAACCTGGTACAATAGAAATATATATCATCCGGCTACCAATATACATAAAATACATGTGATAATTCTTGCAAATGAAGCTGTTTCACCGCTATATGTCCATTTTTGGCATTTTGAGAAAACTGCCATTTTGTATTGCAACTAAGCGCTACAGTCAATGACAAATTCCAATAAGTAAAACAGTTTGCCAATAATCTATTTGACAAATGTATAGGATCGAAAATGTACCGACACCATTAATTTAATTTTTTTGTGTTTATTGTATTTTGCGATGAAGCTCTTCAAATATTCCTTTACTTCATGTTTGTGTGACTAGACTGATCAAATTAAGTACCGGTATTCGCTGCATTTGTGTGGTTGTAATCGCATTAACATGAAGGAAAATTAGTACACCCCCCTCAAGATTTCCCCTAAATGAAATTCTGCACCAACAAAAACAATTTCTAAACTTAAATTGTACAAAAATATATCGGTACAACTCGCCAAAATCAAACTTAAATTATTTTTGTTGTAGAGTACTAAGAAATAAATGTGTACATGTAGTACATAAGTGGTATAGAAACGTTTCCGTTATTCAGTGGGTAAACAAACCCCTCCCCCATTCCATTGTCTCAAACATCAAAGGAATTCCTTTTTTGGTTTTATGGGGAGTTGGTGTGTTGAGGCGTCAGGGGAGTCCCTTTGTCACATCATGCTGGGTACATTCGGTCGTCGACAACCAAAGCTGCTGATGTGATTTTTTTTTTGCATCAGAAACATACTGGGTATAGAGTAAACATCACCCTTTGTGTGTTGCCAAGTTTACTGGGTCTACACTAAAACCTGTGAACTGTGGACCCTGTGCTTTAGCAATGGGTGTTTTGGATTACCAGCGAATGCTTAGACCCAGTAACCCTGGCAATGGACTTCACACCTTAGCGGGTTTTCCCATTAACTCAAACCTTAATCTTTGCTCTTCTACAATACATGGTTAGTACCCATATTAAAAATATGCCAATTTCTTTTCGCCCTCGTGAAAAGTACTAAAATATTAACTAATTACAATTTGGAATTGTAATAAAAAATGAATATGAAAATGTTCAGCACAAAATGTGATGAGTGCCATAAGAGATTGTGAAATACACGCCAAAACCTTTTGATGGAAATATTAACAAAACAACATTGAATGGTTCAATACCATACAAAAGAACAAGTTTGTGTGGGGACTATATTTTGACTTGAACAACAAATATTATCCATCTTTCTAGGAACTTGAGTCAAAACATCGTAGCCACTCGAACTTGCCCAAAGATGCACTTAAAAGGCTCCGATTAGTTAAATTTTTCCAATTTGACACTAATCAGATTTTGCGGTGAAAGTTTCCACATACATGTATAGACACTTTGCATGGCAGCCATCTCAGGGGCAATCAAATTGTCAGTGTGCAGCATGCATGCGTATGCACTCTGCGGATCTATTGACACCATTTAAATAAGAAACCTTCCCCCTGACATGGCTGCCGGTGCAAAGGGCGTATACTGCACAAGCATTTATAATTATTGATACAATGGTAGGTTAACACGGTACGGCCTGTACATACATCAACTCCCCAGTCTTCCCATTTGAGGGCTTTAACCGGGGAATTTCATTGGCTGGCCAATACGGTACCATGGAAACCTGCCACTGTATTTATGATGGAGACACGGAACTACAAGTATGCATAACTTACGTAGGACTGACAGTCACACACAAAAA
The DNA here is from genome assembly GCA_037783545.1 of Henricia sp. BOLD:AAB3569. Taxonomy (NCBI): domain Eukaryota; kingdom Metazoa; phylum Echinodermata; class Asteroidea; order Spinulosida; family Echinasteridae; genus Henricia; species Henricia sp. BOLD:AAB3569. The sequence goes on along the minus strand of JBBELK010000777.1, from coordinate 940,517 downwards.
ATTGACTCAAATGAAAATGTTTCCAAAATGTCCATTTTTTGGGGGGAGTGGAGGGGGTTTCTATAGAAAATGATATAACATTGCATATCTGACAAGTGATAAAATAAACTTGTTAGATATACATGTACATGTATCAATTACTGTAGAAAACACAAAAAAAACATTTTGGAATTAAAACTTACACATGTAAGTGAATTGAGTTCTGTACATATAGACTTTAAGACTTTAGTTATTGTGGTTAAACTGAAACAAAATACATGTACTCATCTGTTGTCACAATGTGGACTGTGAAATGTGGACTGCCCGCCAGGGATCTCAGTGGATCCCACAGACAGTTAGGCAAAAGGACAACACCAAACTACTGTCACTGTCCACACCATCACCTGATGGAGACTCACAGATAGCAATCAAAACATCACAGTCCACATTGGTGACCACATCATGATACAACAGACAAGTGCAGTTTTGTCATTGACTTAAATTTGAAACCTGCATGAAAAGATGCACCTTTGATCTGGCTTGAGGATGGTTGAATTACATGTTGAAAGGCTCTTGTAGTTCCAGATGTCTCCAAATTGAGGGCTCAAGATGTAGACTCCATTTCTATGTACAGCAATAAAGACAGAAATGACAAGTAGTTGGATTTATCAACGGTAATGGGGTATAATTCCATTAAACAAGTTCATATTTTCTAAACTGATGCAGTTAATACTTTTAAAAAACATGCAAAATAATTATATTTTAATTTTTAAAAATGTGAACTCCAAGAGAGAATTCAAGCGGGAAAATGTATCCGAGTAATTCTGACCCTTCTAAAACCTCTTAGTACAAATTTTCCATATGACATACACAACAGGACGGACGAAATGTGTAACACTTGCCTGACTTGTTACATAAATTTGTACTGGGAACTTTAGCAGTTTGGCAATTATGGACAAGACTAGTACTCAATGGATCTGCTAGTTTTACCTTTAACACTTCTCCTTAAACTCGAGGGTTGCTGAGGTTATTCAAAAGCGCGACTTCCCGTCGGGTCCATCCTTCAAGAATTCATGTCCTAGACCATTCCCACACTTAGTACAGGAAACCTACAGTTAAAAAGTCAATTCAATTGGTATTTTTTTGAACATTGAACAAAGATTTTAAGGAAATTACCTCCTGGAATCAACAGATAATGTCATTTTAAGATATACTTCCCACTTGCACTTTTGTCGCAAATGTTGCTTTTCTGTAGAAAAATCACATTTTCTCCTAAACAAATTGCCTTCAGTTAGTGCACAAGATAACCATTCACGCGCGCGCGCAGCGCCCTTTGTTGTTGCGCTTACGCACAGACCACTCGCCGCGTCATTTTGTGCATTACTTTATGCAGTAATTTTATCATTTATTTATCTCAGAAATGCAACATTTGCCACGGACGTGCAAGTGGGAAGTATATCTTATAAATTGATGATCTGTTGATTCCAGGGGGTAATTTCCTTAAAATCTTTGTTCAATGTATACGAACAAAATACCATTCAATTTACCTTGATATATTTTGTTGCACACCTACCGGAATCCTCCGAAACCTGAGGACTTTGGAGGATTTAGAAGCTTTGAAGTTCAGAAAAAAGAATATGTTTCAAACTGATTAAATTAATTTGCAAGAATAAGCTGGCAACTGCATCTAAAGAGCAGCCCTAGAAATGCAAAAGCTCAGGGAAGCACTTGAGGCAGAGTGGCGCACCCTGCATCAGTGGCTCTTACGGAGGCTGGTGCAGTCAGCTAGGTGGTCCTAAATATTACTGACCAATAAAATATGTTACATCTCTCAGCTTCCTAAATCTTTCTGTGAGAGTATAATTTGCGTTTTGATTTGTTAATGTTAACTTGGTTTACTCTGAAGATGCATTTTAAAATAAATTATCTGCAGAAAGTTTTTACCTTTCATTTAACACAAAACAAATATGCATTGATTTTTATGGTTTTCTGAAGTATTAATACTGCACCCATGTGAAATTTACACAAGGCAGTTTATCAATATTATTCTTTAGTTTTTAATACCGATGTGATATGTTGCTGTTTCTGTTTTAAAAAGTTTTCCAATAAATTAATCCGTCTTTAAACAGAGGCCAGATTTAATTATGTTTACAGCGCACCACTGGCACTGGCTTTCCAGCCAGGAGTAGATGTTTCTCAAGCCGCTGTGAATGTTGCGCTGTAGTGGAAGAGTTAAGAACCCATACCTTCAATTTATTTTCGCCATCTGGTCTTTTAGACACACTGTCTGCATGTACAGTCTCTGTAAAGGCAGGCCATGGCGATGAATGTTCGAACTTTGACACGCTGTTGAATAATTCATTGCCACACTTTTGGCAGACATATATTCCTGTTGAAGTACAAAATATATCGTCACTAAAAGTTGATGGGACCTAACAGAATTGGTCACAACTTGGAACTCAGTCAGTGTTTGTTGATTTTGACATGTCAAAGTAGCATTTGCACGATAAGGTTGGCATTACAATACTTATACAGATTTTAAAAACAAAATGCAGAGCGGAGAATATTATTGGAGCATGACATATTCGCTTTACGGAACGAATTTAGCAGTTGATCAGGGCTTCTGACCTCGTGTGCAAAACATATGAGACAAGCTGAACATTTCAAAGTAGGCCTATTTCCTCACAAAATCTTAAATTTTTCTCACTCAAAATTTTGGGTTTTCCCATCAAATCTGCACATAGGCCTAGGCTAGGTGCTAGATGAGTAATTTTAAAGAAAACAAATTTCTGATCAACTTCTCAACATTTACCACTCTTTTCTGTGAATAATTCACAATTTCCATTGGATATTGAAGATGCAACAGTGCAGTAGGACGAGGGTTAAACATAAAAACTCAGAATTTGCACATCATCATCATTAATAATCATAGACAGTGCGACAGCTGATGACCATCATCATGATGATCGAAAACGAAAATTATCGTAAATGCGTCTCTCACTCTTGTACAATTATTATAGTATTACTATTAGGCCTATTATTATTATTATTATTATTTATTTCTGGTACTGAAACCATGGCAATGTCGCTCGCGCGGCAAGCGTGGGGAAACCCATGATGAATTAGATACGGCCAGAAACACCGGGGAATCCCTCCCCTTCTCTTCACGAAGAAATGCTCTGGGATCTTTAAGTGCGTTACACACCGGACCAACGGCTTTATACATCCCTTCCGAAGTCTAGTGCAAAACAATTGCAAAAAATCTTGCCCTCACCTGCTTCAAAGTGGCTTTTATATTTTTCTTCTTCCCACCCACAGAAAGACATTTTGACGGAGACACAATCAGACACAATTTACAAGCAAAATTCGTTGTCAATCTCGTGTCGTCTGCGCTGCGCTGATGATCTGAAATTTACCGCAAGACCATGTACCAATAGACGTAGACCGATCCAGTAAGCTCCGCCCATTTATAAATTGCCTAACAACATGCCTATAGTTTGACCTGCAGCTGAGCTCAGTTGTTATCAGATAACATTTCAAGGTACACAACCAGGAATTGTACGTATAATGTACCCATTGAAATTGTCCTGTGTATGCCTTATCTGTAATGGGATTTTACAGTGGTCTGTTCATTTGTTTTGTCTCTAGCTCTTGGTACATGTATTTGCAAAACCAAACTTCAAGTTCAACTAGTTTTTTTGGGGTGAACATTACTATCCTTGTATTGTTAAATTTAAAGGTATCTCTAGGAATCAGAAATGTTCACAGATTTACACAATATAAACACAATGACAGTAGAAAACTTCCTCTGAAATGGTTTTGTCTGAAGTGCTATAGCCTCTGAGAAAAACTATTATTGTTAGTCTCACGAGACATAATTTCAGTTTGCCCTAAAACCACCTCGCCCCAGAACACCTTTGTGCACAGGCCATGGTTCAGGGCGAAGTGACTGTAAACCAGTTTTTGACTGTTTTCTCAAAAGTTAGAAGTGCGGAGTTGATTTTCGCTCAGGTTGGTTTTAATCATGCACACCTTCAATCACACAGAGGGATGAAACTATTTGTAACGGTTTACCAATCAGGTAAATGACAAAATATTCCTTTAAGATTGTCACTAAACTCACTATGCAAGAGATGTATTCATTTAAGGCATCACTTTTATTAGCCATTTTTCAACATCACCAAAGAACTTTATTTTACAGATTAAAACCTGGTACAATAGAAATATATATTATCCCTATTAATATGCTACCAATATACATAATTCCTGCAAATGAAGATGTTTTATCGCAAAATGTCCATTTTTGGCATTTTTAGAAAACTGCCTTTTTGTATTGCAACTAAGCGCTACAGTCAATGACAAATTCCAATAAGTAAAACAGTTTGCCAATAATCTATTTGACAAATGTATAGGACACCATTATCTAATTTTTTTTGTGTTTATTGTATTTTGCGATAAAGCTCTTCAAATATTCCTTTACTTCATGTTTGTGTGACTAGACTGATCAAATTAAGTACCGGTATTCGCTGCATTTGTGTGGTGTAATCGCATTAACACTGAACAGATGCTCTAACAGCTATGAGGAAAATTAGTACACCAACAAAAACGATTTCTAAACTTAAATTGTACAAAAATATATCGGTACAACTCGCCAAAATCAAACTTAAATTATTTTTGTTGTAGAGTACTAAGAAATAAATGTGTACATCATGGCTGCCGGTGCAAAAGGCGTATACTGCACAAGCATTTATAATTATTGATACAATGGTAGGTTAACACGGTACGGCCTGTACATACATCAACTCCCCAGTCTTCCCATTGAGGGCTTTAACTGGGGAATTTCATTGGCTGGCCAATACGGTACCATGGAAACCTGCCACTGTATTTATGATGGAGACACGGAACTACAAGTATGCATAACTTACGTATGACTGACAGTCACACAAAATCGACTCAAAAGAAAATGTTCCTAAAATTTCCATTTTTTGGGGGGTTTTCTATAGAAAATTATATAACATTGCATATCTGACAAGTGATAAAATAAACTTGTCAGATATACCTTATACATGTATCAATTACTGTAGATAACACACAAAAAACATTTAAGGCAAAATTGGAATTAAAACTTAAGTGAACTGAGTTCTGTACGTAAAGACTTTAAGACTTTAGTTATTGTGGTTAACTGAAACAAAATACATGTACTCATCTGTTGTCACAATGTGGACTGTGATATTTTGACTGCCCGCCAGGGATCTCAGTGGATCCCACAGACAGTTAGGCAAAAGGACAACACCAAACTGTCCACACCATCACCTGATGGAGACTTACAGATAGCAATCAAAACATCACAGTCCACATTGGTGACCACATCATGATTGACTTAAATTTGAAACCTGCATAAAAAGATGCACCTTTGATCTGGCTTGAGGATGGTTAAATTACATGAAGAAAGGCTCTTGTAGTTCCAGATGTCTCCAAATTGAGGGCTAAAGATGCAGACTCCATTTCTATGTACAGCAATAAAGACAGAAATGACAAGTAGTTGGATTTATCAACGGTAATGGGGGAAAATTCCATTAAACAAGCTCATATTTTCTAAACTGATGCAGTCAATAATTTTAAAAACATGCAAAATAATTATATTTTAATTTTAAAAACTCCAAGGGAGAATTCAAGCAGGAAAATGTATGCGAGTAATTCTGACCCTTCTAAAACCTCCCAGTACAAATTTCCCATATGACATACACAACAGGACGGACGAAATGTGTAACACTTGCCTGACTTGTTACATAAATTTGTACGGGGAACTTTAGCAGTTTGGCAATTATGGACAAGACTAGTACTCAATGGATCTGCTAGTTTTACCTTTAACGCTTCTCCTTAAACTCGAGGGATGCTGAGGTTATTCAAAAGCGCGACTTCCCGTCGGGTCCATCCTTCAAGAATTCATGTCCTAGACCATTCCCACACTTAACACAGGAAACCTACAGTTAAAAAGTCAATTCAATTGGTATTTTTTTCGTATACATTGAACAAAGATTTTAAGGAAATTACCTCCTGGAATCAGCAGATAATGTCATTTTAAGATATACTTCCCACTTGCACTTTTGTCGCAAATGTTGCTTTTCTGCATGTAGAAAAATCACATTTTCTCCTTAAAAAATTGCCTTCAGTTAGTGCACAAGATAACCATTCACGCGCGCGCGCAGCCCCTTTGCTGTTGCGCTTATTACGCACAGACCACTCGCCGCGTCATTTTGTGCATTACTTTATGCAGTAATTTTATCATTTATTTATCTCAGAAATGCAACATTTGCCACGGACGTGCAAGTGGGAAGTATATCTTAGAAATTGATGATCTGTTGATTCTAGGAGGTAATTTCCTTAAAATTTTTGTTCAATGTACATGTATATGAAAAAAAAACATTCAATTTACCTTGATATATTTTGCTGCACACCTACCGGAATCCTCCGAAACCTGAGGACTTTGGAGGATTTAGAAGCTTTGAAGTTCAGGAAAAAGAATGTTTCAAACTGATTAAATTAATTTGCAAGAATAAGCTGGTAACTGCATCTAAGTATAACTGCACTGAAGTCTGATGGTGCTTTTAAAAAATATTATCTGCAGAAATTTGTTACCATTCATTTAACACAACAAAATATGCATCGATTTTTATGGTTTTCTGAAGTATTAATACTGCACCCATGTGAAATTTACACAAGGCAGTTTATTAATATTATTTTTTAGTTACCGGATGTGATATGTTGCTGTTTCTGTTTTTCCAATCATTTAATCTGTCTTTAAACGGAGGACAGATTTAATTATGTTTACAGCGCACCACTGGCACTGGCTTTCCAGGAGTAGATGTTTCTCAAGCCGCTGTGAATGTTGCACTGTAGTGGAAGAGTTAAGAACCCATACCTTCAATTTATTGGCGCCATCTGGTCTTTTAAATACACTGTTTGCATGTACGGTCTCTGTAAAGGCAGGCATTGGCGATGAATGCTCAAACTTTGAACCGCTGTTGAATAATTCATTGCCACACTTTTGGCAGACATATAATCCTGTTGAAGTACAAAATATATCATCACTAAAAGTTGATGGGACCTAACAGAATTGGTCACAACTTGGAACTCTGTGTTTGTTGATTTTGACATGTCAAAGTAGCATACGCACGATAAGGTTGGCATTACAATACTTATACAGATTTTAAAAACAAAATGAAGAGCAGAGAATATTATTGGAGCATGACATCATCGCTTTACGGAAAGAATTTAGCAGTTGATCAGGGCTTCTGACCTCGTGTGCAAAACATATGAGACAGGCTGAACATTTCAAAGTAGGCCTATTTCCTCACAAAATCTTAAATTTTTCTCACTCAAAATTTTGGGTTTTCCTATCAAATCTGCACATGACATAGGCCTAGGCTAGGTGTTAGATGAGTCATTTTAAAGAAAACAAATTTCTGATCAACTTCTCAACATTTACCACTGACTCTTTTCTGTGAATAATTCACAATTTCCATTGGATATTGAAAGGTGCAACAGTGCAGTAGGACGAGGGTTAAACATAAAAACTCAGAATTTACACAGTCATCATCATTCATAATCATAGACAGTGCGACAGCTGATGACCATCATCATGATGATAAATGCGTCTCTCACTCTTGTACAATTATTATTACTATTATTAGGCCTATTATTATTATTATTATTTATTTCTGGTACTGAAACCAAGGATTCCTCAATAGTGCCCATTGCACTGTCGCTCGCGCGGCAAGCGTGAGGAAACCAGATACGGCCAGAGACACCGGGGAATCCCTCCCCTTCTCTTCACGAAGAAATGCTCTGGGATCACCAACGACTTTACATCCCTTCCGAAGTCTAGTGCAAAACAATTGCAAAAAATCTTGCCCTCACCTGCTTCAAAGTGGCTTTTATATTTTTCTTCTTCTGACCCACAGGAAGACATTTTGACGGAGACACAATCAGACACAATTTACAAGCAAAATTCGTTGTCAATCTCGTGTCGTCTGCGCTGCTGATGATCTGAAATTTTCCCGCAAGATCGACCATGTACCAATAGACCGATCCAGTTAAAGCTCCGCCCATTTATAAATTGCCCAACAACATGCCACACGTAGTTTGACCTGCAGCTAGCTAAGCTCAGTTGTTATCAGATAAAATTTCAAGGTGCACAACCAGGAAGTGTATGTAAATGTACCCATTGAAATTGTCCTGTGTATGCCTTATCTGTAATGGGATTTTCCACTGGTCTGTTCATTTGTTTTGTCTCTTGGTACATGTATTTGCAAAACCAAGCTTCAAGTTCAACTTGTTTTTTGGGGGTGAACATACTATCCTTGTATTGTTAAATTTAAAGGTATATCTCTAGGAATCAGAAATGTTCACAGATTTACACATAACTTACACAATATAAACACAATGACAGTAGAAAACTTCCCCTGAAATGGTTTTGTCTGAAGTGCTATAGCCTCTGAGAAATGAGCAAAACAATTATTGTTCGTCTCACAAGACATAATTTCAGTTTGCCCCAAAACCACCTCGCCCCATAACACCTTCGTACACAGGCCAAAGTAGTTTTGGGGCGAAGTGACTGTAAACCAGTTTTTTCTCAAAAGTTAGAAGTGCTAAGTTGATTTTCGCTCAGGTTGGTTTTAATCATGCACACCTACATTCACACAGAGGGATCATATGAAACGATTTGTAACGGTTTACCAATCAGGTATACTACCTTTAAATGACAAAATATTCCTTTAAGATTGTCACTAAACTCACTATGCAAGAGATGTATTCATTTAAGGCATCACTTTTATTAGCCATTTTTCAACATTACCAAAGAACAATAGAAAAATATACCATCCCCTATTAATATACCAATATACATAAAATACATGTGATAATTCTTGCAAATGAAGATGTTTCATCACAAAACGCTATGTCCATTTTTGACATAACTGCCATTTTGTATTGCAACAGGCAAATTCCTAAAAGTAAAACCTTTTTGGGGGGTGGGGAGATATAACACAGTTTGTCAATAATCTATTTGACAAATGTATAGACACCATTATCTTATTTTTTTTGCATTTTGCGATGAAACTCTAAAAATATATTTTGTCACTTCATGTTTCTGTGACAAGACTGATCAATGACTATCCACAAATTAAGAACCGGAACAGACGCTCTACCAGCTATGAGAGACATTAGTACAGTGCTCCCTCAAGATTTCCCCTAAATGAAATTCTGCACCAACAACAAAATGATCTAAACTTAAATTGTACAAAAATACCTCCAATACCAAGCCAAAATCCAACTTAAATAATTTTTGTTGTATATAGAGTACTTTTATGTGTAATACATAAGTAGTCCAGAAACATGTTTCTGATATCCAGTTATAACATAATGCAGTACAATATGTGCAGAGGGTACCCCCACCCCCCATTGTGTCTCAAACATCCAAGGAATTTCAAAGAAATTCCTTTTAGGTTTTATGGGGAGTTGAGGTATAGGGGAGACCCTTTGTCACATCATACTGCGTACATTCGGTCGTCGACAACCAAAGCTGCTGATTGGGTGAAAAGGTGATTACATCACCCTTTGTGTGTTGCCAAGTTTACTGGGTCTACGCTAAGCCCTGTGCTTTAGCAATAGGCGTTTAAGATTACCAGCGAATGCTTATTAGACCCAGTAATCCTGGCAATGGACTTCACACCTTAGTGGGTTTTTCCATTAACTCAAACCTTAATGGGGCTAGTTAGGGGCCGTCCAACGTTGTCAACATTTTTACGGTAATACAAAGCGTAGGACTTAATACGTGCACTGTAAAATCTGACATTTCATGGAAGTCACAAAAAATGTTGATAAGTAGTATTGACGGAGGGGGGTCTTGAAAAATAACAGACCCTGTAGAACTGTGAAAATGTCGACAACTTTGGATGGCCCCAGGGTTTTTTGTAGTAAAAGCTGACAAAAATCCTGAAAAAATATATATAGCTAGATGCTCTTCTACAATACATGGTTAGTACCCATATTAAAAATATGCCAATTTTTTTTCGCCCTCGTAAAAAGTACTAAAATTCTAACCAATTACAATTTGGAATTGTAATAAAAAATGAATATGAAAATTTTCAGCACAAAATGTGATGAGTGCCATAAGAGATTGTGAAATACACTCCAAAACCTTTTGATGGAAATATTAACAAAATCAACGACACAGTTCTGTTTCTTTCAAAACAACATTGAATGGTTCAATACCATACAAAAGAAAAAGTTTGTGTGGGGACTATATTTTGACTTGAACAACAAATATTATCCATCTTTCTAGGAACTTGAGTCAAAACATAGTAGCCACTCGAACTTGCCCAAAGATGCACTGAACAAGTTCTTAAAAGGCTCCGATTGGTTACATTTTTCCAATTTGACACTCGTCAGATTTTGCGGTGAAAGTTTTCACATACATGTATATACACTTTGCATGGCAGCCATCTCAGGGGCAATCAAATTGTCAGTGTGCAGCATGCATGCGTATGCACTCTGCGGATCTATTGACACCATTTAAATAAGAAACCTCCCCCCTGACATGGCTGCCGGTGCAAAGGGCGTATACTGCACAAGCATTTATAATTATTGATACAATGGTAGGTTAACACGGTACGGCCTGTACATACATCAACTCCCCAGTCTTCCCATTGAGGGCTTTAACCGGGGAATTTCATTGGCTGGTCAATACGGTACCATGGAAACCTGCCACTGTATTTATGATGGAGACACGGAACTACAAGTATGCATAACTTACGTATGACTGACAGTCACACAAAATCTACTCAAAATGTTCCAAACATTTCCATTTTTTTTTGGGGGGGGGGATTTTCTATAGAAAATGATATAACATTGCATATCCGACAAGGGATAAAATAAACTTGTCAGATATACCTTATACATGTATCAATTACTGTAGAAAACACACAAAAAACATTTAAGGCAAAATTGGAATTAAAACTTACAGTTGAAGTCAGAAGTTTACATACATGTACACAACTACCATCATCACCCAAAATGGTAAACAGGACTACCCGAACCAATGCAAGGTGTGCAAGCTATGTTTTAAGTACTGCAAGCATATGTGAGGAATTCCACAAAATCACGACTTTAGTAAAAACTGTTACAAAAATGGTGACAACGCAAGTTTAAGCACACCAGTTTTAACACAGTTGTATGTAAACTTTTGACTACAACTGTAAGTGAACTGAGTTCTGTACGTACAGACTTTAAGACTTTAGTTATTGTGGTTAACTGAAACAAAATACATGTACTCATCTGTTGTCACAATGTGGACTGTGAAATGTTGACTGCCCGCCAGGGATCTCAGTGGATCCCACAGACAGTTAGGCAAAAGGACAACACCAAACTACTGTCCACACCATCACCTGATGGAGACTTACAGATAGCAATCAAAACATCACAGTCCACATTGGTGACCACATCATGATACAACAGACAAGTGCAGTTTTGTCATTGACTCAAATTTGAAACCTGCATGAAAAGATGCACCTTTGATCTGGCTTGAGGATGGTTAGATTACATGAAGAAAGGCTCTTGTAGTTCCAGATGTCTCCAAATTGAGGGCTCAAGATGCAGACTCCATTTCTATGTACAGCAATGAAGACAGAAATGACAAGTAGTTGGATTCATCAATGGTAATGGTGTATAATTCCATTAAACAAGTTCATTTTTTCTAAACTGATGCAGTCAATACGTTTAAAAACATGCAAAATAATTATATTTAATTTAAAAAAAATGTAAACTCCAAGAGAGAATTTAAGCAGGAAAATGTATGCGAGTAATTCTGACCCTTCTAAAACCTCCCAGTACAAATTTCCCATATGACATACACAACAGCAGGACGGACGAAATGTGTAACACTTGCCTGACTTGTTACATAAATCTGTACGGGGAACTTTAGCAGTTTGGCAATTATGGACAAGACTAGTACTCAATGGATCTGCTAGTTTTACCTTTAACGCTTCTCCTTAAACTCAAGGGATGCTGAGAATATTCAAAAGCGCGACTTCCCGTCGGGTCCATCCTTCAAGAACTCATGTCCCAGACCATTCCCACACTTACCACAGGAAACCTGCAGTTAAAAAGTCAATTCAATTTACCCTGGAATATTTTGCTGCACACCTACAGGAATCCTCCGAAACCCGAGGACTTTGGAGGATTTAGAAGTTTTTAAGTTCAGGAAAAAGAATATGTTTCAAACTGATTAAATTAATTTGCAAGAATAAGCTGGCAACTGTGCATCTAAAGAGCAGCCCTAGAAATGCAACAGCTCAGGGAAGCACTTGAGGCAGAGGGGCGCACCCTGCATCAGTGGCTCTTACGGAGGCTGGTGCAGTCAGCTTTGCAACAAGAGGTGGTCATAAATGTTACTGACCAATAAAATATGTTACATCTCTCAGCTTCCTGAATCTTTCTGTGAGAGTATAATTTGCGTTTCAATTTGTGAATGTTAACTTGGTTTACTCTGAAGATGCATTTTTAAATAAATTATCTGCAGAAAGTTTTTACCATTCATTTAACACAAAAAAATATGCATTGATTTTTATGGTTTTCTGAAGTATTAATACTGCACCCATGTAAAATTTACACAAGGCAGTTAAATTAATATTATTCTTTAGTTACAGGATGTGATATGTTGCTGTTTCTGTTTTAAAAAGTTTTTCAATAATTTAATCCGTCTTTAAACGGAGGCCAGATTTAATTATGTTTACAGCGCACCACTGGCACTGGCTTTCCAGCCAGGAGTAGATGTTTCTCAAGCCGCTGTGAATGTTGCACTGTAGTGGAAGTTTTAAGAACCCATACCTTCAATGCATTGGCGCCATCTGGTCTTTTAGATACACTGTCTGCATGTACGGTCTCTGTAAAGGAAGGCCATGGCGATGAATGCTCAAACTTTGAACCGCTGTTGAATAATTCGTTGCCACACTTTTGGCAGACATATAATCCTGTTGAAGTACAAAATATATCGTCACTAAAAGTTGATGGGACCTAACAAAATTGGTCACAACTTGGAACTCTGCGTTTGTTGATTTTGACATGTCAAAGTAGCATACGCACGATAAGGTTGGCATTACAATACTTATACAGATTTTAAAAACAAAATGCAGAGCAGAGAATATTATTGGAGCATGACATCATCGCTTTACGGAAATAATTTAGCAGTTGATCAGGGTTTCTGACCTTGTGTGCAAAACATATGAGACAGGCTGAAAGTATTTCCTCACAAAATCTTAAATTTTTCTAACTCAATTTTTCCATCTTCCTTTCGCAACGGTCTTTCCTGCACACGTTCCTAGTTTGCCAAGAACCCTTGCTGAAACGAGTTCAGCTCGGCTGTATTTCAGGCCTCAGGCTGTTCGACCAATGAGAGAAAAGATATCTTTTGACCTGGAACTTTTGACCTTTTAATGAACCGTTTCGAACAATCATCTCACGTGTTGTTTTGCTCGCGACATCGTACATGTAGCCGCAATTAATGGACGCTACCACTAAACGGAGCGAGGCGCGTGATTGGCTCTTGCTGTTGTCAACAGCGTCCGTAGCTATGATGCATTTTGAATGTCGCGCTACGTGCTACGTGCAAGCGTGCTTCAGTATATCGGCACTGCATGCAATGACCGAGAAACATGCGCGGTGCGTGATTCGTCAGTTGCGATCACCGTCACTGGCTATATATTCCTCAATACAGCCGAGCTGAACTCGTTTCAGCAAGGGTTCTTGGCAAACTAGACCTGTACTTGTGCAGGAAAGACCGTTGCGAAAGGAAGATGGGTTTTCCCATCAAATCTGCACCTTTCAATATCCAATGGAAATTGTGAATTATCCACAGAAAAGAGTGGTAAATGTTGAGAAGTTGATCAGAAATTTGTTTTCTTTAAAATTACTCATCTAGCACCTAGGCTAGGCCTACTTCCAAATACTGAAAGGCATACATCTGTGGTTCTCATTGAGTCCTTTTTGCTTTTTTACCCCTTTTTTTCTTGGGAGGTCAGGGAGGGGAGTTGGGTGGCAATATTTTTCGTCATCTAATGGAATTGTTAAGGCATTTCCATTAGTCAAAGAAACTTAATCATACTTAATTCGTCATTGAGACATTGGCAACCGTGTAAACAACGCAATTTTCATACATGGACAGTCTTTTTTGGCATCTAGCTGTAAGTTAATTTCTCGAAATATTGAGAAGAGTAACTGATCGATAACTAAACAGCTTGTAGGTTTTCTAAAAACTATCAATTAAAAAAAAACCAAAATTCAGAGATGTATGCCCTGAAATCCCAAGGAAAATATCACATTATTATTATTATTATTTATTCGGCCATCAATCAAAACCAATACAACCACATGAGAGTAGAATAAAAACATACCTATGTAAAATAAAAAATTAGATTTAAATGTAGGCCTATGTGAAAAGAACAAAAACAGGGTGAACAAAGAGAGGGATGGGCTGAAGGGATATCGGAGGGACGGGAATGGGGAAGGTGGGCACTGGGTTGTCGAAGCAGGCAAAAGGGGAGACGGGGACTAAACAAAAGCATTACTAGAGCTTATGTGCTTCACGAAGCACGAATATCAGCCTGAAATAGCTTTTATGAAAGGTTTTTCTGACCTTTGAACACTGCAGAAGGTTGGGGAATTATTTGACTGGAAATCAAGATGCTGATCCATAGACCATATCGCAAATAATTTTTCACCACCAAACGGCTTTTTGTCAAAGCGACCCGCGTGGCAACATTACGAGTGAAAAGTCATTTGACGTGAATCCTTCATTCACCGACCACACAGTGGCACACTAAAACAAATCCCCCCTCGTCCAAAAATGGTACGTGCTGGAACTGGTCTGGTGCTTGAAATTGTTAGAGGCGAGCGCCATTGCTCTGAAAATAACGATGCTACGAGTCAGCACGAGTTGAAGTTTATGAAGTTGAATTCGATCGTCAAATTGTTAAAAACGGAGGTGTGTACGTAAGTTTTGAGAAAATTATGGCCAGGGAGGTATGTGTAGAGTTTTGATTTTACCAAAAATAGCAATTTCCTGTAAAATGACTTGTCTAAAGATTCCATTTTGAGCAACGATTTTGATGGGAAAAAAAGGGTATTTTTTTCGTATACATTGAACAAACATTTTAAGGAAATTACCTCCTGGAATCAACAGATAATGCAATTTTAAGATATACTTCCCACTTGCACTTTTGTCGCAAATGTTGCTTTTCTGTAGAAAAATCACATTTTCTCCTTCAAAAATTGCCTTCAGTTAGTGCACAAGATAACCATTCAAGCGCGCGCGCAGCGCCCTCTGTTGTCGCGCTTACGCACAGACCGCTCGCCGCGTCATTTTGTGGACTACTTTATGCAGTAATTTTATCATTTATTTATCTTAGAAATGCAACATTTGCGACAGAAGTGTCAGTGGGAAGTATATCTTAGAATTGAATAAGCTATCGATTCCAATATATAGATTCACCCAAATCCGTGTTCAATGTATATGAAAAAAAAGAAAAAAAAGTGCTGTTCTTGAAAGCCACCCAGTTTGGTCTGGGTGGCTTTCAGTATTTGGAAGTACTGGTGCGACAGCCTGATATACTAGGCCGGCCCTATAGTGCTAGTGATAGGCCTGTATGACCGAAAACGAAAATCGAAATGCGTCTCTCACTCTTGTACAAATCTAGTGCAACATAAATGCAACAAATTTTGCCCTCACCTGCTTCAAAGTGGCTTTTATATACTTCTCCTCCCCACCCACTGAAAGACATTTTGACGGAGACACAATTTACAAGCAAAATTCGTTGTCAATCTCGTGTCGTCTGCGCTGCGCTGCTGATGATGATACGCGCCGGCCCGGCCGCCACAGATTTGCCCTTTTCCAAATCTCGACTCCGTCTTCAGGCTCCGGCTTCATGCGGCTCCGGCTCCGGCTCCAACCGCCTCCGGCTTCACTTTATCGAAGCCAAACGAAAAACCGTTTGGAACACTATCACTATGAACATCTAACAATGGAAATTGGGCACACACCATTGTTTAATACTAACAATGGGGTTACAATGAACATGTACATGTTCTTGCTCATAGTGTATGAACAACTAACAATGGAAATTGGGCACACACCATTGTTAATAACAATGGTTTGTGCCCAATTTCCATTGTTAGTTGCTCATACTAGTATAGTCGGGCAGGCCTACCACTCTTTTTTACCGGTTTTTGTGTATCATTTGCAATGACCCCAAAAAGTAATCTACGAGTTTACAGGGGAAAAGTTCTTAAAGTAAAGATTGAATTAATAGCAACTATCAAATGAAAGGTTTTCGCTCAAAATGATATAATTTTACCAGAATATAATCCGTAAAGATGAAATGTAAAACGATTTACATGTACTTATTTTTGCTTCGCATCTACGCAGTCCAAAATGCATGGGCGCTGTGTACTCCGCGTGCGTGTTTTAGATTTAACGCGATGCGTTTTTATGGATCGCGCGCACACGCAGTATATGATGTGCGCCACAGAGTGCATGACGCAAGCCACATAGTACCATAGAACGAATATTTGAAACACCCCGCCAAGACCAGGAAAACGCATATGGATTTTCGTGGGTTTTTTTTTAACGTGATACATTTGACAAAGCTGAAATTTCTTCGGATGAGTTTGTTGATGTCTTTCTTTTGATTTATAATGGTTTTATTCGCAGAATTGCTCAAAAACAGATCATCTACAGGGCCTTTAAGCCCTAGCAGACGAGTTTTGTCGGCGGCAAAGTTTAGCAAACCTGAAAAAGTTCACAAAGTTTTTGTTGCTGCACGTAATTTTCCAGTTCATGACGTCACGAAGCCGGCCGAAGTCACCTCTTTAGTTGACTTCGTTTTGGAGCCTTATTTGGGCCAAAATGAAGCTTGAAGCCGAGCCGAAGTTTGGTATGCGGCTTCAAGATGGCGGAATGGAGACAGAGACGAAGCCGAGATTGGGAAAAAGGCCCTAGTTTTAGGCACCTTATTTACATAGTTTTGGGCACAATGCAAAAAAAAGTATTTGCATAGTTTTTGGTACATTTGCATGGTTTTAGACAAAGTACGGAGCTGGTTTTTGCTCAGGTTGGTTTTAATCATGCATATCTTCAATCACACAGGGGGATAAAACTATTTGTAACAGTTTACCAATCATGTATACTATCTTTAAGTCTCTTACAGAAGAAACACACAACACTGTGACTATACTTAACTGAAATTGGAAGTGGTTTGCGTTTTAGGTTAAAAAGAAAACTGAATAAGCCACACAAAAAGGATAACAAATAAAGTTGTACAATTGAGTTGTGCATTAAGCTGTTTTAATGTTGCATTTGAACACATTGCATTTTAACCCCTGCACCTTAAAAAGAAAAATGTACACATGTAGATCAATTTGTTTGATTCATTGCAAAGTTTCCGTCTTGTGATAAAATACTCTTGAAATTATAATTTTATATACAGCTTAATGACAGGAAATGACTCCATCAATCATGTATGTTTGAAATTTGTTTGTTTTTGGTATATGTTTCAACTGGGGCAAAAGTTACAATATTCACAATAACTCAAGTGTGCATGGGAGGAGGTGTTACACGCACTCCATGTACATGAACAGTCCCAACATATATTGTTAAAGGAGTGTGTCCAGATCACATTTTTGAGTAGTGCCCCCATTTTTTCTCATGGGTGTTAAGATTTTGATATCATATTATTTATTATTTTTTTTCTCATTACCTTCCTGAAATATTTTATTGGAATTTATGTTTCGAGGTTAAATTTATTAGCAATATTCATCATGTGCAGGGTCAAAAATACTTTCAAAACTGAAGAAAATTTAGGGGATTTTTGTGCACAAACCAATGAGAAATTCCTGTGAGCTCTTAATGTGACATCACAACTCTGTCATGAATATGGTTCATGAATATGGAAATTCATGCATTTGCATAAAAAGTGATCGAGTTTTGGTAACTATATACCCAGCACGATATGTGGCAAAGGGACTCCCCCTAATGCTCCTATACCTCAACACACTCTTCCTTTTTGTTAACGCACAAACCCTCCCCCTAAAAACGAAGGAATTATTTTGAAATTCCTTGGATGTTTGAGACACAGTGGGGAACAATGGAAGGGTGGGGAGGGGGGCGGAGGAGGGGGATGGGGAAGGGGTACCCTCTGCCACATATCGTGCTGCATATGGATTTACTATAAGTAAGAGGAGCAGTTATCTGGCATGAATGTCAGTTATCATAAAATCCTGTAACAGGGGCCCTTTAATTTTAACAAAATTTGGGATTTGGTGAAAAATTGCAATCTTTGTGATTCAACAAAAAAATACACTGAAAAACAACAAGTTTTCTAATCTGAGATAAGCAAATAATTTATACATACATGTAAACCCTAAAAACCCAACACTGGTGCATTTACATAATGATATAGAGCTTTAAAAATCCAAACATATCAAACCTATGTGAGTTAAACGTTCTATGTTACAGTGCTCAGAATGGTTTTAAACACACATGTATTCGGCATGTTTAATTCTCATCCAAAACATATTTACTTAATTTTTTCTAATACTGATTGATAAAAGATTAGTTTGAGCAATGACTATGTATAAATGTGAAGTTCTCTAGTTTACACAGGAGCATTGGTTCCCAGGTACATGCTGCAACAACTCATGGTAGGATGGGTACCAGTGAATGGAACAAACATGGCTTCCGAATAGTCAACTAGACTTGATTAACCATCGTTGACTGGACTGCATTTGGACCAAAAATGGTCGAACTACAGTTAATAATAAGGGGCGTTTGAGATGCTTACACCGTGTAACACGGGGTTTACATCGGGACAAGCCTCAAGAAAAACGAACGACACAGGGTTTCGCTTTGAATTCTGGGAACACAGGTCAGAGGTTGTTGTCAGGCAGGGCTTTTATAAACACTGTTAATCATTTGACTTGTGAGAAAAAAGGTACCGTAATAAACTTTGTCAATGCCCACAGACATCTACCGATAAAGCAAAATGTATATACACCCCTATTTCCTCCTATTTTGTGTCATAAATCTGTGTTTTTCTTCGACTCACGTCGCAAGTCCAAACTGTCCGCCATGTTTTGCAACTTCCACACAGTTACTAGGTGACGTCCTTACACCAGAGACCCTACTGCGAGCTCGGGCAGTGGTGGCTGCCACCGTGTATCACATGTATCACGAGATGGCTAAAAGAACCCTCCGGTGTAAGTTGGTGTTACACGGTGTAAGCATCTCGAATGCCCCTACAGTCATTGCTCCAACTTGCTCTATGTCTTCTAATATGTGACATACATGCTTTAATTTCTTTAGATGTGAAGTGGAACAAACATGGCATGAGTGAATTGTTTTAGCTTCCCTGGATAACCCTATCGTCAAATTTACTTTTGGGCAGGTGCAGTTTTTGTGTGCATGCACAATTTCCATACGTGCTGGAAAACTGACAAGTGGTCAAACAAGAAATTGTTTAAAACCAGCCGGTCTCAATCAACAGTTTAAAACCACCCATGTGACATGCTCTTAGCCAATAGGAAGGCGCAAACCTATGTCTTGTAAATGATGTGCTCGTCACAAATATTGTTATATACTTTTGAAAAGAGTATGTTTAGGCCCTGGGGCCAATTTCATAGAGCTGCTTAAGCATGAAATAGTACTTAAGCATGAACAACAAAATGAGGTTACCAGCAAAAATTTCATGTGATTGTCATGGTAATGAAACAGTCCTCTAACACTGGTCATACACTATTTCTATCACATGAGGATTTCACTGGTAACATTCTCTAGTAAACGTGCGCTTGTTCTCCCAAACAATCGTGGACGTTTTAGGGAGGTCTAACAAAGAGAACAATATCGTCCGCGATTGGCAAGCGAACGTCCGCGATTCGCTCCTGTACAAAACCAACGAGAGTAAGGAAAAATAGACTATGTCCAAACAAAAGGACGTCCGCGATTGGAGGTCGATTCACACCAGTTTGTTTGCACTTAAGCAAATGTTGTGCTTAAACACCTCTATGAAATTGGCCTCTGATCACACCAAGTAGAATCCAGGACTGATTCCAGGATTTAGCTTTGGACTTGGTCCTGGACAACTTTGGTCTGAACCGAGCTTCAAAAATTAGTAGTCCTGTGTCTAATTTTCTAAAATTAAACCCACAAATTTCATAAAAACGTGTTTTCTGCTTAAGCACTTTGCAAGCCAAATCGTGTACTAACTGGGAATTTTGTGTGCTACAATGTAACTCTAAACCATGTTTTCTCCCTCACCATACTCGAGAAATTTAGGGATGAATTTTTCAAACAAAAACCATATTTTAGGTGTCAAACCTTGAAAACATACTGATGTGTTCACTTAGTACTCCTGAATAGTCATGATACTGGAGGAAAAAAAACATTTGGGTGCAGGGTATTGTTAGTGTTGTTTAGTTCATACAATTATTTGAAAACCCCTTCCCCTTGCATGCACACTTTTTTTTTACCATTCACCTAAACACAAAAAAACATGCACAGATTTTTAAGGTTTTCTGAAGCATTGATGCATCTATGTAGCTGAAATTTCTGCAGGCTAGTTTACCAACATTCTTCTTTAGATATGTTATGGCCTTACTCCAGAAATCCATAAAAGTTTCATCTTGCAAATTATATATTGGGCCTGTAAGCGATTGCGGACATCAAATTTAGTTTATGATGTGGACAAGATGAGAATTAGATCTTGTATATTTATTTTCTTCTACAATTTAACCAAATAGCACTCACAATTAATGTGTCTTATTACTCCTCAGAGCTTTTTTGGGTAATGTTAAGTCATGTTCCTTGTCAAGGTCAATAACCAGAGTTATATACTTCATGCGTAGATTCCTGACATCTGATTGGTTAAAAGTGGGGGCATTGAATCAGCTAGACACAGAGCGTGTAGAATTCTGACTATGCCCACGGGCATAGTCTTTGCCATGCCCCGGGCATAGTCATTTAGCGGGTTCCGGACGTGCGCATTACATGTGTTAGCATAGCTGTGCACCAACTATGCAGCTGGGCGCTTCACGTAAACATTCAGCAGGACGGTAATGGCGGAATCTCGACGAAGTCGTTTTGTCGTCTGTCGTAGATGATGAAGTTCTTAAGAAAATAAGAGAGGTGGCCTACAGTGAAAACTGTGTCAGTTGAAATGTGCTACTAAAGTGCCAGGTGTTTATGCTACAAATTGTTGCTGTAAATATACAACTTTTCTGCCGTAGACCAGCTTCCGAAATCGAAACTCGAAGGACCACTGTCATGACTGTATGATGTATCGTTACTTTTAACCAACCAGATGACAAACATCTACACATTCGGTATATAAAACAAATATTGACTGCTGTTTATTCGGGTCATGGTTAAGATTATAGGCCCCAAGTAATCTCGAAGCCATGACTATGCCCCTCGGCTTCCGCCTCGGGGCACAGTCATGGCTTCGAGATCACCTTGGGCCTATAATCTTAACCATGCCCCTCATTGCAGTCAATATTTGTATACTATCCAATAATAGTCACCCTTATTGAACACAAGATTTGAAAGAGGATGAGTCAAACTATGAGTACATGCCTATCAAATGAAGTTGTGTTTGCAGAAACTTGAATTTCACTGAGTTGAACATGGAGGAAATACAGGGCGGTTTTGGGCACTTTGAGGAGTAAGCTGCAGGGCGGTTTTGGGTGCTTTAAGGGCTAATGGGTTAAGCCCCGCCTCTGAAGCAAATATCACCTGGTCTTGCGCGACAACGCAGTACAGTCCAAGAAATGGCTGAAGAGCATAGAACGCGAGTCCGAGACTTCAGCAGGTAACAGGGGTGGCACATGCGAGGGACGACGCGAAGCAGCGAGAGACGGGGTGGCATTGGCAGCCGACCGTCAGAAGTATTGCCACTTGAAGAGGATCGCGTCTTTGATAGCGTTTGTGTACTGCGTGGGGACCCAGTAGAGCCAGTACCGAGACTGCTCTGTTGGCCCAAGCTGGATGGCCTAAACAAAAATTAAAAAGAAGAGATTTAGCAGAAATTCTGAAATGTAGTGAAATTGTGAGTTATGCACAGTCTGAATCAATAATTTAAACCGCTTGAGCACAAGACAAATATTTCCTTGGGAGGTGAAATAAACTCCTCAAAAAAAGTTCGGAAAGTCAAGTTTGACTGGCGATTTCTCTCTTGTTACTAAATCATTTCCCTTGAATTTGGCATCATTGAAAAGCCCTGTTATTCCTCTTTACAGTGATGTGTCATTTGATTAATCAGTAATTGTGCAGTATAGCGGAATACAGGGGTGGGTGGAAAGTGAAATGTCACAAAATTCACTGCTATTGTCATGCAGTACATTCCCATTTTGCTTGGATGGGAATGTGTCAATGCACTTTTTGACAATAGCAATGCATTTTACTTTACACCTGCCCCCGTATTCAGCTGTGCTGCACATCTCCCAATTGCTTAATCATAACAAATGACACATCTTCATAAAGAGGAATAACAGGGCTTTCCAATGATACCAAATTCAAGGGAAATGATTTAGTAACAAGAGAGAAATCGTCCGTCAAACTTGACTTTCCGAACTTTTTTTGAGGAGTATATTTCACCTCCCAAGGAAATATTTTTCTCAGCCTGAAGCAAACTGCCAGAGATCATAAGCACAATAACTGACACTTGACAGTAATGTACTTAAGATTGAAACAAGGACTCAGGACTTACACTCTGCTGAGGACCCTGATGTATGCTGGACTCAGACCTAAGGACTCGGACTTGAACTCAGGCACCAAACATTTGGAATGGGACTCGGACAATGGGGACTCGACTACAGCTCTGCTTTTTGCATCTTTCTGTTTCTATGAACTAAATCTAACTCACCATGATATGGTATTCTTCATGTCCCTCTATAGGCTCGCTGACCACGTTTTTGATGGAGCTCATTGGAAGCTTTTCGGTTCGTTCTACAAAAGAAACAAAACAAAAAAGTTGACAAAGTATTGGGTCTTTCTATAAATTAGGGGTCTAAAAGTGTCCCCCGTTACACCTGATGTGTTATTTTTCGTACAAAAATCATTAAAATGGTATTTAAACCATTTTGTATGAATTGTACTTTATGTACTCACTCTTTGAGATGGAAAGTATTTAAAGAATGTGTCCTGAATTTACAAAAACAAGATGTAACATGTAACGGGGGACACCAAAGCTGGACCCCTAATTTATAGAAAGACCATATTACTAGTTGGGAGGGAAGCAGGCATGGTCAAGGTTTTTGTAGCGGTACTTTTTTAAGCTTGGCCCAGATTCGAATCCTGTCTGTGTCAATTTATGTGGTTTGCATTTTTTTTTCAAAATCCACTTCCCAATAAGAAACTAGTAAACAAATGCAAATGGCAAGGGGTCAATTTCATAAAGCTGTTTAGCCGAAATATTTGCTTAATCCAAAATGTGTAAAAGGGGTTAATAGTCAAAATTGTATGTCAACTTGGTTCTTAGCAAGAATAGCAGAACACTAGTCAATTGTAATACACATTACATAAGATTTTTTTACTGCTAACCCATTTTTATAAAACAATTTTTTTTTGGATTAAGCCATTTTTTCGGCTAAACAGCTTTATGAAATTGGCCCCTAGATTATTAGGAAAGATTATATAAATTTAATTACCTTTTGTTCCAATCCATAGCTGATCAATCTCTAATTTAAAGGTGAGCCGTACTTTTCCTCCGGCTTTGTTGTACATCCCAGAGATTGGAACTGAAGGTAATGCCTCCTGAAAGGTCAAAAGTCAAATGATCAGCAGTGGCATGGAATTCCTATTATAAAGACTGTAGTCAGGCCGGGCTGTAATGACTCAAGTCTGACTTGTCACAAATTCTTGGCGACTTGCCATAAGTCACTGGTGCAAATTATTCCACTTGACTCGAGTCTTGCATAAAAAAACTGAACTTTAAAATCAAATGAATTGACTCAAATCAAGTTTAATTTGGCTGAATGACTTGAGTCGGCTTGAGCCAATGATTCATCTTCAGGATTTGAACCTGAGACCTCTGACTCACTGGGCAGATGCCCTACCAGCTAAACTTTGAGGCACAGTGGTATAGACCAATTCGGTAACTAATATCTCCTTCCCTGTATATCCGCCATAGCTGGGGGCGTCCAGTGCAAGAGCTGTGTGTTTTGTATTACTGTTAGAACGAAAAGCGCTCATCCATTACATGCACGAATGCGTCTCCTTTGCGTACACGCGACGCGTGCCCCAGCGCGTACACAATCCTGCAAAGACGCGCAACGTGTTCGAAGTAAACAAATGCAACTTCAGCAACAGCAAAAAACATACAGTTCATTCAGTGGAAGATCCCCAGCTGTAGCGGATATAAAGAAAAGGAGTCCTCGGCTCTCGGATTGATGTATACTTCCTCGGGTTTTCCTCTATGAAGCAAATTTGTTACTCGGCTGGTAGAGCACATGCCTGGTTCAAATATTGATATGGCCCATATGGTTTTTTTCTCTCGTCTCATATATTGCTGTACATGGTTTACTTTTGACAGGTATGGATTCTTTCATAGATTCCCCACAGTGTATTTGAAGGGTGGGGACAGGTGAAGTGGGGGAGGGGGGGAAAGGTGGAGAAGAGCGGGGTGAGGTTGGAGGGGGAGGGTGGAGAGGAAGGGGTCAGTGGGTAGGCAGGGTGTGAGTTCGTTGTACCTGTCTTCCCTTGATTCCTGGCATAACATCTTCAGGCTTGCCTTTGTCAAGTGTCTTTTTGTGCATTTTTTGTTTACACAATGGCTCCTTCACTGGCGCTGCAGAGTGATAAAGTGTGAATAAGAAAATTAAGGGCAAATTAAATTGAATAGATAAATCTGACAAAATGATTTCTAAGGAAGTATTTTTTTTTTAGAAATAGCATTTGAACCCAAGCACAATTGCAATACGATGTACAAAATAAAGAGATTTAGGGGCCGTCCAAAGATGTCAACATTTTCACAGTTCTACAGAGAGTAGTATTTTTCAAGACTCCCCCTTCCTCCCCCGAAATACTACTTATCAACATTTTTGTTACTACATGTACCATGAAATGTCAACATTTTACAGCGCATGTCAAGTTCTATGCGGCCCTAGACCCCCTACCGCCCCTTCCTACGCTTTGTAGAACCGTGAAAATGTTGACAAATTTGGACGGCCTCTTAGTTTTAAAAACAGATAAAAACGAAGATATGCAAAAAATGCTCACTGAGTGACGACATATAATATTTTGCAACAAATTCTGAAAGGGCCCCATACAAAATTGATCTCCCGTGACACTTTGGTTGTCTATTAGTATTATTTGATCATTATTATTTCTGATATTGAAACCAAGAATTCTTCAAAAGTGCATTGTGTAGCTCAGTAGCCTTATGAAACCTGTGAAGATGAAGGAATTCTAAGTTTTAGAGGTGGGAGGAAAACACCTGCACACGTATACACCAATCCGGTAATAAGGTCTTCTTCCCTGTACATCCGCCATAGCTGGGGGGCTTCCACTGAATGAACTGTATGGTTTTTTTTTCGAACAAGTTGCGCGTCTTTGTAGGGTTGTGTGCGCGCGAAGGCGGGCGCGTCGCGTGTACGCAAAGGCGGGCGCGTTGCGTATACGCGAAGGAGGCTCGTTCGTGCATGTATTGGATGAGCACTTTTCGTTCTAACAGCAACACAAAACGCACAGCCCATGCACTGGACGTCCCCCAGCTATGGCGGATATGCAGGGAGGAGATATTAGTTACCGGATTGGTGTATAGGGGAAACCCACAGAATCAAGCAGGGAATAAAAACCCAATCTACATACTGACCCGGATGGGATTCTAACAAGGGACCAATTTCATGGCGCTGCTGAGCACAAAAATTTGCTTAGCACAGAATAGGCTTTCTTTGTAAAATGGCTTACCAGCCGAAATTGTATGTCAAATTGAGTTCTTAGAAACAGTAGCAAAATATAAGTAAATACACATCACACACAATTTTGGCTGGTAACCCATTTTTGCAAACTTTTTTTTTGGCAACTTTTTGTGCTCAGCGCCATGAAATTGGCCCAAGGGCCACAGAAGTGGAAGGCAACCTGATTCCTTATTAGTTCAACTACAATTTTCTATACCTTTTTCATCTTTTCCTTTGGTTTCGGCCTTGGGAACTGGTTTATTAACCTCCATTACATCGTTGACCGTTGACCCTATCAGCATGAGTTTGACCCCCTTGGTCACGTTGAGTTCTCTCAGTGTCTTGTCGTCCTTAATCAGGCCCCTGTACATCAGCTTCTGCATATTCAAAGGTACACCTGCAGAGGCAAAAATGAAGGTAAAAATTATAATAAAGTCTGCCTAGTTTGCAGGAGGTCGTGGGTTCGAATCCTACCCTCGGTGTCTTGCTGTCTCTGATCAGGCCCCTGCATTTCTAAAGGTACACCTGCAGAGGCAAAAATGAAGGTCAAGATAAACAGAGGCAAGGTTTGAAGTGGCCATCCAATGCCGAATTAACTCAGCGGTTTGTGAAGAAATCTGGACTTTGTACATGTAGATTGTATTACGTAAGATTTCCCAATTCCATCAATTTTCTATGCACACTGAAACCGACTTGGGCCAGACAAAAAACCAGTCGGTCTTTGTGCGTTATAAGACCACCCATGTGATGTGCTCTCCACACATAGAAAATGCATGAACTGTCTTAGGTATTTATAAATATGGGGGAAAAAATCACCTGGTTTTCATTGGGACTGAAACCTGAGACTTCAACAACTGGACAGATATAGCATCTGTCCAGTTTTTTAGGTCCAAGAATGAGCTAAGACGCACCAGCTGAGCTAAGACGCACCATATGAGGACCATAATATCTTTCTCTAATTCCGTATTTAGATATTTCATCTTTGTTAGGAAAGTGTTGAGAGAAACTGGAGACCTCAAAATCAGAATATTCAGATTATGAAAAACCGACTATTTGATCATCCTCCAATTTCACATTTTTGCATGAGCACCAAAGCATTAAATAATTGAAACTGCACCGCCCCCCAATGTGCCGACACGTGGTGAGTCTACCCACAAAAGAAGGACTGCCTCCTTCATCTTTTTTCTTGAATGCAAGTTAGGCAAACACAAAGATGTTGGGCGTAGGCTTGGGCGATTCCACGCCCGAATCGAGTAGAATCGATTCCACTTTGGGAATCGGAATCACGAGTCCAGATTTTTGAAATCGATTCCCTTTCATCTAGATCCGATTCCCAGTGATAGCTTGCCGATTCCGAAATTACCTAGCAATTCCAAAGCCAAAACACCAAATTCTGCGAGAGTATTCAGCCTCTGATCATTTTCACATTATTAAGAACGTGTGTGTGTGGTACAGGCCGGCATTATTTCGTGGACGTTTAGTGCCGTTCGGTGCCAATAATTGGATCGTCATCACAACAGTACACGTACTTAAACACGCTCATCTGCCTATTAAAAAAAACATGCTCAGCTCAGCTCAGCTATAATTATTTGATTTTTCCCGCAAAAAATGGAATCGATTCCGAATGGAATCGCGATTCATTTTTGGAATCGGAGTCGACTCCGAAAATGCTGGAGCTTGAGTCGCCCAAGCCTAGTTGGGCGCCTTTGTGTTTTGTTAGATGATAGCACTGCAGCAATCTGCTGCATCTTGTGCATGCAGGCAAAGGGTGGACTATCTAGCTAAAACAAATCTTTTTTGCTTGGATCGATTCCACCTTCGTAAAGTGCTTTCTCATGCTTTTCATATAATGACATTTCCAACTAAAAATGGAGGATTGATTGTTTTAGGATAGTCAAACCAACCAACCAACCTGTCAGAGTTTGTAAATGTTCCTTGAGAGATGTAACACTCCCATCC
Organism: Henricia sp. BOLD:AAB3569; assembly: GCA_037783545.1. Lineage (NCBI taxonomy): Eukaryota > Metazoa > Echinodermata > Asteroidea > Spinulosida > Echinasteridae > Henricia > Henricia sp. BOLD:AAB3569. Next base: position 912,578 of record JBBELK010000777.1, on the reverse strand, counting down.
AAGTCAAAACTGACGTCATATTTCTGCTTATTGTACATCACTTTGAAGTCCACCATTTCTTTGGGTATGCTGGCACAGGCCTCATCACCACCCGTGAGTTCAGCCAAACTTTCCATCGTTTCCGTGCCTTCAGAAACGTCCATGCTCGTCTCCTCAGTGCTATCCTTTTTACCATTTTCCGTTGGCGTCTCGTTGTTTATCAAAGACTCACACACAGTGTTTGATTGGCTGACAAAATTTGTTTTTTCATTAAGCTGATTGGCTGAATCCATGTCCTTCTCGGTGCCGGATTGTTTCTTTTCATTACTCTCTGTGTTGGACTTTTCGGCCATGTTTTCTTCTGGCGAGTCGGAAGGAGAACACTTGGGTTTCTTCACTGCATCTTTGCGCAAGTCGTCAACATCACGTCCTGGTAAAATAGCAAGATACACAAAAAGGTACTGGAAAGAGCATCACTCGAGACATTGTGTGCAGAGTTCAGAAGTCGATCATTACTATTTTTCCGAAAGATTACCATGCATGGACAGTCACACCCACTGGAACCACATGCAGTAAACCTATGAATTTTTCCTGATTAAAATCATGACATTTCCCCCTCAATTTTGCATTTTTAGAAGCAAATGTAGAATACCCAGCAACCCGAAAATGACCTTAGATCTTCAAATTTTCCCACTCCTAAAATTTGGGTTTTTCCATCAAATCCGCACTTTTAAAGAAAAATATTTATGATCAACTTCTCAACTCTTAGGCCTGGTTAAGGTTCATACATCAAGCAAACATGAACGACGAAACGTGACTGATGAATCTGATGTCAAACATTTCGCGGCAAACATTTGTGCAAGCAAAAACTTTGCTATGACGTCAAATTTGCGTTTGTCCCCTGATATAAAGTATGAACCGGGCTATAGTATACCAATAAATCTATCCGCAGTAAGGTATTTTTTTCGTTTTGATAAATTTATATAATGGAATTGATAGCTTATTCAATTCTAAGATATACTTCCCACTTGCAATTTTGTCGCAAATGTTGCTTTTCTGTAGGAAAATCACATTTTCTCCTTCAAAAATCGCATTCAGTTAGTGCACAAGATAACCATTCACGCGCGCACGCAGCGCCCTCTGTTGTCGCGCATAATCAGTGTATAAAGTCATTATTTGTCTGTCATTGGTTAAAGTTTAAAGGCATTTTGGCCATCAACGATTTTTCTGAACCCATATTTTTCAACCGCCGAGCACATTTTCCGGCCGTGCGTGCGTGTGTGTGGGCCTACATAGACTTGTACGAGTCTGTGTCGTGTACGTGTACACGTATAGTCCAGCAGTCGATTTCACGAAACATTGCGCAGCTTGCGCAACTTTTGACAAATGGCGCAAGCCCCATAGCCTGCGTGATATCTTTGGAAGAATGTTGCACAACTTACGCAATAAAATGTTGCGCAAGTGGGCTTACGCAACTGCGTAAGTTTCGTGAAATCGGCGGCTGTATTATAGTATTGTTATTAGTCCTGTATTAAACGTGTGCCATCTGTAACAAAAGATTACGTAATACCAGTTATTCCGGCAAGGACAAAGTGCTGTTTTAAGATGGGTCACTAAAATGTCGGTATCTCCTCTCAAAATGGTCCGATTTTAACATTTCAAACTGTTTTGGACTCCACAGACATTGCCCTTCACATCGCTTATGAATTTGATGGCTTTAGAGCAAAAATAGATTTTGACCGAAAGTGCCTAAATAAACCTTATCGACGTTCTCAATGCATTATGGGATTGGATGACAAAATTGCCCGGCCAAATGTGCATAAACCTATGAGGCGGACACCAACTAGGCAACTTTTTTACTCATTTTCACGAAAACCAAAAAGAGTTCAAGAATCAACCTCCCACTACTTTATCTTTGACACATATCAAACATACTGACAAACATGTCCCGAAACAGAAATGTTGCAAATGCGAGAAATCATCGGGGATTCCCTTCGTATCGGTAGTGCGAGTACCACGCTCGCAGCTCGGTATGCGCTATGCAACACACGCCTACGAGTCCGTCATCAGGCCACCCTGACTCGCAGTGCCGATACGGCGTGCGTTGGGGAGCGCATACCGAGCTGCGAGCGTGGTACTCGCACTACCGATACGAAGGGAATCCCCGATGATTTCTCGCATTTGCAACATTTCTGTTTCGGGACATGTTTGTCAGTATGTTTGATATGTGTCAAAGATAAAGTGGTGGGAGGTTGATTCTTGAACTCTTTTTGGTTTTCGTGAAAATGAGTAAAAAAGTTGCCTAGTTGGTGTCCGCCTCATAGGTTTATGCACATTTCGCCGGGCAATTTTGTCATCCAATACCATGATGCATTGCGAACGTCGATAAGGTTTATTCAGTTGACCAGCAAAACAGCATGACAGACATCTGACATGTCTGTTGATGAGTTGCCCTCACATCCCGTTTTTTAATAAGGTCAAAGGCTTGCTTTTATCCAACTGTACATCTTGACCTAGTAATGCTAGTGCACAACAAAGATATTTTACGGTAGTTTTGCACCGTTTTATTCCTGAAAATCCTTCATTTTCTTTACCTGGGTCGTCTCTGTTCGTCGCCATTATCGGGTCGAACGTTGGCATAAGTGGCAATAGATCATCGCTGGAGGGCGCTGTACTCCAAATGCAGTCATCACGTGGCAGGGCCGGCAGCATGTGTTAAATGATCCAGGCCTGGGCGCGGCGGTGGTCGATTGTGCAGACGGTGCCTGGTTTTTCAACAAAATATCTTACCTGCAACACGAACCCTGTACTTTGCTGGTTCCAGAACGTGACCTCACGTCAACTAAATAAAAGAATGGCCACAAGTGAACCACAGCGGAATGGTTTTTGTGGGAATTTTTCGTTCTGGGTAAGAACTAGCTTACTTCCAAATACGCTTTTTTGTTAGGCCACGAGAATGAAAAATCCGGTTTACCGTCCGAGGGCTTTTAAAAAGTAATGAGGCTTTTTTTCATTTTTCATTATTCATTATTTCATTATACAGGCTGATGCACAGTAAAAAAACAATTGACTCCATTTCGACGCACTGGGCATGATATGATGTCAAAAGTGTCATTTAAACTTCCGAAGCCCCTCCCCAAACTTGTCAAAACACATCTGACAATAGCCCCGTGAGCAGTGCTTCGGAAAACCTCAGCCCTGTCGCCTAATCTACCCAAAATCTGTGGCAAACTCACGCAAATGAAATTTGTCCCATGGCTCTGATATTTGCTCAATAGGTGCACTCACCCCAGTTTGCAAATATTCTGAAGAGTACGCATCGATCCGATGTCTAGTTTGGGCTAATCTGACAATTGCTATTTTAGGCCAAGTACATGCATGCTTTGTCTATCTTTCAGTGAGGTAGTATTTATTTTTAAAATAATGACTTTTTTGGGCGGGGGCCGGGCGGTCGAGTTCGGGCGGTGATTTTGATACGGGCCTCACGGCACCGAATAGCAACGAACGAACACGCGTTACCACCTTGACGTCACAAACAGACCACCCGAACTTGACCATTCATTGTGAATAGCGCCCCTCTTTGTCCTACTGGTGCCAGCCCATAATTCAATGCGCCAGCCATACCGGCCATTTTTACATACTGCACGTGCACGGCGAGGTGAGTTTGTCAATTTGAGAAAAACGAAGGTGTGTACGCATGTTTTGAGAGTATTACGGCCAGGGAGGTATGTACATGTAGAACGTCTATAGATTTTGATTTTACCCCAAAATTGCAATTTCCTGTAAAAAGACTTGATAGGAAACTTTTCAGCCTGTCTCAGATATGATTTGCACACAAGGTCTGAAGCCATGATTAACTAATCAATTCTTCCTGGAATCTGAATCAAATGACATACAATTTTACTATTCTGCAAAAAAAAAAAACAATAAAAAACAAATAATAATAAAATGAGGATAAATATTGAAGACTCTGATATGCAAAGTATACAGTCCACAGGTTGAGTAACTCTTTACCCTAAAATATTTCTATGCAGGAACCGTCCTTGTTGAATTCCACTTATCCGGACGTGTCGCCATGTTTCCAGGAGACATTCTTATCATGGCTTCCCCTCCTGTACCTTTGGCTGATGGCGCCTTTCTACATCCGCCACATCTGGAGGTTCAACAGAAACAGCATTCCGGTTTCACACCTTCACAGAGCCAAGACCGTGAGCTATAAATCTTATTGATCCTATCTCAACTTATTGTCAAGACTTCTAACAATAAGTTAGAGCTGGCCCAACTGTTGCTGGGGTAGTCCTAATCTATTGTTGGGAAACCTTTAACAGTAGGTTGGGCCCGTTGGCGTAGTTGGGGGCGTAATACCTGTAAGCTTTTACCCTAAGATTTTATTTTGACCCTAAGATAAACTGACCAAAAAGAGAACATTTAAATACTCCAGATGACAGTCAGCAGTCATATTGTCACTGTGTGTCATGCACGAGTCCAGGGCACTTTGTGGAACATTATTTAAATATATGAAAAACTGCCCCTGTCATGGCCGTCGGTGCAAAGGGTCTATAGACTGCCAAAGTAAATCTCTTGTTAGTTGCCTAGGCAATGGCTCTACACTAAAAATCACTGAACCGTGTCCCTGTGCTTTTGCAATGGTACTTTTTCCGACGGCCATGATGTTTAGAGCCAATAAACATGGTAACGACGCCACACTGTCTATTGTGGTACTGTTAATTTTGTGTCTTTATTTACTTTCATGATACATCTTGATCACTAGAGATCTTTAATTCACAGCATTATTTGTACACACAAGCTAGCCAATCAAAACTTATTTTAATTATCTTTTTTCCTTCTCACCTCTGTGTCTTAGGTTTTCGGTGTGCTATTGATTATTGTTCCCCTGATAGAGGTTGCCTACACCATAGCACAGATGGTTATGCCGGATTATCGAGTACCTGGAGTCTACCTTCTAACACCCTTTCTCATTGCCCTGTCTGTGGTAAGGAAAAAAAACCCGAAAATACACAGAAAATCTGATATTCGGTTAAATTAAAGGGGCGTGTCCAGATCACATTTTGAGCACCCCATTTTCCCCCATGGGTGTTGAGATTTCTATACCATATTATTTGTCATATTTTTCTCATTACCATTCTGAAATTTTGTATATTCTCAATCCATACTTTCAAGGATATCGGCAAAAAAAACCCCGATGTTTTGTAAACTAATTTATCCGGTTACATTAAAGCAGTGCAGTGATTACGTCAAACATTTTGCCTCCATATCCGAATTGGAGATGGCAAATTTCCTATTTTCTTCCCATGGATTGCATTTTGGGGAGTTGTGTTATATGATTGTTAGGTTAGAACGAAATCCATTTTCTGGAAAAATCTGGACAAGCTCCTATAATGACCAATATTTTCGCACTACAATTGCTGTTGAGCTACTTTTAAGGCTGAATGCGTGGATGATATACATCAATTTCACTGAACATTTTGTACCATCAAAGTTGTCCATTTACAATACTACATTACTGTATATAATGGCACAATGCCAGAAGTGAATTTATACATACATACATACATACGGTTATGTACCCTCCTGACACCAAAACCTTCTGTTTGGTATCTTAGCAACATGTATATTGAGTGTAATGCACCAAATATAGTATATCAGTTGCATGTTACACAAATGCCCTATGTACCCAATAAGGCAATAAAGCCTTGCATTATGCACATAGAAAGGCAATTTTTGTTGATACTTCGCACCCACTAGACCATGTACTAGACCATTGGGCTAGAGACATGTTTTACTGAACCAAAGATATTTTTTTACTAGATCACTGCCATTAAAATCTCAATTCAATGTTTAAATGGGGGGGGGGGGGGGGGGGGTGGGGGGGGGGGAATGCGAAAAGAACAGGACCATCTGTCTGGCACAGCACAGAAAGCGACAGACCAATGATAAAATTACTGGGCTTAGTCCAACAGTTCAGTGGGTATTCCGAATGCTGGGAACATAAGCAAAGTTATAAGTTTGATATAAATGACTGCAGCAGAATCACATTTTTTAAATAGCTTTATTTACAATCAACAACCCACTCGAGAAATATTGAAAAATATTGAGACAGTGGTACTTAATGGATGTTCCTATTACTGTTAAATACTTGTTATCATTGTCTCTTCCAAAAATCTAATATTTACAGAAATTCTCTATAATAACTGAAAGAAGAGGTATTTGCAAAATGTACTAATTTAAAGAATGATAAAAACGATACCTTCTGACACTATCAAGTTGACATATTTGTTTAACCAAGCTGAAACTAATAGTGCTGAACTGTAATACATTGTTGTTCTTTTAGATAAGATTTATTTGTCCTATTTCTTGTAGTTTAAATTGTTGGTATTCTTGTTATGTGTGTTTTTCAGATCCTGGTATTTGTAGTGATTCAAATTGAGAGGATTAAAGGTGTTCAGTCATCATGGGTGCTGTTCATTTTCTGGGCATTGCTGGCTGTGTGTGGCATTGTGGAATTCATTTCCAGAATATACAGACTAGTGGACAAGGTATGCTTGATGGTTGACAATTCTCAAATATTTTCATGCATACCGAACAACAAAGGGAACATGAATTTTCTTCAGAAACAAGTTTAACCATAGCGGCCACAAGCGGCCTGGGGTGGATTGCAATAAAGAAAGTCTAACAATTAAGACGTCCTAACTCTGCAAAAAAAATGTATGTGTCCTAACTTGTGTCCTAGGACACATAAAAATTGAGACACCTAATATGTGTCGTAGGTTATGTCTTCAGAAAATTGTTTGACATTTCCTGCTCAATTCCGACAAAAGGAGCATTGTGACTAGGTTCAAACGTTAATTTTTTGATAGTTTGTCTTTCTTAAACTCGGTTTTCACTAAAAGGAAATTACGATTCAAGCTGGGCCTATGTTAATTTTGAAAGTTTTCTCAACGCTTTTCACGCCACTACCACGCGTACTGTACGGTACAGCAGCAACGACCGGCAAGTAAAATGCGCATGCGCGACAATATGCAAACACACTGGCTGCGATTGAAATGCCGTTCACAACAGTAAAGACATACAAACATTAATGTCTTAGGTAAGACGTCTTAACTTTTGGATATTGCAAGACAATTTTCAATGTGTCGTAGCTAAGATGTCTTAAATTCAGTTAGGACATATGATGTATCTCAGACTTAAGACATTTATATTGCAATCCACCCCTGAAGCCTAATGCTTATAGCGGCCAGAAGCGGCCAACAGCCCTACAATATTTGAATATTTCACAACTACGCACAGTGCTCATCATCTCAATGGTTTTTAATTTTGTTGTTAAATATTTAACCTTTGATTGAGGTACTCGCTCATTATTTCCCCAGACCCAGGTTGACGTGGCCCGCACAGTGACTTTCTACATATTCTATGCATTGGTTCTTGCTCAGCTTGTGTCTTCATCATTCGTGGACCACGCTCAGTACTCTTCCACCGATGAGGTATATAAAGTAATCTCAGAATACTGTAAAGTGAAGTGCCATGATAGGCTTTATGTGTGTGCTAAATAAATATCCACATTATTAGAGAGATTTATATGCACGCAAAATGCAAATGTGAACTTGAAATGGCTTGAGCAAGTCACATTTGTGGATTTTTGTTTTCGTCTGTTCTAAGATGTCCTCAAAGTAATGACCATTTTGCATTCACGTTTGCATTTTACATGCATCTAAATCTCCCTAATGGTACCATCACCTTGCATCATGCACAACTATTTGGCTCATGGCTATGTTACACGTAGTGCAGTAATCGAAGGTTGGCTGAATTTCAAAATATTCCAGCATAATGTTGATGTCAACAGAAGTTCTGTAACAAGAAATTCAAGTAATAACTCGTTGAATACATATGGGACATTCTATAAATTTGGGGTCCACTTTTTCTGTCCCCGTTACATCTGACATCTTGTAAAATGTTGTATTTTGTAAATTCAGGACATATTCTTTAAATGCCTTCTATTTCAAAGAGTGATTACATAAAATACAATTCATAAAAATATGGTTTGAAGGCATTTTTAATGATACTTGTATGGCAAATAGCAGTATGTCAGGTGTAACGGGGACAGAAAAATGTCACACGTTGGACCCCAAATTTATAGAATGACCCATATACAGTAAACTCTCGTTATAACACCCACTGATATAAAGCTCTTCTCGTTATAAAGCTCCTTTTTCTAAGTCCCAGCCATTATTCCCTGCATTGTGTATGCATTGGTTATAGCGCTCTCTGGATATAAAGCTCAAATTATTTCGGTCTCTTAAAGAGCGCTATAATGAGAGTTTACTGTACATCAAACTTATCAGTGTACTAATGATAGCTCACATAGTTTTGTAAATATGACAAGACTTAAAAACATGGAACTGTTTGGAAAAACCGTACCATATTGAAAATGTTTTCATTGGTATAAAATGGTTCTCATTTGCAGCAAATGCCTCTTACACTGTATGTATCACACATGATTACTAGTCAGGCCAGCTCCTGTAACTTGCATGATTAAGACTGATATTCATGTAACCATTTTGTGTTTGACAGAAACCATGCCCTGCAGCATCTGTCTCGCTTTTATCCAGCATCACATTTTCATGGTTCTCGGGGTAAGGCTCGAAACTTTCATAAGATACTAATCGAAAATAGTATAACAGGGGTCGAAATTAACACTGGTCCTGTGGTCCGAGACCATTAAAAAATCAGAAGGACCACTAGATCTGTTAAAGACGCTGGTCCAGTGACAACATGCAAACATTCCCTGATGCCTATCCACAGTTAACATTTCTTACTAAATGCGAAGAATTCCTGGTTACCACAAACAATTCCTGATCGCTTTAGACATTTTCAGATAACTACATGATGTAGTTATTTTCTTTCTCCTATCTCTCCATGCCCCAGTGTTGGATCAAAAAGCAATCCCATCCAACTGCACTCAATGACCTTAAACTAGAAACTGTTGCAGTATCTTGGCGCCTTTTTGAAAAGCACTGGTGGACCACCAAATTTTCAGCAGGACCAGTAGAGTTCTCTCATCTATTAGTCCTTCTGACCAGCATGAAATTCAGGTTAATTTTGACCTCTGTATAAGGGCTAAAAGCAGAAATCAGTCAAATTACGTGGTCAAGTTGTTGAACGCTAAGAGGTCTGCAGCAGGAGAGGTCTGCAGGGAGTATAATACCACTGTGCCTTACCACTGTGCCACTGTGCTTAGCTGGTAGAACATCTGGCCAGTGAGTCAGAGGTCTCGGGTTCGAATCCTGATGAGGCCCATGTAATTTTTCTCTCCCCCCATGTTTGGTTCTTTTTTGTAGGATGATCCTAAAGGGTTACAGAAGACCGCTGACCGAGGATGACCTTTGGTCTCTCATGGAACCCAACAAGGCTTCGACAGTCAATCCTAGGTTTATGAAATGCTGGGCAAGGGAAAAATACAAGTAAGTTTAGCAGGGAATTATTAGCCGCAAATGCCACATTTAGCAGCAATCTGCCACTATAAAAGTACAAACACCGATATATGTTTCAACTGTCGTGCGTAGCACACATAATACCGATATTTTGTATGCAGTAGAAACGGCCAAAATAATGTTTAAAGGCATTGGCCAACGTATAGCCAAAAACGGCATAAATCTTTTTTTTTAAATTTATATAGTCCGTGGTTCTCAGCAAATTAAATTTTTTTCTCCGAACAAATTTTTAAAGCATTTACTTTACTTTAACGAAAAAAATCATACTTTGTATTTTAGACATTTGCAACCCTGTGAAAAACAATGTTTTTATACGGCCATTTTTGCGCCTTGCCGTGAGTTGAATTATTGACAGACCACCATGAATTCGAAATATTGACAGTAGTTGTGCGATACTTATAATTTATGTTTCCAGAAAAATATTTTTAAACAATATTTTTCGAGGTGCCACACCCAAAAGCACGGACAATACATCTTTAATTTGCCAATGGAATAAAATTTTCTGTATTTTTAAAATGCAGATACAATAAAGAAAGAAGTACAAAAAAGAAAAAGAGACCGAAGAGGTTTTTGTTTTGTTTTTTATTTTTTATTATTTTTAAAATTTAGATCAGAACAACTGCAAGCTTCCCCGCCACCCAAGCAAAAGAAAGTCCCCGCCGACATTCCCATGGAGAAACTGGACGAGTCTGGTGGTGGCGATCACCCCAATGCTAAACCGGAGGATACCCCAGAGGCCAAAGGAGACACCCCAAAGACCAAACATGCATCTCTGTTCAAGGCCATTGCGCGGTGCTTTGGTCCGTTTTTCCTCATTGGGGTTTTGGTGAAATTCTGCCATGATTGTTTGGTTTTTGCTGGCCCCCAGCTGCTGAGGTATGTTGCCGTGTGTTATTTATTTATTTATTTATTTATTTATTTATTTATTTATTCATTCACCACATCCAACAGCAGAAGAACCGCCAATTACAGGAATGGGATCAATTAACATAGATATTCGAATAACTATCAACTTCTAAGTCGAATTAGAAACGGCCAGAGACACTGGGGAATCCCTCCCCTTACTTTTCACGAAAGAATGCTCTGGGTTCTTTAAAGTGCGTGTAACATGTAACACGCTGGACCAACGGCTTTACATTCCTTCCGAAGGACGGAACAATTGTGATTAAGTGCCTTGCTCAAGAGCACAAGTGCCACAACCCGTCACGGCCCAGAATCGAACCCACATTCTAGTACTGGCACAGGAACTTGAGTTCGACGCGCTAGACCGCTCGGCCATAACACCCCAAATATTTAATTATCGGTTATCTTTGGTAATGTGACAATGTTTTTTTCTAGATAATTATTAGTATTGATTTCTTGCAAAAATATTGAATTATCGGTCTAAATTTTTCAATATCGCAATAGCACAATATTATGATAATGAACAATGGTTGAATGCCTGTGGTTTATGTTAATGTTTATTCAAGCAAACTCGAATCCGTAATTCTGATTGGTGGATCCATGTCATCATACAATGGGACAATGAACCCTTAAATTTGTTTCCTTTTTTTTTACTCTGCGTAGTGCGCACTGGTATAGACCGTATCGAATAGCTGCCATTTCGTGTGGCAGTTTCCTTGTTCCTTGAGGATATGCAAGATTGCACATATTGTGCCTCCATTGTTTAATGGTTTAAGTAACAAAAGGTGCCCCACGAAATGGCGGCTATTCGATATGGTCTATTCCACACAAAATGACACATGTGGCTCATCATCATGTGTTATTTTCTGCATGCGCTTTCTGACCTATTCATATGTGTACACGTCACGTTTGCTTGAAGATAAATTTGTAATTGAGGAATTTCATATTGTCATCAAAAATGTGAGTCTCTGTGCTTTATTTTGTGATACAATTTGCAAATGAAAAGATGCGTGACGTAATACAATAGCTCAGCATCTGAAGCCAGACTGCCAGTGCTAATGGGTAATTCCCAAAATTAGGGGTCCAAAACGTTTGGTGTCCCTGTTATGTACGACACCCTGTGCATCAAAAATCGCCACTCATGATCACAAATTATCAGTAAAAGGCCTGTGATTACAGGGGACAGCACCAATTTCTCGAGTATTTTGTTCTGTGATTACTGACAAATACTTGAAACAAAAGACCATAAAGGCTCATAATTTGTTCCATTATATTGAATAGGAATTTAGTGTCCCGGGTTACCCACGCCAATGAGAATTAGCTGTAGAATGAGTTTCCATAAACCTGGGTGCCTTATCCACACACAAACATTAAATTTAAGTGGCATTTATGGAAATGAAAATAAATATTTTCTACCGGAAAACCACTTTCAATCACTAAACACACTTGAAAATCTTCAAAAGCACTTTTGGACCCCTAATTTTGGGAATTACCCTAATTTGAAATTTGTCAAATAGGTATTATAATTTGTCATATTGTATTTCTACTTTTGTTGGTTTCCGATGTTCACAGGAAACTGATCCAATTCACTGAGGACGAGGATGCATACCAATGGGAAGGCTATGTGTATGCGGTCCTGCTACTGGCTTGTTCGCTCCTACAGACCTCTCTGCTTCATCAGTATTTCCACATCTGCATAAGGACCGGATTGCGCCTCAGGACAGCCTTAATTAGCGCTATCTACAGGAAGGTATTGAACACAATGTTTGGGCCTTTTAGGAATTTGAACCTGAGACTTCACCGGGCAGATGCTCTACCAGCTTAGCTGAGGGTCACAACAAACCAAAACATGCCTGGCGTTATGCGCACGCATCATGTTTTACATAAATTTGAACCATTAAAGGCTTGATATGAAACTACTGTGTTATTGAATGGTACATCACCGTAACCGGTTTGAGTCGGTGTGGAACACGTGCACTTGTAGCGTGTTTTGTGTTTGAACACAACACGCGCGATTATATGCAAAGGCAGGCAAGATTTAAAGAGAGGGCGCTTTAGATGTAAACAAAGGGCACATCTCAGGTTTTCCCCAAGACCTCTGACACACCAGCTCTACCTCTGACACACAGCTCTACCAGCTGAGCTATATATGGCACAGTGGTATACTCCCTCGGGTTTTTCCCAAGACCTCTGACTCCCCGGGGCAGATGCTCTACCAGCGGAGCTAAGAGGCACAGTGGTAAACTCCACCAGGTTTCCCCAAGACCTCAGACACACCGGGCAGATGCTCTACCAGCTGAGCTTTGAGGCACAGTGGTATGCTCCCTCTGGTTTTCCTTCAGACCTCAGACACACCGGGCAGATGCTCTACCAGCTGAGCTTTGAGGCACAGTGGTATGCTCCCTCCGGTTTTCCTTCAGACCTCAGACAAACCAGGCAGATGCTCTACCAGCTGAGCTATAAGACACAGTGATATACTCCCTCGGGTTTCCCCAAGACCTCGAACACACCGGGCAGATGTTCTACCAGCTGAGCTATAAGGCAAAGTCTTATTCTCGCGCATGTTTTCTTTGAAAACAAAATGTGCTACACGCGCACGTGAACCAAACAAATCATTCAATAACACATCTGATGTTTATCTTGCTTATAATGCAAATCTGTTTCTTTTTTTTTAAGGCATTGATCTTATCCAACTCGGCACGTAAGGATGCCACCACGGCAGAAATCGTCAACCTGATGTCGGTGGATGCCCAACGTCTAGCGATGCTGTGTACGTTCGTCAACACGCTCTGGTCGTCGCCGTTTCAGATCCTTGTTGCATTGTTCTTCTTGTTGCGTACCCTGGGCCCGTCTGTACTGGTTGGCTATGGGGCCATGTTTATACTGATTCCATTGAATGGTTGGATCGCCATCAAGATTCGCATGATACAGGTACTCGAAACAATATTTCGTAAAGGCAATTGCTTGGAGGAAATTTGGTCTTGGTTTTCTTCAAAGTAGAATCTTTAGCACTTGCATATTTTTATGTATAAAAATGTAGCTAAAAGCCTAGAAAAAGCAATTGGTAGTTTTTATGTATTGATTGCTTTTCGGTGACTGCACGCCTTCCTTCCACCATTTTGGGTGTCATATTTCATGACCCACGTGGCTCGAGTGATTACCTGCAAGAAAAGCGCATTGGTTGCACTTAACTCTGTTGCTTAACGTTGCTTTATGTTGTTGCGCCATGGCTGTTGTATCGATAAAGATAAAATGTATTTCTTCAGGCTAAAAATCAATATCAAGTAAAAACACTTTCGTTTTTACAAGCTGACTACATGCTCCATAATTTAAACGTATCATAACGTGCGCGTGCGGCATTTTCGAATGAAAATATGCTGGTGAGTATTTTTTTTAGCGTGTTCATGTGCGTCTATTGGCGCCTGCGTGTACACGCGAGACCGGTGACACCTAAACATTCCCGGATGTTCTACGTCACGGAGAGCAATCAATTTGACGAATTGTGTCCTGTTTTACTCCAAATCCATTTGTGTCTGATGATAATGACAAAAGCTAAACCAGTACTGGTATATTACCTTCAGAGCACTTGTTGCTTTGTCACTGTAGGCACGTCAGATGAAAGAGAAAGATGCACGCCTTAAACTGACCAACGAGGTTCTGAATGGCATCAAGGTGCTCAAGCTGTACGCGTGGGAGGATTCCTTCAAGGAGAAAGTCATGGCTATCCGCAAACGGGAGGTCAAACTTCTCCGTCAGTCGTCCTACTTGCAGGCAATCATGACCTTCATATGGACCAGTGCACCATTCATTGTAAGCAGTCCATTACACTTCCTAAATCATTTAGAAAACCTTTCGTTGCTTTCAAATATAAACCATTTTAAAATAAATCCCTAAAACAAAAATGTTTTTTGATGTATATTTGTGTTGCTACTGTATTATTACCATTTTATGTCATAAACTCTCCAAAAAAGGAAACGCAATTTTCTCGAAATATCAATTCTTGATTAGAACAGACGTTTGTTGATTACATTGAACCTGGGCCAAACTAAATAAATGGTGTGTTTACGGTAATCCGACCTACCTGGAATTTGTTTGGCCAAATTGCCGACCTCAAACCTTTTATTGCCACTTTTCAAGTTGATAATTTTAAATGAGCACTATTTGCAATAATTTCCAACGAACATAACATTTTCTACACTTGTACATGAACATGTTTAATAGTGTTAATAGTGAGTTTCAAACATTGCAGTGAAGAACAACTGCAATACCGTGATTCGAGACCACCAGTTGCCTTATAGCTCAATTGGTAGGGCGTCTGCAGAAGGTCCGCAGTTCAAATCCCGGTGGAGCCAAGTTGCTTTTCACTGCATCCAGATTTCCCAAACTCGTGGACATCTGTCCACATTTGTGTCAAATCTATTCACCCCGGCGGTCGCTGGGTCACAATCCCTAAAAAATAATCACTTATTCATACACATTACTGACCTAAAAAATCTGTCAGCCTACTTGATCTTTCGGTATGATTTGTATTTCTTTTTTAGAATCGTATATGTTATAATCATTGAAAAGCCTGTCCATTTCCTTTACAGTGATGTCTCATTTGTTATGATCATGCATTTGTGGATGAGCAGCCAAAAATAAAACCCAATAGAGCTTCTGCACCAGCGGCCATGACAGAGGGCAGGTTTTCTTATTTAAATGATGTAACAATAGAACCACAAAGCACCTACTCATGCATGACACATGGTAACAATTATGTGACTGCCCCCTGTCATGGCCACCGTGCAAAGGCTCTATATGTCTTGTTTGTTCCTTAATAAGAATCGGTTTCTCCATTGAATTCATGTAATGGCACAGACCATAAAACTGAATCTCTGAAAATTGAATTAATCTGGCATATTTTGATTGGTCATTTCTTTCTTTTTGTCAAGGTGGCCCTTCTGAGTTTCATGGTGTACGTCTTGTCTAGTGAAGAGAATACCTTGGATGCAGAGACAGTGTTTGTCTCCATCTCGCTCTTCGGCATTCTTAAGTTTCCCTTTTCCATGTTGCCCAGTATGACCTCACGCACAATGATGGTGAGCACTATCCCCCTCTGGACCAGGCAATATACAATTTATTTCCATCCAAAATGGTATTTCATGTTGGAAATTAACAACCGAAGGTGGTTTTACCATTCACTTGTACACAAAATCCACATATAGATTTTCAAAGTTTTCTGAAGCATTGATGCATCTATGTAGCTAAAATTTCTTGAGGCTAGTTTACCAACATTCTTCCTTAGATATGTTACACTCTTATTCCACGAATCTGTATAAAATTTTATCTTGCAAATGATACGTAGGGCCTTTAACCAATCAGAATCTATAATAATAATAATGAGGTATATAATGAAAACTAATCATCCAGTTCTAATCATCCATTACTGAGGGATAATCGATATTAGCTCCCCGAAGATTTGAAAGTTGACAATCATTCTTAGAAAACTAACTTTCTTGACAAACTAGCTTGAAGGCCCAAGCAGACTTTTTAAACCATAATAAACTCTGCTTCTCTGAACAGGGAAAAGTCTCACTGAAACGCATTGAAAAATTTCTACTCCGAGATGAGTTGGACACAAGTAATGTTGAGAGACTCGTGGAAGGTGAGTTTGGTCATTTTGAACCTTACAAGGGCCAATTTCATGGCGCTGCTCATCACATAAATTTGCTTAGCACAGGATTTATTTCCGTTATAAAATGGATTACAAGCCAAAACTAAACGCCAACTTGTGTTCTTCGCAAGAGTAGGAGAATACCTTTCAATACACATAACTTACGATTTTGGCTGGCAATCCATTTTTGCAAAATAAAGCAAACAAATCCTGTGCTAAGCAAATTTTTGTGCTTAGCAGCGCCATGAAATTGGCCCCTGGTCTCAGCTTGACTTTGGCTTTTCAGAATTTATTTCAATAATGCTAAAGCCTGTATACAGGATTTGTAATGCCTAAAAATTGTTTTCAACCATTTGACTGGGAAAAAACCTCACTTAAATGGAAGATAGAATTGGTGCCAACTGTCCAATGCAATGATTCTGCCTGGGATGATATTATTTTTATAAGAAAATGATAATATAAGTTGAAAATACAGTAAACTCCGGCTAAGTCGGCACTCTCGGGACCCAAACATTTGTGCCGACTTACGCGAATGCCGACATCTGCTGTAAGTCGTCATTTTGCCGACCCCTTTTTGATTGCGCACGATGTGGAGCATGTTTATGTATTTGTTACACCGATACACTGGCGACCACGGTCTGTGCGTGCCAATAAACAGACGTCAGTTAAGCAGTGTTTGCCTTTTCACTCGACGCTTCTTGAAAACCGCACGGAAGGAAATCGATGCCATTGTGTAAGTGCCGACTTACACAAAGGATTTTGTATTGCATTTTGTTGAAATGGACCGAGAATAACATGCCGACTTGGGCGAAATGCCAACTTACAAATGCTGACTTAGAAACAAACATTTCAATGGAAATGCATTATAGACGATCGGGACTTTCGTTGGACGGCCGACTTGGACGATTTGCCGACTTGTATGATTGTACGAGTTTACTGTATATAAATGTACGTGCGCACACATTTTTTTTACAAGGGAACCCTGACTACCGTGGTATTATGAATCCATTTCCCATGCTGTATAGCCAGGGAAACATCCTAAATGGGATGGTGGCTCGGCACAAATTCTTAAAAAGCATGGACACATAGTGTCACATGGACACATAGGAACGCAGATGAGGTACTGAGCTGACTTACACACAGGCTGGTTTTTATCACACACATCCTTAATCACACAAGGAGATACTGCCATTTGTAACGGTTTTACAATCCTGTAAGTCTGTAATCTACCTTTAATCTTGTTTTTGACATCTTGCTTTTTCCTTAGATTCTGCAATCCGAATTGAAGATGGCAACTTCGCCTGGTCACAAGATGAAAACTTGATTCTCAAAAAGTAGGTGTTTCAAACTGGTTGTAAATATTTATAACAATGGTATAGTTTTAAATGATATAGTTATAATAGCAGAGCATTATATAAAGCACCCAGTATTTAACATTGTTATTTAAAGGTGCTGTTGGTGTTATTATTACCGCTGCCATCATGGAATCATCAGAACCATTTCACTTTAACTAGGTGGCTGCCTGGCCAAGGCGCACAACCCTATCAGCACTTTTGGCATTCCCGTAACAGTTCCACAAATATTGCTAAGGTTGACAAGACAATTTAAATTAAGTGTCTTGCCCAGAAACACTAGCACAAGTGAGGCTTGAACCCACAAACTCTCGATTATGAGAATGGCTGTGTGCCCACTAGACCTCACGTGCTAAAAAAAAACAACAAAAATGAACATTCAAACAAAATTCAACATTTTATTTTCATCTTTGTCAAGTTGAAAATGGCTGTCGGTGATAACATGCCTGATTTCATTTGATTCCAGCATAAGCATCAATATCCAGCCAGGGTCTTTAGTTGCCGTGGTCGGTCAGGTGGGTTGTGGGAAATCGTCCCTCCTGTCGGCCTTGCTTGGAGAAATGGAGAAGATTGGTGGAACGGTCAACGTCAATGTAAGCTTAGCTTTGCTTTGCTTTGCTTTTGAAGAGTTCAGACATGAACACTGCTGCATAAATGTGATGCCTCTGCAAAATAGAGTCGCTTCTCGCACAGTCTGGGCTGAGTTTTTGAAATCATAACTAAAAATCAGTGGCGGATCCAAACTTATTAAAATACGAACACACATTAGAAAATCTTGGCAGTTCTCAGATACTTCCTTGAATTTATGGGTACCTTAATTTAATGATGATATTAATCAGCGCCTTGAGCACCCTGCAGGGTGGATATGTGCGCTTTACAAAAACTATGGATGCTAGGATAGGGCGACAATTTGTGTGTAAAAAAGCTATATTAGGGCGACATGCTCAATAGGGCGACAATTTGGTGTCGCCCTAATATTTTATTTTTTTTAACCATTTTTTTAGGTCAAAAACCATTTTTTAAAAATCGAGAACCATTTTTATTAGGTCTAGAACCAATTCTCTTAGGTCTGGAACCATTTTTGGAAGCTTCGGGTAAAAAAATAAGGTGTCATTTTGAGTGACTCTTGCCGAAATTTCGGTGGTCCCCGGGGAAAGGCTTCCCGAAGTGTCGCCCTATTGCTGCATCCAGAGTTCTTACAAATCTCATTATTATTAATATTATTATTATTATGATAATATGGACTTATACAGCGCACTTATTCAGGAAATCCAGATCAAGGTGCCCAATTATCCCTGATCATAGGGCTCATTAAATCACTCCATATACCATATCAGCTCCCTGGGGAGTATACAGCCCTGGCTGCCTATGATCAATGGCTAATCAAACACATCAACATTTGCTACCCTCTCAGGTACCCATTTTACTCCTAGGTGTAGAGAAGCAATGCATGATAAAATACCTTGCTCAGTGGCACACACACACTAGGGATGCACCGGACAGGGATTCGAACCCACAACATTTGGAACTAAACCAGGTCTTGAATACAATCCACTAAACCACTCCGCCACAGCACTCCAATGAACCTGGATCTGCCCTGATTTCTAGTTACGGGTGCATAAACTTGGCCCAGCTGTGCAACATTCGACTTGTATTGCCAAAACAAAATGTGCCCATCAACCGACTTTAAATACTTGTTACAGGGCTCAGTGGCGTATGTCCCCCAGCAAGCTTGGGTCCAGAATGCAACACTGCGGGAAAATGTCTTGTTTGTGACACCAATGCAAGAAACCGAGTACCAGCGAATCATTGAAGGGTGTGCCTTGACACCAGACCTGGACATGCTGCCTGCCGGGGACCTGACTGAAATCGGAGAGAAGGTATATGAGGTTGTGTCTTAAGGCGTGTTTCTATTGGGATCCATTTATCGGATAATGCGAGAAAAGACGGAAAATGTGCTCAGTAGAAACGGGTCTTATCTGCTATTTTCCGGTAAATAGCGGGGACAATTTTCCCCAACAATTTTCCTTCTCGAGGAAGGAAAATGCCTGGGAATTTTTCCGGTAAGCGCCAATAGAAACGCGCACTGTTCCGCCCGAGTGCGCATACTTGGGATAAAATGTAAACACACGACCGATCCAATGCCTGTGCATGACCCCTGCATGTGACCTTTTTCCGGCAAACACACTTGTGCGTGGCGAAGGCTAGCAATGTCCACTATTTTCCGAATAGAGCAGCTCAGTAGAAACTTCCTGTTACCCGCTATTTACCGGTAAATGGGTTTACCGGTAAAATTCAAGTCCAAGGGCCGAACTGCAAAAGATGGCGACTTAAATGAAGCGTACAATGTTATGCAAACCTTTGCAAGTGTTGTCCCTTCCTTTAAGCAGCGCCAATGTGCTTAACCTCCATTGCTCCATCCTTCTGATGGAACTTAAAGCCGTAGGTCCAGTGTGTTGCTCAATGCACTTTTTCGCAATGAGAAGAGGATTTCTCCCATGTCTTTCGCTTGACTGCCTAAAGTGCCACCTGTCTATGTATCTCAGTGTTTTAAAGGTATATGATATGATATGATATGATATGATATATGATAGTTGCAAAGCACATTTAGATATCGGAAGACGTGTGCTCATTAGGAACTAAAAACTAGCTGTTAAAAATAAAAAAACTTGCAGCTTCTGAAGTGACTGTTTTTAACAAAATGCTAAAATTGTTCCATCTCATTTCGTAAGAACGTCTCAAATATCTACTGGCATTGAGTATTTTGATGTGTATTTGTGGGTGCTTTTTAGTAGAAATTTGTCATTGTTCTTTTGGCCATATGTTTCCAGGGCATCAACCTGAGCGGTGGTCAGAAACAGCGGGTGAGTCTGGCTCGAGCCGTCTACAACGATGCCGATGTTTTCCTCCTAGACGACCCGCTAAGTGCCGTAGACTCCCACGTCGGTAAACACATCTTTGAGAAGGTGATCGGACCGGAGGGACTGCTCAAGAGAAAGACTCGCATTCTGGTCACCCACGGCATCAGTTTCTTGCCGCAGGTGGACCATATCATTGTCCTGGTCAACGGTGAAATCACGGAAGCTGGATCCTACTCGGAGCTGCTTTCTCGAAACCAAGCTTTTGCTGAGTTTTTACGGAACTATGGTAGTGAAACTGAAGATGCAGGGGAAAGTTTATCAGGTAATGACATTTGACATGGAGTGTTGCATTGAAGGCTGTCACAATGCTGTCACATGGCCATCACATGGCCATCACATGGCCATCACATGGCCATCACATGGCCATCACATGGCCATCACATGGCCATCACATGGCCATCACATGGCCATCACATGACCATATCACATGGAATTCCTTTCAAGTCTTATGGCATCATTCAGTCACCGTTGCTCTATGCAACCTTTCGGCTAACATGGTGTTTGAGCAATTTTAAAAGTTGAACCCAACTGGTTTTATCTTGCTGATAAAACTAATTTAAACTTCCTCGGAACATAATCCAGACTGTCTTTAGTGGGCTTTGATGAGGGCTAATCGATTAAAATCTTTCATGTTTTTTTACAAACAGAGGAGGAAAACCCGAAGAAAGTTGTGGATGGAAGTGCCAGTGATGCGAATCTTGTAAAGTACGTACATTGAATTTTTTTTTCTAAAGTGGGAACAAGTTGTAGAGAAAACTGCAGTGTTACTGTTAATGCTACTTCAAAGCCTTGCAAATTAGCATTGTAGTCAAGACCAGGGGTGGATTGCACTAAAGAAAGTTAAGCATGCTCGAAATTCTGTGATTGCGTTGCGATGGACACGTACACAAAATTATGACCACATTGCCATCGGAACGCATCGTAAAACCCGTACACGTTGTGACTGCACAACATGCTCTATCGTGATCACAAAGAAAGGAATTTTGTTTCTTGCAGGCAATCTCATGCACAGGAGGAAGCCTTGAAGAAGCAACTTACTGAAGACAAGTTGAAGAAGCAGCAGCAGCAGGAGGATGGTGGCAACAAGACAGCCACACCCAAGGAAGGAGATAAACTGATTACTAAAGAAACCTCATCCACAGGAACGGTAAATACTGGAGAAGATACATGGGTGGTTGGCACCTTCGCCATGCAACCCAATAACCTTTTTGTTTTTGCGAACAAAAGCTCTGGTATCTTCTAAGTGCAGTATACAACACAATTCACTACTCAACAGATTTGAAGCATCATACTTTTTATAGTGATTTTTTAATGTGAACGCAAAGACCAAAACTGCACTGCCAAACTACACTCTCCAAAGCAACGAACGAAACATCTGATATGGTGTCTAATAACCATTGAAATGAAACAACCAAACTTGGGATGAGAGTAAAAATCGTAAGGGCCTTATCGGGATTCGAATCCGAGACTTTTGACTCACTGCGTAGACACTTTACCAACTGAGCTATAAGGCACAGTTGGTATACTCACTCTGGTTTTCCCTGTGGACCCAATTTTCTTTCGGTGTTGCATGTTAGCGCAACTGGGCAAAATAACGAACGAAACATCTGGTACGGTGCCTAATAACCATTGAAATGAAACAACCAAACTAGGGATGAGAAAAACAATAAAAATTAATTAATTAATTAAGTCCGAGCACGGGCAAAAACAAAAAAACAGTTTGGTTGAAATAAAGCAGGGAGTGAAAACCCAATGCACATGCTAAAATAGACACAATCTCAATTCTAAACACCCCATGTCTGTAACTTGTTTCATTTTCCTGTTTTGTTCTTACCAGACAAACATGCGAGTGTTTGCCCTGTACATCCGCTCCTTGGGCACGCCCATGTTCCTGGTCATATTCATCCTGTACATGTTGTTTAATGTGGACGCAGCATTTGTTAACATCTGGTTAAGCCGCTGGAGTAACGAGGTACCGGACAACAGCACCTCAGCGGAGGACATACGGGATTACTATCTGGGGATATATGGGCTATTGGTCTTTCTTCAAGGTATTGAGAATATACCTTTTGCAAGTCTTACCACTCGTACACGGAACTTGACTATGGTTATGAGGATGTACACAAGTCAGGCTCTTTTATATTTTTTGGGGATTATTTATGCAATAAATGTTTGTGTGTTTACAGCTATTTTGTGTGTTTACAAAGGCAAGCCATAAAAACGGGATATTACTGGTTACCAATGGGAAAATCTTCATATCCATAGAAAAAAGTGTATGATTAGTACCTTAATCAAAAGCTGAATACTTAAAGAAAAAAATGTCCGAATTATTATCTTTAAGCTCACTTGTTATTAAGATGGTAATGATAGTAATCATCCTGTGAAATTATTTCGGCTGAATTGCCCCCATTCATGAGAAAAATGACAAAACTATTTAAATCTCTAAAGACCGCCTGTAGCTGATATTTGGAGCATTGATTCATGCACAAAAACCGTACATGGATTTTTCAGGTTTATTGAAGTATTACTGCATCTATGTGGCTGAAATTTCTACAAGGTAGTTTTCTCGACCTATGCTTTTAATTACCAGTGGAAATCATGCCGTTTTTGACAGTTTACCAAACGAGTATACTAAATAAAATTAAATTAAAAATATAAATATAAAAATATAAAAATAAAATAAAATTTAAAATGGTGGGATCTTGCATACAATGTCAAGATGTGAATTTTTATAACATTTTGGGGCTGGTGGCCACTTATGGCCGCTAATGATTGCTTATGACCGCTGTGGTCTCTAAGGGGTTAATTTTTTAAAAATGAGAAATTTTGAATTTACTAAGAGTTTTGTGAATTTTTCGACCACTTTTGTGAATATTGTTCGACCACTTATGTGAAATATTCACTATAGTGATCGAAAATACACTAAACTCGTGACGTATTTATTAGTGGTAAATTCACAAAAATGGTTGTTAACACGCCCCCATACAAATTTGTCTCATTTCTTTTCTGTATCCACCACAGGGCTACTTCTCCTCCTCGCGTCTTTACTTCTCGCCGTGGGAGTCCTGAGGGCCTCGCGATCCCTCTACCACCGTCTTCTCACCAACATCCTACGCTCCCCCATGTCGTTCTTTGACACCACCCCGACGGGCCGCATCCTAAACCGCTTCAGCAAGGACACAGATACCATCGATGAAGCTATCCCGTTCGCCATGGCCTCGTTTTTTAGAATGCTGATGCTCGTCTTGGCTACGTTTGTTATTATCACGTGGAGTACGCCGATATTTGCTGTAGTCATTGGGCCAATTATTCTAGGATTTATCCTTTTGCAGGTACGTGTCTTACCCTGTAGAAATAAGTGTTGTAATGACTCAGACTTAAGACGACTTATTTCCCAATTTTCATTGACTTGACTTGACTTTACATGACTTGCGGTGGGGCAGCATAGCCAAGTGGTGTGGCGTGTTGAATCCAAGATTGTGGTAAATCTACAGATCGTGGGTTCGAATCCCACTCCGGCTCGTCCATGGTGCGTGTGCCCCTGGGCAAGGCACCTTGCCACGAATTGCCTCTCTCCACCCAGGAGGAAATGGGTACATGTGAGGGTAGTGAAAACTGATGTGTTTGATTTGATTAGTTCCTGTGCGCATAAGCTGCACGGGACTGTATACTCCCCAGGGAGTTGAGAAGGATTAAGGAATGATACTACTCAGCCCAATGACCAGGGGTAATAATGCAGAAAGTGCATTGAGAGTTTCGTCGGTTCTGAAATGCGCTATACATGTATAGGAACGCTTTGTGTAAACAAGGAACATTCTCGGCCAGAACAACAAAAATAGCCTACACAACCAGAAACGGCCAGAGACACTGGATAATCCCCTTACTCTTCACGAAAGAGTGCTCTGGGATCTTTTAAGTTTGTTACAAAACACGTTGGGCCAACATTTTTACATCCCTTTTGAAGGATGGAGCAATTGTGGTCAAGTATCTTGCTCTATCTAGAGCACATGTATCAAATTTGCAAAATCATATATTTTCTCCCGAGTATTACAAGCCAACGGTTCAAACTGCTTGGCCATAGTACCCCACACGTGAAACTCTGGTTTTTATCTTATACTGAACATAAAAAGAAACTTATCAAGATATTTTTTTTGTTTTTGTATGCATCTATGTTAAAACGTTTATGACCGATGACAACTATTCCTAAATGTCAATTTCACCTATAGAGCTTCTGCACCGGCAGCCATGACAGGGGGCAGGTTTTCTTATTTAAATGATGTAACAATAGAACCACAAAGCACCTACTCATGCATGACACACGGTGACAATGTGACTGCCCCTGTCATGGCCGCCGTGCAAAGGCTCTATTGGTATCCTGAAATTGAGCATGACATGCTGGAGTGCCTCTCTAATTGTGAACTGCCCAATTTGACCTTTCCGCTGAAAATAGAAAAAACATTTCTTGATAAGATTCTTTTAACTTTCAGTATATTTTTCTCCTTGTTCTGTGCCTCTTTATGTAGATGTTTCAGTTATGTAACTTCTTTTCCCGGTTGTATTTGTAGCGTTTTTACATCGCAGCTTCACGTCAAATCACCAGGATCGTGTCCGTGAGTCGGTCACCGATCTTTTCACACTTTTCAGAGTCTATAGCTGGGGCGGTGTCCATTCGTGCTTACGGCTCCTCGGAACAATTCATTCTACAGAATGAAACCCATATTGATAACAACCAGAAGGCATACTTCCTGGAAATTGTTTCATCAAGGTAGATATACTAGTAAATTACTTAATATATGTGACCGGCTCCAGCAAAACCCAACACTTGTGATGAAAATTCAAAATTTAAGTTTTGGTATCAGCTTAGTGTGCATACAAAAAGGTATCTTTTAAAACATGTTTGAGGAAATTCTGATAATTTTTGGCGAAGTTATGACCAATTAAAGTATGACAGATCAGAAAAAGTGAAATGGAGCTATTGGTCTTTAAAGTTTGACAAACTAGTTGATTATTTAATTTTTTGTCAATAATATGAGGAATTTTGAGACAGTTCAAACAACAAAACAAATCTTGAATGTATCCCGATGTTCAAGTTGATTCTGCCAAGTTGGTCCCAGAGGCCATTTTTTAAGGTTGTGGGCCCACATCACGTAATGGGAAATGCCAGAGTCGGTCACATATTATCTGAAATTTCCTCTCTTCATGATAGGCCATTAGTGTGGCCAATTGGTTGGCATGGATTTGCCCCACTGCATTGTTGGGAAAAAAAGAGGCAAACACGAGATTGTTGTGGTGCTCCGGCGGGATGCCCAGATAGCTCAGTTGGTAGAGCAATTGGCCATGTAAGCCAAGGACCTGGGTTCGAATCCCTGTCGGGGAACTGCAATTTTCTCGTGTTTATAAATTCATCTTTGAAATTTTCAAGTTGTACCTTTTTTTTTTACAAGGGCATCCTCTTATGAACCAAACTAGGCCCCTGGACTACCACCAAGGTACTATAGCTCTGCAGCCGATTTCACGAATCCTTACGCTAACATTTCTTGAGGCTAGTTTACCAACATTCTTCCTTAGATATGTTACACTCTTATTCCACGAATCTGTAAAAAGTTTTATCTTGCAAGTGATACATAGGGCCTTTAAAGGGTACATTTTGATGTAAGTCAGTTTCTTCACTCTTGCAGATGGCTCGGAATACGACTGGAGTTTCTGGGAAGCGTTTGTGTTTTCTTTGCTGCACTCTTTGCCGTGATTGGTCGAGACAGTTTGAACCCTGGCATAGTTGGCCTATCCATCTCGTACGCACTTGAGGTTTGTTTTGATTTTCCTTTTGCAATGAGGTATAACCCTAACTAACAAATGTTTGACAAACTTGTTTATTTTAATATGCACCCTGGCTTTCGAAGTAGGCTTTGGTGATTCCAACATTCCATTCACCTCTAAAGCGGGCCTCTCACTGTCCGATTTTTGCCACAAATTTCCAACGGTAGGGCCTGCATCACTGTAATTGGTTGGGCAATAACACCATCATGTAAGAATTTTTGACCAGAAACATTTCCAAGCACAGTTCATAAGATTTACCAACAACATGGTTCATTTGACAACTGAGCAGAGAGCGTTTGAAGTT
This sequence comes from Henricia sp. BOLD:AAB3569, assembly GCA_037783545.1. Classification (NCBI taxonomy): domain Eukaryota; kingdom Metazoa; phylum Echinodermata; class Asteroidea; order Spinulosida; family Echinasteridae; genus Henricia; species Henricia sp. BOLD:AAB3569. Next base: position 886,140 of record JBBELK010000777.1, on the reverse strand, counting down.
TAACGGTATCATGAAACATGAAGTGTCATTGCTGTTCAAGAGGCCTGTCAGAACTGGTTTCCTGAGAGGGAGGTACCAACAAAAAAGACTATCTGGAAAAATGTGAAAAAGTATGAAGGAACAAGTCTGACGAACCTCAACAAGGGACACTCTGGGCGTAGGCAAAGGGAGGTCTGCTGAAAATGTCCAAACTGTAAGGGAGGTCATTGAAGCGAACCCTAGGATAAGCTGCTAACTTGTCACAGTGATTATTTTACCACCTTCCATATTGGTCATGTTTGCTCAGTCATGCATGACAGTTACATAATGACCCTGGTACCATTGGACAGAGGACAGTCTGGACTTTCCCTACATACACACCTCTTTTTGAAATATTGTACAGATTTCTGATAATTTGCATTTAAAGGTGGGTTTCCTGTTTTTATGGACACCCTGTATAGGCCAGAGAAAAAGCAAAAAGTGACAAAACCAACACTCCAAAACTGTTCAGTGTCTGATGTTTTTACTTGGTAAATTGATTAATAGATTACGAGCATCATGACTATGTTGGTTCGAGCCACAAGCAATTTGGAAAATAACATCGTCGCTGTGGAGAGAATCGAAGAGTACTGCAACACGCCTACTGAGGTGGGTCTCAACAAATCTTAAGGTTTACACTGCTCACAATAAGTTAGGGATATTGTGGGGTGTAGGCAGATATTTTATTGAGGGTATGCATTCCGCTTGAATTATTTTGTATATGAGTCCTTCCACAGACAAATTTGCACTACCTACATGCGTTGTTGGAGCAATTATCTTTAAAAGCCTGATTTTTTTTTACCACAGTGAGTAGTCGGATTCATCAAAAGGAAAATTATATGAATATGCAAATAAATAATTAATTATGCAAATGAATATAAATAATTATGCAAATAAATATAAATAATTACGCAAATAAATATTCAACAGGCACCCGCCATTGTTGAAGGCACTAGGCCGGTCTCTACCTGGCCCGATACTGGCAAAGTGGAAGTGAAAGATTACAGTGTTCAATATCGAGACGATCTGGAACTGGTTCTTAAGAAAATCTCATGTTGTATTGAACCAGGGGAGAAGGTAGGTTTCTATGTTTGGATTTTCCTGGTAGTGATCCAGAATAAAATTCCAGTTCTGTAATCAAATTGTTTTAAGTTCAGGGGTCTTAAAGGCCCATTTTATAATTTAAAGGTTAAACTTTTTGTAATGTCCTAGAATAAAGGCACTACATATCTGAAGAAGAATGTTGGTAAACTAGTCTGTAGACATTTTAGCTACATAGATGAAGCAATATTTCGGAAGTCATGTGGGGTTTGTTACCATTGCTATCAATGAATTGAGTAAAGATTTTGTCTCAACTCACAAAGTAAACATTTTGGGTCCTTGCAAATGATACAATGGACAGTTAAAATCATGTATGTTGTTTAAATGGATCTGCAACAAAGGCATTCTTTTGTACAAGTTTGTGCATTGCAGGGTACATTGGTTTGTTAGGCAAACAGGGTAAGAAATAGCAAAGAGAAATTACATCTCTTCTGACGTTCTTAAATTTGTGGCAAAAATTCCTTCTACATGTAAAACATACGAACTCTGAGTGTGTTTGAGCGTAAAATGTTTGTCATTGTTTGTTAACAGCTTGGTATTGTGGGTCGCACTGGAGCTGGGAAGACATCTCTGTCCATGGCTCTATTCCGCATCCTAGAGGCAGCCGGTGGCTCCATCAAGATTGATGATTTAGACATCTCAACCATCGGCCTACATGATCTCAGATCACGCATCACCATCATACCTCAGGTACCGTTCGTTTGCTGGTCAACTACTCCCCCAACCCCTTCCTAATATAATGGGATATTAATACGATTGTCTGTTGTTGTTTCCTCTATTTTATTCCTTGACAGGACCCAGTGCTATTTGCTGGTACCCTGCGCATGAACCTTGATCCCAATGACAAGTACCCAGATGACCAGCTTTGGGATGTCCTGAAACATTCTCACTTAGACTCGTTTGTCTCCGAGTTACCTGAGAAATTGGAGTTCAAATGCAGCGAAAGAGGAGAAAACCTCAGGTACGCAGCCGTGCTCATGATCAATTGGTTGTGGGTTCGAGTGCCACTTATGCCGACATGTTTGTGTCCATGGGCAAGACAGTTAATCTCAATTGCCTCGTCAACCTGAGCTATATTTGTGGAGCTGTTAGGGGCAATGTCACAATCTAAGTGCTGATAGGGTTGTACGCCTTGGCCAGGCAGCCACCTAGTTGAAGCGAAATGGTTCTGGTGATTCCATGATGGCAGCAATAATATAAATGGCCACAACACCTTTATTGACAGACATGTTAAATGCCTTAAATACTGATTAGTCTAATTATTAATAAATGTTCACAAGCCATGTGCTGTAGACACTGCCTTTCAGGCTCCCCCACACCCCTGGCCTGCAGACTCTCCCACACCGTACCCCTGACCTGCAGACTCTCCCACACCCACCCCTGGCCTGCAGACTCTTGTTTTTTAAAAATTACTTTGCCTTTACACCAAATTAATTCTATGAAGTTTACCAAATTTAATTGTCCGTTTTATTGCAGTCTTGGCCAGCGTCAGCTGATCTGCCTGGCTCGAGCCCTGCTACGCAAGACCAAGATTTTAGTCCTGGACGAGGCCACGGCTGCCGTGGACCTAGAAACGGACGATCTGATCCAGGCAGCGATACGAAGCGAGTTTGAAGATTGTACGGTCATCACCATCGCTCACAGACTAAACACTGTAATGGACAGCACTAGGTAAGAACAAGGCAACGATACGTAGCGAGTTTGAAGATTGTACGGTCATCACCATCGCTCACAGACTAAACACTGTAATGGACAGCACTAGGTAAGAACAAGGCAACGATACGTAGCGAGTTTGAAGATTGTACGGTCATCACCATCGCTCACAGACTAAACACTGTGATGGACAGCACTAGGTAAGAACAAGGCAACGATATGTAGCGAGTTTGAAGATTGTACGGTCATCACCATCGCTCACAGACTAAACACTGTAATGGACAGCACTAGGTAAGAACAAGGCAACGATATGTAGCGAGTTTGAAGATTGTACGGTCATCACCATCGCTCACAGACTAAACACTGTGATGGACAGCACTAGGTAAGAACAAGGCAACGATACGCAGTGAGTTTGAAGATTGTACGGTCATCACCATCGCTCACAGACTAAACACTGTAATGGACGGCACTAGGTAAGAACAAGGCAACGATACGTAGCGAGTTTGAAGATTGTACAGTCATCACCATCGCTCACAGACTAAACACTGTAATGGACAGCACTAGGTAAGAACAAGGCAACGATATGTAGCGAGTTTGAAGATTGTACGGTCATCACCATCGCTCACAGACTAAACACTGTAATGGACAGCACTAGGTAAGAACAAGGCAACGATACGCAGTGAGTTTGAAGATTGTAAGGTCATCACCATCGCTCACAGACTAAACACTGTAATGGACAGCACTAGGTAAGAACAAGGCAACGATACGTAGCGAGTTTGAAAATTGTACGGTCATCGCCATCGCTCACAGATTAAACACTGTAATAAACAGCACTAGGTAAGAACAAGACAACGATACGTAGCGAGTTTGAAGATTGTACGGTCATCACCATCGCTCACAGACTAAACACTGTAATGGACAGCACTAGGTAAGAACAAGGCAACGATACGCAGTGAGTTTGAAGATTGTAAGGTCATCACCATCGCTCACAGACTAAACACTGTAATGGACAGCACTAGGTAAGAACAAGGCAACGATACGTAGCGAGTTTGAAAATTGTACGGTCATCGCCATCGCTCACAGATTAAACACTGTAATAAACAGCACTAGGTAAGAACAAGACAACGATACGTAGCGAGTTTGAAGATTGTACGGTCATCACCATCGCTCACAGACTAAACACCGTAATAGACAGCACTAGGTAAGAACAAGGCAGCGATACGAAGCGAGTACGGTCATCACCATCGCTCACAGACTAAACACCGTAATGGACAGCACTAGGTAAGAACAAGGCAATGATATGTAGTGAGTTTGAAGATTGTACGGTCATCACCATCGCTCACAGACTAAACACTGTAATGGACAGCACTAGGTAAGAACAAGGCAACGATACGTAGCGAGTTTGAAGATTGTACAGTCATCACCATCGGTCACCACCGATTTTTAAGTGTTAAAAGTGTTGAAAATCGGAACGGTCGACTTGACCTGACTCCCCGCGTGCGCCGTATGTGTTGTGTACATGTAAACGGGTGCAGTACTAGGTCAACTTGACCGTTGTACCAAATCGACCCTAGGAAATTTGACTACAGTACGATTTTGTTTACTCGGCAATCTTGACAGATATGGACCAACCATTAGCAACAACAAACTTTCAAGTCAGAAATTTGACTGTTTGCACTCCTTTATTCCCCTTCTTTGAAATGCAGAATCTTGGTACTTGATGCTGGACAGATTGCGGAATTAGACACTCCCACTGAGCTTCTGAAACAGGAAGGCATCTTCTACATGATGGCTAAGGACGCTGGGCTGGCTTGAAGTTAAGTCTGGACTCTGTAATGAGAGAAGTTTTAGCCATTTTTTTCCTTGTGTAGTTTAGCTTATGTAGTTGTAGATTCTACATTTAAAAAATCTCTCCAAGAGAGTCAGCTTGATACAAGTGTAAAATTTTAATTCTTTATATATTTACAAAATCACACTGAAGTTTAAAACATACAACAGAGTGTTGATTGTATTGTCTATTCGATCTTTTACTTTTAATACACAAAGAACATATATGACTGTGTTATGACTTACTAAAAATCTTTATTATTTTGAAGTCATACGAACTTTAAAGTATTATACAGTATTAAGCCCCTTTCACACTTTTTAATTTGTAAACATTCGTAAAGACAATCGTAAACATTATTAAATAATCGTAATGATTCGTCTTGGTCACAAAGTCATTATAAAATTTTTGGAATGTTCAACAATTTCGTTAATGGTCGTACCAGTGTGAAAGGAGCTTTAGTTTATTCAGCATTTGGTTAATTTTCAGAGATAAATAGATTTGGGCACTTATTTTCATTCTGTACACATATCATCGAAAAAAAATTGATACATTCAGGGTTAGAAGCATTTGGTCCAATTTCATGACTGGTTAGGACAGACTTATTTGCTGTACATTACAAAAACTGGTTGCCAGCCAAAATCGTATGTGATGTGTATTTTCTAAAATTATGATGTGACATACAATTTTGGCTGGTATCCCATTTTACAAAGCAAAGCATTTTTTTTGGTACTTAATAGCATCATATGTCAAGAAATGACGAACAGTTTACTTAAAGCTGTTCATGGCTGTATCTAAGGGGAAACATGTTAGTTATCTAACAGCCGTCGTACATCAGTAATACTGCCCAAAGCCAGAAATTCGAGACAGTGCTTGCAGTAAAGGTATTCCATAATGCTGTTTACCACAAATCTGTTAAGCACAGAATTTCATTGCTCTGTAAAATGGGTAATCAGCCAAAATTGTATGTCAAATTGTATTTTTAGGAACAGGAGCAAAATATCTGTAAATACACAAAATATAGCAAAGAAATTCTGTGCTAAGCAAATTTTTGTGCTAAACATCGCAATGAAATTGGCCCCTGGAGAAAAGAGTCTGATGTCGCAGCTTGGGTTGAGTTTTCACGACCATAACTCTGCATCACTAATTTGACCAATGATCATATTTGAGAGATAAAGTCCAGCCTGACCATAGACGAATTTCACATTAGCCCGGTTTGCGCACTTTCGCATTGAAACCGAGGCTGTTGGTGTCAAGTTGGCAGTACGCGTGATCTACAAGTACAGTAGAGAGGTTTCGCAAGCGCATGAATAGCGCGATGGATACGTCATGGGTTGTGACGTCATACGTGTCTCACTATGCGTTTGAACGTCTCGCATATCGAGCTCGCTATGCGTAAGCACTGAAATATCGGATTTCCAGTGTTTTTCCAAATTTTTTGTTGCAATTACGTAGCAAGGTTGAAAAGAGTACGAACATTTTGTGCAGTTCAAATCTATGGATTAAAAGTAAAATTAGTATCAAAGCCGTGTTGTGCCGGGTAGTTTTCTCGCTGTCGGAAATAGACGCATTTTAGTTAACACGCTGTAGTTTGGAGTTGCAAAACCGCAGAAATGCCACTCGTCAACGGTTAGCGAAACCTCCCTAATGAGTGTTTGTGTACTTTTCTGCGTGGCATTTGGGAGTGATTGTGCATATAACAGTTCAGTTGCTTAACACGAAGAATCGTCTGTTGGTTTAACCAGTTACTGTTCGAAACATATTTATGTCATGGTTACAAAAGCTCGGCCCAGACTGACATGTTTCTCTATAGTCACGTGTGAAGTAGCGTAATTTAATGAGATGATCATTTAGTGGTTTAGAAGCTTCCATTACAAATGTACAGTGCATGATCATATTGTGTGCATTTATTTTAAAGCCACCATTGCCTTAATTCCAACCTTGTATTTGAAAGGCAACTGTCATTTCCAGTGACCTGAAAAGTTATGGATTAAATCCTGCAAAATACACTATGGAATTATGTATGGGCATACTATTTGCTAAATTGCATTAAACTTGCAATGATCTTCGACCTAAACATCAAAATACATGTACAATGGGATCTTTTAAGTACATCACACAATACACTGGACCGACTGCTTTAACATCCTATCCAAAGGATGGAGCAATTGTGGTTAAATGCTTTGCTCAAGGGCACAGGTACTATGGCTGGGTATCAAACTAACACCACCAAGTTTTTAACTGGAAGTCGACAACCTAAACCACTATACCTTTTTGGAAACTTTCACAATTTAACAATTACTGCAATCAAGTTAGCTTCATACATTCCTATGCTACAATAAGCCATATTTCTGGGTATACTTCTTCTGTAATAGAAGATATTAACAATATAAACATACATTCCTCTTGAGCATAATCTTAAAAAATATCTTGGTATATTATTGCTAAACTCTAAATGAGTTTAAGGCGGTCAGCTGCATATAAGCTTTTGAAGAGATCACGGTTTGCTAAAAATAAACACGTAAAAAACTTCATGGAGATCTGTGGAATCCTGCTCGATCCAAAATGGCGATGTAAACATCGAAGATTTTTGCGCTAGTAAAACCGTGTCGTTTAAATTTTCAGAGGCAACACACGCTTCAAACAAATTTACGATGAATTTCGTGGGAGAAATTTGGAACAGAAATTTTACAAATTTTGTAAATAAATTGCAATTCATTTGATTTGAGAGCAGTTTCGTTTGTTTTTGCGCGGTAAAACAGCCAGGGATCTGGATCTGTCATGAAACAAACATGCCTTAACATTTATACCACGATATAATCGATTGATTTTGTAACTGGTTTCCACAGAAAACAGATGTTGTTAAATATTTCCTAGAAGCATAGGGATTTGTGAAGGCTTGTTAGGATTTAACGCCGGAGGACGTGTAAACATGCAAAAATGTTCCCATCAGTGAAGCAGAGGACAAGGAAACTCGTTTGTTACTCGCAATAATTTGAGAGAAATTACCAAAAAAATTGATAACAAAGCTACTTTGGGGTGTGTATCGACATAGCAACAATACTTCACTGCGATGGTTAATCAGTTTCAACTAAAAATAAAACCGCGCAGCAATGTTGGAAATAATCCCAGCGTTAACTGGTTAACTACATACTTAATTACTTTCTTTGAATATCCCTACACATTTAAATATAATTTATTTTTTTCACTATACTAATATTCACTGTCATACTTCTCAAAAAGAGACGCGCTCACCAGAAATAAGAGCCATCTGGGCTTAAAAATTGCAATTAAAGCCGAGTTTTGATTTCTCTTACATTTTGTTGGCGCATTTTGTACTTGACGGTTCCAATCAATTCTTTTAAACATTTCATTATAGTGGTCCCATTCTTGGTGTTTATTAAAAACTTTATAACATTGTTGTTTTTTTTCGTTTCATGGTTGCAATGCTCATCATTTCCAAAATTTGGTTGGGCTGTTCCAAGTAAGACATTTGCAAGTGACCTTTCAACTTGTTCATTCCCATGTGAATTTTAGAAGTCCATGCACTACAAACGTTATTATGTGACGAAGGCAGTGCAAGTCCCTGCCAAGATGCGAATGTAAAGTCCAGTGATGATGATATCGGGTTATCACCAACTTGCACGTGGGCTGTGCGCGAATCAACTGGTGTTTCCGGCAATTGATCAGTTGCTTAAAAGGTTGATGTACGCGCACTTGCAACTACTGGCAAATCCCAGTTGCCGCGAGTTGCTCATATTCTTCTTTTTGTAACGAGTTGCTGTCAGTTGGGTCGATGTACGCGTACTTGCAACTAGTTGCTGTCAGTTGTACTCCTGCATCTGAACACATGCGTGCACATTGACAGCAACTGCAAGCAACAAGTTGTTGCAAGGTGTGCGCGCTCTGGAAATGTAAACATGGCTGGATGCTCCCAGTTGTCGCTAGTTGCTTAACTGATCAGTTGCTGTCGATAAGCATGCTACGCACACATCAACAGCAACTGATCAGTTGAGTTGCTTCAAGTTGCAATGTCGATGTACGCTAGGCTTTTATAGTTGATGCTATAAAAATAATATCGTCGGTAGTGTGTAGACTTCTAAAATCACGTTTACTTGAAAGCAAATAATTTGGAGCACCCAACAAGGTAGAAAGGTTACTCGCAAAAGGCTACGTTTGGACTCGGGGATTTACTGTTTCTGATATTTTGCCTTCAGAACTTCAAATTTGGCCACAATTCCCTCAAAGTTGCGCACTTTAGGCTCAAACTCAGCTTCGCCCTTGTACTCAGTGTGAACGAACACCATGAAATGGTCCAGGTTGAGGCCGTTGTTTATTGCTGTTATAGCAGCTTCCACGATGGCCTCTATCATGACAACTTCATCCATTTTCTGTGAAAAAAAAAAGAGAGAATAGGGAAAGAATCCCATTTACTTATTCTCCTTCTAATGACTTAAAGCCACAGGCTCGTCAGCAATCCGTGCGCCAATTTCGTGCCACGAAATACGCAGCTCCATGCCTTTGCTATGGAGCTGCGTATTTCGTCACACAAATTTGGCCCGCGCGCATTGCTGACGAGCCTGTGCCTTTAAAGGCAGTATACATGATTAGTATCTCGAAAATCAGAAATATTCACAGATTTACGCCTAACTTACACAATATAAACATGATGACCGTAGAAAACTTCCCCTGAAATGGTTTTGTCTGAAGTGCTATAGTTTTTGAGAAATGAGTAAAACAATAATTTTTTCGTCTCATGAGATGAAAATTCAATTCGCCCCAGTGCCATTTCACCCCCAAACCACTTCGCCCGAGTGCCATTTTGCCCCAAATCACTAATTCGTCCAAACACTACATCGACCAATGCCACTTCACCCCAAAACCACTTCGTGCACAGGCCGTGGTTCAGGGTGAAATGGTTCGGGGCAAAATTACTGCAAACCCTTTTTTGACTGTTTTCTCAAAAGTTAGACGAAGTACGGAGCTGGTTTTTGCTCAGGTTGGTTTTAATCAGGCATACCTTCAATCACACAAGGGGATAAAACTATTTGTAACAGTTTACTAACCATGTATACTATCTTTAATAACCACTAAAACATGTTAACCCTCAGCCTGCAGCCATTCATATCCTTTTGCATGCACTACATGGCAACCCAAATGTCGCCATTTTTGCGTCGTCACATATTTTGTTTCCATGTTGAGGGTATAGTGATGTCCCCTAACTTGGCGCACTTCGACAACTCACTGGAAATCCGCTCACCTTATAGCAAAACCCCCCAGCAGAATTAGTTGAAACTTACACACCTTGTAGTATAATTCATAGGCTCCAATAAAAAGTAATACTTTAATATTTTGACTCATCAACAAGTACAAAAAAACACAAACAATCAGGACAAAACGATGAACACTTTTTTCCCGAAATCGCCCGGACTGTCTCCTAACGTGGAGTGCGTCGCTGATTGGCTGAAACGGTTTGATGCCTTACTACGATGGCCCACTAAGGAAACTTGCACGCACACACTGTGACACTGTACACAACACCAGTATGCCTGGTTTTATTCACGTGAAATGCCTATTACAGGCTTCCGTGTATGGTGTCATGACAACCGGAAGCGAACGGCGATGCCTTCACATTCCGGTGAATTTCTAGTAACTGAATGATTCTTCTCCGTATTTCAGTTTTATAATTTATGAAGGTACTTGAGAACTTTATTTCCATTTAATGCCAAGTGCAACAGATTATTGCGCCAAGAGAGAACGGAAAGTAAAGCCCGCCACGTTAGGGGCCGCGCCACGTTGGGGGACATCAACAATACAGACCTGTTGGCCAGTGTTAAGAAGCGATGATGCCATCTTGAATGACTTCTCCTTAAAGATCTCTTCCAAACAGCTGAAGGCAGTGTTGGTGAACTCAGCAGCCGCTGCCAGTCCACTCCTTGTGGAGAATTAAGGAAATAGAAAGGACAGATATTAGTTTTATGGAAGAATTACATGCTATAAAAATTGACAACGCATTTAATCTCGACCATTAGCATTCACTGGTAATAGACCGTATCGAATAGCTGCCATCTTGTAGGGAAGTTCCTTTGTTTCTTAAAGACATTCTGTGCTTACATTGTTGACTAATTCAAATATTAAATTACCCCACAAGACGGCAGCTGGTATTACCGGTAGCTGGTGGAGTGAGTGAGTTTTGGGTTTAGCGCCGTGCCGGCATCAGTGGCCATATTCACGGCGAGAATAAGTAAATATATAAAACAATAGGTAGTAATCAACAATAATCATGTGAATTGTGGAGTAAGTAAAAACTTGGAGTCAGAAGAAACAATCATTACGTTGGAAAAGAATAAAGAACCATTGTATAGAAGTATTACGGTAGACTGATTCTGGGCAGTTTTCCAGGAGAATCCCATGGGAGGCAGGCTATGGAGGATCCCCCAGACACACGGCCCGGTAGCTGGTGGAACTTCTGCCTTGTGTTTTCAAGTGGCTGGTTCATATTCTAATAAGGATCATATTTTTGATTTTACAAAAACAACATGATTTCAATTGTGTTACTTTGAGTGATTTGTTGCCGACCTGAGGAAGAGTTTTCGTGTTTTGTGGCTTCATCATTCATTTAAGTGTTGATGCGAGTTTGCTCCGGGGATGGTTCTTGTGCTCTGCTTCTCAAACTTTGTCTGACCATTCCTGGGGACCATTCCCCCTCGACGAGGTCTTGGTACACACACCCCCCCCCCCCCCCCCACCCCCCTGGATGCTATGCTGCGAGATCACGTTCACAAAGACTTAAGTGCAGTTCGGTACCCATATTGTATAACGCGACATGTAACCCAATTTGTGACAATTCTTACCCCGATTCATAGCAAAGCAGTCTATCAAAGGGGACATCAGGCCGTTGTAGTAGTTTAGACCACCAGCACTTATGGGTCGCTCGCTTGTCCACTGCCTTGGATTTCGCCAGATCAGCAACGCTTAATTTCACATTCGTCTTCAAGGCTTCTATAACGGTTCCATCTGGAGCATCATAACCATCTGGGAATAAAATATGAAAAAAACCTATGTACTAGGTAAGGCAAAAAAAACCAACTATGTTTAGCATTACTTTTAACACTGTGCGTCAAAGCTTTTTTTAAACCATTGTTTCAACACAAAAACATGCATAAATTGTCATGATTTCCTGAAGTATTACTGCATCTATGCGGCAGAAATTTCTATAAGACAGTTTATCAACATTATTCTTTAGTTTTGTGATGCTGTTCCTTTCTTTAGAAGTTTTCCAATCATGTGATCTGTCTTTAAAGATCCCTAAAAAGGACTTTTTATCAAAAAAAACCCCCTCCACCTTCCTGAACGGTTAAAAAAAATTATACCCAAAAAGAAATAAAAATTTAGATGTGTACCTGGAAAGGCCGAAATGAGCAGAATGTCAACTTTATTCCGCAATCCAATCTTGCTGATGTCGCCAAGGCAGAGTTCAATCGATCGGGTCTTTCCTCTGATGTGAAGTAGAATGGCCGATTTTACCACAAATTGTTGTTCTTCCATAGACATAGTGCAGAATGTTCACTTGACTTATTTGAGTTTGAAAACAAATCAACTTCGACAAAGCTTGGCTAAACTAGCTAAAGGAATAACTTATGACGACACTACAGCTCTGCTAGTTCGGCCAACTAGCTGAAATTCGGCTTTTCACGTCTGTGGCATAGGCCTACATGTACATTATTCCGCAATCAGCCTTTGTGCAAAACTCGATGCAATATTATTTGGAATTTCCAGAAACCTTGGACCTTGCACAGCGCGCGATACACGGGGAATTCCCCTTACCAAGTACGGAGGTCCAAAACAACCACGTCACTAAATTGACTCTATTGGCCCTCTTCAACATTTTCGACTGATCAAGAGTATGAAAAATTGGTACATGGTGTATTGTCATTTTCAAGAAAAGTGGAATTTGTTTTTGATAATGGTTTAAATATTGCTATACAGTAAAGGAAGATGGCCGTACTGTGACAAAGGCCTATAGAGTACTAAAATGAAAACATCACCCTTTGTGTATCGCAAAGGTAATTACTGGGTCTACACTAAAAACTGTGAACCGTTTCCCTGTGCTTTTTTGTTATAGGGTATGCCATAAGTAGATTGGTTCCCGATCCCATCGCTTATTATTGCTTATTGCGAAAATATGGGGATCGGTAAAGGGCAACCATGACCGGGCAGAATTCTGCCCGGTCACGCGTGGTCATTATTATTATTTATTTAAATTAAATTAAGTGCGTGTCGAACATATCCAAATGCAAAATAAAGTACATTGCCTAAAGCAAAGGGCTTCGCCAATTTTAAAATATAAAACAATGCGCACGCATACGCAAAGACGACCAATCACGATCAAGATGAAGCACACTTTACCTGTCCCTATATTCTCCTATGTGAAATATGTGGAATATGTGGACGGGAACCAGTCTATGCCACAAGCACAAGGTCTTGAAAAGTTAGTCGATGACTGTTCTCCGTTGTTGCAACACTGACTTGGCGGCAGCACATTTACTGTACCACTTTTTACATGTACATGTACTATACTAACTAATTTAGGCATTACTGATATTCTCACTTATTGGTTTCTGTTTGTTTTATTTTTAGGCTCAACAGTTAGCAATACATACATGTATAACAAATTTTATACATCATAATTTTATATTAAAAAATAATGTTCTATTTTCTTCATTTTCTACATTAAAACCGACATACACCACATTTATGAACAAAGATATTTCACTCGTACCCACTGCCCTTACAGGGTGCTAAGACGTTCTAATTTGTATGCGCCCTTATTAATCTTTTCTTTAATGACACGTGACCATGAGGTCACGTCTTTTTTTGTAAACGGACGTAAAAAATGATAAGCATTAGCATACTATTTATTAATTTTTCGTCTAGCAGTAAGCAACCCACAATGCTCCGCACATCTCTAGCTGTGAACTCTGCATCACGTGTTTCCTTCACAGAAATCTGTGAAGGCACATCAGCCCGTCCCAGCACCCTGTAAGGGCGGTGGGTATGAGTGAACAAGGATATGAGCAGCACAAAAAGCACCTCAGGACAAATACAAAAAGTTGATTATGTACCATACAATTAAAAATTTTAAGAAATGTGTACACTAAATTAGAAGATAAAGAAAAATTTTAAAATGATACATGTACATACAAAGTAGATTACATTTATATACTTTAATAAAAATGTCAAAATGAACTTTGTACATGTACTATGTTGTATACAATATATTTGATCCTCGAAATGATGATCCTCTAAACTGATCTCCAAATTGTTCGCCCTCTAGTAAGACAGCAATAGACCTTTATCACGGTGCGGCCATCTTCCCTTTTCTCCTATTAAAATTAACGTAACCAAATCGAGGCTTGCAGAAAAAAAATAGTTTGGTCCCTTTTTGAAATTGTTCATCACAATGGCACACGCGTTGCGCGATCAAGAGAGCGCGCAGCGTATCTCAACGGGAGATTACACACGCTATCGCGCAGTAGCGCAGACGCACTGATCGTGCCCGACACGTACTATGGGGAACAAGACAAAGATGGACGCACCGTGATAAAGGTCTATAGCGGCCTTTATATGGAAGTGGTCTTTCTCTAACACTGTTTACACTGGTCCCAAGCTCGGGATCAAGAATTACATTGTTTTTGTGTACATGCAGCTCCTTCATTCCTATGTCAATGAATCTCTCTCAAATGACATCATTGCCTACAGATTGCCATACATGTGCATCAGGATCTTGAGGGTAATTTTGTTGTGGGGTGCATCAGCTGTGCCATATTTCGAACAAATATTGAGCAACACGTTCTTTTTTAAAAGACATTTTACATGATGTGTCTGCACGTACCTGATGCCGTTTAATATGCAGTTGTATGTTTCTTATATATGGCCGTCTGTGAGAGTGGTCCATCTTTAATAAAAAAGTTTAAGTAAAAACATCAGTCTTTGCCCAGTATTTGGTAAAAATTGCATTGCTATTAGGCCAAAAAAAAGAAGAAAAAAATAACTTTGTTTAGAGTAGGTTGAAGTCTCCCAAAATGATGCGGTGATGCAGTTTTTTTCCCAGCTTTTTTTTGGGGGGAGGGGTAAGTGGATTCCAAGCAATAAAGGCATGTTTTTAATCGAAACACTCAACAGAAGGTGCGTGTCTAAGTAAAAGTAAAAGTTTGATGCGCAGGGTTGAAAGTGACGTGCGCCCTTAAAAAAATTGTTGTTGGTGTTTTTGAAGAAAAAAAAGAGGCTTTGACGCACTGGGTTGAAAGTGACGCGCGCGCTAACACTAACTAGTTTTATTATTTGGCCCGACGGTAACATACAAGTTGCACTTGTTTAGCACAATGCCTTTTGTTTCTTGGCTACAGACCGTATCGAATAGCCGCCATTTCGTTGGGCACCTTTTGTTACTTAAACCGTTTAACAATGGAAGCACAATATGTGCAACCATGCATGTCCTCAAGTCAAGGAACAAAGAAACTGTCCCACGAAATGGCGGCTATTCGATACGGTCTATGCTTCTTTAATTGAAACAGTTAAAACAAAATATGGTAAAACTAAAAATTGTGTGCAGTGCAAAAGGGTCCAAAGGAACAATCTCACTGTGACCGAAGGCCGAGTTGAAATCAGGATTTGTCAATATCTGGTTGTGCAGTTGGGTTCACCGCATCTTCGTAAGATGGAGGTGGCGCGTTCACATCAAGGGGAATTGCTGCAGCATCAGGATACCTTGAAAAACAAAAGCAAAATGTGACTGTTAATTTCAACAAATATGGGATGAGAAAAATGAGGGAAGTTGACATCCGAGATCTGTCAAGAATTGTATTCATCTGACTTGATGCCTTATGTTCTTTAAAGGGAAAAACCTGGGGGTCAACTTCCACTGGGCCCTGTATGATGCCGGGTCATTGTTAAAGCCATGTGCGTGCGGTTTATTTTAATTAGAACCTTAGTACAGCGGGTTATGCGTGCTAGAGACACAACGCGCATGCCCATCGCTTAAACAATGACGCAGTATTGAAATTATATATATGAAATTTATGAAATTTGGAATAAAACAACGTACTGAAATTTACGTAACAAAAACACTTTGCACAAGATGATTCTGTGGTTTTCAGTACGGCGTTCACTCCAAATTCCCTCCACACTGATTTTCCTCAAAGCGATGCGCGACTTTGCGCGTCGCGAAAAGGCTTAGTGTGAATCCAGTCTTAGGTCAGCACAACTTACTGTACTGGATAAGGCGCACCCGGCTGATAATGCTGGGGTAGAGGTTGGAAGCCTGGCTGGGGTTGAGGTTGATAGGCTACTTGTGGCCCAGGTCCGTATACGATTGTTGGCCCCCCAGGGACTTGCGGTTGGACTATGGGTTGCATCCCGGGGTTTCCGTAAGCCATGGGGAGTACTGGTTGAATGACCGGTTGCGTTCCTGGCTGAACGACCGTCATCTGGCCGTACTGAAGCGTTGTGGCTCCAACAGCCTGCTGAGTGACAAGCGCCTGTTGCTGCTGCTGCAGGCGGCCTCTCCTACAGAATATGATGCATAAGGTCAGCAACGTGACACCGACAATGAATAAGATTGTGCCGGTGATCCCCAAACCGTAGGTGAAGCTGAAACCAGTTACCATCATAGAACCACCGGCAACCAGGAAGAAAATGCTGAAGATGCCGAGACACATGCCAAGGCCTAAAGCGTTACTAGTTGGCGATAGGGATGCGTTTATTGTGGTCGTGCCCATTGGCGTGCCCGTGGCTCCGACATGAGCGTGGTGGTGAACGTGGTGGCCAGCCCCATGGTGGTGGTGGCCAATACCATGGTGGTGGCCAATACCATGGTGATGACCATGCCCATGGTGGTGGCCATGCCCACCGCGGTGACCATGCCGACCGTGACGGACCATCTGCCTGCTAATGCTTTACTTTCCAATTGTAGAATCAACTCCTCACAAGTTTAGAAGACAAACAAGTCCAACTGCAGCTTCAGATAAAAAGAAAAAGAGACATGACCCTTAAAGTTAAAGAGTTGTACCTAAAAACCTGTTTTCTTGTCTTAACAGACGTGATCTAAAAATAAGTTATTTTTAGATCACATCTGGTAACCAATGCGCATTGGTATTCTTATGTACACAGACTAGACACATAGTATCTTTTTGAACACAAGACAGCGGCTAGGCTGTGAGCATACAGGTTTGTTTCGCTGGAATTGTTGGCTTAATATTAATCGTGGCTGGTTATTTCCCTCAAGGACCTGCGTAGTGGTTATGCCTGACAAGGTTTGGGTGAGTCCCAGGGGGGAATTAGTGAATAGTGTGTCATCACGGTGAGAAAATTACACATTTGTTTTGTCCTGTTTTGTGATAGCGTGTTCATGTTCTTAAACCTTCTCAGCTCTACTGGTGAAAAGATCACATCCCAATGAAAAATGATAAAGCAAGAGCTGAGATTATCTTAGCTATTAAAAATGCGGACCGTACCATGGCAGGGCATGGCAATGACTGAAGCTTATTAAAGGAAGCGGGCGGGGCGTGGTCTTCCAACCATGGAGGAAGGAAAGTCCTTCTTCCTCCATGTTCCAACTAAACTGATTTATTACTTAGGCCTAACCTAGCTGATTTAGGCTTACGTGCAAGTGTTATACTTATAGACAAGTGATCAAATGGTAAAAAGAGATTAATTTGGCGACATGATAAACACTCGCTCGGGATTTTTCGACTCATCGCGAAGTGGGCGCGGATTAGAATATAATATGAATAAACTAGACTGGTCCCCTGTCCATGTGCGCTACGCTGCTCTTATAAACGACGGGGGAGAAGTAAATATAAGGACATGAAACCAGTCTAATGAATAAACAAGACCGCAAAAGTATAACAGCGCCCTGCAATCCCAATTTTGTTTTTCCGATATCTTATCTTGTTTGATAAAGGCATCGACATCCATGGATTCGATGGGAAGGCGCAATGGCTCAAACCTCATTTCGTCGAAAAGTTACAATTTTCTCGCTAATTTTGGTCCAATTTGCGCTTTGATGCAAAGGTTTAGCTGATCAAAAAAAATAACCATCGTTTCGGGGCCACGTTTTATAATCTTGGATAGCCTAGCTAGGCTTAGCCCCGCGAGCAGTGCTTCGGTTTTCAAAACCTTAGCCCTGTGTTCTGCTATACACCAAATCTGTGGCAAACTCACGCAAATGAAATTTGGCCCACGGCTCTGATATTTGCTCAATAGGTGCACTCACCCCAGTTTATAAATATTCCGAAGAGTACGCATCGATCCGATGTCTAGTTTCGGTGAAATCGTGGGGACAGTTTGAGACCTTACTTACGATGAAATTCACAGTCTTTGACCAAAAATCAAATATGCGCATGCGCGAGGGCGGAGAGGTCAACATAATAGCGCCATCTCGCGACGGCGTCGTCACGTACCAGCTGCACAGCGGCTGTTTCATGAGAGAGCACATCGACTCTATCGCGCGGTACGTTCTACACCGGAGGTAGGTTGTAGCATGTACTACACGGTCACAACAAATTCTACCTCCGGGTTACCTCCGACCTCCGGGTTTCAACGATACCCGTGTAGAACGTACCGCGCGATAGAGTCGATGTGCTCTCTCATGAAACAGCCGCTGTGCAGCTGGTACGTGACGACGCCGTCGCGAGATGGCGCTATTATGTTGACCTCTCCGCCCTCGCGCATGCGCATATTTGATTTTTGGTCAAAGAATGTGAATTTCATCGTAAGTAAGGTCTCAAACTGTCCCCACGATTTCACCGAAACTAGACATCGGATCGATGCGTACTCTTCGGAATATTTATAAACTGGGGTGAGTGCACCTATTGAGCAAATATCAGAGCCGTGGGCCAAATTTCATTTGCGTGAGTTTGCCACAGATTTGGTGTATAGCAGAACACAGGGCTAAGGTTTTGAAAACCGAAGCACTGCTCGCGGGGCTAAGCTAGGCTAATATAAAGTTTATTTCTCAGAAGAAAAAAAACAGATTTCAAATAAATTTAAAAATATCTTTTCCACACAAAAACCGTTATACATGTACATACTTAACCGTTTAATTATACATATTATAATTTTGATTAGATAACTTAAAAATAGGAATTATACAGCATCACATATCTAAAGACTGTTAACAATCTGATTTGTATAGTAATTTTAGCCACAAAGATGCAATTACTTCATGGTTTGTGAAATGGTAAAAAAAAACTTTTACAAGGCAGGGGCGGATCCAGGAATTTTTTCCAGGAGGGGGTTTTGCAACACTGACAGGGAGGGGTTTTGCCCGTCAGATTTTTATGTCAGCTTGTTTCGGACACTAGGCGGACACAAACAATGCATTACATTATATTTTTTGGTGTCGGAGCAGGGAGGGGTTTTGACCCCCAAAACCCCCACCCCCTCTGGATCCGCGCCTGCAAGGGCGATTTTTTTAAAGCACCTTCAGTTGGCGATAAAAAAAAAACATGTGGTGTTTATTACCATTGCTATCAACACTTAGTCGGGGGTTTTCTTGTCAAGGTGAAGTAAAATGGGTAACTGCAAAATGATGTAGGGCCCCTACTGGTGCATCAATTGTGGTTATCCGCACGTCATTAATATTAAATACTTGCCAATATGGTAATTTGCCTTTTTCACATAATTATTTGCTAAAAAATACATACATATATTCATATAAATGTATCATTTTATTTTCTTGCACAAAACATTTTCTGTAGTTAAACTGTACTTTAAGGTAGGGGTACTATAAGTATTTTAGTGAATTTACTTTCCGACCATTAACATAGTTTTATAACAATGCATGTACATTGTATTTTTAGCAACACCATTTTGTGTGTCCGCTGTCTCATGACACGATGTCATTGAGGGATTTCTTTAATAGGCCTAATTTATCAACCGAGCAAACTTGACTCCAACACTTTGACTGTCTTCAAAGTTATAGTTCAGACTATGGACCTCAGACGACATGGTGCTAGTTTTTAAACAAATCGATGGCACCCAACCTCAATTTTTTTGAAAATAATGAGTAAAGGTGCAGGCAAGCCTTTCAAAACAGTCTGCCTCCTTCCCAATTTCAAAGCAGTGTTTAACAGCCTATTTTCTGTACACCGACCAAACACTGGGCCGTTTTACAGACATCGTTGAAAACGTGCCTAAACTACAGACCTAAACTTTGCTCGAGATAGTGATGCAACAATGACCGTTTCCAATCATCGTCGCAACCTGATAAAATGGACCTTAAACCAGTGAAATTAATATAAACAGACCCAATTTCCGAGATTTATAAACACTAACAAATTATAAAAGGTGGCTTAATTTTGTTATTTCTTGGGGTATTTAAAAAAGGTTCAGTTTGTTTTTTAGGTAGAACAAGCTTGAAAAAAAGAAGGGATTAAAAAAGCAACTATTCAAAATGAGTTACTTTGGTATAAGGAATAAACAGACAAATACAATTGCTAATACGATGCCTATAGCCCAACCAGTGCCCCCTAGTAGAGAAGGCCTGCCCCCTTGCGATGCCTTAGCAATCACAGTCCGGGTCTTTGTTGGGTACACGGTGTTGTCCCAGCCATGTATGATGGCTTCCCGTGCCCCCTTCCAGGGGTAGGGCCCATTCAGCCGGTAGGCGGGTGGGTAGGCGGGTCCAAAGAAGCAGCGGAAGGCAAGACTGGGGTCTTTCAGCAGGAGTTTGGTGAAGTTGGGCTGCACCCCGATATGGTGTGCTAGCTCTTCACTGTACGGAACTGGGGGACACTGCAAGTTTAAAAGAGCGGGCAGTGAGTGACATTTTCACTTTTCGAATGATTTGTTTTGGTTTTACAGGATACCTTGACGTACATGTAAATGGAATGAGTTAAAAAGATAACTATCTGTTGCCAAAATCTTTCGGTAGTTGTACCTGTCAACGGATTAACACTATACAACTTTTCCACTGGTGGCCATGCTTGTTGGTCTTGACATTACAAATAAATTTTGATTTGAGATTGGAGGTACATAAGATTTGCAACTGTGTGACTAACTGCCCTGGCAGAAAAGTTGGCTCAATCACAAGCCTTGATACACTCACAGGGTCACATCACATGTCGGTCATTCGACTGATGACACCTGCATTTTCGCTGGCTGCCAAAGGTGGCATAATAGACTGCCGAAGTGAATACATCATCTTTTGTTGGTTGCCTATAGGCAATGCATAGTTCCGACCTGTCAATCAACCGAACCCGCCGACCAATCACAACAGAGCTAGCAGAGATCACCCACATAGGTCAAAGTGCAATGTTTGCAACAACATCACGCGATGTTTTGCCCCATACAATTTGTACAGTGTTGTATGCGATGTTCCGGGTGAATTTTTGGTTTCAAGGCCGGTCGTTTCGTTGTTCAAAGCATGTTCAAAGGTACGAAAGCACGTATTTCATGATATTTCATCCCTGTATTTCTGGCCCTTTACTCGGTGTGTTCTAAGATAACTGTCGACCCTGAAACATGAATACCTCTGAGTTTTCTCCAATGAATCTGCATGTGCTTTCCGTTGAAAGTCCCATTGGTTTGTGCGTTGTGTGTCGCCATTTTGAGGAAAGCGTGTGAGCCATAGCAACAATATCAAAGGGGGCAGGGTTAACTGGGCAGTATCGGAACTATGCATTGGCTCTAAACTAAAAATCACTGAACCGTGTGGTGTCCCTGTGCTTTTGCAATGGTACTTTTCCGACGACCATGTTAGTTCAGAGCCAATTGCCATGGCAACCACGTCACACTTGGTCTGTCTATTAGGGTGTGTAGTATAGTACACAGGTCAATGTCAAGAAGGGCTAATTGTGTCAATGTTTACACAACTTACAAAGATCCGGTGCCTGCCGAATCTCTTGAAGTATCCGTCTTTCCTTCTCTTAACATCTTCCAATCTTTCCTGGAGTCCGGGCAGCCTAGCATTACCGAGAAACACCTGTGTAACCCAGCGGGCCTGAAGCTCAAGCAAGGGGCCTACAGGTCCCAGGGTACTCGCGTAGCCCACGACAGCCAGCGTTGGGTGAGCGCGACGTGCCGGCCAGACGTACATGTACAACTCCAAATCAGCGTAGTTGTCTGAACCGGTAGATAAAGGATAGTGAACTCAGTTCTCGTGTGAATCTTTTCTTTCATTCCTCCACTTGAGAGCCAAGCCTATATAAGTGACAATTCTGCTCTTTCTGTCTGACAGATGGCATACTTAACTTGGCTGTTGTGTCAGACTGAGGTTTTTCATTCTTATTGTTGTCCGAGTTCTTTTGCCCCGACAGATGTACCATTTTACGATGTTTGTTGAAATTTGAAAAGGCTTGTTGGGTACAGGGGACAACTGGAACCCACAAGGTCTTTATCCAGAACTTAGTGCCGCGGTCATCAGCCCATTCAACAATTTATTACATGATTTTTACATTTCATTTCCAAATATTTGCAAATGACAAGTGCAACCAACCTGCAATTATGGAATTATCTTTAAAGAATGGTAATGTGAAATCGTAGCCAGTGGCAAAAACTACAGCATCCAGTTCATCGACACATGTACCATCTTGGAAGACTACACCACCCAGGGTAAAACGCTCGATGCCCGTCTTGCATTGAATGGTCCCGCACATGATGCGGTTCCGAATCTCATCGTTAATCATGATGTGGCTCTCGAACAGACCCCTCTTGCATCGCAGCCCAAGGTTGTCAATGTTGAAGCTACCCTCGATCATTCGCTCAGCCACCTTGGTGACGATAATCTCGGGGATCTTCGACTTTAAGCGAGAGTTGGCAAAGGCGTCGAGGGGCACGCCTCCGGGCCCAAAGCGACCGATCACCCAGGCACCGTCGCGCATGCTGAGGTACACCTGTCATTGTAATTAGGGAGTCGGAGTGAGACATCATGATAAATTGACATAGTTAACCGGTTACGAGCGAATATTGGAAATTTGTACACATGGTTTTCAGGCATTAAGGTTTTTAGGTAAGGCATGTTGTCACACTATTTGTAACCCTTTTTGAGCCTAAGTTATCTCTTCAGAACAACTGAAATCTATTTCTTTTATTTTGAGACCAGACAAAGGTATTTTCTGGAAAATATGGTTTGTGTACAGTGTTGCCAAAATGCCCCCTTTACTGTGGAAAGACTCGATGGCAGTTTACTTTTGGGCACTGGTTGAGTATAAAAGTGTCAACACGCCAAGGTGCTGTTTCTCTTCATGATTGCAGGTGTTCTGTTCGAATGCAAATTATGCTACACGCGAATGCGAACAAAACTAAACCAAAGTCAGGTTACGGAGCTGTCCTAGTAAAAACGCAGCTGATGTTCACTGGATAATAATGTTAAATGTCTGCGTCATCGTTCATCTAGTCTGCCCACCGCTATGAATTTGGACCCAGGAGTTTACAGCCTTGTCCGAATTACCTGGCTTTGGCTTGAGACTATGGAAGACACTAGGTAGACAGATTGATCACTTTCCATAGAATTGTGTGCAACATCAACATGCAGGAATCCAGACATGGCCTACATATCAAACCGTATAAACGATTCCCTTCTGGGTCTTTCTATAAATTAGGGGTCCAAAAGTGTGACATTTAGTGTCCCCTGTTACACCTGATGTGTTATTTTTTGTACAAAAATCATTAAAATGGCCTGTAATATATTTTGTATGAATTGTACTTTATGTACTCACTCTTTGAGAGGGAAAGTATTTAAGGAATGTGTCCTGAATTTACAAAAACAAGATGTAAAATGTAACAGGGGACACTAAAATTGGACCCCTAATTTATAGAAAGACCCTTCTTCTAGTGCATAAACTACATGTTTTGTATGGATTCCACACTAACATCACTGCTCACTACAAACATACGAGCGTTTTGTTTCCACCAACAGTGTTTTGTTTCTAAATAAAACGTGTGCATCTGTGTCGGCAGTGCAGAAAAAGAAACATCTTCACTGCTGTCATTTTGGTTGGACCAAAAGACACACACACTTGTATTGTAGTAGACTCGACAACTAGTATAGAATCAGATTTTTTATATTGGCAACTTCCAGTCAAGGCACATGTCATATATCACGCATGACCGACTGAAACCAAGTCTATTCGACAGTGTTACTTGTGTAAGTTGCACGTACAGTGAGTTACCTAAGATATCTCTCAGTGGCGACATTGCGGCATGTGTAAAATGAATTAAAGGTGCGCCTTCTACGTCTTTCTATTTTTGTTGGCTGAATTAGGATTAGTTTGGCCATACCTGATTAGCATTTCGGCTTGTGTCAACTGCCACATCTGCTGCAGAATGTGAGCCACCTACACGGTAAGAAAATAAAAAGATAAAGTTAAATAATCAAGAATGGTTACAAACAATGCCTCCACACCAAACAGGCGGTGTCCCAGTAAAAGTTTCACAACAGGATGAAAATTATTGTCCTTCAAAATGTTCCGTTTAATTAATAAATATTAAGAATGGCACGGTCATTGTACGGTCATTAATAATAATTTGTCATTGGGTGGCTGCATGGAAGCCTAGGATAAAGGTATTTCTGCTCCGATATTCATGGAATTTTTGTAACTCTAGAATTTGCAAAATCATCATAATTAAATAAAATCTACAGTGAACAGTTAAATACAAGAAATATGTACAACTTCACGGCAGCCTTACACGTATTTCGAGCTGCAAATACGGTCATCTAGAAATTGGCCCCGTGCCAGAGCTATTGATACTTGTGATGTAGGACAAACAATGGCAGCATACGAGTCTAGAGGACATCCGTCAGATAAATACCAGGACTAAATAGCGAACTGAATTAGTAACGAGCTACAGATTTTTGCCTTTGAAGATGATTCTGCTAGGGTCGGAACATGAGGCAACTAATTTTACGGTGCAAAATGAAATACTTGTGTGAATTATCAAATTGTACGTTTCAGGGTTGTAGTCGAGTCCATCACGAGTCCATCACAAGTCCATCACAAGTCCATCACAAGTCCATCACAAGTCCATCACAAGTCCATCACAAGCCCACCACAAGTCCCTGGGTCTTAATTCAAGTCACAAGCTATTCAAATGAACTCCAACAAAGGCATTCTTTTGTGCGTGTTCATCGTTTGCTTCTAATTGTTACTGGACTTGTGACAGACTGGTGCGAGACTTGTCACAGACTTGTGATTTTATCGGCTCTGGACTTGAGATGGACTCGACTACAACCCTGGTACTTTTGGACCATCTTTTGCATTGATTTGAGGTGTTTGCGCTAGATTTTGCCACTCTCTGGTAAAATATACCTATAGGCTCGTAATTAAATCCCAGTCCATTTATTGGGAGTCAATTGAAATCCGATAGCTCTAAATATTTAAACATGATTAGTTACCAACAACGAGGACAGTTTTTCCCTTAAACTGTTCTCCGCTCCAAAACTTGTTGCTATGTAAGATCTGGCCCTGGAAATCACTCTGCCCGGGATACTGTGGCATGAATGCGGAGCTGTTCAGTCCGGTGCACACTATCACTGCATCGAATATCTCCGAGATGGCTTCACGCTCTAATTCACTGACCGTGTCTTGGCGACATCTCGGCCGGAACGTCACCTCCCACCGCCCCGTGGCATCATGGTCAGCACTCGGTGCCACTCTAATCACCTCGGTGGCCAGTCGAATGTACCGGTCCAGCCCAAAGTGCCTGACATAGTCCCGGTAGTATTTGATGAGGTGTCTGGGGGTCAGGTAGGGAGGGTATTCCTTGGGGAAGGGGAAGTCGCTGATTGCCATCATCTCTTTGCTGGTGTTGGTAATGAGGCATTTGTAGATGGTTGCTCCTTGAACGTCCTCGAAACTATCCAGCAAAGGTGTCTGCCAAAGTCCTCCTGGAGATTCATGGATGTGAAGAAGACGAAACAAATCATTCGAACATTAACCAAACAGTGAACACTTAACCCTCCAATATTAAACATATTTAACCCTTAAATATTAAGTAAACAACAACCCTCTAACTGCTGAAATTCCTGTTCAGTGATTCAATGGTTTTAATCAGGCCCTCCTCAATGTCGAAACCCCTTATCACATGCCATCTTAAATAAGTCCATGAAGTTGTAGAACAGATCGCATTGGTGCTGAAGGTGCTTCTCGATGATGACTCGGCAATTGAAGATCTGTTTCACAGTGCTCCTTCCTGTTCTGAAACCAGCCTGCTCCTCTTTGCTCTGTAAGTTTACCACCAGGAGGTAATAAAATTACCTCCTTGAATCAAAAGATCATCTAATTCTAAGACATACTTCCCACTTGCATTTCTGTCGGAAATGTTGCATTTCTGAGCGGTCCGCGAGCGGTCCGTGCGTAAGCGCGAGAACAGAGGGTGCTGCGCGCGTGCGCGTAAATGGTAGCTTGTGCACTAACTGAATGCAATTTTTGAAGGAGAAAATGTGATTTTTCTACTAAAAAGCAACGTTTGCGACAAAAGTGCAAGTGGGAAGTAGGCCTATATATCTTAAAATTTAATTATCTGTTGATTCCAGGAGGTAATTTTCTTTAAATCTGTGTTCAATGTATACGAAAAAAATACCAGATAAATATATAACACTTGAATTTAAGACTATTACCAAGAAAAAAGAGGGCGCTTTGCATCACATTACAATTTTTGAAGTTGCCGTCTATTCATTTTCATTGACGATTTCACACGTATAAATTAGACCAGAGACGTGGAGAGAAATAAAAACAGCAACCTCTTGATGAATTTTTGCAACAAAAGTATTT
The DNA here is from genome assembly GCA_037783545.1 of Henricia sp. BOLD:AAB3569. NCBI lineage: Eukaryota > Metazoa > Echinodermata > Asteroidea > Spinulosida > Echinasteridae > Henricia > Henricia sp. BOLD:AAB3569. Next base: position 859,767 of record JBBELK010000777.1, on the reverse strand, counting down.
TTGAAATCTGTTGCAACTTGTCTGTTGTGTGAAAGTGGTTTTCACTGAAAATATAAATTTTGAACTGGCAAGATCCTCAAATTCAGTGCAGAGTTCGTTGATCGCAACCTCACCGATGTTGTCATTTCGTTCGAAGCAGACTGGTTCCAGGCCGCACTCGAGGCAAGATTTTACAGACATCAACCCGGCGACACCTGCTCCGATCACCGCTACTCTCTTTACGTTCATCGACGACATGGTGAAACCCCACCTCGCATATGCGGCCTAGTGCCTGACAACAGAAAAAATTACCACACTGTTTATTTTGCATGGCCTTACCGAAAAGTTAAAGTGAATCTAAAGGAAACGGTTCACTTTGCCTCATCATCATGATGATACCTGAAATTCCTGCTCAGTATAAGCATGCATGGTAAGTCAGGGGCTAATTTCATAAAGCTGTTATTGTTAAGCAGAAAATTAGCTTAATCAAAAATTTGTTTGCTTTATGGGTTAGCAGTCAAAATCTTATGTGATGTGTATTATTGACTGGTGTTCTGCTATTCTTGCTAAAAACACAAATTGACATGCAGGCACCCAAATTCGCTCGCACGTAGTTTCGCGGGCTGACGCTTTTACCTGAATCAAGCTATCACCGGATTCAGCACCGCACTCAATCGTCAAATGAGCACCACATTCAGCACCAGATTCAATCGTCAAGTGAGCACCAGATTCAGCACCAGATTCGACTAATATGCACGTACGCACGTCGTACGAAACTACGGAAGCCTATCAACTTATAAAGCACAAATGGTCAAAGTTGTTTCCGTTCTTTTAAAACGCATCCTGAGATCGCAGGGAATTTCCACTCTGCAAAGCGACCTTCCTCGGTACGCACAATCTGGGAGTGCGTTAAAGGGGCACTGTTTTAAGAGGATGTTAAAAACGGTGCATAGGAATTATTTCATACTTTGACAAATTTCAACCCATATACCCGGGTACATCGATCCCAGAAATTCCTGGGGTGGTCCGGGATTTTCTTCTTTATAAATTTTAAACACCAAACTGAGCACCAGATTCAAGGGTACGCCGAGCGGCAAACGGGTCCGTTCTGTCCTTGTTCGCCTACATGGCAGGGCAGCAAGAGCAGAAGCGAGCAAGCGCATGGTCCAGGTTGTTTCCGTTCTTAAAAAAAAAACGGTGCATAGGAATTATTTGATACTTTGACAAATTTCAACCCATATACCCGGGTACATCCCCAGAAATTCCTGGGCTGGTCCTGGATTTTCTTCTTTAGAAATTTTAAACACCAAACTGAGCACCAGATTCAAGCGTACGCCGAGCGGCAAACGGGTCCGTTCTGTCCTTGTTCGCCTACATGGCCGTGCAGGCAGGGCAGCAAGAGCAGAAGCGAGCAAGCGCATGGTCCAGGTTGTTTCCGTTCTTTAAAAAAAAAACGGTGCATAGGAATTATTTGATACTTTCACAAATTTCAACCCATATACCCTGGTACATCTCCAGAAATTCCTGGGGTGGTCCGGGATTTTCTTCTTTATAAATTTTAAACACCAAACTGAGCACCAGATTCAAGCGTACGCCGAGCGGCAAACGGGTCCGTTCTGTCCTTGTTCGCCTACATGGCCATGCAGCATGGTGCAGGCAGGGCAGCAAGAGCAGAAGCGAGCATGAAGCTCATGGTCCAAGTTGTTTCCGTTCTTAAAAACAAAACCGTGCATAGGAATTATTTGATACTTTGACAAATTTCAACCCATATACTCGGGTACATCTCCAGAAATTCCTGGGGTGGTCCGGGATTTTCTTCTTTATAAATTTTAAACACCAAACTGAGCACCAGATTCAAGCGTACGCCGAGCGGCAAACGGGTCCGTTCTGTCCTTGTTCGCCTACATGGCCGTGCAGGCAGGGCAGCAAGAGCAGAAGCGAGCAAGCGCATGGTCCAGGTTGTTTCCGTTCTTTAAAAAAAAAACGGTGCATAGGAATTATTTGATACTTTGACAAATTTCAACCCATATACCCTGGTACATCTCCAGAAATTCCTGGGGTGGTCCGGGATTTTCTTCGTTAGAAATTTTAAACACCAAACTGAGCACCAGATTCAAGCGTACGCCGAGCGGCAAACGGGTCCGTTCTGTCCTTGTTCGCCTACATGGCCGTGCAGGCAGGGCAGCAAGAGCAGAAGCGAGCAAGCGCATGGTCCAGGTTGTTTCCGTTCTTTAAAAAAAAAAACGGTGCATAGGAATTATTTGATACTTTGACAAATTTCAACCCATATACCCTGGTACATCTCCAGAAATTCCTGGGGTGGTCCGGGATTTTCTTCTTTATAAATTTTAAACACCAAACTGAGCACCAGATTCAAGCGTACGCCGAGCGGCAAACGGGTCCGTTCTGTCCTTGTTCGCCTACATGGCCATGCAGCATGGTGCAGGCAGGGCAGCAAGAGCAGAAGCGAGCATGAAGCTCATGGTCCAAGTTGTTTCCGTTCTTAAAAACAAAACCGTGCATAGGAATTATTTCATACTTTGACAAATTTCAACCCATATACTCGGGTACATCCCTAGAAATTCCTGGGGTGGTCCGGGATTTTCTTCTTTATAAATTTTAAACACCAAACTGAGCACCAGATTCAAGCGTACGCCGAGCGGCAAACGGGTCCGTTCTGTCCTTGTTCGCCTACATGGCCGTGCAGGCAGGGCAGCAAGAGCAGAAGCGGTAAGGCTTATAATTTGCATTATACGATCCTTGCAGTATACCCACCTTGCAGCATCCGGAGTTTCGGGAAAGCTCAGATCATGAAATGCGCCTTAATTGCGCAAATCGAAGCTGAAACTGTATGCACTGCTTGACCAAAGACTTGCTGAGAAATGCTAAACAACTCACCCACAACTATCTGGAATGACCCACATGCAAAGAAACGTACAGCGCAAGCTATAATCTTGAACAAAATAGTTTTGGACACCCCAGCTAAACCCCGTGTAACTCCCCCCAAACCCCCGCCCCCCAAACCCTCGCGTGTACGCAAAGGTGGGCGCGTAGCGTATACGCGAAGGAGGCTCGTTCGTGCATGTAATGGATGAGCGCTTTTCATTCTAACAGCAACACAAAACGCACAGCCCATGCACTGGACGCCCCCCCCCCCCCCCCCCCCCGCCCCCCAGCTATGGCGGATATGCAGGGAGGAGATCTTAGTTACCGGATTGGTGTATACACACTTCAACTGTCCAAACTATTTTGTCTAGGATTGTATAGCTGTAGTACAGACGGAAGAGGATGGCGTCTTTGTGATAAATGTTCTTCCAGTCTTAGAAACCGCAGCAACTCATTGAATGTGTCTTTGGTAAGTCGATAGCGTTTAATAAAACTGACGTCATCATAATCCTCTAAATGATTGCTCCTGTCTCTAATTAATACTCGTGGCATACATCTTCGATCCTCATTCTCAATTTCATTGTCATCTTCTTGGGCAAGTTCCAGTATCTGCCGCGCGTCTGTACCAAGTTTCCTCATCTATACTGGTTGGTTTGAAATGACGCTATACGCCTGCAAAACTACCCCGTACCCATGTTTAAGAATTTCCATTGTTCGTTAAGGACAGGCGTTTAATATGACGCATTATTTTGTCCGCGTGTACCAATGAAACTGCTTCGTTGTGGACGACTTAAGTTAAGCGCACGTTTTAGACGGTCTTCATCTGATTTGTACGCGTACAGCAGAAAAACACCTTTCGTAGTTACGGCCCTTTAATATAAAATATTTTGTGTGTTTATAAACTAAACACTTTAACACGTTTATTACAGACTGTAACACTTTTTAAACGTGTTCACATGTTTATACAAAACGAAGTGTTTATCTTTTAAACATTTCAATTGGGGTCAGTGTTTATATCCAGTGTAAAGCTGTGGCAGTATACAAATATTGACTGCTTTATCTCGTGGTATAGTAAAACTAGCCTCCCAAGGTGACCCACGGAGCATTCTATTTTCCCGAGGCGAAGCCGAGGGAAAATAGAATGCTCCGTGGGTCACCTCGGGAGGCTAGTTTTACTATACCACGAGATAAAGCAGTCAATATTTGTTTTATAACACCTCTCCCACATATTCTGCTTAATTTTGGCTTAAATACAAATGAAATCAGTTTCATCAATTTTTTTTGGCATTCACTTTTCTACAGTGTCCACCGCGTTCGTACGTACAACTGCTAGCTGTGCGTGAAGTTGTTTTAGTTCGATCGCGCGTGTTACGCGTAATGCAGGCGTGGTTGCGCCCACACACACACGACCGAGATCCGCGCGCGGGAGTTGCTAGGGGTATAGTACTTTTCGGAATGCATGGTATTGATTGCTTTCCGGTGACGTCACCCCTTCCATCCACCATTTTGGTGGGCATTTTTCATGACCCACGTGGCTCGAGTAGTAACCGGCAAAAAGACCAAGAAAAGCGCATTGGTTGCACTTACCTCTGTTGCTTGAAGTTGCTTTATGTTGTTGCGCCATGGCTGTTGTATCGAGAAAGATAAAAACACATTTCTTCAGTACTCACGTGGCTGAGGCTCATCCACCCCACCCTCCCTAGACTTGTCAAACAACGCTATGGTACCGAACTCCGCTCACGCACATTGGCATCTATCAAACCCGAGATCTCACAAGCCCTCGACTCCCTCATGGATGAACTCCACACATCCGAGGACGCACGATCAATGCGCACTTCCACCTTTCGGCCAACCTCGTCCACGAGACCGAAACCTAGACAGACGACACCGCAACCCCAGAACAGTAAACCGTTCAAGTCGTGTCCACTGTGTAAGCAGGTTGGTCGATCAGTCTCTCTCCACTTCCTTAGCGAGTGCCCACACTTACCCGAACGAGACCGCAAATACATAGCGAGAGCTCGCCAAGTTGCCAGCATTTACGAAGAGGTGGATGACTCCAATGAGGAAACCCTTGAGCATACATGTGTACCAGTCGACCAGTTCCCTGAACCATCCGCACTCCGTGTCCAAATTCGTCAATCTCCATACTTTGACGCATTTCTTGGCCATCACGTGACACGCATCATAATCGACAGCGGAGCAACTGGAAATCTGATTCGCAACTCTACAGCCATAAAACTTGGGGTCAAGATCTCAAAGAGTTCCCAATCGGCACACCAGGCAGACGGATCATCCCCCCTGAACGTCGTAGGGGAGACCAAACTAACCCTCACGAGAGATAGCAGAAACTTTCAGTTCGAGGGCCTTGTCGTAGCAAATCTTGACGTCGAAATTTTGGCTGGTACTCCATTCATGGAAATCAATGACATTTCAATTCGGCCAGCCAAACGCCAAGTTATTCTGGGTGACGGTACTACCTACCTGTATGGTTCCGAAGGAAAGCCACCCTCAAACCATACGGTTCGTCGAGCCCATGTACTCCGAGCCCCCTCCCATGGCACTACCGTATGGCCGGGTGAGTTCATCGAAGTTCAACTTCCCAGCGACGTCTTCACAAATGAAAACCTTTTCGCACTCGAGCCCCGCACCGACACAAGTGCCAAATCACAGTCGTCGACTCTATGGCCCCCTCCAAGCCTCATACATAGTGTCGCTGGCAAAGTGCGCATCCCAAATCTCACCACCGAGCCCCGCGTTCTACGACGACAGGAACAATTCTGCCAAGTACGGTCATTGTTCATACCTCAAATGCCCGATGAACAATCAGCCACCCCGACAGTCACCAAAGCTGCTCCCCGCCAGCCCCCACGCACACCCAACGCGGCCCCTCGCTTCTCTGTCTCTGTCGCTATCGACCCCGATAACACTTTGACGCCGTCTATTCAGTCAAAGTTCCGCTCTCTACTCGAGGAGTATGACGAGGTGTTTGACCCCGCTTTCCCAGGCTACAATGGCTCTGCAGGCCCCTTTCAAGCAGTCGTAAACATGGGTCCAGTTCAACCCCCTCAGCGCAAAGGCCGACTTCCTCAATACGCTCAGGACAAACTCCAAGAGCTTCAGTACAAGTTTGATGAATACCTCAACCCCTCCTTCCTCATCAAAAAGCCCAACGGAGGCTTCCGCCTAGCCACAGCCTTCGCTGATGTCGGCCGCTACAGCAAACCTCAACCGTCACTCATGCCCGACGTTGACTCAACTCTTCGAAAAATCGCTTCAGCACAAGTTTGATGAACTTGAAAAACTGGGAGTATTTGCCCGCCCTGAAGATGTTGGCATCTCTGTAGAATACCTCAACCCCTCCTTCCTCATCAAAAAGCCCAACGGAGGCTTCCGCCTAGTCACAGCCTTCGCTGATGTCGGCCGCTACAGCAAACCTCAACCGTCACTCATGCCCGACGTTGACTCAACTCTTCGAAAAATCGCACAATGGCGTTACCTCATCGCCACTGACCTAACCAGCGCATTCTACCAAATTCCTCTCTCCCGACAGTCCATGAAATACTGTGGTGTGGCGACCCCATTCAAAGGTGTACGGGTGTATACCAGATCCGCAATGGGCATTGCCCGGCTCTGAAACCGCACTTGAGGAACTTATGTGCCGTGTCCTAGGAGACCTACTTGAGAGAGGCATCGTAGCAAAGCTTGCAGACGATCTGTTCTGTGGAGGTGACACAATCGAAGAACTCCTTCTCAACTGGAGGCAGGTTTTACATGCCCTGTACACCAACGCCCTCCGTCTCTCATCTCGCAAGACCATCATCTGTCCGAAAAGCACCACTATACTGGGATGGATTTGGTCCAATGGTTCTATCCATGCTAGCCCCCACCGCGTAGCGACACTCTCCACTTGTGCTACACCAGTAAAGGTTGGAGGTCTGCGATCCTTCATTGGGGCCTTCAAAGTCCTCGCCCGTGTTATTCCCAACTGCTCATCTCTCCTCTCCCCCTTAGAGGAGGCAGTAGCCGGTCGTCCGACTCAAGAGAAATTGAATTGGACCGATGATCTTCGCGATACTCTTCAGAAGGCACAAGCTGCTCTGTCTTCAACTCACACCATCACTCTTCCTCGTCCCGATGACCAATTGTGGATTGTGACCGATGGTTCTGTCAAGAAACACAGCATTGTTTCAACTCTGTATATTACTCGCAAAGGCAAACCTTGCCTCGCAGGTTTTTTCAGCACCAAACTACGCGGACGACAGCCAACCTGGATACCCTGCGAAGTAGAGGCTCTCTCCATTGCTGCCTCCCTCAAACATTTTGGCCCATTCATCATTCAATCCAAGCATCACGCATGTGTCCTCACCGACAGCAAACCATGCGTCCAAGCATACGAAAAGTTGTGCCGTGGTGAATTCTCAGCAAGCCCGCGAATTTCTACATTCCTCTCCACCGTAAGTCGCTTCCAAGCCACCATTCGCCACCTTGCTGGTTCCGCAAATGTCCCCTCCGATTTCGCTAGCCGCAATGCCCCGGATTGCCATGACCCTACTTGCCAAGTATGTACCTTTGTCAGACACATTGAAGATTCCACTGTCATGCGAGTGTCTGCCCAGGAGGTCCTCTCCGGCGACGCCAAGCTCCCATTTACAAGCAGAGCTGCATGGTTGGCAGTTCAGTCGGAGTGCCCAGATTTGCGCCGCACTCACGCTCACCTGATCCAGGGCACCCGTCCTCCCAAAAAAGCCACAAGCATCAAGGATGTCAAGCGGTACCTGCAAGTCGCATCAGTTGCTAAGGATGGACTACTGATAGTTCGCAAAGACGTGCCACTGTTCCCTACACGTGAATGCATCATCGTGCCTCGTCAAGTACTCCATGGCCTCCTTACTGCGCTTCACATCCAACTCGACCATACAACACGCCACCAACTCAATTCTGTGACTCGTCGCTACTTCTTTGCCCTCGATTTAGACAAGTCTGTTAACGAAGTTAGCTCCAGCTGTCACCATTGCGCATCACTACTGAACACGCCCCACACTACCATTAAGCAGTCTACAGGCGAGCCTCCAGATTCGGTTGGAATCTCTTTTGCATCAGACGTGATCAAGCGCAACCGTCAACTAATCCTGATCTTGCGAGAATGCTCAACCTCCTACACCACGTCATGCATTATTGACGATGAACGCCACGACACACTCCGCACAGCCCTTATACGCCTTTGCATCGAGCTTCGCCCATTAGACGGCCCCCTCTCTGTGATCCGCACAGACCCAGCACCAGGCTTCACTCGGCTAGTCCAGGACAAACTACTCCAACAACATCGAATTTGTATTGAGATTGGCCGTATCAAAAACCCCAACAAGAACCCAATCGCTGAGAAAGCAGTTCGCGAATTGGAAGACGAGCTACTACGCCAAGACCCAACCGGCAGTCCAGCAACACCACTCACGCTTTCGCTTGCCACCGCAGTCTTGAACTCTCGTATTCGTAACCGAGGTTTGTCGGCACGCGAAATGTGGTTCCAACGCGACCAATTCACCAACCAACAGATTCCGTTTGCTGATCTTAACATGATCCAGGCCCAGCACCAACATCGCTCTCGTAACCACCCGCACAGCGAAAAATGCAAAGCCCCTCTGAAGTCTCCTCCACCTGACACACCGGTTGAGGTTGGCGACCTGGTTTACCTATACAGTGACCGCAACAAGTCTTGTGCACGAAGTCGCTATCTTGTCTCGTCTGTCGACGGTCTGTGGTGCAACATCCGCAAATTTGTTGGCTCCCAACTTAGGAGCAGCTCGTACCGTGTCAAGAACTCTGAGTGCTACAAAGTTCCCTGCAATGTGGATCGTACCCTGCCACACTTTTGCAATAACGCCCACGATGATGATGATTACTCCGAACCAGTGCCACAGCCCCCCGAACCGCCGGACATTCCGCATGAACTATCTGCTCCAGCCGATAGTGCATCCGACGCCGTTTCCGACAGTGCCCATCCAGCTCCAGATTCTAGTCCCAATGTAACCATGACTTATGACTCGTTTGCTGATCAGCCTGACACATCTACAAGTGTTTCACAAGAGATGTCTAACCCATCACATACTCAACCCAGACGCTCCAGTTGTCAGCGCCGCCCCCCCGGTCACTTGAAAGACTTTATTGTTGACTTTTGATTAGTCTGTTGGAAACTTTTCTATGTTTGGGGCAGAATAATCCCCAAAGGCTCGAGGGTAGTCCACCCCTATGACAGCCTTCCTGTTTTTTCCCGTGTTATAGTGTTACTTAGGTTCAACAGTGCATTATCATGTTTTTTTTCTATTCGCCTGTTGCCCTTGTTTGATTGCTCGCTGTAATCTCCCGATTTGACTGTTCTATTTTTATGAGGACATTCTACGTTTGGACCTTTTGTCCGTTTGATTGCCATCTTTTCCCCTTTTAAAATAATGGACTAAAGGTAAATAGAAGGAGTCACGCCAGTTCAGTCTAGCGCCCTCTGGTGGTCGCCTTTACTTCACTTCCTGTTTTGGTTTTCACTGTTTGGATTGTGTTAATACTTGACCTGTTTGCAGTATTAAAAGCCGTAGTTTCTCATGAAAACGAGTTCTATTTTGATCGTGTATGTTTGGACATCCAACTACTACTCCTATAGTGGCGATAACACTAAATTGGTGTAAACAAGTCGAGATTAATTGTATACGTACCGCTCCCGTGTCAAACGGCTCCCATACGTTGTCCTACGTGTGGCTGATCCGCATCACGTACGAGGAGACCGCATAAAGTGATGACGTCAAAGCTGAAAATGGTACGGATACGTATTACGCGCGCGGATTTTGAGCTTGCCGAAACTGTCTAGTTTGTATTTGTGTTAACGTGGTGCCTGTCGATACGCAGATGGCACATACTGTTGTTGTTGTTGTTGTTAATTATGGCACATATGACAGGTGATGTCCTTTGTGCCACTACATACAAAAATTAGCACATTCTGCAGAGTTTCCAAACAGTGCATTTGGGAAATGATAGGTGGACTGTAGGTCAGGACGTTGACAAAGTGAAACAGAAAATATATATATTTTTAAAGGCAAAAAGAAGGTGGGGGTAAGGAACAGGAGTTTGTGGTCACCCAGGCACAGCGCCACCAGGGTCCTGCAAGGGCGGCCGTTTCCCAGGCAATTTGAGAGCACAAGGCCCAGCCGGTATTGTCACAGGTCCGCAAGCCTCCAGGTGATGAAGGGCAGCACTGTGCCCAGTCAACCACTCACTCACTCCTCCCTACCAAATACTTTAAAGTTACATATGTATCATAAGACACATAAGAACAATCATAAACACCACCACTTGAAGGCAGTAGATAAATTCAGGGACTTTACATGAATAGTTTAGAAATAAAAAGAAAAAAAAAGACTTTAAAACTATAGACAAATACACCAAAAAGTTATGTTTCCACGTTACAATTTGTGATGAAATAGAGTATTTTGTTAGCGTTTTTGCTTTCTCCAAGTAATTTGTTCAATGTCATGTCAGAATCCAATAAGCCCAGTCAATTTTTGATAGCAAATCTCTGTGTGTTGAATGTTTTGCAATACAAAAGAAAGTGTGTAATATCATCATACTGCTTACACTCATCACACAAACCAGAAGGGTGTTTACCTATTAAGTGAAGGAAACTATTACGATTTTTACATACACCTAATCTAAGTCTATGTAGAATAGTCTCATTTCTCCGGTCAAATCTCCAAGTGGGGAATCTGGCAGGATTACGGGGTTGAATTAACTTAAGATGGGAAGGCTTAGAGTCGTCTCATCATCTTTGCCACTGATGTTTGATTTGTTGTTTCATTAAATGTTTAACTTCACCATTACTAAGCGGGATATTAAAATCTATGCGGTCTTTCTGGGTAGCTAGTTTGGCAAGGCACAATGTCCAGGAATCTATATAAAAAATACTGTATTAATCTGATTATAAATATTAACTAGAACATGGCGAATATCACAAATAAGTTTATTGTCAGGAATCGGTTCAGTAATGGCTTGAATAGCACTAAGACAGTCACATGAATGCATGGGAAATATGTTCAACTAGTGTTTTGATGGCATTTCTCTTTGTGCTTGTTGTGCCTTGTGCTTGATGGACTCAAATATTTGTAGAGCTCCCATCAGCATTTCAACAAGGGCGTGGTCAGCTTGGCTGAAGAAAGAGGTTGGGCTAGTTTGAGTTCCAGTACTTTGTGTTTCAGTCTGTGTGGAGGCATCTGCTTTACGAAGGAGAGGTTTAGGGCGGTTCAGGTAGCGTTGAGTTTATGTTGGTTGATTTTGAAACGGTCGGTTCACTTGATCCTTGTTTACATGAGCTTGCGGGTGATGATAAGTTGGCGGATGATGATGTGCTGTTGGGTTCAAAGATAACGTCGGTTTTGATAGCCTTCGCTGTTTCTGCATAATATATATTATAGGTGACACGGGTGCTTTAAATCTTCTTTTCTTCTCTGATAGTGGAGCAACCACCATAAGGAGCCGAACTATTTCCTCCGCAACGACAGCAGCGGGCATTCTCCTTCTGTTCACACTGCTGTTTACATCTAACACATCTCATTGCCCCTCTGCATTGGCTTGACACATGACCTAAGCGCTGACACTTGAAGCACCCTACAACAGGCGGGATGTACAATTTGACCGTAGTACTATTTACCGGAAAACACCGGAAAACATACTAAATACCGGAAAACATACTAAATACCGGAAAACACCGGAAAACAGTATTTTATGGTGTTTTCTGCAGGTAGTGGGGGTGGTGTTTTAAGTGCTTTCTGGTGTTTTCCGGTATTTAGTGTGTTTTCCGGTATTTGGTATGTTTTCCGGTGTTTTCCGGTATTTAGTGTGTTTTCCGGTGTTTTCCGGTATTTAGTGTGTTTTCCGGTATTTAGTGTGTTTTCCGGTATTTAGTATGTTTTCCGGTGTTTTTCGGTGTTTTCCGTTGAGTTTTCCGGTGTTTTCCGGTATTTTCCGGTGTTTTCCGGTGTTTTCCGGTATATAGTATCACCCCAATTTGACATTGAAAATTTCCTAACCAACTTGGAAGTAGTCAGGGAGTGTGGGTTTGTTGAAGGTGAGGCACACCGAGAGGCTTTTCTCAAGCAGACCTTCCCTATTTCCCTTTTTTGTGCCTGAGCGTGTGTGTGATAGCGTACTGTTATGCCTCCTTGGCCGTTCTTTTGTGACATTCTTTATGTAGTCTTTGTTGATATCATTTATGGCTTTGCCTATTTTCACGGGATTTACAGCAGCTAGTTTGATGTCCGGTGATGTTATGACAACCATGGTAGGATACAAATTTACATTTCTACGTTTTGTTTGGTGACCTGTGGAAGAACCATAATCCGAGTCACTGTTGTCAGTTTGATTAGAACTTTGCGAGTGATTGAGCGGTCTCTTTTTAGATGATTTAGATGAAGGTTGGCTGGAACTAGAAATATAAGAGCTGTCCTCTTGTGCTTGGCTGATTAGCCGCTACAGAGTAGATTGAGGTTTGTTGCTTTTTCCCTGTTCATCTTGTTTGATGTTTTGTTGGGACAATTCGTTCAACCACATATCGGAATCCGAGTTATTTTCATCGTCATTGTCGGCCATGTTGTTTGGGACCGCGCCCAAGGGCCGACTCTCTGGTATGGAAAATAGTTTAATAGTTTAATAGTTTATTATACAGTCCGAATTTATACTACTGCCTTACCTTTTCGCCAAGACTATGCAAAACCTGCAAGAGCACAGGAAAGCGTACAGGATTAAACTTAAAAGATGGTAGAAAATATCGAATGGCAGGTCCAATTTGACAAAAAACGAAACTCGTCCGACCTTGTCAACGTCCCAACCGAAAGTCCCTGATCAGATGGCACATACGTTGCTGTTGTTAATTTATGGCATATTCGGCAACTAATGCCCTTTATGCCATCAACTATACGGTTTTAGCTTTAACTATACTATATTATCAACTTGAGATGACGAAGAAGGAGTTGCAGTTTTAGAAGTGGGAGGAAAACCCCCAGAGAAATGCCCCAGGGGAAAACCCACGCGGTCAAGTAGGGACTGCAAACCCAATCCACATACAAGCCCCGGATTCGAACCCGGGACCCCAGAGGTGAAAGGCGAGGAAAGAACCTCTACGCCAACCCGACCGCCCCCCTTGGCACTTGTTGTTGTTGTTGTTGTTGTTGTTGTTGTTGTTGTCGGCACTTGTTGTTGTTGTTGTTGGCGGCACTTGTTGTTGTTGTTGTTGGCGGCACTTGTTGTTGTTGTTGTTGGTTGTTGGCACTTGTTGTTGTTGTTGTTGTTGGCACTTGTTGTTGTTGTTGTTGTTGTTGGCACTTGTTGTTGTTGTTGTTGTTGTTGGCACTTGTTGTTGTTGTTGGCACTTGTTGTTGTTGTTGCTGTTGGCTGTTGTTGTTGTTGTTGTTGGTTGTTGGCACTTGTTGTTGTTGGTTGTTGGCACTTGTTGTTGTTGGTTGTTGGCAGTTGTTGTTGTTGGTTGTTGGCACTTGTTGTTGTTGTTGTTGGTTGTTGGCACTTGTTGTTGTTGTTGTTGGTTGTTGGCACTTGTTGTTGTTGTTGGTTGTTGGCACTTGTTGTTGTTGTTGGTTGTTGGCACTTGTTGTTGTTGTTGGTTGTTGGCACTTGTTGTTGTTGTTGGTTGTTGGCACTTGTTGTTGTTGTTGTTGTTGGTTGTTGGCACTTGTTGTTGTTGTTGGTTGTTGGCACTTGTTGTTGTTGTTGTTGTTGGTTGTTGGCACTTCTTGTTGTTGTTGTTGTTGTTGGCACTTGTTGTTGTTGTTGGCACTTGTTGTTGTTGTTGGCACTTGTTGTTGTTGTTGTTGTTGGCACTTGTTGTTGTTGTTGTTGTTGTTGTTGGCACTTGTTGTTGTTGTTGTTGTTGGCACTTGTTGTTGGCACTTGTTGGCACTTGTTGGCACTTGTTGTTGGCACTTGTTGGCACTTGTTGGCACTTGTTGTTGGCACTTGTTGGCACTTGTTGTTGGCACTTGTTGGCACTTGTTGTTGGCACTTGTTGGCACTTGTTGTTGGCACTTGTTGTTGGCACTTGTTGTTGGCACTTGTTGTTGGCACTTGTTGTTGGCACTTGTTGTTGGCACTTGTTGTTGGCACTTGTTGGCACTTGTTGTTGGCACTTGTTGTTGGCACTTGTTGGCACTTGTTGTTGGCACTTGTTGGCACTTGTTGTTGGCACTTGTTGGCACTTGTTGTTGGCACTTGTTGTTGGCACTTGTTGGCACTTGTTGTTGGCACTTGTTGTTGGCACTTGTTGTTGGCACTTGTTGTTGGCACTTGTTGTTGGCACTTGTTGTTGGCACTTGTTGTTGGCACTTGTTGTTGGCACTTGTTGTTGGCACTTGTTGTTGGCACTTGTTGTTGGCACTTGTTGTTGGCACTTGTTGTTGGCACTTGTTGGTTGTTGGCACTTGTTGGTTGTTGGCACTTGTTGGTTGTTGGCACTTGTTGTTGTTGTTGTTGTTGGTTGTTGGCACTTGTTGTTGTTGTTGTTGTTGGTTGTTGGCACTTGTTGTTGTTGTTGTTGTTGGTTGTTGGCACTTGTTGTTGTTGTTGTTGTTGGCACTTGTTGTTGTTGTTGTTGTTGGCACTTGTTGTTGTTGTTGTTGTTGTTGTTGGCACTTGTTGTTGTTGTTGTTGGTTGTTGGCACTTGTTGTTGTTGTTGTTGTTGGCACTTGTTGTTGTTGTTGTTGTTGGCACTTGTTGTTGTTGTTGGCACTTGTTGTTGTTGGCACTTGTTGGCACTTGTTGTTGGCACTTGTTGGCACTTGTTGTTGTTGGCACTTGTTGGCACTTGTTGTTGTTGGCACTTGTTGGCACTTGTTGTTGGCACTTGTTGGCACTTGTTGTTGGCACTTGTTGGCACTTGTTGTTGGCACTTGTTGTTGGCACTTGTTGGCACTTGTTGTTGGCACTTGTTGTTGGCACTTGTTGTTGGCACTTGTTGTTGGCACTTGTTGTTGGCACTTGTTGTTGGCACTTGTTGTTGGCACTTGTTGTTGGCACTTGTTGTTGGCACTTGTTGTTGGCACTTGTTGTTGGCACTTGTTGTTGGCACTTGTTGTTGGCACTTGTTGTTGGCACTTGTTGGTTGTTGGCACTTGTTGTTGTTGTTGTTGTTGGTTGTTGGCACTTGTTGTTGTTGTTGTTGTTGGTTGTTGGCACTTGTTGTTGTTGTTGTTGTTGGTTGTTGGCACTTGTTGTTGTTGTTGGTTGTTGGCACTTGTTGTTGTTGTTGTTGTTGGTTGTTGTTGTTGTTGTTGTTGTTGTTGTTGTTGTTGTTGTTGTTGGCACTTGTTGTTGTTGTTGTTGTTGGCACTTGTTGTTGTTGTTGTTGTTGTTGTTGGCACTTGTTGTTGTTGGCACTTGTTGGCACTTGTTGTTGGCACTTGTTGGCACTTGTTGTTGTTGGCACTTGTTGGCACTTGTTGTTGTTGGCACTTGTTGGCACTTGTTGTTGGCACTTGTTGGCACTTGTTGGCACTTGTTGTTGGCACTTGTTGGCACTTGTTGTTGGCACTTGTTGGCACTTGTTGGCACTTGTTGTTGGCACCTGTTGGCACTTGTTGTTGGCACTTGTTGGCACTTGTGTTGGCACTTGTTGGCACTTGTTGTTGGCACTTGTTGTTGGCACTTGTTGTTGGCACTTGTTGTTGGCACTTGTTGTTGGCACTTGTTGTTGGCACTTGTTGTTGGCACTTGTTGTTGGCACTTGTTGGCACTTGTTGTTGGCACTTGTTGTTGGCACTTGTTGGCACTTGTTGTTGGCACTTGTTGTTGGCACTTGTTGGCACTTGTTGTTGGCACTTGTTGTTGGCACTTGTTGTTGGCACTTGTTGTTGGCACTTGTTGTTGGCACTTGTTGTTGGCACTTGTTGTTGGCACTTGTTGTTGGCACTTGTTGTTGGCACTTGTTGGCACTTGTTGTTGGCACTTGTTGTTGGCACTTGTTGGCACTTGTTGTTGGCACTTGTTGTTGGCACTTGTTGGCACTTGTTGTTGGCACTTGTTGTTGGCACTTGTTGTTGGCACTTGTTGGCACTTGTTGTTGGCACTTGTTGTTGGCACTTGTTGTTGGCACTTGTTGGCACTTGTTGTTGGCACTTGTTGTTGGCACTTGTTGTTGGCACTTGTTGGCACTTGTTGTTGGCACTTGTTGTTGGCACTTGTTGGCACTTGTTGTTGGCACTTGTTGTTGGCACTTGTTGTTGGCACTTGTTGTTGGCACTTGTTGGCACTTGTTGTTGGCACTTGTTGTTGGCACTTGTTGGCATTTGTTGTTGGCACTTGTTGTTGGCACTTGTTGTTGGCACTTGTTGGCACTTGTTGTTGGCACTTGTTGTTGGCACTTGTTGTTGGCACTTGTTGTTGGCACTTGTTGGCACTTGTTGTTGGCACTTGTTGTTGGCACTTGTTGTTGGCACTTGTTGGCACTTGTTGTTGGCACTTGTTGTTGGCACTTGTTGGCACTTGTTGTTGGCACTTGTTGTTGGCACTTGTTGGCACTTGTTGTTGGCACTTGTTGTTGGCACTTGTTGGCACTTGTTGTTGGCACTTGTTGTTGGCACTTGTTGGCACTTGTTGTTGGCACTTGTTGTTGGCACTTGTTGTTGGCACTTGTTGGCACTTGTTGTTGGCACTTGTTGTTGGCACTTGTTGGCACTTGTTGTTGGCACTTGTTGTTGGCACTTGTTGGCACTTGTTGTTGGCACTTGTTGTTGGCACTTGTTGGCACTTGTTGTTGGCACTTGTTGTTGGCACTTGTTGTTGGCACTTGTTGTTGGCACTTGTTGTTGGCACTTGTTGTTGGCACTTGTTGTTGGCACTTGTTGTTGGCACTTGTTGTTGGCACTTGTTGTTGGCACTTGTTGTTGGCACTTGTTGTTGGCACTTGTTGTTGGCACTTGTTGTTGGCACTTGTTGTTGGCACTTGTTGTTGGCACTTGTTGGCACTTGTTGTTGGCACTTGTTGGCACTTGTTGTTGGCACTTGTTGTTGGCACTTGTTGGCACTTGTTGTTGGCACTTGTTGTTGGCACTTGTTGGCACTTGTTGTTGGCACTTGTTGTTGGCACTTGTTGGCACTTGTTGTTGGCACTTGTTGGCACTTGTTGTTGGCACTTGTTGTTGGCACTTGTTGTTGGCACTTGTTGGCACTTGTTGTTGGCACTTGTTGTTGGCACTTGTTGGCACTTGTTGTTGGCACTTGTTGGCACTTGTTGTTGGCACTTGTTGTTGGCACTTGTTGTTGGCACTTGTTGTTGGCACTTGTTGTTGGCACTTGTTGTTGGCACTTGTTGTTGGCACTTGTTGTTGGCACTTGTTGTTGGCACTTGTTGTTGGCACTTGTTGTTGGCACTTGTTGTTGTTGTTGTTGTTGGTTGTTGGCACTTGTTGTTGTTGTTGTTGTTGGTTGTTGGCACTTGTTGTTGGCACTTGTTGTTGTTGGTTGTTGGCACTTGTTGTTGTTGTTGTTGTTGGTTGTTGGCACTTGTTGTTGTTGTTGTTGTTGGTTGTTGGCACTTGTTGTTGTTGTTGTTGTTGTTGGCACTTGTTGTTGTTGTTGTTGTTGTTGTTGTTGTTGGCACTTGTTGTTGTTGTTGTTGGCACTTGTTGTTGTTGTTGTTGTTGGCACTTGTTGTTGTTGTTGTTGGCACTTGTTGTTGTTGTTGGCACTTGTTGTTGTTGTTGGCACTTGTTGGCACTTGTTGTTGTTGTTGTTGGCACTTGTTGGCACTTGTTGTTGGCACTTGTTGGCACTTGTTGTTGTTGGCACTTGTTGGCACTTGTTGTTGGCACTTGTTGGCACTTGTTGGCACTTGTTGTTGGCACTTGTTGGCACTTGTTGTTGGCACTTGTTGGCACTTGTTGGCACTTGTTGTTGGCACTTGTTGGCACTTGTTGTTGGCACTTGTTGGCACTTGTTGTTGGCACTTGTTTTTGGCACTTGTTGTTGGCACTTGTTGTTGGCACTTGTTGTTGGCACTTGTTGTTGGCACTTGTTGTTGGCACTTGTTGTTGGCACTTGTTGTTGGCACTTGTTGGCACTTGTTGTTGGCACTTGTTGGCACTTGTTGTTGGCACTTGTTGTTGGCACTTGTTGTTGGCACTTGTTGTTGGCACTTGTTGGCACTTGTTGTTGGCACTTGTTGTTGGCACTTGTTGGCACTTGTTGTTGGCACTTGTTGTTGGCACTTGTTGTTGGCACTTGTTGTTGGCACTTGTTGTTGGCACTTGTTGTTGGCACTTGTTGTTGGCACTTGTTGGCACTTGTTGTTGGCACTTGTTGGCACTTGTTGGCACTTGTTGGCACTTGTTGTTGGCACTTGTTGGCACTTGTTGGCACTTGTTGTTGGCACTTGTTGTTGGCACTTGTTGTTGGCACTTGTTGTTGGCACTTGTTGTTGGCACTTGTTGTTGGCACTTGTTGTTGGCACTTGTTGGCACTTGTTGTTGGCACTTGTTGTTGGCACTTGTTGGCACTTGTTGTTGGCACTTGTTGTTGGCACTTGTTGTTGGCACTTGTTGTTGGCACTTGTTGTTGGCACTTGTTGTTGGCACTTGTTGTTGGCACTTGTTGTTGGCACTTGTTGTTGGCACTTGTTGTTGGCACTTGTTGTTGGCACTTGTTGTTGGCACTTGTTGGCACTTGTTGTTGTTGTTGTTGTTGGTTGTTGGCACTTGTTGTTGTTGGCACTTGTTGGCACTTGTTGTTGGCACTTGTTGGCACTTGTTGTTGTTGGCACTTGTTGGCACTTGTTGTTGTTGGCACTTGTTGGCACTTGTTGTTGGCACTTGTTGGCACTTGTTGGCACTTGTTGTTGGCACTTGTTGGCACTTGTTGTTGGCACTTGTTGTTGGCACTTGTTGGCACTTGTTGTTGGCACTTGTTGTTGGCACTTGTTGGCACTTGTTGTTGGCACTTGTTGTTGGCACTTGTTGGCACTTGTTGTTGGCACTTGTTGTTGGCACTTGTTGTTGGCACTTGTTGTTGGCACTTGTTGTTGGCACTTGTTGTTGGCACTTGTTGTTGGCACTTGTTGTTGGCACTTGTTGTTGGCACTTGTTGTTGGCACTTGTTGTTGGCACTTGTTGTTGGCACTTGTTGTTGGCACTTGTTGGCACTTGTTGTTGGCACTTGTTGTTGGCACTTGTTGGCACTTGTTGTTGGCACTTGTTGTTGGCACTTGTTGTTGGCACTTGTTGTTGGCACTTGTTGGCACTTGTTGTTGGCACTTGTTGTTGGCACTTGTTGGCACTTGTTGTTGGCACTTGTTGTTGGCACTTGTTGGCACTTGTTGTTGGCACTTGTTGTTGGCACTTGTTGGCACTTGTTGTTGGCACTTGTTGGCACTTGTTGTTGGCACTTGTTGTTGGCACTTGTTGTTGGCACTTGTTGTTGGCACTTGTTGTTGGCACTTGTTGGCACTTGTTGTTGGCACTTGTTGTTGGCACTTGTTGTTGGCACTTGTTGGCACTTGTTGTTGGCACTTGTTGTTGGCACTTGTTGGCACTTGTTGTTGGCACTTGTTGTTGGCACTTGTTGTTGGCACTTGTTGTTGGCACTTGTTGTTGGCACTTGTTGGCACTTGTTGTTGGCACTTGTTGTTGGCACTTGTTGGCACTTGTTGTTGGCACTTGTTGTTGGCACTTGTTGGCACTTGTTGTTGGCACTTGTTGTTGGCACTTGTTGTTGGCACTTGTTGGCACTTGTTGTTGGCACTTGTTGTTGGCACTTGTTGGCACTTGTTGTTGGCACTTGTTGTTGGCACTTGTTGGCACTTGTTGTTGGCACTTGTTGTTGGCACTTGTTGTTGGCACTTGTTGTTGGCACTTGTTGTTGGCACTTGTTGTTGGCACTTGTTGTTGGCACTTGTTGTTGGCACTTGTTGTTGGCACTTGTTGTTGGCACTTGTTGTTGGCACTTGTTGTTGGCACTTGTTGTTGGCACTTGTTGTTGGCACTTGTTGTTGGCACTTGTTGTTGGCACTTGTTGTTGGCACTTGTTGTTGGCACTTGTTGTTGGCACTTGTTGTTGGCACTTGTTGTTGGCACTTGTTGGCACTTGTTGTTGGCACTTGTTGTTGGCACTTGTTGGCACTTGTTGTTGGCACTTGTTGTTGGCACTTGTTGGCACTTGTTGTTGGCACTTGTTGGCACTTGTTGTTGGCACTTGTTGTTGGCACTTGTTGTTGGCACTTGTTGGCACTTGTTGTTGGCACTTGTTGTTGGCACTTGTTGGCACTTGTTGTTGGCACTTGTTGGCACTTGTTGTTGGCACTTGTTGTTGGCACTTGTTGTTGGCACTTGTTGGCACTTGTTGTTGGCACTTGTTGTTGGCACTTGTTGGCACTTGTTGTTGGCACTTGTTGTTGGCACTTGTTGTTGGCACTTGTTGTTGGCACTTGTTGTTGGCACTTGTTGGCACTTGTTGTTGGCACTTGTTGTTGGCACTTGTTGTTGGCACTTGTTGTTGGCACTTGTTGTTGGCACTTGTTGTTGGCACTTGTTGGCACTTGTTGTTGGCACTTGTTGTTGGCACTTGTTGTTGGCACTTGTTGGCACTTGTTGTTGGCACTTGTTGTTGGCACTTGTTGGCACTTGTTGTTGGCACTTGTTGTTGGCACTTGTTGTTGGCACTTGTTGGCACTTGTTGTTGGCACTTGTTGTTGGCACTTGTTGGCACTTGTTGTTGGCACTTGTTGTTGGCACTTGTTGTTGGCACTTGTTGGCACTTGTTGTTGGCACTTGTTGGCACTTGTTGTTGGCACTTGTTGTTGGCACTTGTTGGCACTTGTTGTTGGCACTTGTTGTTGGCACTTGTTGGCACTTGTTGTTGGCACTTGTTGGCACTTGTTGTTGGCACTTGTTGTTGGCACTTGTTGTTGGCACTTGTTGTTGGCACTTGTTGTTGGCACTTGTTGGCACTTGTTGTTGGCACTTGTTGTTGGCACTTGTTGGCACTTGTTGTTGGCACTTGTTGTTGGCACTTGTTGGCACTTGTTGTTGGCACTTGTTGGCACTTGTTGTTGGCACTTGTTGTTGGCACTTGTTGGCACTTGTTGTTGGCACTTGTTGTTGGCACTTGTTGTTGGCACTTGTTGTTGGCACTTGTTGGCACTTGTTGTTGGCACTTGTTGTTGGCACTTGTTGTTGGCACTTGTTGTTGGCACTTGTTGTTGGCACTTGTTGGCACTTGTTGTTGGCACTTGTTGTTGGCACTTGTTGGCACTTGTTGTTGGCACTTGTTGTTGGCACTTGTTGGCACTTGTTGTTGGCACTTGTTGTTGGCACTTGTTGTTGGCACTTGTTGGCACTTGTTGTTGGCACTTGTTGTTGGCACTTGTTGTTGGCACTTGTTGTTGGCACTTGTTGTTGGCACTTGTTGGCACTTGTTGTTGGCACTTGTTGTTGGCACTTGTTGGCACTTGTTGTTGGCACTTGTTGGCACTTGTTGGCACTTGTTGTTGGCACTTGTTGGCACTTGTTGTTGGCACTTGTTGTTGGCACTTGTTGGCACTTGTTGTTGGCACTTGTTGTTGGCACTTGTTGTTGGCACTTGTTGTTGGCACTTGTTGTTGGCACTTGTTGTTGGCACTTGTTGTTGGCACTTGTTGTTGGCACTTGTTGGCACTTGTTGTTGGCACTTGTTGTTGGCACTTGTTGTTGGCACTTGTTGTTGGCACTTGTTGGCACTTGTTGTTGGCACTTGTTGTTGGCACTTGTTGTTGGCACTTGTTGGCACTTGTTGTTGGCACTTGTTGTTGGCACTTGTTGTTGGCACTTGTTGTTGGCACTTGTTGTTGGCACTTGTTGTTGGCACTTGTTGGCACTTGTTGTTGGCACTTGTTGGCACTTGTTGGCACTTGTTGTTGGCACTTGTTGGCACTTGTTGTTGGCACTTGTTGTTGGCACTTGTTGTTGGCACTTGTTGTTGGCACTTGTTGTTGGCACTTGTTGTTGGCACTTGTTGGCACTTGTTGTTGGCACTTGTTGTTGGCACTTGTTGTTGGCACTTGTTGTTGGCACTTGTTGTTGGCACTTGTTGTTGGCACTTGTTGTTGGCACTTGTTGTTGGCACTTGTTGTTGGCACTTGTTGTTGGCACTTGTTGTTGGCACTTGTTGTTGGCACTTGTTGTTGGCACTTGTTGGCACTTGTTGTTGGCACTTGTTGTTGGCACTTGTTGTTGGCACTTGTTGGCACTTGTTGTTGGCACTTGTTGTTGGCACTTGTTGTTGGCACTTGTTGTTGGCACTTGTTGTTGGCACTTGTTGGCACTTGTTGTTGGCACTTGTTGGCACTTGTTGTTGGCACTTGTTGTTGGCACTTGTTGTTGGCACTTGTTGGCACTTGTTGTTGGCACTTGTTGTTGGCACTTGTTGGCACTTGTTGTTGGCACTTGTTGGCACTTGTTGTTGGCACTTGTTGTTGGCACTTGTTGGCACTTGTTGTTGGCACTTGTTGTTGGCACTTGTTGGCACTTGTTGTTGGCACTTGTTGTTGGCACTTGTTGGCACTTGTTGTTGGCACTTGTTGTTGGCACTTGTTGTTGGCACTTGTTGGCACTTGTTGTTGGCACTTGTTGTTGGCACTTGTTGGCACTTGTTGTTGGCACTTGTTGTTGGCACTTGTTGGCACTTGTTGTTGGCACTTGTTGTTGGCACTTGTTGGCACTTGTTGTTGGCACTTGTTGTTGGCACTTGTTGGCACTTGTTGTTGGCACTTGTTGTTGGCACTTGTTGTTGGCACTTGTTGTTGGCACTTGTTGTTGGCACTTGTTGTTGGCACTTGTTGTTGGCACTTGTTGTTGGCACTTGTTGTTGGCACTTGTTGTTGGCACTTGTTGTTGGCACTTGTTGTTGGCACTTGTTGTTGGCACTTGTTGTTGGCACTTGTTGTTGGCACTTGTTGGCACTTGTTGTTGGCACTTGTTGTTGGCACTTGTTGGCACTTGTTGTTGGCACTTGTTGGCACTTGTTGTTGGCACTTGTTGGCACTTGTTGTTGGCACTTGTTGTTGGCACTTGTTGTTGGCACTTGTTGGCACTTGTTGTTGGCACTTGTTGGCACTTGTTGTTGGCACTTGTTGTTGGCACTTGTTGGCACTTGTTGTTGGCACTTGTTGGCACTTGTTGTTGGCACTTGTTGGCACTTGTTGTTGGCACTTGTTGTTGGCACTTGTTGGCACTTGTTGGCACTTGTTGTTGGCACTTGTTGTTGGCACTTGTTGTTGGCACTTGTTGTTGGCACTTGTTGGCACTTGTTGTTGGCACTTGTTGTTGGCACTTGTTGGCACTTGTTGTTGGCACTTGTTGTTGGCACTTGTTGTTGGCACTTGTTGTTGGGCACTTGTTGTTGGCACTGTTGCACATAGTATTCACATTTTTGTTCACTTGTTGTCACTTGTTGTTGGCAACTTGTTGGCTTGTGTTGGCACTTGTTGGCACTTGTTGGTTGGCACTTGTTGTTGGCACTTGTTGGCACTTGTTGTTGGCACTTGTATGTTGGCACTTGTTGTTGCACTTGTTGGCACTTGTTGTTGGCACTTGTTGTTGGCACTTGTTGGCACTTGTTTGTTGGCACTTGTTGTTGGCACTTGTTGGCACTTGTTTGGCACTTTTGTTGGCACTTGTTGTTGCACTTGTTGCACTTGTTGTTGCACTTGTTGTTGGCACTTGTTGCACTTTGTTGCATTGCACTTGTTGTTGCACTTGTTGTTGGCACTTGTTGTTGGCACTTTCGTTGTTGGCACTTGTTGGCACTTGTTGGCACTTGTTGTTGGCACTTGTTGTTGGCACTTGTTGGCACTTGTTGTTGGCACTTGTTGGCACAACAACGCACTTGTTGTTGGCACTTGTCTTGTGTGGCACTTGTTGTTGGCACTTGTTGGCACTTGTTGTTGGCACTTGTTGTTGGCACTTGTTGGCACTTGTTGTTGGCACTTGTTGTTGGCTGTTGTCTGTTGTCTGTTGTCTGTTGTCTGTTGTCTGTTGTTGTCTGTTGTCTGTTGTCTGTTGTCTGTTGTTGTCTGTTGTCTGTTGTCTGTTGTCTGTTGTCTGTTGTCTGTTGTCTGTTGTCTGTTGTCTGTTGTCTGTTGTCTGTTGTCTGTTGTCTGTTGTTGTTTGTTGTCGTTGTCTGTTGTTGTTTGTTGTCGTTGTCGTTGTCGTTGTTGTTTGTTGTCGTTGTCGTTGTCGTTGTCGTTGTCGTTGTCTGTTGTTGGTCGTTGTCGTTGTCGTTGTCTGTTGTTGGTCGTTGTCGTTGTCGTTGTCTGTTGTTGGTCGTTGGTCGTTGGTCGTTGTCGTTGTCGTTGTCGTTGTCGTTGTCTGTTGTTGGTCGTTGTCTGTTGTTGGTCGTTGTCGTTGTCTGTTGTTTGTCGTTGTCGTTGTCTGTTGTTGGTCGTTGTCGTTGTCGTTGTCTGTTGTTGGTCGTTGTCGTTGTCGTTGTCTGTTGTTGGTCGTTGTCGTTGTCGTTGTCTGTTGTTGGTCGTTGTCGTTGTCGTTGTCTGTTGTTGGTCGTTGGTCGTTGTCGTTGTCTGTTGTTGGTCGTTGTCGTTGTCGTTGTCTGTTGTCGTCGTCGTCGTCGTCGTCGTCGTCGTCGTCGTCGTCGTCGTCGTCGTCGTCGTTGTAGTATATTTTATGGCATCTTCGGCAACTAAGGCCCTTTATGCCATCAACTATACGGTTTTAGCTTTAACTATACTATATTATCAACTTGAGATGACGAAGAAGGAGTTGCAGTTTTAGAAGTGGGAGGAAAACCCCCAGAGAAATGCCCCAGGGGAAAACCCACGCGGTCAAGTTGGGACTGCAAACCCAATCCACATACACGCCCCGGATTCGAACCCGGGACGCCAGAGGTGAAAGGCGAGGAAAGAACCCGTACCCCAACCCGACCGCCCCCGCCCCCGCCCCGCCCCCGCCCCCGCCCCGCCCCCGCCCCAATGATTGGTGTTTTCACATCGTAATAAAGGACACTTTCGTACATTAATTTATGTTTTTAATTTGTAGTAACGCCTATTTAATATTCTTCCACACCCCCGCCCCCGCCCCGCCCCCGCCCCAATGATTGGTGTTTTCACATCGTAATAAAGGACACTTTCGTACATTAATTTATGTTTTTAATTTGTAGTAACGCCTATTTAATATTCTTCCACACTAATCCGTTCGTGGTGAAACAGCAGTTTGCTTGGCAAATGCCATTGTTCTCATCGTGATTTGAGAAGACAGGCAAGAGCCCTTAAAGGCACAGGCTCGTCAGCAATGCGCACGCGCCAAATTCCTGCCACGAAATACGCAGCTCCATGCCGCATTGACGAGCCTCTGCCTCTACTTTTTACTTTGCACTCATTTATTTTATTAATAATTATGTCTCTCCATTACATGCAAATCAAGTTTTGGGAATGAAATACAATTGTTTAGAAAATTTATACCTAAATAAAATTGTGCCCTCTCCTTTTGTTCTGCCATAATGTCGACCTAACAAAACGCCCTCTCCGATTATTTTTTTTCTTCTCGGTGGCGCATGTACGAACATGTTGTGAAACATAGGTTCAAAAGTGGATATCTGCTATCAAAAAAATACAGACATAATCTGAAGAAAGGCGAATGAACAGTTTTGTAACTTGTATTTTTCTATAATTTTATACTTCTCGAGATGATCTTTAATAAGGCAAGGGAAAAGGGCTTATTGAAAGAACACCCGACACCCCACACCGAACGAAAAGAAACATTCAAAAAAACATTCGAAAAACTGTACACTGAGTCTTCTTAATATACCCCAGCTTTTTACCTAATCCATAATTAAATTATGTAGGCCTATTCACGTACTATTCGTATATAGTTTTGTGAAAAAAATACTGAAATTTAATCAGTAATGCACTAGAGAGTGAAAGACTAATGCGTACTAAGAGTTCATTGTTTTTATTTGTTCATGGCTGCTAAAAAAAGTCATATAAAGATATCACAATCACTAAACCTAGCAATAGACCATATCGCATATCGTTTTTCACCAACAGAGGACGCCCTTTGCAATGCATTATGGGATCGAAAATGGGTCAAATTTGACCCTTTTTCGATCCCATAATGCATTGCATAGGGCGTCCTCTGTTGGTGAAAAACGATATGCGATATGGTCTATGGCGGCAGGTTAAAGGAACACGTGCACACCGGCTCACTGTTTACATGATTTAGTGATGTAGCATCATTGACAATAACCATTTTTGATGGTCCTTGTGAGAAAAAAAATCATCAAAATATCCCGTAATTAAAGGAAAATACCGGCTTTGTTGGGCCATTTTGGGCTCGTAAAAGGCCTGCGTCAAAGGTCGTGCTTCTGCCGTGTCGAACTCAATAACTTAGAATATTTTCAATTAAATGCGACAAGAGCGCGGCAAGAGCACGACGTTTGACGCAAATGTTTTTATTAAGTTCGACTCTGCCGTGCTACACGACAGCCTCTGCCGTGCTACACGGCAGTTGCACGACGTCACGGTTGCGTCAAACGTCGTGCTATCGTCGTGTCGAATCAAAATAAATTCGTACTTCGGCTTGACGAAGTTGGAATGCGCATGCGCAAGCACATACTCGAGGATTAAAACAGCAAACAAACAAACAGCCCCACAAATCGGCGCATTTTATGTCAGAAGCGCCAGCGCAGGGTGCCGCGGTGTGGCTTTCGGACAGTCGAAAGCGTTTTGTCGGCTGAAAAAATTATCCATTGGGAAATGTTTGTGCAGTGAATTGACTTGATCTAAACAGCTTTTTGGAGGAAAGTTGAAACATGAACAAAAAAAAGTAATGCTTTCGTTTAGTTTTTCATGCTCGCTGGGGTGTGGATTTTGAGACAGAAATAAATATTTAGTCAGTGCAACCGAATGCGCATCATTTTTGCACTCCTTGGTGGAAATTTTGTTACTTGAAAAGGGACAATCCTCACCTCTTTTAAGGTTCATTTTCATTAACAGGTTTTCAAATTCACCTTTTTTTAATTTCGCGTTCAGTGAGTCAAGGTTCATTGCACCCAATTTCGTTTTCGTGCATGCACTTTCCTTTTCATTTACATTAATTCCCTTTTAAAGACATTCAAGTCTATCTAAACTATACTATATATATCTTTTATTTTTTTAAGATTAATCAATTTCAACATTTGAGCCCGTAAATATAAATGCAAATTTGACCTATTTGATTACTTTGCATAATTTTCTTTGATTGCAACAAAATGTTTCTGTGAATTATAGTTTGTCAATAGACCAGGCCTATACTCAACTTGTCTAAACATTCGCTGGTAATCTGATACGTCCATTGCTAAAGCACAGGGAAAAGGTTCACCTTTTCATTTTCTGTATGCATGTGCATTATTTCCTTTTCTATGCATATTTTTTATTTTTATGTTCAATATCGACTTGGAGGAGAGATGTACATGTACTGATCCTTAGAATATTGCAGTGCTTTACGATTCCGAAAACGCAAAGACCTACCACAAAAACGAATTTTGAATGAAAACCTGTCGAAAACGTTCGTTAATGATATTTAAATATAGTCCTACTTATATTTTATTGGTTGAGTAAATGCTAAACTAATGGAATCGAATGACTCTTTTTGAATGTAAGGGGTTTTATTTCGTTTTCAAATGAAATCAAATGAGTTGGATGTTTAAATTGCATGATCTTTTTCATGGAATTGGCCGGGCATACATATGGCCCATTCTCCGCTAAAGTGTTCAAGTTGGGAGTGACAATTGGCGAAATGTTGACAACAGTGAAAAAACCAAATATGGTCAAAATCGTAAAGTGTAATAGCTCCAGAATATCAAACAAGGCATTGGTGATCTTTGACTCATCTACCTTTCTAGAAATACGAACACAAAGTCAGACCTTGTAAAACGTGTTTTAACAACATAACAGATACGTTACCACAATTATACTTGTAGAAAATGCATGTCTGTGAATTGAGTATGATAAGGTTTAAACTGTGTGAATGGTGGTGTTAGGCCTCATATCCGATTGAAAACACGTCGGTTTAATTGAGATTTTTGACTGGTAAATAATCTAAAACACGTTTTTGCCCGTGTGTTGTTGAAACAAATCAGGGTAAGGTCTGTTTGAAATGGATGTCGACATAATTGTTCTCGCTTTATTAATTGCTCCCCGTCTCGCAGTTTTTGATTAACCGCCGTAAACTAATAAACTGGTCACGACAAATTCAACGAACATGAAATAACACAGATTTTTCTTCCCCAACTCAGACAACGCAATAAATAATATAAGGATGTGTCTGGTAACGTATCTGGCAAATCAAATTTGAAACAGCCAAAAAGGGTTACATATCGTATTTAAGCAGTTATACACAAACACATGTCTTTTGCGATAATTGCATTAAAGTTGCATTGCCCGTGTTTCGGTGAAAGGATTTAAACAATTAATTTACACAAGCGAACGAATTTAGAAAGCTTACGTGTCTCTGTAACGAAAAATATCAAAAACTTAAATTTCCGACGTCGGGAATTGGAGATACAAGCCTTTTTCTTGAAACGTGCTTCACATGTTTACATGTGCGCGTACGCTCATATGTACATAGTATGTGTACAATGTACACATGTACGCGCACATGTACATTTACGTCATAACCCTGTCGATTAAATGACCTGCCAGCCTTTTAATCATTTCTTGTTTTTAATCGACTGGCATTAATCCTTGACGGATTTTTACGTTCTTGGTACCAAATGAAAGCTGATAACTTTTTCTATTCTAGAAAAATACCTATTTAACTTTAAAAAAAAATTGTACGCCCAAATCAGCCCAAACACGGGCAGTGCAACTTTAAGAAAAAGGTAGAAAACTCAAAAATTTAAATTATTTTTGGTAACGTATCTGGTTTCGGTAACGTATCTGGCGTAACGTATCTGTCCGCGGCCATATGTTTTGATGCTACTTTTCAAACGTCATACTGCAATTATGCGTTGACCCTCTTTTACAAGTTTTAAACCTTTTAATCATGAACATTTGTGTAAAAACATGTCTTTTGCGGTATTTGCATTAAGAAAAGGGTTAAAAGACTCAAAAATTCAAATTCTTTTTGGTAACGTATCTCGTTTCGGTAACGTATCTCGCGTAACGTATCTGTCCGGCCATTAACGAAACATGCCGTCATTTCCAAACTGCGCTACCGTACACTACATCTATCGCTCCTTGATTGGTCATGGCCCAGCCCTCTATTGACTGGTATGGTGCAATAGGGCTGATACCGCTGGGTTTCTCCATAGGATAGGGGAATGTAGGTAACGTATCTGTCGCAACTCGTGCGTAACACGGTGTTTTTTTTCTCCAAGGACAGGTCTATATTTTTTAAAGTGAAAACAGTTATACTTATGGCATATGTACAATATAATTACTGGTTTGGCTTGTTGCCTGGGCTAGCTCTATGTGGATATTCCTCGAATGTAACATGTTCAGATAGTTCAGAAAAAAACGGTAACGTATCTGGTTGTGAAATTGGCGACATGTATTTTCGCGTGGCTTATGCAAAATTTATGAGTTCAACTTTTTAAATTTGTCATTGTGCAATGAGTACATACTATAAGCTTATGATGTAAAATGATAAACATTCGGTATGTCACCCCAGGAACGAACTGGAGCGTTTGTGTAAAATACACTTAGACCGGCGACATCAGGAAATCGCAACATATATGACCTTACTGTCACCATTTCTCAAATATTTGGTGGGTAACCATAATTTTACCCCATAAATTTATTAAACAAATCCGAATCACAAATAAATTCACCATACATTATTCTTTTTAATGATTTCATCAGTCCGAAATGTGCAATCGACACATAAATAGCAATTTGAGCACTTTAGCGGAGAATGAGCCATATACATACACAATTAAATACGACTGTCATTTTGCAATTAAATTCGACGTTTGACGCAAGTGCAAACACCGTCGCGCTTTTGCCGCACCTAAATGAATTGCATTCGACACGGCAGAAGCACGACGTTTGACGCAGGCCTAATAAATGAATCTGAAAGTCTTTCCAAAATAAACTTAAAAGATCCTGAAAAAAAACCACAAAATTTTGACGTTTTTTAGCATTTTGCAAAAAAATTAAGCTCACGTGATTTATCCGAACCAGATCTCTGGTTCGGATAAATCATGTGTTCTTGGAGTTAGTTTTGTTCCAAGCCGTATAAAAATGCATTACTGCAGTACTAAACAAAGACTATAGTACCATTTTTTTCTGGCTCTGTCAAGCTTCTAACTACTTTATCTTTTAAAACAAAGTAAGTAGTATTTCACAAAATCTGCCACAAGTGGGATCGAACCAGGGACATTCATAACAGAAGTCTGTCACTCTAACCACACTACACCAAGCGAACTTGCTGCAAGCTCATCACTGTTTAATGAATTCAACCGTAACCCTAACCATTACCGTAACCCTAACCAAAAAAAGTAAAAACTACCACGTCTGTTGTTGCCGAAACTTTGGATTATGCCCCACGCCACTCATTCCCAGCGCCCATTGGCTGACAGATAGACTCGTCCATTTGAAGCTGCTAGTTTTGGCAGTGGAAAATCATATATCCATGCACCTTTGAACCACCATGTTTCTGCACGGCGACGTTCAATATGATAGTTCGTTTTGATAGTAGCTCGGTGATAAATGGTATAGCCCGCGCCAGAAGTCGGCAACATAAAAGGTAGTAACCTCAAAACTGCCGTGCGTCTGTTGTTGCCGCATCTTTGGATAGTAGGCCTACATGTATATCCGGAGTAAACCTACATTATGCCCCGCGCCACTCATTGCCAGCGCCCATGCATTGGCTGACAATTTGACTCGTTTTTTTTTGAGCGGGTATAGTTTTCATAGAAGAAGCAAACGTTTAATATGCTATGTAAATAAGCAGAAAAGGAGAAAGATGCATTTTGCAAAACTGTTCATTCTATACCTTTTCTACTTTTCTTTAATTCTGATAGCGGAAATGTGGATGTCCACTTTTGAACCGCCAATGCATGGCAAAAAGGAAAACTTTTTTAAGCCACAGCCTAAAAATTAAAAAAAGTAGAAAATTGCGCATAAATAAAATGTTCAACAGAAAAGTTTAAAAGTCCAATTCGCAAAAACGTTTAATCCACTTTCCTACTATTGTGATAGAGAAAAGCATGAACTTCTAACACAGTACATACAACAGGCGCGTATAGGCCTATATTATGGAATTCCATATGTGCCAATCAATCCGCGTCTCATTTTTATCCCGTCGCGTTTTTTTTCCCGTCGCATTTTTTCTTTTCGTCGCATTTTTTATCTTTTCGTCGCATTTTTTATCTTTTCGTCGCCTTTTTTTTCTTTTCGTCGCCTTTTTTTTTTCATCGCCTTTTTTTTTTTTCGTCGCATTTTTTTTTTTCGTCGCATTTTTTTTTTCGTCGCATTTTTTTTTCGACTACTGCTACTCACGTCTGTTCAAGGCCCATAAAGATAACGGGCACAGACTATTTTTCTGGGCTTGGGCGCGTGATTCCACGCCGCCGGAGTCGAGTAGAATCGATTCCACTTCGAATCGCGTTTCGATATTTTTTGAGGAATCGATTACCTGTAGAAATCGATTACCTGTCGAAATCGATTTCCTTTCACCTAGATTTTAGAACCAATAAATGAAATGAATGAAATAAAATTAAGCCGAAGGCATTTTTGTTATGGATCTGACCCTTGAACCACCCTGATGACTAGCTGAACCTGGTGCATCGTTTGTACTGGTGACGCGCCGTAGATCAACCCGTCGTCCAGGTACATGCAAAGGTTGACACCCTGCAGCCTGAGGTACGCTCCCACCGCCCTGGTAACCATCGTGAACACCCTGGGCGAAGTGGAAATCCCGAAGGGAAGGCACGTCCATTCGTACGTCTGGCCCAGGATTTCGAATCTGAGCCAGCGCTGGTCTAGGGACGAGACCGGGACGTGCAGGTAGGCATCCTTCAAATCGATAGAGGATGCCCACCTTCCCTTAAGCGGACAGCGTAGGATGGACGCAAAAGTCTCCATCCTGAACTTGCGGGGCCGTATGAAACGGTTTAAGGGCTTGGGGTTCAGGATTGGGCGCCAGTCCCCGGTCTGCTTGGGAGCCAAGAAGAACGTCAACCAAAACCCCTCGCGATAGGGGGGAGGGGGGTCGACCGGAGAGATGGCGCCCTTGGCAAGCAGGACAGAGACCTCTGTCATAAGGATGACATCCTTCTGACCCCCGTCCTGTGGATAAGGGGGTAGGTTTCGGTTAAGAAGTCGCTTGGGGTACCGCCGTGAATTCCAGGCGATAACCCCGAGACACAATCTCCAGAACCCAAGCGCCCGGGAGCTGAGATGGCTGGCCACTCCGGAGCATACAACCGAAGGCGGCCGCCCACCGGAGGTGGTAGGGATCCCGTTACATGAGGGGATTCCGCGGCCGCCAAGCCCTCAGGACCGACGTTGCTTTCCCTTCTTTGGGCCCTTGCCCTTCGAATTGGGAGGCTGGCCAGACCTGGCCCTGAAATTCTTCTGAGAAGAACCCGGGGCACCGGACTGCTTGGTGTCCTAGGAAGTGCCTGACTTCTCCTGCTTGGCGGGCCTGCCAGAGCTCGAACAGGAAGGGCGCTTGCCCTTGCTCTTCTTGCTCGAAGGTTTTTTGGGAACCAGAAACCTGTGCCTGTGCTTGCGTTAGCGCTTGCTCACTCTCAACCCGCTCGGCCAAAGCGAGCAGGGAAGAACAGAACGCGCCTCCGAAGAGGATGTCCTGTTTCTCAGGTTTGGTCTTCGACACCTGAGAAGCCAGGTCTGAGCTTAGCGACCAGAGGGAAAAACATACATTTTTACGCCGGAGGGTCAGCGCCATCGAGGTCCCTGTCTTCCAGGTTACAAGCGCGGCCATTACCATTGCAGCATCGGAGACCTCCGTGGCGGCATCTGCTCTGTCACCCATAACAACCGACGCATGTCGTGGGCGACGATCATGGAGAAGGCGCCTAGCCGAAGGCTGGAGGACACCGCCAAGTCAAGAAGGCGCAGCTGTTCCTCCCGAGAAAATTCCAGACTTCTGGGGAACAGCCCCCGACCTGTCCCACAGTAGACGAACGTCTGTGGGCAAGGAGCATGCCTGGACCCGTGGATGCGGGAGAAGAGGAAAGCCAAGATCGAGTTGGCCCTTCTCCGCCTACTGCTCGGGCGCACTGGACAAGCCGAGCTTCTCGGCCGCCCTACGCACCACAGCAAAGGGTACACGCTTGAAGAGTGTCCACCTCCTCTGGGTCCATAGTGGCCGCCGGCGGGGCCAGGACGGATGTACACTCTAAAAACTGAAGTGTTATAAATAAATCCCTAAGTGTTAGATTTAGCACTATCCAGGTGCTTCCTGAGGGACTGCACCTCAAGTGCCATTTCAGCACTTGATGAAGTGTCAGCATTGCAGCACTATCTAAGTGCTGTGAAAGTGCTACCAATACAGCACTAATATAGTGTTGATTTATGTCCTTTGTAGCACCATCTTGGTGTACATCCAGCACCCCAAGGTGCAATCCATACAGCACTTGATGAAGCGGTTGGGCGCATGCGCAAGATTTCGCCGGGGTCATGCAAAAATAAATATTCATTACTCCGTGACCTGTTGGGTTTTTTTGCTGTCTGTCGATGTAGTAAAATAATACACTGCAAAAAATGCGGTGTTAAAATCTACACCACTGGTGTCAAATTTGATTCTTCGTTGGTATCCATATTGGGCAAGGATTTGGGTGTTGAGTAACACCAATTTGGAAATCAATAGTTTTTAACACTAAGAAGAGTGTTAAACTCTAACAACCCCATTTGGTGTCAACGTATTCTTCTTGGTGTTTATTTTGGGCAGGAATGTTGGTGTTAATTTACACCTAAATGTGGAATTAAATTGTAACAATTATACAGTTGATTTATTCTTACAGAATTCAAAGCCGACACCAATTGGTGTTAAATTTAACACCCATGGTGTAAATTAACACCAGCATTTGGTGTTAAATTATTTCAACACTGATCTGTTTGTGGTGGAACAGCAATGAAATTGTGCAACAGCAATATACCACTGTTTTCATCATGTTTTTTCATGATTTCGTCACATCCCGTAAGGAATAATGAAGATATCATAGGGAAGAAAAATTCAGATAGTCTAGCCATAAGTACAACGTGGTAATTATGGTTTGTATGCTTAAACGCGGAAAAATGATCAGAAACGCATGTAGCCAATCAAATAGCTGGATTTCTGCATTATGCATAATGATCATGCGCAGTTTATCAAGTTTAACACCATGCAAAATCTACACCACTTTTTGTGCTGTTAATCTATTACACCGGTGTTCGTTTGACACAAATGTAACACCCAAAGAATTAAAAAACCTTGGTGTTAGAAATTTAACACCGCGTTTTTTGCAGTGTACGGAAATCCGCGGCTGTCATCAACACGCGTCGACGCGATTCGCGCGAAAAAAATAGCGATTTGTGAACAAGTTTCGCTCCGTTCATGACGCGAAAAAGTTCGATTTCAAGTGGAATTTTCAACATAAAGATGAGTTATCTGTAGCTTCTGGTAAGTAAGATTTTAACAATGAAACTTAATTCTATTGAATGATGATATTTCCAAATGAGCAAACCCAGTAGTATAATTCTTAACACTATTAAAGCACTTTGAAGTGCTAGAATAGCACCAATTATGGTGTTGGAAATGAACGCCTCCAAGTGTTATTATAGCACTATGAATAGCACCAATTATGGTGTTGGAAATGAACGCCTCCAAGTGTTATTATAGCACTATCTTAAAACTTAAAGTGCTGAATTTATGTAGCACTTGGATAGTGCTAGGTTTTAACACTTCAGTTTTTAGAGTGTAGCCTCGTCAGGAGGATCGTCCGAACCCGAGTCATCCTCACCGCTGCTAGCCTCCGAGACATCGAAGGCTAGTGGGTGGTAGGAACCCGCGGAAGACGGGGCAGCCGATGGAACCAAAGGAGAAGGAGCAGGCGCGCATCTATCTGGGTGGAGGGCGGCGTTCCCGATGGACCTGGTCAGCCCCAGTACAACGGTTGGGCTGTATCCGACCTAGCCCCAACGATGGCCCAAGCCGGTTCTCCGTAGGCTCGACGCCTCCTGTCCCTGAAGGTACGCTATCCGAGGGACGGGGGTCACTTGCGTAACCGCCGTGCTCAGCTCTCATACCTGGGCCTACCGAATCGGTAGTACCCCTTCCTTTGAATAGAGAGATGAGTTCCCGTAACAACGGTGCTATCTCGCTACCCAGAGGTTGTTCGGTAGCGGCCCCAACTGACCCAAGACCAGGGGGCCGAGCAGCCGGTGGTCGGGTCACGGCGTAGCCATAGTCTGGTGGAGCCATGGTAGAAAACCCGTGCCGGACTGGTCCACCCCGACGTGCCAACCAGGCTGGGGTGTATTAGTTACGTACTGCTGGGCAGCTAACTCCGAAGGGACTAGCTGTGGCAGGTACTCAGCACCAGCGGGACCCAGCCAAACTGGCTGACCCGCCTGCATAAGCACCAACGTCATGTCCAGCTACCGGGTCTCCCGCGGTCGGGGACGGTGCAGGATACCCTGCGCTGAACGCGGTCGCGGGTGTACCCGTGTAGAAGTTCGAAACTGGCCGGGCCAGTTGGGCCATGAACGGGAAAGACCCCTGCCGCGGCACACCGCTTTCCGGTCCAAACTGGGTAGGTGTTGGGTGAGCCGGCGGCCGGCTGAGGAAACCCCGCATAGCTGCGCTTGTTCTCCCAAACAATCGTGGACGTTTTAGGGAGGTCTAACAAAGAGAACAATATCGTCCGCGATTGGCAAGCGAACGTCCGCGATTCGCTCCTGTACAAAACCAACGAGAGTAAGGAAAAATAGACTATGTCCAAACAAAAGAGGAACAAAGGGACGTCCGCGATTGTATGTGGATTCGCACCTGATTGGGTCATTCCGTGTGAAATCACCTAGAGGTTGTCAGGGGTCCGACTCGGATTTGGTCCAAACATTTTATAAAAATACTTCAACCTACGTCATGAACATTTACAAAATTTTAGAGGCCAACTCCAACTCGTTGCTGGGATATGACCTCCAGAAAATGCCTACCCTACCCACATTTTCCCAATCTTAGCCGTGCCATTGGAGGCCTGTAGCTCAAAAATGCTTGGGAATGTTTACCTGAAAATTTATATACACATAGATTGGCATCTAATCTGCATGATTCTGTTATCAAAAGTACGCTACCACGTTTCCTTTTCGAGATGTCGCTCCCCGAAAACTCTCATTTTTGATTATCGTGGTAACTTGTTTTGATTTTTGGCTCCCCATGGTGCCCACATGGATGGTTGAATTGACTTCATATTTTATATGCACACACACTAGGCACATGGGTTTGCTTCATATCAAGGACAAAGCAATTCCACCCTTTTTGGGGGCGTGGTCTAGGTTTAAAAGTGGGTCCGCAAAGAAAAATGGCAAAATGAGCCTCCTCTTCTGAGGGGTGGTTCCCCGATAGGTCACTACCCAAGCAATTGAAACTTACATATCTTAAAATACTGTATCCAATCTATCTTTAGTATAAAATTTGGTTTGGTATCTTTTTTCCTTCATGGGTTTTTGAATTTTTGTAAAAAGGTAAATATTTTGCTCAATAACGCTAGTTTTAATTGCATTATACATAGTATACAACATGTTACTAAAGGAGAGCAGTCTAATATGTCATATTTAATACCTGGTCAATTCTACAGTCAGTTCGAATGCAGGTGATGGCAATGTGAGTGTGCCCTTGGGCAAGACACTTTGTTATGGACTATCTGGTTTCACCGGGGGCAAATGGATACCTACATGTACATGTATAAGAGTGAAAGTGTTCTGTGTTTGATTGGGCGCTCTCATCATGAGAGTCCAACAGGGCTGTATGCTCTCCAGTGAGCCTAGTGACCAGGGGTAATAATGTGGGCACCTTGCTTATAGTAGATTTGTGTGCATACTATAATATGTTATTAAGACACGACAACTGAGTGGTGGGGTGCACTCTGTATGCGGAATGAACTCTGTATGCCTTCACAAGTGGGCACGTGTAAGCTGACCTCGAGAACGAGCGGGACTCTGCGAGACTCGTTGACTTCCAGAGACCCTTAGATAGGAATTATATCATGCGTGGGGACAGTTTCGTTACCATTTTGACACCACCTCAAAATTACCGATTCGGGGTCCACTATAAAAATCCTTAAAATCTCATTTATCACCGAGTGTGCGAAATGTTGATTGAGCAAAAAGTTAATAAAATTTTAAATATTTCTGTGTCTGACATAAACTGGTAACCCTACACGTAATAGAAAAACAATATCGCCATGACACCGCGTCGCTGGTAGTCTGCAACTGGTGCAAAAATGTTGCCGCAGTGTAGTTGCCGCGAATTCAGTGCATTGTGGCCGTTTTCAAAAGTACTCGATTCGGATTCATACAGTCTTTGCGATTTCCGGTGAAAAATCAAAGGAGGTGAAAAATTAAAGGAGATCGTCACAACGTTGCAACCACATCATGCCGGGGGACCCGGTAGCTGGACATGACGTTGGTGCTTATGCTACCGGGGCACAGGCGGGTCAGCCAGTTTGGCTGGGTCCCGCTGGTGCTGAGTACCTGTCACAGCTAGTCCCTTCGGAGTTAGCTGCCCAGCAGTACGTAACCAATACACCCCAGCCTGGTTGGCACGTCGGGGTGGACCAGTCCGGCACGGGTTTTCTACCATGGCTCCACCGGACTATGGCTACGCCGTGACCCGACCACCGGCTGCTCGGCCCCCTGGTCTTGGGTCAGTTGGGGCCGCTACCGAACAACCTCTGGGTAGCGAGGTAGCACCGTTGTTACGGGAACTCATCTCTCTCTTCAAAGGAAGGGGTACTGCCGATTCGGTAGGCCCAGGTATGAGAGCTGAGCACGGCGGTTACGCAAGTGACCCCCGAACCTCGGATAGCGTACCTTAAGGGACAGGAGGCGTCGAGCCTACGAAGAACCGGTTTGGGCCATCGTTGGGGCTCGGTCGGGTCCAGCCCAACCGTTGTACTGGGGCTGACCAGTCAGTGCCGGCTCACGAGCCCGCAGGTCCATCGGGAACGGTGCCCTCTACCCAGATGGATGCGCGCCTGCTCCTTCTCCTTTGGTTCCATCGGCTGCCCCGTCTTCCGCGGGTTCCTACCGCCCACTAACCTTCGATGTCTCGGAGGCTAGCAGCGGTGAGGATGACTCGGGTTCGGACGATCCTCCTGACGAGGCTACATCCGTCCTGGCCCCGCCGGCGGCCACTATGGACCCAGAGGAGGTGGACACTCTTCCAGCGTGTACCCCTGCTGTGATGCGTACACACTAAGAAATTAGGGTGCAATTGGGGTGCTTATCTTGATACAATAGCAGCACCCCTATAGGAGGAAATGTGCACCCCTATGAGAGCAAATTTGCACCATTTGAACATATGTGCACCCCTAAAGTGCAGACTCGCTCCTTTCAAGGTGCAAATCATGTTCACATGGTGCACATTTGCTCCTATAGGGGTGCTGCTATTGTATCAAAGATAAGCACCCGTGAGGGTGCAGATTTGAACCATTATTTCTGAAAGTGTAGGGCGGCCGAGAAGCTCGGCTTGTCCTGTGCGCCCGAGCAGTAGGCGGAGAAGGGCCAACTCGATCTTGGCTTTCCTCTTCTCCCGCCTCCACAGGTCCAGGCATGCTCCTTGCCCACAGACGTTCGTCCAGAGTGGCCAGCCATCTCAGCTCCCGGGCGCTTGGGTTCTGGAGATTGTGTCTCGGGGTTATCGCCTGGAATTCACGGCGGTACCCCCAGCGACTTTTTAACCGAAACCTACCCCCTTATCCACAGGATGGGGGTCAGAAGGATGTCATCCTTATGACAGAGGTCTCTGCCCTGCTTGCCAAGGGCGCCATCTCTCCGGTCGACCCCCCTCCCCCCTATCGCGAGGGGTTTTGGTTGACGTTCTTCTTGGCTCCCAAGCAGACCGGGGACTGGCGCCCCATCCTGAACCCCAAGCCCTTAAACCGTTTCATACGGCCCCGCAAGTTCAGGATGGAGACTTTTGCGTCCATCCTACGCTGCCCGCTTAAGGGAAGGTGGGCATCCTCTATCGATTTGAAGGATGCCTACCTGCACGTCCCGGTCTCGTCCCTAGACCAGCGCTGGCTCAGATTCGAAATCCTGGGCCAGACGTGCGAATGGACGTGCCTTCCCTTCGGGATTTCCACTTCGCCCAGGGTGTTCACGATGGTTACCAGGGCGGTGGGAGCGTACCTCAGGCTGCAGGGTGTCAACCTTTGCATGTACCTGGACGACTGGTTGATCTACGGCGCGTCACCAGTACAAACGATGCACCAGGTTCAGCTAGTCATCAGGGTGGTTCAGGGGTCAGATCCATAACAAAAATGCCTTCGGCTTAATTTTATTTCATTCATTTCATTTATTGGTTCTAGAATATAGATGAAAGGGAATCGATTTCGACAGGTAATCGATTTCTACAGGTAATCGATTCCTCAAAAAATATCGAAACGCGATTCGAAGTGGAATCGATTCTACTCGACTCCGGCGGCGTGGAATCACGCGCCCAAGCCCAGAAAAATAGTATGTGCCCGTTATCTTTATGGGCCTTGAACAGACGTGAGTAGCAGTAGTCGAAAAAAAAATGCGACGGGAAAAAAAATGCGACGAAAATAAAAAATTCGACGAACAAAAAAAAATTCGACGAAAAAAACAATGCGACGAAAACAAAAAAGGCGACGAAAAGAAAAAAAAGGCGACGAAAAGAGAAAAAATGCGACGAAAAGAAAAAATGCGACGGGAAAAAAAACGCGACGGGATAAAAAGGAGACGCGGATTGATTGGCACATATGGAATTCCATACTATATAGCAAGACAGTGTGTTGGGGTCAGAGTTTATCAAATTATGTGGGGCGCTCATTTTTGGATTTCTCCTCTTTGGCTACAAAAATTGCAATTTACGGTTTTTAGGATGCAAAATAGTGCAAATAGTTTTTGAATCAATCGGTAATAAAATATGCACATTCTCTCACAGAAATCGGTGAGTTTATGCATGTTTGTTTTTCGCTTTTTGGGGACAGGTCTTAGCTTTGACATGGATGCTTGTTTTTTTCTGCATGGGCATAAAAGTTTTACCTATTTTATTCTTACTGATGGACGTAAATGTTTAGTAAAAGCAAATGCTGCTTTTGTCAACATGACGCCCCCATCACACAGTCACACTCACCTGTCTTGATGGCACTTTTGACGTTTTTGTCTTCAAGGTAGACTCTTTTGAAAGGCATTTTGAATCCTTCCAAATGGCGAATTCGCAAATAAACTTTCACAATTTCCAGAGTCGCGTATTGTGTGTAGGTGTCATGCGTTCAGCTAGCAGCTGCAGGGCTTTCGCTTACTCCCAATAACAAGGGCTATACATATACACGGAGGAGACCACCGATTTCCCAACGCCCATTGGCTAATTGTGCAGTTTGTTTTACTTTCCAACGTCAAAGGTGGGCGTGGTCAATGTAGTTGCACATGGTGCCAGTGTTGCACTATTAACGAACCGATCACGGTTTAAAGGAACACACCGGCTTTGTTGGGCTATTTTGGGCTCGAAATAGACCCATACATTATTTTGAAGCGCCTTCGAGAGAAAATTAAATATATCCTGAAAAGACGCCGTCAAATTTGGCCGTTTCTGAGCACTTTTGAAAAATTCAAGGTCACGTGACTTTTCGGAACCAAATTCTGGTTCCGAAAAGTCACGTGGTCCTTACAAGTTAGTTGTATTTCCAGCCGTATAAATGTTTGTTACTGCAGAACTGCACCAAATTCAACTCTGATTTTCCCCCAATATTTATAAGTAATTGACAAAAGAGAGACTATTTATACAGGTATGAAACAAAGTTAAACATAGTATGAAAATTCGAACATAATTGTTTGTTTCGAGAGTCCGGAGAACGGGAGCGAGCGCGTGCTACGGCAGGCTACCGTGGAGTATACGATATTTGCCCCGCGCAGCACGGCAAATAGCCTGAGTCCACACACGGCCGGGTGTGTTGCTGCGGTGTACGTTCGTGAAGAAAAAAACATGATGCCAACTCCTCAAAAGAAAACGGAAATTCCTATTCGGTCGTCCGGGCTGTCCAGTGAAATCGTGAGCAGAAAATTGGAGATATCCTGGGCAGGAGAAGAGCGAATCGTTTGTGACAAAGTCGTGAGGCTCGCGCGTAGTTGCAACGGCTGGTAAAGCGTATAACCCGTCTTTTGACCGTTTTTGTTAATTTTGCACTTCTTTAGTAAATTACGGGATATTTTGATGATCTTTTTTCACAACGACCATCAAAAAAGTATTGTCAATGCTGCTACATCACTAAATCATGTAAACAGTAGGCCGGTGTGCACCTTTAAAGTTTAAAGATAAATACATTGGGGCCAATTTCATAAAGCTGTTTAGCTAAACAAATTGCTTAATCCAAAATTTGTTTGCTTTATAAAAATGGGTTAATAGTCACAATTGTATATCAACTTGTGTTATTAGCAAGAATAGCAGAACACCAGTCAATTGTGATACACATCACATAAGATTTTGCTAAAAACACATTTTTATAAAGCAAACAAATTTCTGGGGATGTACCCGGGTACCCTGCTCTTGCTGCCCTGCCTGCACCCTGCTGCATGGCCATGTATATAGGCGAACAAGGACAGAACGGACCCGTTTGTCGCTCGAATCTGGTGCTAAGTTTGGTCTTTAAAATTTCTAAAGAAGAAAATCCCGGACCACCCCAGGAATTTCTGGGGATGTACCCGGGTATATGGGTTGAAATTTGTCAAAGTATGAAATAATTTCTATGCACCGTTTTTTTTTAAAGAACGGAAACAACCTGGACCATGCGCTTGTTCGCTTCTGCTCTTGCTGCCCTGCCTGCAGCCTGCTGCATGGCCATGTTATAGGCGAACAAGGACAGAACGGACCCTAAAGAAGAAAATCCCGGACCACCCCAGGAATTTCTGGGGATGTACCCGGGTATATGGGTTGAAATTTGTCAAAGTATGAAATAATTTCTATGCACCCTTTTTTTTTCAAAGAACGGAAACAACCTGGACCATGCGCTTGATCGCTTCTGCTCTTGCTGCACTGCCTGCTGCATGGCCATGTATATAGGCGAACAAGGACAGAACGGACCCTTTTGCCGCTCGAATCTGGTGCTAAGTTTGGTCTTTAAAATTTCTAAAGAAGAAAATCCCGGACCACCCCAAGAATTTTTGGGGATGTACCTGGGTATATGGTTTGAAATTTGTCAAAGTTTGAAATAATTCCTATGCACCATTTTTTTTTAAAGAACGAAAACAACCTGGACCATGCGCTTGCTCGCTTCTGCTCTTGCTGCCCTGCCTGCAGCCTGCTGCATGGCCATGTAGGCGAACAAGGACAGAACGGACCCGTTTGCCGCTCGAATCTGGTGCTAAGTTTGGTCTTTAAAATTTCTAAAGAAGAAAATCCCGGACCACCCCAGGAATTTTTGGGGATGTACCCCGGTATATGGGTTGAAATTTGTCAAAGTTTGAAATAATTCCTATGCACCATTTTTTTTTAAGAACGAAAACAACCTGGACCATGCGCTTGCTCGCTTCTGCTCTTGCTGCCCTGCCTGCACCCTGCTGTATGGCCATGTTGGCGAACAAGGACAGAACGGACCCGTTTGCCGCTCGAATCTGGTGCTAAGTTTGGTCTTTACAATTTCTAAAAAAGAAAATACCGGACCACCCCAGAAATTTCTGGGGATGTACCTGGGTATATGGGTTGACATTTGTCAAAGCTTGAAATAATTCTTATGCACCATTTTTTAAAGAACGGAAACAACTTGGACCATGAGCTTCATGCTCGTTTCTGCTCTTGCTGCACTGCCTGCTGCATGGCCATGTAGGCGAACAAGGACAGAACGGACCCTTTTGCCGCTCGAATCTGGTGCTAAGTTTGGTCTTTACAATTTCTAAAGAAGAAAATCCCGGACCACCCCAGGAATTTCTGGGGATGTACCCGGGTATACAGGTTGCTATTTGTTAAAGTGTGAAATAATTTCTATGCACCGTTTGTTTAAATGGAGACAAATCCTTGGGCCATTCGTTTTTTTTTGCTCACGTACCGCGCTCTTCGCCTATATACAGTCCATACGCGAACAAGGACAGGAACTGGACCCGGGCGTGTGCTTACAATTTCCAAAGAAGAAAGCACCGGACCACCCCAGGAATTTCTGGGGATGTACCCGGGTATATGGGTTGAAATTTGTCAAAGTATGAAATAATTCCTATGGACCGTTTTTTTTTTGAGAACGGAAACAACTTGTATATTGGACCATGCGCTTGATCGCTTCTGCTGTTGCTGCCCTGCATACTGCATGGCTGTGTTCGCGAAAAAGTACAGAACGGACCCGTTTGCTGCTGGGCGAAGGCTCGAATCTGGTGCTATGGATTTGGTGTTTAACATTTCTGAAGAAGAAAATCCGGGACCACCCCAGGAATTTCTAGGGATATACCCCGGTATATGGGTTTGAATTTGTCAAAGTATGAAAGAATTCCTATGCACCATTTTTTAAATAGAGCAAAAGATCTTGGACCATTCGTCTTTGCTCACATATCGCGCTCTTACCGTCCATGTAAACAACGACAGAAACTGGACCAGGGCGGGTGCTTAAAATTTCCAAAGAAGAAAACACCGGACCACCCCAGGAATTTCTGGGGATGTACCCCGGTATATGGGTTAAAATTTGTCAAAGTATGAAATAATTCCTATGCACCGTTTTTTTTTAAAGAACGAAAACAACTTGGGTCATACACTTGCTCGCTTCTCTGCTCTTGCTGCACTGCCTCCTAGGCCCTGCTGCATGGCCATGTAGGCGAACAAGGACAGAACGGACCCGTTTGCCGCTCGAATCTGGTGCTAAGTTTGGTCTTTAAAATTTCTAAAGAAGAAAATCCCGGACCACCCCAAGAATTTTTGGGGATGTACCTGGGTATATGGGTTGAAAATTGTCAAAGTTTGAAATAATTCCTATGCACTGTTTTTTTTTAAAGAACGAAAACAACTTGGGTCATACACTTGCTCGCTTCCCTGCTCTTGCTGCACTGCCTCCTATAGGCCCTGCTGCATGGCCATGTAGGCGAACAAGGACAGAACGGA
Organism: Henricia sp. BOLD:AAB3569; assembly: GCA_037783545.1. Lineage (NCBI taxonomy): Eukaryota > Metazoa > Echinodermata > Asteroidea > Spinulosida > Echinasteridae > Henricia > Henricia sp. BOLD:AAB3569. The sequence continues at coordinate 815,628 of JBBELK010000777.1, read as the reverse complement.
CCCGTTTGCCGCTCGAATCTGGTGCTAAGTTTGGTCTTTACAATTTCTAAAGAAGAAAATACCGGACCACCCCAGGAATTTCTGGGGATGTACCTGGGTATATGGGTTGACATTTGTCAAAGTTTGAAATAATTCTTATGCACCATTTTTTAAAGAACGGAAACAACTTGGACCATGAGCTTCATGCTCGTTTCTGCTCTTGCTGCACTGCCTGCTGCATGGCCATGTAGGCGAACAAGGACAGAACGGACCCTTTTGCCGCTCGAATCTGGTGCTAAGTTTGGTCTTTAAAATTTCTAAAGAAGAAAATCCCGGACCACCCCAGGAATTTCTGGGGATGTACCCGGGTATACAGGTTGCTATTTGTTAAAGTATGAAATAATTTCTATGCACCGTTTGTTTAAATGGAGACAAATCCTTGGGCCATTCGTTTTTTTTTTGCTCACGTACCGCGCTCTTCGCCTATCATCCAGTATACAGCGAACAAGGAGCAGGGGAATCCAAGAGACAAGCGCAGGTCCAGTGATTTTCCGGGTTCTGTTAGAAAGCAAAGAAACGGAGGCCAGTTAGGAATGTGGATTTGTTGAAATTTGTCAAAGTATGAAATAATTCCTATGCTCCGTTTTTTGTTTTAAAGAACGGAAACAACCTGGACCATGCGCTTGCTCGCTTCTGCTCTTGCTGCCCTGCCTGCACGGCCATGTAGGCGAACAAGGACAGAACGGACCCGTTTGCCGCTCGGCGTACGCTTGAATCTGGTGCTCAGTTTGGTGTTTAAAATTTATAAAGAAGAAAATCCCGGACCACCCCAGGAATTTCTGGAGATGTACCAGGGTATATGGGTTGAAATTTGTCAAAGTATCAAATAATTCCTATGCACCGTTTTTTTCTTCAAAGAACGGAAACAACCTGGACCATGCGCTTGCTCGCTTCTGCTCTTGCTGCCCTGCCTGCACGGCCATGTAGGCGAACAAGGACAGAACGGACCCGTTTGCCGCTCGGCGTACGCTTGAATCTGGTGCTCAGTTTGGTGTTTACAATTTATAAAGAAGAAAATCCCGGACCACCCCAGGAATTTCTGGAGATGTACCAGGGTATATGGGTTGAAATTTGTCAAAGTATCAAATAATTCCTATGCACCGTTTTTTTTTTAAAGAACGGAAACAACCTGGACCATGCGCTTGCTCGCTTCTGCTCTTGCTGCCCTGCCTGCACGGCCATGTAGGCGAACAAGGACAGAACGGACCCGTTTGCCGCTCGGCGTACGCTTGAATCTGGTGCTCAGTTTGGTGTTTAAAATTTATAAAGAAGAAAATCCCGGACCACCCCAGGAATTTCTGGGGATGTACCCGGGTATATGGGTTGAAATTTGTCAAAGTATGAAATAATTCCTATGCACGGTTTTTTGTAAAGAACGAAAACAACTTGGGTCATACACTTGCTCGCTTCTCTGCTCTTGCTGCACTGCCTCCTAGGCCCTGCTGCATGGCCATGTAGACAAACAAGGACAGAACGGACCCGTTTGCCGCTCGGCGTATACGCTGGAATCTGGTGCTGGGATTTGTGTTTAAAATTGTTAAAGAAGAAAATCCCGGACCACCCCAGGAATTTCTGGGGATGTACCCCGGTATATGGGTTGAAATTTGTCAAAGTATGAAATAATTTCTATGCACCGTTTTTTTTTTAAAGAACGGAAACAACCTGGACCATGCCCTTGCTCGCTTCTGCTCTTGCTGCCCTGCCTGCACCCTGCTGCATGGCCATATAGGCGAACAAGGACAGAACGGACCCGTTTGCCGCTCGAATCTGGTGCTAAGTTTGATCTTTAAAATTTCTAAAGAAGAAAATCCCGGACCACCCTATCGGAATTTGTGGGGATGTAACCGGGTACACAGGTTGCAATTTGTCAAAGTATGAAATAATTTCCTATGCACCGTTTTTTTTAAAGAACGGAAACAACTTGGACCATGCGCTTGCTCGCTTCTGCTCTTGCTGCCCTGCCTGCGAACAAGGACAGAACAGACCCGTTTGCCGCTCGGCGTACGCTCGAATCTGGTGCTGGGTTTGGTGTTTAAACGTTTCTAAAGAAGAAAATCCCGGACCACCCCAGGAATTTCTGGGGATGTACCCAGTTATATAGGTAGACATTTGTCAAAGTATGAAATAACTCCTATGCACCGTTTTTTAAATGGAGAAAAAGATCTTGGACCATTCGTCTTTGCTCACATGACGCGCTCTTACCGTCCATGTAGTTGTGTACGCGAACAACAACAGAAAGTGGACCCAGGCAGGTGCTTAAATTTTCCAAAGAAGAAAACACCAGACCACCACAGGAATGTCTGGGGATGTACCCAGGTATATGGGTTGAAATTTGTATAAAATGAAATGTTCTATGCACCGGTTTTAAAGAACGGAAACAACTTTGACCATTTGTGCTTTATAGGCTTCCGTAGTTTCGTACGACGTGCGTACGTGTATGCAGCGTACAGCACTTGACGATTGAATCCGGTGATGAATCTGGGGTGGATTGCAATAAAGACAGTTAGGACGTCCTAACTCCTAGGACGTCCTAACTCTGACATCACTAAGACATCATAGATTATTTTGCCTTGCAATAAACATTTGTGTATCCTAACTTGTGTCCTAGGACACATACAATTTAAGACACATAATATGTGTCCTAAGTTATGTCTTTGGAAAAATTGTCTAAATTTCCTGCTAAATTTAGACAAAAGGAGCATTGTGACTAGGATCAAAAGTTTATTTTTTGACAGTTTGTCTTTCTTAAACTCAGTTTCCACTAAAAGGAAATTACGATTCAAGCTGGGCCTATGTTAATTCTGAAAGTTTTCACGATGTTTTTCACGCCACTGTCACGCGTACGTACGGCATCAACAACCGGCAAGTAATGTAGTGCACATGCGCGATGGTATGCAAACACACGAATGCGATTGAAACGAGGCTCACAACAGTAAAGACATACAAGCTTTTATGTCTTAGCTAAGACGTCCTAACTTTTGGATATTGCAAGACACTTTTTAATGCGTCGTAGCTAAGATGTCATAAACTCAGTTAGGACACATGATGTGTCTCAGACTAAAGACGGTTATATTGCAATCCACCCCTGGTGCTCATTTGACGATTGAATATGGTGCTGAATCCGGTGCTAGCTTGACGCTGATGACGCTTTTCTCGGCATATCTTCTCAGCAAAATCAAGCACTGACGTTAATAGCTGAGGTTACCTCGGCTCGAACTTTATCATGTTGTTATCTCTATTATTAGAGATAACCACATGCATGATAAAGTTCGAGCCGAGTTCGAACTTTATCATGTGGTTATCTATCGATAAAGTTCGAGCCGAAGTAACCTCAGCTACACTGACGTCAATTTTTTCTCGAAAGTTGTTTGACACATATGCATATTTTATCTTGCATGCAAATGTGAAAAATTAAGGCTTTCTCACTAAGTAATTGAATAACACAATTCTGCCTTATAGACAAGGTACAAAGTACTACAATCAAAATAGTTCTGAGAAATCTTTAAAATTCACGATAACTTTCACCACCGATCGTCTACTCAGTCTTCAGGCACTAAAAAACAATATTGATTAGGTTTCACTTTCCAAAAGAGGGCGCTTTGAAAGGTACGGGGCTTAAGGAAAGACATGCGTCTTCAATTCGAAATTTACTGCTTAAGAAATTTTAGTCAATGTGGATTACACAATGTAATGCTACTTTCATTAATAATTAGTAATTTTACAAAAAAGTATCTTCACGAAAAGAAATTTAAATACCTCTACACATAAAAAGTAAAGTAAAGTAAAGCTTTGATTGCAGGGCCCAGGGTCATTTGCATAATTAATTGGTGGAGCGTGGTGACCATATGCGGGTATGAAAGGCATAAATATTTAAAATTTGTCTTTAGCCAATCAAGAGCTCTATGAGTAGTGTTTGGACGAGTAATTTGGGGCGAAATGGCACTCGGGCGAAGTGGTTTGGGGCGAAATGGCACTTGGGCGAAATGGTTTTGGGGCGAATTGAATTTTCGTCTCATCAGACGAAAACTAATTGTTTTACTCATTTCTCAAAGACTATAGCACTTCAGACAAAACCAATTCAGGGGAAGTTTTCTACGGTCATCATGTTTATATTGTGTAAGTTTAGGCGTAAATCTGTGAACATTTCTGATTTTCGAGATTAATACCAATGATGTATATATACTGCTTTTAATAACTACACTGAAGGCCTATCGTGAAGAGAGGTCTTACCATCCCCACTGGGGATGCAAATCCATGCCAACACATATGGAGGTCATTATTATTATGTATTAATGGGGTATATGTTCATATAGGATTGACAATTAGAGGTGAATTTAGAAACACGAGAAAATGTTTTAATACCACAAGTCGCCAGTTTGACTCTTTGTAGGGTGTACTAGATATACCAATGCTAAATGCATAATAGTCAACAATAAAAGATAATCTTAGAAGTCTCATAGCGTCTTATTGGGGCAAAAGCAAAATATCCTTCAAGTCTTATCTTTTCCATTCTGTTAAATTTAATGTCACTTTATTTAATTCACCAATTACCACTTGGAAAATAAACCATTCCCGGAAGAGTGCGGAAAATTGTCAAACAGCAGGCGCGCATTTTGAAAACAAAAGTCCCTTGGGCGTACTTATGCTGAGCAAAATATGGCCACTTTCACAAGCTAGATTGTGCAAGGCCATAGGAAAGATTTCCCCCCCACAATTTTCGTGCGCTGCCCGCAGTTGATATCATTTTTCCGGGTGCCCCCTGGGATAACTCATTTCGCGTGGCTCCGGCTCCATTTTCTATCCGCGTCAACAGCAGTGTTTTAAAAAGCTTGACCCGTGTTCTCAGTTTCATAGCGAAAGCCCGGCCATAGTGTTCGTTTTGCATCTTCCGAGGCCTGTTTTGGCGACCACAACCGAAAACATGCTTCTGACGTAATTACTAAATCAGCCAATGATTGACGTCCCTTGCTAACGACGGGGCTGTTCATTGACTGAATCAGTGATTACGTCAGAAACATGTTTCTATTTGTGGTCGCGAAAACATGACCTGGAGGCTTCCCGGTGTGAAGACCGTGTTGGTGTATAAGCTAATGGTGAGCGCTCCATTTTGTGCCTCCGAAAAGACGCAAGTGGTAAACTTTATTTTGTCGAACATTTACATTTTCTCCCAAACTTCGGTCGGCCCATTTAGATTTTTGCGTGTTTTAGGTGAATAGCGTCTAGAGTACTGACGTCCTTCCTTTTACATGCACTTGACCAGACTAAATTTGTGTTGCTATGTGATGCACGGCTGCACACGACAGGTGTTAAGTACACTACAGAATCAATACCGCGTTCACTGGCATAAAGCAACCAGACTGTTGGTTGCTAGGCAATGACATGCACCACGTAGCAACAGTAGCATATGTGCAGTGACTTTTTCAAACTGCACCTCAATTTAAAAGTGAAGTATTTGCCAGCCATGATGCAAATGTTACACGCAACAGGTTAATGGTTCAGCCGATCAAACAAAGACAACAGTTGTTCCTGGGCCACGCTCTTGTCATAATCATGCTAAGTTTATTTCCCATAACAAAATTTGTTTAATCCAAATACTAAAATCAAGAGGCGGATCCAGGGGGGCGTGGGGGCGCACTTCCACCCCCCCCCCCTTTAAAAAAATAAAAACATTGAAAAAACCCCACTATTTTTGCACACTTTTCCTGCTTAAAGTGGTTAAATATTGCCCCAGATCGCACCACAGAGCATCTAGGGTTCATCTAGGGGACGTCAGGGCTTCGCGATCGCGCTACGCGCTCGCTATTTTATTGTCATCAGCATTTCATGCTGAACAATTTCACGCACACCACCACCACCCGCCCCCACCCTTTCAAAATCCTGGATCCGCCTCTGGTTACACATTTATTTGCAATTAAACTCATCCGTCACGTCATCAGCATTAAATGCTTGCCAACATTTGCATATTTACACATTAAAAAAAAACACAGATAAAAATCCATATAAATGTATCAATCCACTTTTTAGCTAAAAATAGATGCTTCTTTATAGTTACACTATACTTGCAATTACATATAAAACTCTGTATATTTGTATACATCGATCTGTGATTTCGTTTTAGGTAATCTGTACAACTTACACAAAATCATTTAGGCCTACATAAACAGTATAAAAGGCAGGGGTAAATAAAGAATACTGTGTAGTTGCCGAAGATGCCATAAAATATACAACAACAACAGAATACAGTGTGGGGCGGTCGGGTTGGCGTAGTGGTTCTTTCCTCGCCTTTCACCTCTGGCGTCCCGGGTTCGAATCCGGGTCGTGCATGTGGATTGGGTTTGCAGTCCGTACTTGACCGCGTGGGTTTTCACCTGGGGATTTCTCTGGGGGTTTTACTCCCACTTTTAAAACCGCAACTCCTTCTTCGTCATCTCAAATTTATAATAAAGTATAGTTGAAGCTAAAACCGTATAGTTGATGGCATAAAGGGCCTTAGTTGCCGAAGATGCCATAAAATTACAACAACAACAGAATACACTGTGGTTTTTAAGTCAAAATCGCAATGTGTAACAGAGGCAGCACTATTATTTTACCACCTTGCCCAAACGACACTTGGAAGTAGCTTAGTACACTTAATTTGCATCGTTTTCTAAAAAGCAACTATATAACATTTCTTTTTGACAGATTTATGCATAGATTATTATCTTTAAAGCAAATTCAAAGCTTTTAAACTTCAGTATATACTCGCACATGTCGTTATATGCAGACATAAAAACATTTTCCAGATAGTGTAATTACGTTTACTTTGTATAGACTTGGCTAATAATTTTACAGTTGGAAACTGCAATTAATATTACATGAGAAGGCAATGTACGAGGTTTCCGTCTATACACCATCTTCCTTTCGCAAGGGTCTTTCCTGCACTCGTACCTCGCTTGGCAAGCGAGGTACGAGTGCAGGAAAGACCCGGCAAGCGAGGTACGAGTGCAGGAAAGACCCTTGCGAAAGGAAGATGTCTATACACCAATCCGGTAATAAGGTCTTCCACTGAATGAACTGTATGTTTTTGTTGTTGCTGAAGCTGCATTTGTTTACTTCGAACAAGTTGCGCGTCTTTGTAGGGTTGTGTGCGCGCGAAGGCGGGCGCGTCGCGTGTACGCAAAGGCGGGCGCGTCGCGTATACGCGAAGGAGGCTCGTTCGTACATGTAATGGATGAGCGCTTTTCATTCTAACAGCAACACAAAACGCACAGCCCATGCACTGGACGCCCCCCCAGCTATGGCGGATATGCAGGGAGGAGATCTTAGTTACCGGATTGGTGTATACGTATCAAAAATTCAATGAAATGAAACTTAAAATTTAATTTAAAACAGTCCATATTAGTAATATCAGGAAGATGGAAACTGTCTTTGCATAATTAGTTTAGCACAAGGACTAAACAGATGAGTATAATGGCCAAAACAACACCCATAGCCCCACCAGTGACCCCAAGCAGAGAAGGTCCGCCCCCTTGCGACGCCTTAGCAACCACAGTACGGGTCTTGGTTGGGTACACGGTGTTGTCCCAGCCATTCATTATGGCTTCCCGTGCCCCTTTCCAGGAGTGTGGTCCGTTCAGCCGGTAGGTGGGCGGGTAGGTTGGTCCGAAGAAGCAGCGAAAGGCAAGGCCTGGGTCATTGAGCAGGAGTTTGGTGAAGTTGGGCCGTACCCCGATCTGGTCCGCTATCTCTTCGCTGTATGGGACTGGGGGACACTGCAAGTTTAAAAGGAATGTCAATGTGTTACATTTCACTTAAAGTTGCACTGCCCGTGTTTGGGCCGATTTGGGCGTACAATTTTTTGTTTAAAGTTAAATAGGTATTTTTCTAGAATAGAAAAAGTTATCAGCTTTCATTGGGTACCAAGAACGTAAAAATCCGTCAAGGATTAATGCCAGTCGATTAAAAACAAGAAATGATTAAAAGGCTGGCAGGTCATTTAATCGACAGGGTTATGACGTAAATGTACATGTGCGCGTACATGTGTACATTGTACACATACTATGTACATATGAGCGTACGCGCCCATGTACAACATGTGAAGCACGTTTCAAGAAAAAGGCTTGTATCTCCAATTCCCGACGTCGGAAATTTAAGTTTTTGATATTTTTCGTTACAGAGACACGTAAGCTTTCTAAATTCGTTCGCTTGTGTAAATTAATTTGTTTAATCCTTTCACCGAAACACGGGCAATGCAACTTTAATGAATCTTTTTGTTTTAGATGGAATGTGTCACAAAAGACATTTCCGTAAAGATTAAAGCTGTTGCCAAAATCTTGGTGTATTTGGGGAAGACCATGCCAATAAATCAATTCCACTGGCGGTGATGTTTGTTGGTCATTGAGGGATTTCGTATGGTGTTTAGAATTCCGCTAAAACCACAGGTAATAATCAATAGAACCCTTCTGCAGAAAATGGTATGTTTTCTTTTATGTTGAATGTTCCCACCAGTCAGACCCACCCTGGGAAATCTGGGCCCCTAGCCAAGCCCATTTATTTGAGAATAACCTCTTGCCGCCCTGCATAATAGAAGCCACGATTTCATGCACATGGCTTGCGTAATGATCACGTGATGTGGGTCATCCGACCGATGACAGCTATCGTTCTCATTGGCTGTCAAATTTCATGAATGGCTAATCGTTTCAACAACAAAAACCGTAAGCCTATGTTTACACAACTTACAAAGATCCGGTGTTTGCCGAATCTCTTGAAGTATCCGTCTTTCCTTCTCTTGACATCTTCCAATCTTTCCTTGATCCCAGGCAGCCTTGCATTACCGAGAAACACCTGTGTGACCCAGCGGGACTGTAGCTCAAATACGGGGCTCTGGGCTCCAGGGCTAGACACGTATCCCACGGCGGCCAACGTGGGGTGGGCTCGGCGTGCCGGCCAGACGTGCATGTGCAGCTCCAAATCAGCAACGTTGTCTAAACGGGAAGATAAAAGATAGTGAGCTTAATTTTGGTGTGAATCCTTTCTTTTATTCCCCCACCAATTTGATTTATTTTGAGTTGTTTTCCCTTACATGGGCCTCCAGTGAGTACGGGGAGGGCGTTAGACAAAGAGTACGATTGGACCCCACAAGATCTTTAAGAGACTACTACGTTAAAGTCTTAAGACTCGTCTACATGAGCCAACATCTGTCATCCAACAAGGACCAACATTTGCCCGGCCGATGATATCGGCCGACCGAAAGTTGGATGGTGTGGACGCCACTCCAGACAATGTCCAACATCATCCGACAAGTTGGGCCATGTAGCTATTGCCCAACTTTTTGGATGAAACGGACCAATAGCAAAGTAGAACGCCTGTCACGTGAAGGCACTATAGCCAACCACAGTCAAGATATTTTGGATCATGTTGGGTCGTGTGGACAAGTGTATCCAACACGGCCAACAAACATGTTTGCTAAATAATTGTACATGGGCCTGTATACAACCAACCTGCAATTATGGAATTATCTTCAAAGAACGGGAATTTGAAATCGTAGCCAGTGGCAAAAATGACAGCATCCAATTCATCGACTCTGGTACCGTCTTGGAAGACTACACCGCCCGGCGTGAAGCGCTCAATTCCCGGCTTGCATCGGAGGGCCCCGCAGATGATGCGGTTCTGAATCTCGTCGTTGACCATGATGTAGCTCTTGAACAGATCCCTCTTGCATCGCAGCCCTAGGTTGTCAATGTTAAAGCGACCCTCAATCAACCGTTTGGCCATCTTGGTGACCACAACTTCGGGGATCTTCGACTTGAAGCGAGAGTTGACGAAGGTGTCGATGGGCACACCTCCGGGTGCGAAGCGACTGACCACCCAGGCTCCGTCACGCATGCTCAGGTATACCTGTCGTGTGTGTACATGAAAAATCAGTATTACGGTTGAGCATCCACGTGCACAACATCGAGAGAGAAGTTTGGTTCTTTGGGAAAACATGAGGACCATGTTATGCCTCAAAGCTCGCTGCATGGCATGAGCCTGATATACCCAGCACGATATGTGGCAAATGGACTCTCCCCTATGGCCTAACGCCCCTATAACCTTAACACACTCTTCCCTTTTGTTGACGCACCAACCCCCCAAAAAACTTAAGGGAATTACTTTGAAATGAATTCCTTTCTCTCACCCCATATTTTAAGTAAACGAATTGTCCAAGCTTTCTTTGTAAAGGCACATAGACGGGGTTTAATAGGGGAGCCATACACGCACCTGATTAGCATTTCGACTTGTGTCAACTGCAACGTCCGCTGCAGAATGTGAGGCACCTACGCGGTAAGACAAAAATAAATACGTAAAGGAAAATAAAACTTATTAGATATATAGTCTGGTTCTTAGATTTGTTTTTGTCCGAACGAATTGTTAAAGCATTTACTTTATTTCAACGACAAAACATCACATTTTGTATTTTAGACATCGGCAACCCCGTGAAAAACGCCGTTTTTATACGGCCTTTTTTTGTGCCATGCCTAGACTTGCCCAGGTCTGCAGTGTGCAGCGCGCCCTCTAGACTATCAAATCTATGGACTGTCAAATCTCCTCTCTTCTGTCTCGGACAGAGGAAACAGAAAAAAACAGATTGGACAGGCCACCGGTACGGTCCGGAGGGCGCACTGTGCGCTGCGCGTTGCAGACCGAGCACGGGAGGTCAGACTTGGGCAAGTCTACGCCTTGAATTATTGGCGGATCGCCAATAATTCGAAATATTGACAGTAATTGTTAGATAACTAAACGTTGGTCGATTTTTCGGTAATATCTCATTTGAAAGCGTATAACTTTTATGTTTCAAAAAAATTATCAATTTTAAAAAACTTTAAATTGTTCGAGGTGCTACACCTAAAACGCACGGACTGTAGCTGATAATTTATTGACACCAAACATGCGTCGCGGCTCAATATTTCACAGGGGGATGAAAATGATTATGCTTCAAAATGTATGTTAAATGTCGTTAAATGTAAACACAATTATTATTTAGTTACCGACAACGAGAACAGTTTTTCCCTCAAACTGTTCTCCGCTCCAAAACTTGTTGCTGTGTAGGATCTGGCCTCGGAAATCGCTCTGCCCAGGGTACTTCGGCGTGCAGGCGGAGTTATACATCCCTGTGCACACGATCACCGCGTCAAATGTTTCCGAGACGGCTTCGCCTCCCGATTTGCCAAGCGTGTCTTGGCGAGATCTAGGTCGGGACGTCACCTCCCACCGCCCCGTGGCGTCATGGTCGGCACTAGGTGCCACTCTAATCACCTCGGTGGCCAGTCGGACGTGCTTATCCAGCCCGAAGTGCCTGACGTAGTCCCGGTAGTATTTGATGAGGTGTCTGGGGGTCAGGTAGGGAGGGTAATCCTTGGGGAAGGGGAAGTCGCTTATTGCCATCATCTCTTTGCTGGAGTTGGTCATGAGGCATTTGTAGATGGTTCCCCCTTCAACTTCCTTAAAACTATTCAGCTCGGGTGTCTGCCAAACTCCTCCTGAAGAAGACACAGGCAGTCAAAGCCATTTTAACATTTTGCAGATGAAATTTTATTACGAAGCCGCATTGCAATCTAGCTGCAATTTGTCCTCATGACATATTAAAGTTATATTGTCCGTGGTTCTCAGCAAAATCGATTTTTGTTTTCTCCGAACGAAATTTTAAAGAATTTACTTTATTTTAACGAAAAAAATATCCGATATATTTTAAACATTGCTTGCCAACCCTGTGAAAAACGACGTTTTTATAGGGCCGTTTACTTTTTGCGCCTTGCCGTGAGTTGAATTGGCGGACCGCCAAAAATTTAAAATATTGTCAGTAAATGTTCGATAACTAACAATTAAAACGTTGGTCGATTGTTTTCGTTGATGTCTCATTTGAAAGCGGATAACCTTTATGTTTCCAGAAAAATATCAATTAAAAAAACAATTCTTCTTCGAGGTGCCACACCCGAAACGCACAGACAGAACATCTTTAAAAAGGAATTTTTTGGTCATATTTGTTTTGAACGTCGATGGGACGTTCTGTGGATGTTTGAATCTTGAAGCACGTTTTTTAATAACGTTGGGAGAAAGTTCGTTTTTGGTCACGTTCATTTTGAACGTCGAGGCGACGTTCTGCGGACATTAACATTTAAGGCCCTGTCACAAGAAACCGAATCGCAAGAACGTTCGTAAACCTTATTGAAAAATTAATATTTTTCTAGTACGGTGGAGAACGGACATAAAATGCAATTCATCAACTTTCTCATACCGCCCCAGTACCGTTCTGTTTCCGTACCAGTACCGTATACAGCATGAAATGGTCAATTTGATCCAGAATCTAGCAATTTTGTCCGAGCCGAGACAGTACTGTTGACGAATTCACCGTTGCTAAACCTAACCATTACCGTTCTAAGACCGTTCTAAGACCGAACACACGAATCAATACCGTTCTATAAACTGTTGCGCACCGCACATAACTTACCAAAACCTTACCAACACCTTACCAATACCGAACGCATACCGACCGGCAACCGTCGGAAACGGGTGGCTAGCGAGTGTATAAATAAGCGTCTCCGTTCAAATTAAAATCATTACAGTTCCGGATATCGACGAGAACACTACGAGAACACTACTAAATCATTCTCCAGATTCAAGATGGGCAAAAGAGGACGCCGTGCTGGTGACCGTGGTGCTGCTAGTCGTGGTGCCGGTGGTCGTGACGCTGGTGGTCGTTGTGAATATCCTGCCCCTGAAGCTGCAGATTTAATAACAGCTGATGTCCACGATGTCCTCCCTCCCCGTGGTGGTCGTCGTGCTGGTCGTGGTGCTGCTGCTCGTGGTAGAGGTCGTGTTATTGCTGCTCGTGGTCGTGGTAGGGGTGCTGTTGGCCATGATGATCCTGCCATTCACGGGGGGACTAGCAGCAGCAGCAGTTCTCCAGCAAGAGAAGAGGAGGTGGTTCAGGGCAGCAATGGCTTGGATTCTCGCGGCATCTTCTGCAGGGTTCATCTTGGAATTCTAGTGGGATCTGGATCTGAACTGAGCTTCTCATCACAATTTAGTCATATTTATACTACATGTGTGTCATGCACGGATTGTTCGGAGAACGGTCGTGATTAGTGCGTGATAGGCGGTAGATACACGGTAGTAATAAGTTTACGACGTTGTAAGGAACGGAGCGAACGGGGAAGGTATTAGACCGGCAGCCCAGAGGGTTTTGGTTAAACGAACGAGGTACCAACAACCGAGGGCAGGAACATTTAGGAAGTGACCTAGTATTTGCAGATCTGGGCGTCTGCCGGGGTCCATCTGCTGCGTTTGACCCCTGGGGACCCCCAAAGGGGGCCAAAAATTGCGCTGGATCAAACATTCGAGGTACCACATGAAACTAAGTTTAGATGAAAGAGCACATCTCCCAGGGTAGGGAATGGCCCTTGCCAGACGAATTTTCTGCTGCAAAGTCCCGCCAGACGCCCGCCAAAATATCATTCCATAAAATAAATGCAAGATACAACGGCCGTCGACAAACTCGTCCATTTGTTTTGAACGGGAAGCTTTGACAGATGGCTGTTCTGTGTTTGATCCGGCGTAAATCTGGAAGCGCTGTACAGTGATTGACTATGTTGAGTGGAGTACTGGGTTGGCACAAAAATTTGACACAGTATCCTACCAAAATAATAACTCTTAATTAAGCTTTTGTCCATTTGTTTGCGAATTCACTGAAGAAGAGGCAAGAACCGGGTGAGATTATGTACAGCGCAAGATTTTCTTGATTGGTCACCATGGGTTACAATGTATGTAGACAGAGACGTTAGTACCTAAATACTCACTGTAGGCTACGTGTAATAAAGTGTAAATTAAAGTGACTAAACTGTATAATGTTCCACCTTCAAAACTTGCATCGGCGAAACTGACCACTGCTATAGGGCCTATCCAGTATCCAAATATGATGAGCGCGGATTCTTGAACATTGAGCCTTTTCGCGCGAAAACAAAATGACGCGCGTCGCTGTGAGAAAAAGCGACATGAACAGAATAATGTAAGACACAAAATCAAGTTGTTTATGTGGTTATCAGCGCTCCAAACCCCTTTCTGTGAAAGCGACGCGCGTCGAATTTACACACAAAAAGGCTGTGTGTGAATATCCACCCTCAGTATTTATATTGTCCGTCTGAACATGCCTATAAAATTAGATGAATTGGAGATGCACACTGAATTTTGTCGCATGTTCTGTATGCAAATTTGACGCACGTTGCTTGACGAAAATGCGGCATGGAAGGAATTTGGAGTGCGGCAGGGAATGAATTACAAAAGTCATGTAGATGAATTGGATCCATGCACACTAAACTTTATTCACGCGTTCTGCATGCATATTAATTTTGACGCGCGCTGCTTGAAGAAAATACGGCCAGGAATTTGGAGTGAAGTGACGCACAAGAATGTCCTGTTATTCTGGGATTTTCAGTGAGTCGGATCATACCAAATTCTCTGCGTGTAGCATTTTGTCGCGGTGACGCGCGTCAAATTTCCCGGCCCACATAACCGGAAAGGTTTGCGCTGAAACTTCGGGGCGGTCTGACCGTACACGAACCGGGACAAATCAAAATTGTTTGTTACATTTTTCTGCATTATCCGATGGTTTGGTAATCCGGTGTTTGGCCGGTAAATCGCAAAGGTAAATCATAGATCGGCGGGGTTTATATTGTGTGGATTTACACTGAGCCTTGAATTGAAACGCGTCTCTGCACTGAAAATCACAGAATTACACAAAAATGTGCCTATAGCACAGAATTTATTTACTTTTGTAAAATGAGTTACCAGCCAATTATTAGCCTATATGGCAAAGTGGGTTTTTAGAAACAGTAGCAAAATAATTTTAAAAAAACATCACATACGATTTTGGCTGGCGGGCCATTTTAGCAAAATAAAGCAAATACATTTTGTGCTCAGCAAAATTTGTGCTAAACAGCGCCATGAAATTGGCTCCTAGTCACCAAAAAGTATACGATATGGGTCAAACGTCAGATGTCGCACAACTTTGACGTGCAAAGATTCATTTAAAAACATGCGTGTATATTTCGGGACGCGCCTCGTTAGCTAGTTCGCGCCGCATTAGACGCACATGTATCTCTAGCTCTGTTTACAACACTCCCAGATTTACACCGGATGAAACACAGAACAGCCGTCTGCCAAAGCTACCCGTTCAAAACAAATGGACGCGTTTGTGGACGGCCGTTGTATCTTGCATTTATTTTATGGAATGAGATTTTGGCGGGCGTCTGGCGAGACCTTTGCAGCAGAAAATTCGTCTGGCAAGGGCCATTCCGTACTCTGGGTGATGTGCTCTTTCATCTAAACTTAGTTTCATGTGGTACCTCGAATGTTTGATCCAGCGCAATTTTTGGCCCCCTTTGGGGGTCCCCAGGGGTCAAACGCAGCAGATGGACCCCGGCAGACGCCCAGATCTGCAAATACTAGGTCACTTCCTAAATGTTCCTGCCCTCGGTTGTTGGTACCTCGTTCGTTTAACCAAAACCCTCTGGGCTGCCGGTCTATATAGGTGAAGTGCGGTATCGGCTCTGTATCAGAACGCTATCCAATCGTTCGTGATCCGGTACTGGTACGCTGATATCAAACCTTGCCGTATCAGTAACGGCTTATAAACGGCAAAACAGATCCAATACCGAGCTGATAGCGTGCAAGTAACGACCCGTTAACGTGCTCCAGTTCGGTGGCAATTTTTGAACATGTTTAAAACTTTTTTTCAGCAATTCTGTGCTGTCCTTATAACCCCGAGACAGCCAGTGTCAATAACTTATCAGTAACGATAGAGAAACGACCACTTACCGATCACTCCTTATCAATACCGATTCCACATAAATCAGTACGGTACATGAACGGTAATGCAATTCGGTTTCTTGTGACAGGGCCTTTATCGCTGCAGTGTAACGTTCTAGGAACGTTCTGAGAACGTTGTTAACAAAGTAAATCGCGCGAGGATAATTTTCCGTAAATTTCACGGGAAAATGCCTTTGATTTAAGATTTACGTCGTAACCACGCACTGCCTGATTTCAAATGTATATACTTTTGTATATAAAGCCCATCTATAGTCTAAAAAAGTAATATTTTCAAGACATAATAGAAAAATTTGGTTTCCAATGTTCACCAACCGTGACTTCATATGAAGGAAATTCAAGGAGCATATATATCAAGCGTCGTAATGTACCCAGTAGGAGGAAGTGACTGATGGTATCAAGAGCCGGAACTTCAGGTAAGCAATTAGTCAATATGTAATTACACATTGAGAATATTCCGATTACGTCATGATTACGTCATAAGAAAGGTTTATTATAAATAAAGCTGTCATAATAAACGTGTTGTAAGTACAATTTACACGTTCTCTCAAAGTTCCGCGAACGTTCGGGGGACATTAATTAGGCACTTTAAATACGTCTTATGTACGTCGCATACTAACGTCTTTAAAACGTCCAAAAGTGTCCACAAAATAACGTCCAAAAAACATTTTGTTAAAAGTTCGGAAAACGTACCAGACACTTTCAAAAAACGTTATAAAACGTTTTATGTACGTTGTTTTTACGTCCACAGAAACAAAATACGTTCTGAAAGTACGTTCTGAAAACGTTCTGAAAACATCGTAAACTAACGTTTTGAAAACGTGTAAAAGTGTCCACAAAATAACGTCCAAAAAACATTTTTGCCAACGTTTAGAAAACGTAAGAGACACTTTTGAAAAACGTTTTTACACGTTTTTAAAACGTTTTATTGTTTGCTGGGTAGTTATCGCCTACTCACCGATTTTGTCATTTCGTTCGAAGCAGACCGGTTCCAAGCCACACTCGAGGCAAGATTTAACAGACATCAACCCGGCGACACCCGCTCCGATTACCGCTACTCGCTTTACGTTCATTGGTGACATGGTAGTGTATTACACTATTGCTATATATACACAAACTGAAAAGAAATGTAACTATACAAGTCTTGTCTAATTAGAGACAAATGTTTAATTGCCATAGACCCCAGTTATCGTGATCCCAGGACGATTGTTTTTATCCACAAAATAATGTACAAATATTATACAAATATTGACTGCAATGAGGGGCATGGTTAAGATTATAGGCCCAAGGTCATGTTACAAACCGCAAGGTCAGAGGTGGCCCAGAAGTGCCTGTGTACGTGCGCGCAAGAGTAGGGGCGTTCGAGACGCTTACACCGGGTAACGGGGGGTTTACACCGGGGAGGCCCCCAGAAGATGCAAAACGAACGACACAGGGTCTCGCTTTGAATTCTGGGAACACGTGGTCAAAGGTTGTTGCCGGGTGGGTCTTTATAAACGCCGTTATCGTTTGACGCAGGATGAAAAATAAAGCCGGCGCCACGCAAAAATAGTAGTCCTAATAAAGTACCGAAATAAACTTCGATCGTCAATGCCCACAGACATCTACTGATTCAGCAAAATGTATTCACAGCCCTATTCCCTCCTATTTTGTGTCATAAATAAGTGTTTTTCTTCGTACTCGTACTTCGTGTTTTTCTTCGTCGCGATACCAAACTGTCCGCCATGTTTTACTACTCGCGGTTACTAGGTGACGTCATTACACCTTACTTTACACCACAGACCCGCCCGCGAGCTCGGGCAGTGGTGGCTGCCACAGGGGCAGACTCGTGTAGCACGTGAGGCTAAAAGAACGCTCTAGTGTAAGTTGGTGTTACCCGGTGCCAGCATCTCGAACGCCCCTTACGTGGGGTGCTGAGGGGTACCCGAAATGCGCGTTTTTCATTGGCTGTTGATTCCACACAGGAGAGTATAAGGACAGGTAACGGGCGCTTCATCCTGATCTGTGATTGGTCGTCTTTGCGCGTGCGCATTGTGTTTTTTATATTTAAAAATTGGCCAAGCCCTTTGCTTTAGGCAATGTACAATGGACGAAAGTCAACGTAACAGCAACCGACATGTTCATGCAAGGAAAGCCTCGCTGTTTTGCCAATATGGCGAAACCGTGCAAGTGGTGAATATAATGAAAACTAACGACCCCGAGGTGTTGGATGATTGGCACTATCCCCCGAGGCGTAAGCCGTGGGAGATATAGTGCCAATCATCCAACACCGAGGGGTCATTAGTTTTCATTATAAAATGTAGTGAGGTCATAACAAAGAAAAACTTTACCAATGCAGCAAATACCGACTCTCAATCGTTCATGCAGGTTAGATCCTTGTCTGCAAAAATCATTCTCCTAAAATCGGCAGTACGCTACATGCGTATTTATAAGAAAATTTACCGAACGGATGTATATTTTTATGGCTGAGCTCATAGCCAGCATATTAGTTCTTGCAACCGCGTTGCCAGGCAAAGTCAATCATATAGTTGCTTTTGTGTTGTATCCCTGAACAACGCCCAGGATATGTACGTTGTTCATGGCCAAGTGATTCTTTTGTTGTTTTCGTTGAACAGGTTAAAATAGTATAGGGCCTATATAGTATTATTAATTTATAACCCGGACATGTAGGCTATATGAATGGAGAGCATTAATGTTGCGTAAAGACTTCGGTATCCGTTTTACTTGCGAGATGGCCTTAAAGCAGGTTGTGTGCACGTAAGCCTTAGAGCCCACTCACTGAGATTAAAGGCCGACTCTCGTCGTCCTACTGAAGCCGTGTGCTACGAAATTATAGCCATATTTTGCGTGTAACTTTAGCAGGCTGGCACCTCGAGTTCCTCCCTTTCAAATCCGGGAGGTGCAGTTTAGAAAGTCCCCACTGACTGTGCTGTTGTTTTTACGTGGTGCACGCTAATGCTGAGCAACCAACAGTCTGCCATTCTCTCCCACCGTGAACACGGTATTGATTTTGTATACTTCACACCTGCCGCGAGCACCCGGTCACATTACATAGCAACAAAAATTTAGCCTGGTCATCTGCATGTATACCAATTAAGCATGTGAAAGGAAGTATGTCAGTACATTAGACGCTATTCATGTGAAACACGCAAAAGGCTAAAATCTGACATTTTTGTTTAAATCTGTTGGTAAATGACAAACTGTCATTTAGGATAAAAAAGTTAGACATGTGTTTGACAAGTGTAAAGTCTTGGCTAAAGACTAATGCAAGAAGGCCGATGTGGTATTTTGTGCAGCCCGCAGGGCCCAGGGTTGGTTTAATCAAGACTTAAGAGATGTTCCTTTAGCAAGCAAATTTCTCCAAAATTTGAGTTTACCCCCCGATCTGATATTTTACCCACTTACCCAATATCAATATTTCGAAGAGTACTCGTCGATATCTGATGGCTAATCTCGTTTAAATCAATTATAATCTACTGTGCGAAAAGTAACAATATATTTTATGGGTCAGTGACGTGTATGGATGACCACCTCTTGTGGCAAGGCTTGAAATGCATTTTCGGGGAATAAAATCTGGACAAGGTCCTTTAATGCACCCACATTTGTCTATATTTATTCGGGACAGTCCCAAGAGTACAAACAAACGAATCCAGAACAATACCGCGGTACTAATTAAGATAGGTGGGACTATATACGACACACATTGTTGGTACGGCCGTACCTTGCCCTTTGAGTTAAAGCAATCGAATCAGGCAAAAGCTTTTGTATAAAACACAATGGACATTTGGCAAACCCGGATCCTTTTCGTACTTTGTAACTCTGTATCCGCAACCAGACAATCTAGGGCCACCCCCGTAAAAAGAATTTATTGGAAATTAATTTAGGGATTAAAAGTGCATTAACGTCCGGTATTGAGTGGTTTAATTGTTCTCTCGAGCAAAGAGTTTTCGCGACCATGACCAGATAATGCTTGTGACGTTGCCGTAGATTTGACCAATAGTAGTGAGGTTTCGGTCGCACTTTTCGTTATGCCACATTTGACCGAGTGACTCCAACCACCCCCCCCCCCCCCATACCTCAACACACACACACACACACACACACACACTTCCCCTTTTGTTAACGTACAACCCCCCCTCCCCCTAAAACCTTAGATGTTTTACACACAATAGGGGAACAATGGAAAGGGGGAGTCACTCCGTCTCATATCTTGCAACATAATGCTTTTCGTGTATTTTGCGCCATCAGTATGTTCGTAATCGTGGCATTTACACATCTTTTCAGTGTAGTTTTGTCGTCAACACGTATGGCAACGCCTACTGAAAAATAGATAGCGAAAGGTACAGATTTGGGGATTTTGCTATAGCCTAATCGTAGTCGTAATCACAATTAATTACCCGTGCACGCCGAAACATAAGTATAGGCTACCATAAGTGGGCTAAACGCTTATCACCGGATCCACTTTTTTGGACATTGGTGTTAATTGCCTGTCTTTTGGTAACTCACATACATATGCCACTACATGTATATACTGATGCTATAACATATAGGGGATACCTATAGGCCTATATAAGAATATTTAGTTTGACTAACAGTTACACTTTTAGGTTAGAACACGGTACGATACAGTTACAATCAGCATTTTGCGTGTTTCGCATGAATATCGTCAGGTGTACGTACTTCCTTTTACATGCACACTTAGTATTCACTTGATCAGACAAAATTTGTGTTGCTATGTGGTGCACGCGGCAGGTGTGAAGTACAGAATCAACACCGTGTTCACCGCAGGAGAGAGTGACATACAGCAACCAGACTATTGGTCGCTAGTCAATGGTGTGCACCACGTAGCAACAACAGCGTAGTATGTGACTGTCTATACTGCGTTTACATTTGAAAGTGAAGAATTAGGGGCGCTAGCGGCCAGCCATAAATGTTACTCGCAAAAGGCGAATTGGTGCATTAGTCCTACTGAAACCGAATCAAGCCACAAACAAAGCAAGGGTAGAAATTAGCCCCATTATATGAAATTCAGATGGCGCAGAACAAGCCAAAGTCTGTAGCTGTCGGCAGTCATGGTAGTCTAGGAGTGATCAGCGAGGCAAGCGGAAAGCGGCTTCTTAACGGCCGTGTTTTGGGGCGGCAGCCGGCCGCCGAGGTCCGGTGTGTCACGGTGGACTACGAGACCAACTGGGAAGAGCTGTCACGGCGGAATCCCTGGCTTGAAACTGAGGTAAATAAGCATCATGTGTATGTCACAAAATTGAGATGAATCTCAAAGGATAAATGTTGTTTTTAATTTTATAACATCTTCGGCATTACTTCAGCTTTAAACTTTGCTCAATTATCAAAAGAGAACGAAGAACTGAAGGAGATACAGTTTTAAAAGTGGGAAGAAAACCCCAGGGGGAACCCACGCGGTCAAGTATACAGGAATGCAAACCCAATTCACATAATACACGCCCAGGATTCCCAGGAATTGAATCTGGGACGCCGGGAAACTGAGGAACCACTGTACGCCAACCCGACCACCCAAAAAATACAAATGTGTGTTGATTTTCAATGAATTATACACTTGATTCATTGTGTTCATTTTTATTTTTGAGAAATAAGACGTTGGGCGTTCTTAACTGTAATTCCTGCTTCCTTGCCTGGGATGATAAGAGCACATACAATACTTTGATTTAACTGACCGCTGAGCATTTAAGTGTCCACGGACATTTAAAACTGTTTAAAGACAGATTACATGATTGGAAAACTTTTAAAAACAGGGCAACAGCATTTAATAAACTGCCTTGTGGAAATTTCAACCACATAAATGCAACACATGTAATGATTCAAAAAAGAGAAAACCTCAAAAATCCATGCATGGTTTTTGCGTTGAACGAATGTGCAATTTCTTTCACAAAGGCATCTGCAGGCATCTAAATTCGCGCGCACGTAATTTCGCGCGCTGACGCTTTCTCGGCGTATCTTCTCAACAAAATCACGCACTGACGTCATATTTTTCTTGAAAGTTGTTTGTCACATCATTCAATTTGCATGCAAATGTGAAAAATTAAGGTTTTCTCAGTAAGTAATTGAATAACTGTTAATTTAGGGTACACAATTCTACCTTACAAGGTACAAAATACTACAATCAAAATGGTTCTGAGAAATCTTTAAAATTCACGAAAACGTTCACCGCCGATCGTCTACTCAGCCTCCAGGCACTAAGACATTTTTAAGCTTTTTAATTTTTTTGATTCAATGTGGATTCCAGCCTAGCGCGTGAAGTCAGGATTCAGATCAAGTTATTTCGGTAACCAGACTATTTTGCAGTTGGCTACAACTCACCGCGCGATGGCGCACTTTTGCTGCATGCAAATTCTTCACGGATTCACACCATTTCATAGCCCTTGGACAAGGCTAGTCAGAAGACAGCTTGACTGCACGTGACTTCTCAGTGGTCACGTGATCAAACAAAATGGCAGCCCCCAGCAAGTTGGGAAAAGGTTTGCAGAAACTAAGCAGATTATGATAACCGGAATTATTATTATTATTATTATTATTTCTTTCTGGTATTCATACCAAGGATTCCTCAATAGTGCTCATTGCACTGTCACTCGCAAGCGTGAGGAAACCCATGAAGAATTCTAATTATAATTAGAAATGGCCAGAGACACCGGGGATGATCCCCCTTGCTCTTTACGAAAGAATGCTCTGGGATCTTTAGAGTGCGTTTCCATTACCTAACACACTGGACCAACGGCTTTACATCCCTTCCGAAGGATGGAGCAAGTGTGGTTGAGTGCCTTGCCCAAGGGCACAGGTACCATAGCCGTGGGGAGGTTCGAACCTGCAACCCCAAGTTTTCACCTATGATTGCGAGTCAATGACCTAAACCGCTCGGCCACGGTACCCCACGCGGGCAAAGAAGTTGAAAGTTCCTGTTCTCTATGACTCCAAAACAAAAAAGTACGGGTGATGCTTGGGGCTGATTGGCTGGATTTAATAGTAGGGCAGGGCTGCAGGTGGATGGAGCTCACGGGCGGGGCTGACAGGGCGAGGCTGATGGGCGGGGCTGATGGGTGGAACTTTTGGGCGGGGCTAATGGGCGGGGCTGATGGGTGGGGCTGACGGGCAGGGCTCATAGGCGGGGCTGGTGGTACAATTCTGTTTTTTGGCCATGTAGCAACCCAACTATCCATCAGTGCAGCACCGTCCAGTCTGTGTGCCGAAAAAGAGGGTCAAACCTCCATTTTTAAAGAAACCATATCTTTTCTATATTAAAAGGTATGGATTTGATTCCAACATCAACAAATAGAGTTTTCAAAGGGCTTTTTAATGATACCAAACTTGTTAGCTTTCATAAAAGGACAAAATAACTTGTGATAGGGCCTATTAGGAGATCGGTGTCAAATCAAAATTTACAGACAGGAAGTGGTCAAATTTTAATGTAAAACATGCCATAACTCAATAATGGTTTGAGATATGAAGCTGATTCAAACACCGTTGCATTTCTCTTGGAACGAGCTTTCCATTGATACCATATTTGTTATGATTTGGGTGAAGAATCTAAAATCCACCGAACTCCCTAATGACATGCCAACCCCAAACATTGTTGTCCACAATAAAACATGCCAAATCTGTGGCAAACTCACGCAAATGAATTTGTCCCTTGGCTCTGATATTTGCTCAATTCGTGCACTCGCCCCAACATTCAAATATTCCGAAGAATAATCATCGATCTCATGTCTAGTTTTGGGGAAATAGGCCTAACAGTAGTGGGGCTAGCTAAGATAATCTCAGCTCTTGCTTTATCATTTTTCATTGGGATGTGGTCTTTTCAGCAGTAGAGCTGAGAAGCTTTAAGAACATGAACACGCTATCACAAAACAAATGTGTCATTTTCTAACCCTGACACACTAATCCCCCCTAAAACTCACCCCAACCTTGTCAGGCATAACCACTATGCAGGTCCTTGAGGGAAATAACCAGCCACGATGAATATTTTTCCAACAATTCCAGCGAAACAAACCGGTATGCTCACAGCCTAGCTGTTGTCTGGTTGTATGTTACCAGACGTGATCTAAAAATTAGATCACGTCTGGTAACCAATGCGCATTGGTATTCCTTTGTACACAGACTAGGCAGATAGACCTTTTGAACACAACATACAACCAGACAACAGCTAGGCTGTGAGCATACCGGTTTGTTTCGCCGGAATTGTTGGAAAAATATTTATCGTGGCTGGTTATTTCCCTCAAGGACCTGTGTAGTGGTTATGCCTGACAAGGTTTGGGTGAGTTTTAGGGGGGATTAGTGTGTCACGGTGAGAAAATGACACATTTGTTTTGTGATAGCGTGTTCATGTTCTTAAAGCTTCTCAGCTCTACTGCTGAAAAGACCACATCCCAATGAAAAATGATAAAGCAAGAGCTGAGATTATCTTAGCTATAGTGGGGCAAAATCTAGACCCTCCGTAAGATAAAAATTAAAATACAGGCTGCCGGCTGTTTGCCCCAAAATCAAATAGAGGTCAACACTAGACTGGTTCACTGTCCTCATATTTACTTCCCTTTCATTATGCAATACGTTATGCAATAATTTACAGAAAGTCTAAAAAAAGGGAAAAATACCGTACACATTCGCCACTATTTTGCAACTTTTTTTTACAAAGCCCAACGATGTCTACTCTCTTTCTCTCTCTCTTCCCACCGCATAAGGCCGTGTACGGTATTTTTTTCTCCAAAAAAATGCACAGTGAGAGGAATAAAAGTTAGAAAAAGATACCATACGTATAGATATGCTAGTTAAGACTCCATGCACCGAGTCCATGGCGCATGACATAAAAATTCAAAGTGTTTTCTTATTGCTAAAATCATGTTTCCTATCCAAATTTACCTAAATTCTGGGGCATTATTTGCATGTCATATTAGGAAAAATTACTGGCAAACGTGTATAGACCTTATCGCAAATACCGCTTGGGCGAGTTTGCACAAAGGCACAACTGTATTGTGGGAAGGAAAACGGGGCAAAGTCTGCCCCGAAAACCTTCCCACAATACATTGCTGCTTTTGTGAAAACGTACCCAAGCGGTATTTGCGATAAGGTCTATGGTATTTATACCAAAAGTTATTTATCTGTTTATTTATCTGTTTGATTGTTTCACACCACCATTTTGTTCTGTTCAGCCCAGATTGGTGGTTAAGCCAGATCAGTCCATTAAGCGTCGAAAGCAGCTGGGCTTAATCAAGCTGAATGTGGACTTTGAGTCTGCGAAACGTTGGATCCAGGAGAAGTTGGGATCTCGTATTGAGGTAAAAACTTTACAAACTATAACAGTGTTGATTGAAAGAATTCCGTTTACTGGTCGCCACTTATTCTCCTTATAATGACTTAAATAACCACCAAAATGTGTTAATATTTTATTGGGAATGATTTTAGGAGTGAAAAACACTGACAATTTTCCTTGAAAATACTTAAACATTTTCTGCCCAGTCCTATATAGAATTTAACACACAGCGTCTCAGTGGCAAACTGGCAACCAGTGAAAGGAAAATTTACCTTCCTTTTTTTGTAAGACAATATAATTGATGCAACTTATCTTTTGAACAACCTGTGGTTTTCCTACTCTTGAATGATAATTCAAGAGGTGCAAAGGGACCTCAGACATACACAATTTCCTTGACAATGGCGGATGCCAAGTCAAAAGTGGCAAATTCTAAAATTTAGGTTTTTTTTTCGTATAGCTTTTAAATCTCGCCCTCTTGGACAAAACTGATGAAACTCACTCAAAATAAATTGTCAGACCTTGTTTACATGATGTGAACATTTAGTTTAAATCCGTTGGAAAATGACAAAGTTATTTAAGATTAAAAGTAGGACATGTTTTTCTTGACACGTAGTAGAGTTACGGTACAAACTTACAGTATCTCGTCTTTGTAATAAAATTGTATCTATGGTAATGGAATTTCAGGTTGACAGTGTTGAGGGAACTCTGAAGCAGTTTTTGATTGAGCCGTTCCTCCCCCACAAGCAAAATGAAGAGTTCTACGTGTGCATCCTCCCAGACACAGTATACCAAGATGTGGTGCTGTTCCATCATGAAGGAGGGGTGGACGTGGGAAACGTGGATCAAAAGGTAACAAATACACAAACAAATCTCAAAAAATCAACTTAAAATGTTTGAATAATTGTGGTACATTTGGCAAGGGCCTGTACCACCATTCAACATTAATACAAAGCTTGGATGCTGATAATGGCTATCGCCTTGCGGCTCATTATCAGCATCCAGGCCCCGAGCTGGTTTTAAACGTATGTTTTAGACCCACTTTTATTCCCTAATTTAAGACAATATAGGTATAGGTACAGTAGAAATGTTTTATGGACTGAAAAGATGTTTCGCATCCACATTGATTGTTTAATCTCTGCACTGTTTAATCATCGTTGTATTGATTTTGTATTGATCTTGTACACCCAGGCTCTTCGCCTATCGATTGGTTTGACAGAGGTGGTCAGCGAGCAGGCAATTCAAAGTCAACTGCTGAACAATGTTTCGGATGAAAAGAAAGAGTAAGTCACTAAAGTCAGTAGCGGCATAGAGCAAGTTCAATTAACGATTATAGTTCAGCTATTTGCAACCGAACGCAGTCTAGTCAACGGCGGTTAGTCGTGTCTGGTCAACCGTTTGGAACCAGCCCACAGGGCTTGATCATGCTGGTCATTGATACCCATCAGGAAAGTGTAAGTGTCCTTTATTAAATGGAACATTTGATGGATTTTTAATTTTTTAATTTTTTATTTTACAGAATGTTGGCCAATTTCATCCAGTCCCTGGTTCTTTGTTTCCGAGAACTCCACTTCACATATCTGGAGATCAACCCACTTGGTATGTTATTTAAAGTGTTGTTAATATGTTTATTAGTGTCCATGTTAATTGGAGGTGTGCTGAACTTCGGCCAGGTTCGATCACAAACCAAATTTCTCTTAGCCGGGAAACCCACTCAAGGGACCTGCATTATTATTACCCCTGATCATAGGGCTCCATTAAATCACTCCATATACCATCTCAGCTCCCTACTGAAAATTTGCTTTTTTTGTTTTTTTGCTCACAATAATTTCTGTCAAATTTTGAGACAAATCTCTATTTTGTTTTGTACAGTTGTGACCGAGTCTGAAATTCACATCTTGGATGTTGCTGCCAAAGTGGACCTTAAGGCAGCGCCTCTATGCAAGGAACAGTGGGGTCTGCTGCAGTTTGCTCCATCGCTGTGTAGAGACCTGCATCCTGCGGTTTGTATTTCACTGCAGTTTCATGAGAAGTTGCCATAGCTTGCAATTTTTCCCCAGAAAATTGTGAAAGCATATAAAACGAGTTAGATGGAATATACCTTGTTACCAAGGTTTGCTCACATTCACCAAGATGTTAACCACTTGACGCCGGAGGACGTGTAAACACGTTCTGGCAATATATAGTCTCAGGGGCGGTTGACAAGTTAAAACATCAGCATGGTCATATTTAAATCCAAATTCCAAAAAGTGTTATCGTTCGTATGACATCACAACATACCAGTTTTATTTGAAAATTGGTACAATTACTTATAGTGGGATTGATTTTAATTTTTTGTGTTCTGGAATACGATTTAGGAACGCTATGCGAAGGAACTTTCGGCCAACACACCCGCCGAAATGAATCTGACCCTCTTGAACAAATCGGGACGCATCTGGAGTATCATATTTGGTGGTGGATCTTCGCTTGTTCTTTGGTAAGATTTAAGTAAATTTAATTACATGTAAGTATCAAATTGTTGCCTTTTCCTTGGGTTTTACTTTAGCCCATAGGCTGGTTGTTAAATGGGGATAGGAGTTGTACATATTTTCTCTTTACAAGGACCAATGGCGTCGTATTCAGAAGCTAGAATGCCATGGAGAGAAACAATGACGTCATGAAGTACACCCTAAAATAATAATGAGCATACATAAAGCTTCAGATGAGGAGTTTGTTCGACTCTGTACTATCCATTGAAAAAACTCATTGTTCTCCTAGTATAGCTTTAAAGGCAGTATACATCATTGGTAATCTCGAAAATCAGAAATGTTCACAGATTTACGCCTAACTCACACAATCTAAACATGACGACCGTAGAAAACTTCCCCTGAAATGGTTTTGTCTGAAGTGCTATAGTTTTTGAGAAATGAGTAAAAAAATTAGTTTCCTTCTCATGAGATGAAAATTCAATTCGCCCCAAAACCACTTCGCCCGAGTGCCATTTCGCCCCGAATTGCTTCGTCCAAACACTAAATCGCCCAAATGCCACTTCGCTCCAAAACCACTTCGTGCAGAGGCTGTGGTTCATGGCAAAGTGGTTCAGGGCGAAGTGGTTTTGGAGCAAAATGCCTGAAAACTCTTTTTTGACTGTTTTCTCAAAAGTTAGACGAAGTACAGAGCTGGTTTTTGCTCAGGTTGGTTTTAATCATGCATATCTTCAATCACACAGGGTGATGGAACTATTTGTAACAGTTTACCAATCATGTATACTATCTTTAACCCTTTCATGCCCAAGTTATTTTTTACTCGGACATGAAAAATCCCAAATTTTCTCCATTCCTTCATTAGTGACATGGCAGTCTCCTTTGGGTTGAAGGACGAAATCGCCTGCTATACCCAGTTCTCAGGTGCAACAACGGTGGATCAGATGTACGAGTTTACCAAGATGCTGATTGGACTCATGACGGAGGAACGCAACCCTCGAGGAAAGGCGCTGATTGTCGGGAGCACTGTTAGCGACATTGTCGTTATGCTTCAGCTACGGATGGGTCCTCCTATGGTGAGGACTTGTGAATAATTTATACAATTATTTTTCGTCATGGGCACGAGAAAAAGTTGATACGCATTGCACGCTGGATGTGTGGTATAAAACATACGCTATGTTGCATGTTCTTAAAAAAGTGGAGATTGGTGAAATTTTTAGATCACATTTTTAAGCGTCCCCTCCCCCCATTTTTCCCAATGGGTGTTGAGATTTTGTCATGCACTCTGTGGCGCACATCATATACTGCGTGCGCGTGCGATCCATAAAAATGCATCGCGTTGGAACACGCACACGCAGTACACAGCGCCCATGCATTTTGGACCGCGTAGATGCCAACCAAAAATAAGTAAATCGTTTGCAAACGATCTAAATAATTTCATCTTTACGGATTATTTTCTGGTAAAATTATATCATTATATCATAGTTTCTATTAATTCAATCTTTACTTTTAGAACTTTTCCCCTATAAACTCGTCGATAAATTTTTGGGGTCATTGCAAATGATACACTTGGCCTTTAAGGGCCTTTTTTTGCAGCCCGGGTCACATATAATATTTACAAAGAGGAATTTACATTTTGTGCTCAGCAACAGACTTTTGAAAGTCATGTTACATTAAGAACTAAATCACATGGATATCATTATTTTGTTCTCATGATCCTGATTGACATGGGTTTTCAGCTTCACCCTTTATGTCTTCTTGTTCTTAGGGACTCTTGAAAGCTCTTCAAGAAAACAAGGAGGTACTCCAGTCTCATAATATCTCACTGTTGATCAGGCGGCCAACAACGATTCCACTGCCCAAGGAGAAGATTCCAGGAGTCTTGATGGATCTGGGTGAGTGAAATAAAATAAGATAGATTACATGATTGGAAAACTGTAACAGCCTTATCTCCATGTGTGATTCAGGATGTGTGATAAAACCAACTTGTGTATAAATCGGCTCAGTACCTCATCTACGTTCCGAGAAAATGATGAAAAATTGTGTCCATGCTTTTCACGAAATTGTGCGAAGCCATCATCCTATTTAGTCTGGCTCCCTGGCTATACTGCATGGAAAACAGAGCCATAATGCAACAATAGTTGGGAGCCTAGTTTCGTTCACATGAGGATGCCCTTGTACAAAATGTGTGTGTGTGTGAACGCATTTACCCTGCCAAAATTTTGATTCCATTCTGGTTACTGTGAAAAAAGCGTAATTGTTGTCGTGTTTGCCAGTCCAGTAATAAAAATTGGGTTTTTGTTTGTTTGTTTGTTTAGGCATACAAGTGCACACGTTTACCCTTGAAGCACTCACAACAGAGCTCATCCAATGTGCATTGGGATTATCAGCAGACATCAAGGATGACATCGGTGCTACAAAGACATGCAGTCAGCAAGATAAGGTTGGTTTCAGTCCTGTGTACTTAGTTCCTCTTAAGTTTTATAATGTTGGGTACATTGAATGTGACACATGCCATGGCATTGCGACATTACATGCGATGCAACATATGTAACAACCTTTTGCATTTGGATATGGCCGGCATCCCTTCCTATAATCACGACTGCTTTCTTTATGTAATAATAATAATAATAATAATAATGGCATAATATATTGTATGAATATAGACGCACATATCTATCCTGTGCGATACTCATGGCACTTTATATTATTACCCTGGTCATTGGGCCCAGGTCATTGGGGCTCAACTCCCAGGGGAGTATGCAGCCCTGGCAGCCCTGGCAGCATCAACGTCTGCGACCCTTGCAGGTACCCATTTTACTCCTGGGTGGAGAGAGGTAACTTATGGCAAAGTGCCTTGCCCAAGGGCACACATACCATGGATGCGGCCGGGAATCGAACCCACAACCGTGGATTTGGGCACGCTCTTGACTTCAATGCACCAAACTGCTCGGCCACGGTACTTAATTTGCTCTTGGATCTAGCACTCTTTCCAATTTGTTGCCAGAGTAGGAATTTCATCACTGTAAGTTGTGCACTTGGGAGGGGTGTTCTGGTTTTTGCAAAGCCTAGGGCACTATATCAGAAAACTAAAATATGCGAAGATTACAAAATGATACCAAGTCTCCGACCTGGGGCAACAGAGGCAATGGCCTTTGTGGCCTCTATGAATTTCTTACCCTGATGTTACCAAATTATTTCCGTCATCAGCTCGTTGCACCCAAGACGAACATCTATGATAGCGAGAGCAGCAACCAAATGGAAATCACTCCTCAACTGTTCAGCAGCGAGACACGGGTGAGCATCCTTTCAGAGGCTTTTACAGGAACACTCACAAATTCCCCAGAGGAATAGGACTTTAAATAATTTAAATGAGAGTTGCTGAAGCAGGAATTTGTTTATTTAAAATTTGATAGAAATTTGGACAAATGTCCATGAGTTTAGGAAATCTGAATGCAGAGAAAAACAACTTGGCTCCACCGGGATTCGAACCGCGGACCTTCTACTTAATGTGCAGATGCCCTGCCAATTAAGCTATGAAGCCAACTGGCTGATATTGCTGCTGTTCTTGACTGATTGGGATCTTGTGAGCTTCACGAGCCCTACAGACGGATAAACCCTTGAAAGAGATAATCACTCCTCGCAGAGATCACTTAAGATACGACCCAACCCCCTGCCCGGCTTGCTCCAGCTGTTAAGTATGATAATGTGTCAAAACCAGTTTTTAGAGTAGTGCATTATTTTTCTTATTAAGGTAATAGTGATTGGACTGATGGCAAGAGCCGTACAAGCCATGCTGGACTTTGACTTTGTGTGCGGTCGGAAAGCGCCCTCAGTTGCTGCTATCGTCAGCTCAGGCGGGTACGAATTGAAATTATTCTTGCTCTGAATGTGTGACTTATCAGCTTCAAGTTGTAAAACTCCTTAAATTACAACTGTTGCCATCATATTAAAATGTAAACAAGCATTTTTCTTGCATCCTGATTTAACCAGTTGACACAAGGATTATTTTTGGTAAAACATATTTGTTTAAAAAGGAAAATGTGACTGGCCAAAGGTTAAGCCCAGGTCAAGCACCGCAAATACTGAGTCATTTCTACACAAATCTTCTCAACAAAAGATCTTATACTTTGCAACGGAACGAGATTTGCTACACTGACAGACCGTCCACAGCAGTCAAGTTTAAACACGGTGTGTACAAATGAATGGTGGACAGTGGAAGACGGCAGCAAAGCTGACGTTTTAACTCATCAACTGCCCCTATGACTATACATTGTCAAAACGTCCTCCGGCGTCAAGTGGTTAAATTTAAACATTTTCCTCTGCAGGGACAAAGTGAAGGATGAAAGCTTTCTGTGGGGAGAAGGTACAATTGACATTCCAGGTATGTTAATATTACAACATATTAAAATTAGACTTTTGGATTTTCTGAGATGATGGTGAATAATTTTGTGGTTAAATTTTACTGTGTTCTTTTCTATTTTTCAGCGTACCTTGATGTGGCGACAGCATTGAACAACCACACAGATGTGAGCGTGATCGTTAACAGTGCCTTTGGAATGGATGCCTTTCGATGTGCCATGCAAGCCATGAATTATGAACAGGTAAAGAATTTAAAAGGTTTTAAAATGTTAAATTTTACAATATAACCCCAAGTGTGTCAGTTTTTCTCAAATGTCTTATCCACCACAGCCCGTAATTCTCACGAGGTTGTGTGCAGATGCCCTACACATTGAGCTATGAAGCCATCTGGTGGTCTCGAAACACGTATTGCAGTTGTTCCTCACTGTATAGGGAGCCTGCACGTTAAGCAGAAGGTCCGTGGTTCGAATCCTGGTGGAGCCAAGTTGTTTTCACTGCATCCAGATTTCCCAAACTCGTCGATGTTTGCCACATTTGTATTGAAATAAATCACCCCGGCAGTCCCTGGGTCTTTATCCCTGAAGTAATCCTCCATTCATACAAGATTCCCATGTTGTTAGCGTGCATCTGTTAACTACGGTATGTTAACTACAGTATGTTAACTACAGTATGTTAACTACAGTATGTTAACTACAGTATGTTAACTACAGTATGTTAACTACAGTATGTTAACTACAGTATGTTAACTACAGTATGTTAACTACAGTATGTTAACTACAGTATGTTAACTACAGCCATTGTAAGGATTAATATAGTCATATATTTTTCCCTCGTACTGCATTTTGTAAAAGTCTGAAAACAACATTTTCTAGAAAACAAAATAGGTGCTATAGTTTGACTTGTGTATAATGCCGATTTAAGGTTTTGCTGGAGTCGGAATGTGATATAACTACTTTAACTACGTAATTCAAATTCATTTGAATTACTGTTTTCAGTTACTTAAAGGGCCCCTGAAATGGTGTTTTTATCAATGAAATCTGTGCCATGGAACTAGTCCATTAATTTACAATCATAAAAACCCTACTTGGAAGTTGTTTGGGGGTTAAATTCAAGGTTTTTGATTTTTATGCTAATGCAAATTTAGGACTCTTCCGAAAATGCCTCCTCCTAAATGAAAATTTAGCATATCCCCACCTCATTTTGGCAGATTTCAGGACTTTCTTTTTTTCCAAGACCGGGGTCATCGGCGCCGACAGGGTCGGTCCTTACTTTCTTTTTTTCCAGGGCCGGGGTCATCGGCGCCGACAGGTACGGTCCTTACAAAATTTACAAAAAATTGACTCTTCCAAAAATGCCTTAGAAATAATCCTAAATGAAAATTTAGCATATCCCCAACTCATTTTGGCAGATTTCAGGACTTTCTTTTTTTGCAGGACCGGGGTCATCGGCGCCGACAGGTACGGTCCTTACAAAATTTACAAAAAATTGACTCTTCCGAAAATGCCTTAGAAATAATCCTAAATGAAAATTTAGCATATCCCCAACTCATTTCGGCAGATTTCAGGACTTTCTTTTTTTCCAGGACCGGGGTCATCGGCGCCGACAGGTACGGTCCTTACAAAATTTACAAAAAATTGACTCTTCCGAAAATGCCTTAGAAATAATCCTAAATGAAAATTTAGCATATCCCCAACTCATTTTGGCAGATTTCAGGACTTTCTTTTTTTCCAGGACCGGGGTCATCGGCGCCGACAGGTACGGTCCTTACAAAATTTACAAAAAATTGACTCTTCCGAAAATGCCTTAGAAATAATCCTAAATGAAAATTTAGAATATCCCCAACTCATTTTGGCAGATTTCAGGACTTTCTTTTTTTCCAGGACCGGGGTCATCGGCGCCGACAGGTACGGTCCTTACAAAATTTACAAAAAATTGACTCTTGCCCAATGCGAAAATGTCTCAAAAATAATCCTAAATGAAAATTTACAATATCCCCAACTCATTTTGGCAGATTTCAGGACTTTCTTTTTTTCCAGGACCGGGGTCATCGGTGCCGACAGGTACGGTCCTTACAAAATTTACAAAAAATTGACTCTTGCGAAAATGTCTCAAAAATAATCCTAAATGAAAATTTAGCATATCCCCAACTCATTTTGGCAGATTTCAGGACTTTCTTTTTTTCTAGGACCGGGGTCATCGGCGCCGACAGGTACGGTCCTTACAAAATTTACAAAAAATTTACTCTTGCGAAAATGTCTCAAAAATAATCCTAAATGAAAATTTAGCATATCCCCAACTCATTTTGGCAGATTTCAGGACTTTCTTTTTTTCCAGGACCGGGGTCATCGGCGCCGACAGGTACGGTCCTTACAAAATTTTAAAAAAATAAACTCTTCCGAAAATGCCTTAGAAATAATCCTAAATGAAAATTTAGCATATCCCCAACTCATTTTGGCAGATTTCAGGACTTTCTTTTTTCCAGGACCGGGGTCATCGGCGCCGACAGGTACGGTCCTTACAAAATTTACAAAAAATTGACTCTTCCGAAAATGCCTTAGAAATAATCCTAAATGAAAATTTAGAATATCCCCAACTCATTTTGGCAGATTTCAGGACTTTCCTTTTTTCCAGGACCGGGGTCATCGGCGCCGACAGGTACGGTCCTTACAAAATTTACAAAAAATCGACTCTTCCGAAAATGCCTTAGAAATGATCCTAAATGAAAATTTAGCATATCCCCAACTCATTTTGGCAGATTTCAGGACTTTCTTTTTTTCCATGACCGGGGTCATCGGCGCCGACAGGTACGGTCCTTACAAAATTTACAAAAAATCGACTCTTCCGAAAATGCCTTAGAAATAATCCTAAATGAAAATTTAGCATATCCCCAACTCATTTTGGCAGATTTCAGGACTTTCTTTTTTTCCAGGACCGGGGTCATCGGCGCTGACAGGTACGGTCCTTACAAAATTTACAAAAAATCGACTCTTCTGAAAATGCCTTAGAAATAATCCTAAATGAAAATTTAGCATATCCCCAACTCATTTTGGCAGATTTCAGGACTTTCTTTTTTTCCAGGACCGGGGTCATCGGCGCCGACAGGTACGGTCCTTACAAAATTTACAAAAAATCGACTCTTCCGAAAATGCCTTAGAAATAATCCTAAATGAAAATTTAGCATATCCCCAACTCATTTTGGCAGATTTCAGGACTTTCTTTTTTTCCAGGACCGGGGTCATCGGCGCCGACAGGTACGGTCCTTACAAAATTTGCAAAAAATTTACTCTTCCGAAAATGCCTTAGAAATAATCGTAAATGAAAATTTAGAATATCCCCAACTCATTTTGGCAGATTTCAGGACTTTCTTTTTTTCCAGGACCGGGGTCATCGGCGCCGACAGGTACGGTCCTTACAAAATTTACAAAAAATCAACTCTTCCGAAAATGCCTTAGAAATAATCCTAAATGAAAATTTAGCATATCCCCAACTCATTTTGGCAGATTTCAGGACTTTCTTTTTTTCCAGGACCGGGGTCATCGGCGCCGACAGGTACGGTCCTTACAAAATTTACAAAAAATCGACTCTTCCGAAAATGCCTTAGAAATAATCCTAAATGAAAATTTAGCATATCCCCAACTCATTTTGGCAGATTTCAGGACTTTCTTTTTTTCCAGGACCGGGGTCATCGGCGCCGACAGGTACGGTCCTTACAAAATTTACAAAAAATTTACTCTTCCGAAAATGCCTTAGAAATAATCGTAAATTAAAATTTAGAATATCCCCAACTCATTTTGGCAGATTTCAGGACTTTCCTTTTTTCCAGGACCGGGGTCATCGGCGCCGACAGGTACGGTCCTTACAAAATTTACAAAAAATCGACTCTTCCGAAAATGCCTTAGAAATAATCCTAAATGAAAATTTAGCATATCCCCAACTCATTTTGGCAGATTTCAGGACTTTCTTTTTTTCCAGGACCGGGGTCATCGGCGCTGACAGGTACGGTCCTTACAAAATTTACAAAAAATTGACTCTTCCGAAAATGCCTTAGAAATAATCCTAAATGAAAATTTAGCATATCCCCAACTCATTTTGGCAGATTTCAGGACTTTCTTTTTTTCCAGGACCGGGGTCATCGGCGCCGACAGGTACGGTCCTTACAAAATTTACAAAAAATTGACTCTTCCGAAAATGCCTTAGAAATAATCCTAAATGAAAATTTAGCATATCCCCAACTCATTTTGGCAGATTTCAGGACTTTCTTTTTTTCCAGGACCGGGGTCATCGGCGCCGACAGGTACGGTCCTTACAAAATTTACAAAAAATTGACTCTTCCGAAAATGCCTTAAAAATAATCCTAAATGAAAATTTAGCATATCCCCAACTCATTTTGGCAGATTTCAGGACTTTCTTTTTTTCCAGGACCGGGGTCATCGGCGCCGACAGGTACGATCCTTACAAAATTTACAAAAAATCCACTCTTCCGAAAATGCCTTAGAAATAATCCTAAATGAAAATTTAGCATATCCCCAACTCATTTTGGCAGATTTCAGGACTTTCTTTTTTTCCAGGACCGGGGTCATCGGCGCCGACAGGTACGGTCCTTACAAAATTTACAAAAAATTTACTCTTCCGAAAATGCCTTAGAAATAATCGTAAATGAAAATTTAGAATATCCCCAACTCATTTTGGCAGATTTCAGGACTTTCTTTTTTTCCAGGACCGAAGTCATCGGCGCCGACAGGTACGGTCCTTACAAAATTTACAAAAAATCGACTCTTCCGAAAATGCCTTAGAAATAATCCTAAATGAAAATTTAGCATATCCCCAACTCATTTTGGCAGATTTCAGGACTTTCTTTTTTTCCAGGACCGGGGTCATCGGCGCCGACAGGTACGGTCCTTACAAAATTTACAAAAAATTTACTCTTCCGAAAATGCCTTAGAAATAATCGTAAATTAAAATTTAGAATATCCCCAACTCATTTTGGCAGATTTCAGGACTTTCCTTTTTTCCAGGACCGGGGTCATCGGCGCCGACAGGTACGGTCCTTACAAAATTTACAAAAAATCGACTCTTCCGAAAATGCCTTAGAAATAATCCTAAATGAAAATTTAGCATATCCCCAACTCATTTTGGCAGATTTCAGGACTTTCTTTTTTTCCAGGACCGGGGTCATCGGCGCTGACAGGTACGGTCCTTACAAAATTTACAAAAAATCGACTCTTCCGAAAATGCCTTAGAAATAATCCTAAATGAAAATTTAGCATATCCCCAACTCATTTTGGCAGATTTCAGGACTTTCTTTTTTTCCAGGACCGGGGTCATCGGCGCCGACAGGTACGGTCCTTACAAAATTTACAAAAAATTGACTCTTCCGAAAATGCCTTAGAAATAATCCTAAATGAAAATTTAGCATATCCCCAACTCATTTTGGCAGATTTCAGGACTTTCTTTTTTTCCAGGACCGGGGTCATCGGCGCCGACAGGTACGGTCCTTACAAAATTTACAAAAAATTTACTCTTCCGAAAATGCCTTAGAAATAATCCTAAATTAAAATTTAGCATATCCCCAACTCATTTTGGCAGATTTCAGGACTTTCTTTTTTTCCAGGACCGGGGTCATCGGCGCCGACAGGTACGGTCCTTACAAAATTTACAAAAAATTTACTCTTCCGAAAATGCCTTAGAAATAATCGTAAATGAAAATTTAGAATATCCCCAACTCATTTTGGCAGTTTTCAGGACTTTCTTTTTTTCCAGGACCGGGGTCATCGGCGCCGACAGGTACGGTCCTTACAAAATTTACAAAAAATTGACTCTTCCGAAAATGCCTTAAAAATAATCCTAAATGAAAATTTAGCATATCCCCAACTCATTTTGGCAGATTTCAGGACTTTCTTTTTTTCCAGGACCGGGGTCATCGGCGCCGACAGGTACGGTCCTTACAAAATTTACAAAAAATTGACTCTTCTGAAAATGCCTTAAAAATAATCCTAAATGAAAATTTAGCATATCCCCAACTCATTTTGGCAGATTTCAGGACTTTCTTTTTTTCCAGGACCGGGGTCATCGGCGCCGACAGGTACGGTCCTTACAAAATTTACAAAAAATTGACTCTTCCGAAAATGCCTTATAAATAATCCTAAATGAAAATTTAGCATATACCCAACTCATTTTGGCAGTTTTCAGGACTTTCTTTTTTTCCAGGACCGGGGTCATCGGCGCCGACAGGTACGGTCCTTACAAAATTTACAAAAAATCGACTCTTCCGAAAATGCCTTAAAAATAATCCTAAATGAAAATTTAGCATATCCCCAACTCATTTTGGCAGATTTCAGGACTTTCTTTTTTTCCAGGACCGGGGTCATCGGCGCCGACAGGTACGGTCCTTACAAAATTTACAAAAAATTGACTCTTCTGAAAATGCCTTAAAAATAATCCTAAATGAAAATTTAGCATATCCCCAACTCATTTTGGCAGATTTCAGGACTTTCTTTTTTTCCAGGACCGGGGTCATCGGCGCCGACAGGTACGGTCCTTACAAAATTTACAAAAAATTGACTCTTCCGAAAATGCCTTAGAAATAATCCTGAATGAAAATTTAGCATATCCCCAACTCATTTTGGCAGATTTCAGGACTTTCTTTTTTTCCAGGACCGGGGTCATCGGCGCCGACAGGTACGGTCCTTACAAAATTTACAAAAAATTGACTCTTCCGAAAATGCCTTAAAAATAATCCTAAATGAAAATTTAGCATATCCCCAACTCATTTTGGCAGATTTCAGGACTTTCTTTTTTTCCAGGACCGGGGTCATCGGCGCCGACAGGTACGGTCCTTACAAAATTTACAAAAAATTGACTCTTCTGAAAATGCCTTAGAAATAATCCTAAATGAAAATTTAGCATATCCCCAACTCATTTTGGCAGATTTCAGGACTTTCTTTTTTCCAGGACCGGGGTCATCGGCGCCGACAGGTACGGTCCTTACAAAATTTACAAAAAATCGACTCTTCCGAAAATGCCTTAGAAATAATCCTAAATGAAAATTTAGCATATCCCCAACTCATTTTGGCAGATTTCAGGACTTTCTTTTTTTCCAGGACCGGGGTCATCGGCGCTGACAGGTACGGTCCTTACAAAATTTACAAAAAATTGACTCTTCCGAAAATGCCTTAGAAATAATCCTAAATGAAAATTTAGCATATCCCCAACTCATTTTGGCAGATTTCAGGACTTTCTTTTTTTCCAGGACCGGGGTCATCGGCGCCGACAGGTACGGTCCTTACAAAATTTACAAAAAATTTACTCTTCCGAAAATGCCTTAGAAATAATCGTAAATTAAAATTTAGAATATCCCCAACTCATTTTGGCAGATTTCAGGACTTTCCTTTTTTCCAGGACCGGGGTCATCGGCGCCGACAGGTACGGTCCTTACAAAATTTACAAAAAATCGACTCTTCCGAAAATGCCTTAGAAATAATCCTAAATGAAAATTTAGCATATCCCCAACTCATTTTGGCAGATTTCAGGACTTTCTTTTTTTCCAGGACCGGGGTCATCGGCGCTGACAGGTACGGTCCTTACAAAATTTACAAAAGATTGACTCTTCCGAAAATGCCTTAAAAATAATCCTAAATGAAAATTAGCATATCCCCAACTCATTTTGGCAGATTTCAGGACTTTCTTTTTTTCCCAGGACCGGGGTCATCGGCGCCGACAGGTACGGTCCTTACAAAATTTACCAAAAATCGACTCTTCCGAAAATGCCTTAGAAATAATCCTAAATGAAAATTTAGCATATCCCCAACTCATTTTGGCAGATTTCAGGACTTTCTTTTTTTCCAGGACCGGGGTCATCGGCGCCGACAGGTACGGTCCTTACAAAATTTACAAAAAATTGACTCTTCCGAAAATGCCTTAGAAATAATCCTAAATGAAAATTTAGCATATCCCCAACTCATTTTGGCAGATTTCAGGACTTTCTTTTTTTCCAGGACCGGGGTCATCGGCGCTGACAGGTACGGTCCTTACAAAATTTACAAAAAATCGACTCTTCCGAAAATGCCTTAGAAATAATCCTAAATGAAAATTTAGCATATCCCCAACTCATTTTGGCAGATTTCAGGACTTTCTTTTTTTCCAGGACCGGGGTCATCGGCGCCGACAGGTACGGTCCTTACAAAATTTACAAAAAATTTACTCTTCCGAAAATGCCTTAGAAATAATCGTAAATGAAAATTTAGAATATCCCCAACTCATTTTGGCAGTTTTCAGGACTTTCTTTTTTTCCAGGACCGGGGTCATCGGCGCCGACAGGTACGGTCCTTACAAAATTTACAAAAAATCGACTCTTCCGAAAATGCCTTAGAAATAATCCTGAATGAAAATTTAGCATATCCCCAACTCATTTTGGCAGATTTCAGGACTTTCTTTTTTTCCAGGACCGGGGTCATCGGCGCCGACAGGTACGGTCCTTACAAAATTTACAAAAAATTGACTCTTCCGAAAATGCCTTAAAAATAATCCTAAATGAAAATTTAGCATATCCCCAACTCATTTTGGCAGATTTCAGGACTTTCTTTTTTTCCAGGACCGGGGTCATCGGCGCCGACAGGTACGGTCCTTACAAAATTTACAAAAAATCGACTCTTCCGAAAATGCCTTAGAAATAATCCTAAATGAAAATTTAGCATATCCCCAACTCATTTTGGCAGATTTCAGGACTTTCTTTTTTTCCAGGACCGGGGTCATCGGCGCCGACAGGTACGGTCCTTACAAAATTTACAAAAAATTTACTCTTCCGAAAATGCCTTAGAAATAATCGTAAATGAAAATTTAGAATATCCCCAACTCATTTTGGCAGATTTCAGGACTTTCTTTTTTTCCAGGACCGAAGTCATCGGCGCCGACAGGTACGGTCCTTACAAAATTTACAAAAAATCGACTCTTCCGAAAATGCCTTAGAAATAAT
Organism: Henricia sp. BOLD:AAB3569; assembly: GCA_037783545.1. NCBI lineage: Eukaryota > Metazoa > Echinodermata > Asteroidea > Spinulosida > Echinasteridae > Henricia > Henricia sp. BOLD:AAB3569. Next base: position 774,683 of record JBBELK010000777.1, on the reverse strand, counting down.
CCTAAATGAAAATTTAGCATATCCCCAACTCATTTTGGCAGATTTCAGGACTTTCTTTTTTTCCAGGAGCGGGGTCATCGGCGCCGACAGGTACGGTCCTTACAAAATTTACAAAAAATTTACTCTTCCGAAAATGCCTTAGAAATAATCGTAAATGAAAATTTAGAATATCCCCAACTCATTTTGGCAGATTTCAGGACTTTCCTTTTTTCCAGGACCGGGGTCATCGGCGCCGACAGGTACGGTCCTTACAAAATTTACAAAAAATCGACTCTTCCGAAAATGCCTTAGAAATAATCCTAAATGAAAATTTAGCATATCCCCAACTCATTTTGGCAGATTTCAGGACTTTCTTTTTTTCCAGGACCGGGGTCATCGGCGCTGACAGGTACGGTCCTTACAAAATTTACAAAAAATCGACTCTTCCGAAAATGCCTTAGAAATAATCCTAAATGAAAATTTAGCATATCCCCAACTCATTTTGGCAGATTTCAGGACTTTCTTTTTTTCCAGGACCGGGGTCATCGGCGCCGACAGGTACGGTCCTTACAAAATTTACAAAAAATTGACTCTTCCGAAAATGCCTTAGAAATAATCCTAAATGAAAATTTAGCATATCCCCAACTCATTTTGGCAGATTTCAGGACTTTCTTTTTTTCCAGGACCGGGGTCATCGGCGCCGACAGGTACGGTCCTTACAAAATTTACAAAAAATTTACTCTTCCGAAAATGCCTTAGAAATAATCGTAAATGAAAATTTAGAATATCCCCAACTCATTTTGGCAGTTTTCAGGACTTTCTTTTTTTCCAGGACCGGGGTCATCGGCGCCGACAGGTACGGTCCTTACAAAATTTACAAAAAATCGACTCTTCCGAAAATGCCTTAGAAATAATCCTGAATGAAAATTTAGCATATCCCCAACTCATTTTGGCAGATTTCAGGACTTTCTTTTTTTCCAGGACCGGGGTCATCGGCGCCGACAGGTACGGTCCTTACAAAATTTACAAAAAATTGACTCTTCCGAAAATGCCTTAAAAATAATCCTAAATGAAAATTTAGCATATCCCCAACTCATTTTGGCAGATTTCAGGACTTTCTTTTTTTCCAGGACCGGGGTCATCGGCGCCGACAGGTACGGTCCTTACAAAATTTACAAAAAATTGACTCTTCTGAAAATGCCTTAGAAATAATCCTAAATGAAAATTTAGCATATCCCCAACTCATTTTGGCAGATTTCAGGACTTTCTTTTTTCCAGGACCGGGGTCATCGGCGCCGACAGGTACGGTCCTTACAAATTTTTTTTTAAATCGACTCTTCCGAAAATGCCTTAGAAATAATCCTAAATGAAAATGTAGCATATCCCCATCTCATTTTGGCAGATTTCAGGACTTTATTTTTTTCCAGGACCGGGGTCATCGGCGCCGACAGGTACGGTCCTTACAAAATTTTTAAAAAATCGACTCTTCCGAAAATGCCTTAGAAATAATACTAAATGAAAATTTAGCATATCCCCAACTCATTTTGGCAGATTTCAGGACTTTCTTTTTTTGCAGGACCGGCGTCATCGGTTCCGGCAGCAAACACTGTGCATAAAGTTATTGAGCATTTCAGGGGCCCTTTAAGAAACTATATATCTGAATAAGGGTTAACGACAGTGATTTGAAAACATATGGTAATAATAATATTTAACCCTGGTTGCTAATATATCAAACTTACTAAACTTCAATCTGATTTTCTTTCAAAATTAGACGCTGCAGCCATTTGTAAGCTGCATTTGAATTTTTCTCTTCTTTATTTTATCCAGATTCGTTGTGTTATGATGTTGGTTGGCAATATCCCGGATCAACAGACAAGAACTTTGGTGCAAATGGCCAAGAACAACGACATCTTAATGCTTGGGCCCTGTATGGTAATTGTATATTATTTTTTTGCTGTATTCAATTGCTTGTGTATTGACCCCTTTCAAATGACGTAATTTTGGGAGTTAAATAATGCCGCGTCATGATTGTGGAGGCAATGTTCGTGCGCGTTGTGTGTGTCCATAGCACAGGTGACGCGCTATACTAAGGCTCCCATTGGTAAATTAAACCGCGTTACACCCACCAGAGACACGTACAACGCGCGCGCACATCGCTTCCACAATGACTCAGCATTATTTGACTCCCAAAATGGCGTATTCGCACATGTTCGAAAGGGGTCAATAGAGTTTTCCTCCCACCTCTAAAACTGAACATTTCTTGCCCATCTTCTCTCAGTCTGCAATGCATAGTTCCGACCTGTCAATCAAGCCGAACCCGCGTGACCATCTATGACCAATCACAACAGAGCTACACAGACAGTGCATTTGCATATCGTCCAAAACAGTACGCACGTGCTTGTAAGCTGTATGCGGTAGTGTATGTTGTTGTATGCAGCAATGCCGATTGAATTTCGGTTTTAATGTCGTGTGATTCGCTGTTAAGAAAGCGCATATTTTATGAATATATGACATCCCTGTAATAGTGTGTGCAAAGATAACTGTCAACCCTAAAACATAAGTACCTTGAGTTTTCTCCAATGCATCTGTGCTTTCCATGACAGTCCCATTGCTTCGTGCATTGTGTGTCGCCATTTTTGCGATAGCTTGTGAGGCATAGCAACAATATTCAAGGGGTGGGCTTAAATGGGCAATCTCGGATCTATGAATTGATGGTGATGATAGGGATGTTGGCGATATCTTCCCCAGACCTTTCTAAAATTTGCATTTTCTGGACGACACTGAAAAAGGCCGTCCAGCATTGTTTCTATTGGGGGCCATCCAAAGTCATCAACATTTTCACAGTTCTACAGGGTGTTTTTAAAAAAGAAACCGAGATTAATTTGTTAATTTCGTTGAGATGGCTAAATATTTTGGAAATTGGCAACCGCCATCTATTAGCTAATGATGTCTTCTTTCTTATGACACCACGAAATCCAATTTACGGTCACACATGACTGAGCACGGAGCAGTGTAATCAACCATGTCAGAACTGGTCTTGCACCAAAAAGATGTTTTTATAATGAACCATGTCTGCCCAGTGCAGGGCTTTTGTTGGGCCTCCAATTTATGCAATCCTCCGCCTGTTATTTCATTGCACACTCCTTAAAAGGCTGCGGTGAATCTGGTGCAAGATCAGTTCTGACATGGTTGATTACACTGCTCTGTGCTCAGTCATGTGTGACCGTAAATTGGATTTCTCGGTGTCATAAGAAAGAGGACATCATTAGCTAATAGATGGGGGTTGCCAATTTCCAAATATATTTATCCATCTCCACGAAATTAATCTGTATAGAGAGTAGTATTTTTCAAGACCACCCTCTCTCACCCAAAATTAGTTAGATCTAAATCAAATTTCAAGAAAATCTGGACATGCTCCTTTAAAAAGTCTTGGGAAGGTCTTGTATACATCTCTGGTTGATAACGCTTTTTATTTGGTAAAATGAAATAAATGAATTTTTCTTTAGGGGACACATATCATGCAGGTTAACTTCATCAAGCCAGGCTGTTTCCGTGCCAACAAGTTAGGCAACATCGGGGGTGGCCTTGATGACGTGATCTCCCTGAAGCTGTACCGGCCAGGCAGTGTGGGTCTCGTGTCCTGCTCAGGGGGATTGTCAATAGAAGCCATTGTCATGATTGCCAGGAATACGGACGGGCTGCACCAGGGGGTGTCACCCGGAGGGGGCAAGTAAGTAAAATACTAAATGTTGATTAGGTTTTGTTTTGCCCTTGCCCGACGTAATTGTTAACACTGTATACTCAGAGACACTATGAAAAACTTCATAGGGTGGGACTTGAACCCACGACCTCCTACAAACAAGGCAGACGTCTTAAAATTGATTTAGCTTGCGGTTTGTTTTTTCTCTTTATTGTTTAGGTTTGTTGGATCCAGTTTCATGGACCATTTCTCATCACTGGAGGCAAACACAGATGTCAAGATTCTCCTTTTACTAGGCGAGGTAAAAATGATACAAATGTGCCTTTAAAGGCCCTGTAGATGATCTGTTTTTGAGCGATTCTGCAAATAAAACCATTATAAATCAGAAGAAATTTCAGCTTTGTCAAATGTACCACGTTTAAAAAACCATGAAAATCCATATGCGTTTTCCTGGTCTTGGCGGGGTGTTTCAAATATTCCTTCGCAGTTGATCGGGTACTATGTGGCCTGCGTCATGCACTCTGTGGCACACATCATATACTGCGTGTGCGCGCGATCTATAAAAATGCATCGCGTTGGAACACGCAGTACACAGCGCCCATGCATTTTGGACCGCGTAGATGCGAACTAAAAATAAGTAAATCGTCGATTACTTTTTGGGGTCATTGCAAATGATACACTGGGCCTTTAAGGTCACTGTATGTTGCAAACTGTGCATGTGTGTGCTTATTCGATGACCCCCAGGAGAGAAGTAACATCTAAAAATGTTGAGGGTCAGTAAGACCCACAATGAAAAAAACAAATTACATATAAATTATTTATATTTACAATAACAGTTTGGTGGTTGTGCTGAATATGCCATCTGCGAAGCACTAAGCAGTGGAAAGATCACCAAGCCTTTAATTGCATTCTGCGTGGGAGAGTGCGAGGATATGTTCAAGTCAGAAGTAAGTTACATCTATTTAAAGGTAGTATACATCATTGGTATCTCGAGAAAACAGAAATGTTCACAGATTTACACATAACTTACACAATATAAACACAATGACGGTAGAAAACCTCCCTGAAATGGTTTTTGTCTGAAGTGCTATAGTCTTTGAGAAATGAGCAAATAATTATTTTTCGACTGCGAGACGTAAATACATTTCATAAATTCATGCCCGAAAATCACCTTGCCCTGGACCATATCGCCCTGTAGCACTTCACCTAAAGACCATTTCACCCCAAAACCACTTCAGGCACAGGCCGTGGTTTTGAGGCGAATTGACTGTAAACCATTTTTTGATTGTTTTCTCAAAAGTTAGACGAAGTACGGAGCTGACTGTTGCTCAGGTTGATTTTAATCATGCATACCTTCATGCACACAGGGGGATGAAACTATTTGTAACGGTTTACCAATCATGTATACTACCTTAGAATCATTTGCAGATGAAGTTTTATTATAAATTCGTGGAACAATATCCGAGGAAAAATATTGGTAAACTAACCTTTGGAAATTTTAGTTACATAGATGAAGCAAGGTTTTAGAAAAGGGCGTTTCTATAAATTAGGGGTCCAAAAGTGTGACATTTGGTGTCCCCCGTTACACCTAATATGTGTTATTTTTCGTACAAAAATCATTAAAATGGCTTTTAAACCGTTTTGTATGAATTTTACTTTATGTACTCACTCTTTGAGATGGAAAGTATTTGAAGAATGTGTCCTGAATTTACAGAAACAAGATGTAAAATGTAACGGGGGACACCAACATTGGACCCCTAATTTATAGAAAGACCCAAAAGCTTTAAAATCCATTTGTTGTGTTTTCATTCATTCAGCCGGGTTACTTTGGTCATGCTGGAGCAGGAAATGGCACAATGGAAACGGCTGTAGCTAAAAACAAAGCTCTCGCTAAGGCTGGAGCAATAGTCCCCAAGACGTTTGATGAGATTGGTGGCAAACTAAGGTAGGACTGCGATTTTAGGCCAAGTAAAATAAAAAGTTACTAAACCTGATGTGAGACCTCTGGGTTTACCGTACTAGGCTTAGGCAACATCTTTAAATTCCATTCAGATTAAAAATAAAAGCTCTCACAATTCTGACAGTTTTGGTCTCAAAACGTTCCGTTTCATTTTTCACAGAGAGGTGTACACTCAGCTAGTGTCCGAGGGCAAACTGGTTCCCAAGCCCGAGCCTCCGGTACCCAGCATACCAGACAACATGAAACCAAGGAAGGGAAAGAAGTAGGCTGGTTCACAAATTCAAGGACTTAAACCAAAAGCTTGAACTTTAGTTTTTTTTATGATACATGTAGGATGTTTGTATGTGGCAGCAATCCATGGTAGTGTTGGCGTTCTACTTGATGGCCAGTATAGACCGGCTATTCTATACGGTCTATTGTAGCCCTGCTGTGGCACAAAATGTAAGGACCTTTTTCAGGGACAGTGTGCTATTAGGTTTTGTATTAATATGGATACCTGTTTTGCAGATTTTTAATTTATCTCTGATGGATAATATTTGTGTATATTTTGATTATTTATAGAAATTTATATCAAATTTAAATCTGTTTTTACTTAATACTCAGTAAACAATAAAAACCCACAAGTATGTTGTTCATAAAATATATAATTAGCAAGCCAAATCATACATTTTTGTGCTAGCTCATCTTAAAGGGGCAATACATTTTCCTAGTAGCAAGTAAATAAAGATTGCTCTTATTGAGTAAGGTGTTTTTTTTCGTATACATTTAAAGGAAATTACCTCCTGGAATCAACGGATAATCCAATATAATTCTAAGATAAATGATAAAATTAGTGCAGAGAGTAATAGACAAAATCATGTCGTAAGCGCGACTATGGTTCATCTTGTGCACTAACTGAATGTGATTTTTCTTCAGAAAAGCAACATTTGCGATAAAAGTGCATCTTGGATTATCTTTTGATTCCAGGAGGTAATTTCCATAAAATCTTTGTTAAAGGTAAGCAAAGCTTTTTTGCCTATAAATAGGAGGGCCGACAAGCTCTGGATGGATTTATTAATCTTGAAAAAATATTTGTTTTGTTTCTTTGACTCCAGTACGAGCTACATTGATTAAAACTAGCTCGTACTTTATGAGATTTGGTTACTGACAAAAAACCCATGTAAATGTCATAACTGTTGTGAATATAATGGGCCAATTTGGCTGTCTGTCTATTGGAATACACCCAATAAATAACAAAATTTTATAAAATGAAAGACAATTGGCCTTTTGCGGGTTTCACATCTGGTGTGTTGACGTACACTTTAATTCACAATTTTTGTTGCTATGTAGTGCATGCGGCTGATGTAAAGTACAGAATCAATACCATGTTCAACGTAGGTGAGAATGGCATCAAGCAACCATATTGTTGGTTGCTAGGCATTGACATGCAACAACAGCTTAGCATGTGACTTTTAAAACTGCACTTCCATCTGAATGTGAAATATTCGGGACTAAATAGCGAGGATTAGATGCTCGTAAAATGCAAACTGGCTTGAGCACTGGTACTATCGTTTGGAGGGCTTAGAACCCAAGTTTGACACGGCAAAAGTCACATGTCTGTTTTACGTACATCTGCACCTCCCTATTAATTTAAACTTTTGGCATTTTTGTCCTCTGCCAACTGGTTGATTGCCTGCGACAGCCGAGTCACCCTCTTCATAATCCGTTCGCGATCTGCTTCCACCAACCTACCGCCACACTTCTGCACAAATTTATCTGGGTGCCACAACAGCTGTTGGGAGCGTACAAACTTGCGTAGTTCCGTCTCATTGTTCCTGTCCACGTCGCACAAGAGAACTTGGATCATTTCGGCTGCATCGCAGTCCTGTGCTGGCCATGGTATATCTTCAAATCTCAATTCACTCGAATCGTCCACGCCGAACACCTCGCGACATTTTTCTTCATATAAGGCTTTCCGTTTTACCATTTTCTTCCGTAGTCTTTCTGACTGCCTGCATTTGTATCTCTGGTGTTCCTCTTCAAGCTTTCTTTGGAAGTTCTGTTTTTCTTGCTGTTGTTGTTCTCTGTCTCGTGCTCGTTTCCTGCGACGGTGACTGCTTGAAGGATGATCCTCATCGTATTGTCGTTGCTGTTTCTGCCTACGCTCTGCAGCTATTCTATTGGCCCATTCGTCAAATGACTCTTGATTGTGCCCGTCGTAACCTGTTGAATCAAATTTCAATAAGGGAATAAATTTGTCTGTAAAATCTCTGAAGATTTGTGAATTGAGATTTGAAGATATACCATGGCCAGCACAGGACTGCGATGCAGCCGAAATGATCCAAGTTCTCTTGTGCCACGTGGACAAGAACGATGAGACTGGATTCACACTGACCGCGTCAGTACAGGCATCTGAATCAACACAGTGCAACATTTACCCGACTCCTCCCAAGTGGGCGGTGCCCACGCACCAGTCATCTCATCTGCCCACTCGTCCTGCAGTCTGGCATTCCATTCCTCCTCCTGCCTGCACCGTGACTCCGCCTCCCTCCTCGCCTCAAAAATCCTCTGGGCTTCCTGTGTATATTGGGAAGAAAAAAAACCCAAAGCTCAAATGTAATCCAATAGAGTCAAGAATCTGAGGCTCCACACTGTTTTTAATTTTCACTTTTACTGATGATGAACTGCAAAAGGAAAGAAAGTAGCTCAGCTGAAAAGTTGAATGCTTGACCCTTTCATACCTGCACTCTTTCTTGAGACATCTGCTCGAGGTCATTCAAGAGCTGCCTTGAAGTGCGCCCTCTCTTGTTGGCAATGTCCAATACGTCGGGGGAGTTTACCCTCTCCAGAATGGGTAGTACGATGTCCTCAAATGCTGCAGTTCAAGAAAAAGAAAAAGCATTCTCGTCATCAACAAGATGTTAAAAAAATCAACTCAAGTGTCACAACGTAACGAGGACACTCAAGTTGGGTAGATGGTCACATACAAATCACTGACCATGTTTGTGGCCGTGCAGCGCCCTCCTCAGCGCGAGGTGTAGCGGTGTGTCACCATTGGCATCTTGTACATCCGCCCTAGCCCCGTGTTTCATGAGTACCCTAACCATGGCATCATAACCGCAGGCACACGCGACATGAAGCAAGGTTCCATCCTGGTGGCAGTGCATTCTATCAGGCAGGGTAGCATTCACGTCGATTCGTCTGTCATGACGGTGCTTCCTCAGAAACGATTTCACCTTTACGACCTCGCCTCGACTCACGTAGTCAAAGAGCTTTTCGGCTTTGCTTCTGCCCATTTCTGCAAATGATAAATCAGAACAAGTCTCCATGTTAACAGCAATTATCATGATTTATCTAGTTTTTAAGCTATTAATTTTAAAATGCTTCAACGACTCAAGACAAGCCAGAATTTATCAGAATTTGGGAAGGAAAAGAATTCTTTGTCTGAAAATATTGCCTAGCCTACTGGACAAGTTCGCCAGTAGCGCGACATATAGGCCTAAATCCTTAGTGTTTTCCAAGGAAAACCTGGTAGGCTATTTGCTTGTTGCTAAAATCGTGCTTTAATACGGTATTTACCCAGATTTGATTTTAAAAAAACAAATTTAGGAGTGGAAAAAAGTTTAATATTTTGTTGTGTTAGGAAACTAAGTTAGGCCTAAACATTTTTCACACAATCAGATTCAGACTCAGTCAGAGAATGAGATTTTTAGCCTCAGCCTGCCCTAGGATTTGAAGGAACGTGAAGCCACGATCAACTACTCATTCTTTCCCGAGAACGTGTAACTGTAAGGTATTTATACCCAACCTCTCAATTCTTTTCGTTAAATTAAAGTCTAAACATTAACTTTTGGCCATATTGCTTTCTAGTTCATAGTACACTCGGACTCAGAGACGTCTCTGGTGCACTGTGGACGCCGCCATGTTTACAACGCCTATACTAGACGATAGAGGGCGCTCAAACGTCTGATCAGGAGCGGGGTGGGGAGGGGGGAGGGGGGAGTGGGGGTGGGGAGGGAGGAGTTGGTTAGGAGGGAGGGAGGTTCGGGGGAGTTGTCGCCTGCGAGCCTTCGTACGACCACATGCACACCGTACCACAGCAGTTGAAGCATGTTTCTAACTAAAAGCGGGCCTCCCACTGTGCGATTTTGGCTACGAATTAGGTACGATTGGCTACGATTTGCTACGATTGTGTGTAGAGTCTATGGACAGTCTCTGGTTATCGTACCAATTCGTAGCTAATCGTACCTATTTCGTAAAAAATCGCACTGTGCGATTTTGGCCACGAATTTCCTACGAATTGGTACGATTACCAGAGACTGTCCATAGACTCTACACACTATCGTACCAAATCGTAGCTAATCGTACCTAATTCGTGGCCAAAATCGCACAGTGGGAGGCCCGCGACGCAACTGTATATATATAGATTCAACCAATGGTTTGGCTTTGGTGATGACCTAAGACGTTTATTGGTTGAACCAAACCTGGGATGAGAGAAAAATCGTAAGGGCATTATATCGGGATTCGAACCCGAGACCTCCGACTCACTCGGGCAGATGCTCTACCAGCTGAGCAGTGGTATATCCCTCGGGCCGGGTTTTCCATATGGACCCAATTTTTCTCTCGGTGTAGCGCAACTGGGCAAAGTAACCATCTTAGCGCTACTGGGCAAATTGAACCAGTAATAGGCTTACACTTACGCCAGAAACATGTTCCTGGTTTCTCTCACCACAAAAACTCAACGTGAGAAACAGCATAAATTTTCAACATTGGTACTTTCCTCGCCGTTTCTGTGACCCTGGTTAGAATCCCGTCCGGGCCAGCATGTGGATTGGGCTTTCCCCAGATATACACATCATATTTGCAGGGGTTTCCCTTCACGTCGATCACATTTAAAACTGAGAATTTCTTTATCGTCTTCTCTTTGCATGATTCTTCCTGCTTGAGGATCACATTGTCTTCGGTATCATAAAGAATTAATAAAGGCTGAAAGATTCTCTAAACGACTGCAGTCTGAAAGAAGAGGAAACAAAGTCCTAAATTTAACTTGTGAATATTTAAACAGTTGTTTAAGCAGGGCATATGAACGACCGGTTGTTTAAAACTCAACTTCGAATTATTGGTAGTCCGCCAATAATTCAACTTACGGTAAGGCATAGACTTGCCCAAGTCTGACATCCCACGTTTGTCCTGCAACGCACAGCGCTCAGCGCCCCCTCCACCCCCGGACCAGCGGTCTCTCTAATCTCTTTTCTTTGGTTTCTTCTGTCTCAGAAAGTCTTCCCAGACAAAGGAAAAGAGATTTGACTGGCCACCAGCCCAGAGGGCGAGCCGCACGCCGCGCACCACAGAGCAAACACGGGAAGTCAGACTTGGGCAAGTCTAGGCAAGGCGCAAAAATAGTCGTATATAAAACGGCGGTTTTTACAGGGTTGCCGATGTCTAAAATACAAAGTATTATGTTTTTTCGTTAAAATAAAGCAAATGCTTCATAATTCGAGAACCACAGACAATATAACTTCAACAATGCTTGTCAAAGAAAATGACACTGCAGCAGCTCCTGCCCCAATGTTTTATCTGAAAACATGGTTATCATTAAAAAGTACTTCAAAAGTCACACCACCAGCACTTTCTCCAGAGTTTATTATTAGTAATATATTTTCAAGATAGCAAGATACTGCAAACCACCCAGCTTTGTTCAACATGCAGAATGATTGATTGCCAGTTTGATAATGAATATTTTTTTATTTATTCATCCCATAGACGACTTTTTAAAGTTACATGTATTTGCATTATTATTACCACTCCCATAACGAATTAGATAAGACAAGATCCGGGTATCTTCCAATCATACTACATGTACATGTATACTAAAAAGACAACCATAGACAGTTTAAAACACACCTGTTTTAGGCCTCGCCCTTGGAAACTTTGACCGCTAAATTTTATATTTCTTCAAGCGGGTGACCTCATTTTTTTGCAGTTTTTGCCTTGTACCACTTTTAACAATTTATTCCCCAGAAAATGTACCAGCAACCTCCCGTCACCAGCGCCGGTGGAAACTCGGCAGTTCCCCCATATGCATCACCGTGCCTCTCGCCGTACCCATCGCCAGTGATCGCTGCTCCTGCAGGCCCCGCGGGGACTGTTACGGCTAGTGTCGGTGGTGTTGATGAGGGAGAGATTAATAACGGAGTGCGAGATGCGGGCAGGGAAGCCTTCCTGTGCCGCACCAGCAAGTGGCTTTGTTTTACCGGGTCTCTAGTCCTCTTAATCGGGGTTGCAGTGACCCTTTGGGGATTCTGCTCTCCGTTGATGCTGCCTATCATCATAGGAGCATTACTTCTCCTTGTATCCATCTTTCTAATTGTCGGTAGTTTCTTCGCCTGCTATAAGGTAAGGACAATGCAGGGTCCACAAATAACTGGTAATGGTTCGAATCCCTATAAGGCTCATGTGATTTTTCTCTGAATTCCAAATTTGGTCATCTCGTTTCAATGGTGATTAGGCACCATACCAAATACCGCTTTCGTTGCTTTGTCCATTTGCACTCCAAAGTGCAGTGCAACACCTTGAGAAAAATAAAATTGGGTTCGTAGGGAAAACCTGAAAGAGTAGGCCTATCCCACTGTGCCTTATAGCTCAGTCGAGCATCTGCCAGGCGAGTCAGTGGTCTCGGGTTCGAATCCCGATAAGGCCCAAGTGATGTTTTTCTCTCATCCCAAGTTTGGTAATCTTAAGCCATTGCTTGTTATAATAATTTTATATTTTCCCACATTGCTTCGATTTTTTGTGCAGTCAAAGTCAATAGGCAGAAAGCGCATCTTAAGCGGCCAGGTCCAGCGCGTCACTGCACTGACTGGTACCGTACAGTGCTCCCCTCAACATACAGGGATCAGTGGACAACCCATTCAAGCCAGTACGACGGTTGACTACGGGCAGCAGTATCTCCAGCCGCAGCCGCAGCCCCAGCCACATCACCAGCAACAACAGCAGCCACAGTTTCAGCAGCATTGCCAGCCTCAACTACAGCCGCAGCCACATTGCCAGCCGCCGCCACATTGCCAGCCGCCGCCACATTGCCAGCCGCAGCCACATTGCCAGTCGCAGCCACATTGCCAGCAGCAGCCACAGCCCCAGCAGCCACATCAGCCACAGCCGCAGCCACGTCTTCAGTCTCAGCCAGCACTACATGTTTCCTGGGCCTCAAACCCGAATGATGTGAATTTCTATTGGTATGTAGACTATCACAATGCGTAACGCGACGAGTTTCCCTTATAAAAGTCTCCATTATCAGGAATGAAAACGATAAATAATAGAGGATTATTTTTGGGACCAATTTTATTTTGTAAGCAGAATGTATCATATTATTATATTTTCCAGGCTTGCCGTCTAACTCACCTAGCTCATTGACAGTCCTGTCAAAAGTCATAGGCCTACAACAAAATGTTTTGGATCCAGTATATGGGCTCTTTATTAAATTTCCGACGTGTTTTCGTTCTTTGTTGGTACTAAAAGGGTGTTGAAAAGGCTTCTGTGACGGCTGTGACCTTCTTGTCTGGTAAAAAGAACCTAAGGAAAAGATACCATAAACGTTTGCTAGTTGAGACTCCATATACACTTAGTCTATGGAGCATGACATAAACATTTCCTGTGTTTTCAAGGAAAAACGCTAAAATCATGTTTCCTATAACCAAATTTACCCTTTGTGGGGCCTTATCATGTCATAATAGGAAGAATTAGTGGCGAACGTATATATGATAATTATGCCGTTCATTGCTTTTATTCTTTTATCTTTATACTCAGGCCGTCTGCTCCACCCATGGAGTTCCAACAACCTCCATACAATACGATCATCTGATGTTGTCTGGCGTTTCCGACAATTTGACGTTATTGGACTGGTTAATAGTGCAACGGGATAATAATCCTGAACTATTGCTTGGAATTATAGGCATTTATTGTGTATCCACGTGTCCGTTGATTTTATATCGCCGTCAGCATTTTAAATGTTAAAGATCGTTGCTACCATTGTTATTTATCAACATTTTGAGTAAAGTTTTTCTTAGCCCATGAAATCAATTTTCGGGCCGTGCCCTATTTATTGTATGGCTATACGTCTTAAAATTACACGTGAGCTTATGGCAGGCGCTGGGAAGACGGCTTGATACTCCTTTCCATAGATCCGTGCTTCATGTCAAAGCGTAGCCATATAATAAAGGGTTACGGCCTTACATTCATTTATCTACAATGTTAAAGTTGTGCTATTATAAAGGGCCTGTCACACCTAGCCGATTTGGCTCGCCGGAGCTATACCGGAGCACAAATTTGGCCATTTTCGAGGATCGGTACTAGTACGGCAGCGCAACGGTAGCACATCGCTAAGAACGGTAGTACATCGTCAGGACATCGTCAGAACATCGGCAAAAAAATTAGCAGGCGACGGTATAAATTTTTGAACATGCTCAAAAGCGAGCGAGCAACGGACTACAACGGCAGTACAACGGTATCACTCCGCTATAGCTCCGGTCAACGGTGGCACATTGGTAGAACAACGACGGCGCCTCGGTATAACATCGGCGGCGCATCGGTAACACTAAGGCGACAGAAAAGTGGTATTCGGTAGCACATCGGCTCTAACATCGGTAGGACAACGGTATCACAACGGGAACGCCGGTACTACGCCGGTATTGCTAAGGCAAATTTTTCAAGTGTTTTCTCGACGGAGCTCCGCCGATTTTCTCGCCGTTGTTAATTGTGTGCTCCAGTTTAGTCCCGGCGAGGTACATCGGTAGTGTGTGACAGGCTCTTTACCTGCGGAAATTCAAACTAAAACAACGCACCTACGCTACTATGGCTGTGGCTTAATATTACGCACGAATAAATGGAAGACGTCAGATAGAGACGGCTTAATCACTGTCTCGGATTATTATCAGACGTATAGGCCTATGTATACATTTCAAGACACATGATTAAAAGCGGACAGGGCCTACTTCGCCTGCGTACGACTGAAAATTTGTCAGTTTGCGAGCGCCTCCGCCTAGCCGAAGTGTCTTGCGTTTTGTCCCGAGATGCTGTGGCAATTTTGAGTATTTTAAAATGATTTTTGAATATTTGGCATTTAGCATTAACATTGTTTCCTATGGGAACCCGATTTAGTGAGATACACCCATATGCCGTGTCCATTATATGTGGCTACGGAAAGTGGCCGTCCACTGGTACCAGCAGCGTGCAGTATACATAGGCGCGCCTACGTTGACGAGCGAATACGTTGACGTTCGCTCGTTCCCAGCGCCCAGTTTGGGCGGTGGGAATGAGCGAACGTTGACGACGGAGTGTGTGGGTGTGAACTCTTGGGGGCGCTAACTAAGGCCTGGGGCCTGAAATTTAACACGTGTTGAGCAGTCATGGCAGTTGACATGTTGAGCACGGACGAAATGCTGAAAGTGAAAGTGCTATAAATATACCAAAAAAAACAAAAACAACAACAACAAGGGTATTTTTTTCATATACATTGAACACGGATTTGGGTAAATTTATAGGTTGGAATCGATAGCTTATTCAATTCTAAGATATACTTCCCACTGACACTTCCGTCGCAAATGTCGCATTTCTGAGATAAATAAATGATCAAATTACTGCATAAAGTAATGAACAAAATGATCTGTGCGTAAGCGCGACAACAGAGGGCGCTGCGCGCGCGTGTGAATGTTTATCTTGTGCACTAACTGAAGGCAATTTGTGAGAAAGAAAACATGATTTTTCTACAGAAAAGCAACATTTGCGACAAAAGTGCAAGTGGGAAGTATATCTTAAAAATACATTATGTGTTGATTCCAGGAGGTAATTTCCTTAAAATCTTTGTTCAATGTATACGAAAAAAATACCACAACGGTAAGCTACAGATAGAGAACCGATGTCCGCGAAATTCAATGATAATAATAAGAAAGGTATATTTTTTTCTGTATAGCCTACATTGAACAAAGATTTTAACGAAATTACCTGCTGGATGGATTCAACAGATCATCCAGTTTTACAAATGTTTTAAGATATTCCCACTCATGCCACTTGCACTTCTGTCGCAAATGTTGCATTTCTGAGAAAAATAAATAATAAAATAATTACTTAATAAAGTAATGTAAAAATTACGGCACGAGCGTTTTTATTTATTTATTTATTTCTGATATTTTACCAGGATAACCCGATTCACTACGTAAAGTGGTCTTCCCCGGGGTCCTGGAGTATAAAAACACATATAAAATCATGTATATAAAATAAACAAGTACAGTCAATATATTAATGAAACAACATGAAGCCAAAGAAAATTTAAATTAAGATTAAAACTGTACACGGAAAAAATACCCATTAACTGATTAACGTTAAACCGAAATGCTAGTTTGATGATAAAATTGGTAGGACTAGGAGTTGAGAAAGTGATCATAATTTTTTTCTTTGAAATGAATTGGCGGTGTGCCAAATTGGGTAGTAAGAATTCCGTTTACTGGTCGCCACTGAGCACTGAGATACCGTGTGGTTATGGAACAGGGCAGAATTTTTAAGGTAATTGTTGAATGTTTTTCACTTCTAAAATTACTTCCCTTCAAATTATTTACACGTTTTGGTGGTTATTAAGTCATCATAAGGAGAAAAAGTGGTGACCATGCTTTAAACGAAATTCGTTCCCCAAATTGGTCTATGTATTGCTTTAGTCATTAAAACCATCCGTAATGACGCAATCTGAACAATTATGTTGTTTGCTTTTTGTAAAAGGCCAGTTTCCGTTCTATCCCTTGACCTGACAAAGAGTTCAGTTGTTTATTGTTCTTCTTCACAATACAATGATAATGTCAATAGCCAAAAGTGCAAAGTTCCTCAAAGGGTTTTGGCTGATTCAAAGTTCGTTCACTTGTTTTGCATTCTTTACCCCCACCAAGGGCAGTACCTCTGCCCGATTCAAAGAGATCGGTCACCCGAACGTTTGTTCTGTCGCAATGATTTTGATATTTTTCAAGTTGTATTATTTTTGTGAATGATTTTTTCTTCTTCAAAGGATGATGCTCGGTAGTTATGTGTGTGCATATTGAGACAATGGGAGGTCAAAAGGTCCAGGGGGGAGAGGGGTGGAGGGTACGTGGGGGGTGGTTCAAATACAGGTTAATTCTACTGAAGTTATCTTCCAAGAATGCATTTACCCAGCACATTCTGCATCAGATCGCATGATTTTGAGGGGGATAAAAATTTCTTTGATGCAAGTTTACTCTTCAAAAGTGAAATTATAATTTAAAAAAAGAAAATAAAGAATTTAAAAAAACAAATAAACGAAATTTGAATTGAAACTTGATCAGAAGAGAGGTACATTTGTTGAATGTTGTGAAATTGTAGATAACAATGCACTGAATGACCAATTACTTAGGAATTACTTTATTTCAATTATATCCTCCAGGTCCGAGACGATTTGTTTTGAACAAAATCACTCCCCAGGGGCGGATCAAGGAATTTTTCCAGGGAGGGGTTTTGCCAGAAACTCGCCCCCTCTGGATCTGCACTTGCTTTCAAAGTAATGAAATGAGAAAATTCTGTGTTGTGGGTTTATACCCTTTTGTTTTGGCAGGTTACAATAGGTTTGCACATAATGGAACAAGGGACTAATTCAAAGTCAGCTACACCAACAGAATTGCATACCCTACAAACAGTAGCAGAGACAGTAACAACAGTGCCACTGGCAACAGCAGCAGCAACAGCAGTATGGACACCAACACTAGCAACAGGAACAGTAGTAGTGGTGGCAGCAGCAATAGCAGCAGCAGCAGCAGCAGCAACAATAGCAGCAGCAGCAGTATCAGCTGCACAAACTGCAACAATTAACAGCAACATCAGCAGCAACAGCAGTAACAACAGCAGCAGCAGCAGCAGCAGCAGCAGCATCAGCAACAGTAGCAGCAGTATAAGCAGCAGCAACAACAGCAGCAGCAACACAAACTGCAACAGCAACACAAACTGCAACAGCAACACAAACAGCAACAACGCCAACACTAGCGACAGCAGCAATGGCAACAGCAACAGTAAGATCAATGCAAATTGTAGCGCTGGTAGCATCATCAGTAGAAATTACACAGACGGAACTTTGGCAGGGTGTCAAAAAATTGCTTTTTTGACCTCCTGTTGGTTGATGATTTTTATCAGGATAAATACTCTGAATGCAGTTGGTCGATTGGAACAGTGCCAGTCATGTACATACATATACTTTCCAAAACTCACTCTGAAGATGAGCATTAAATGCACTTAGTCTGGTACCCTTCAATCCAGCAGTTTGGACTCTATAGAACTGATTCAGGAGGCCCAATAGACAGCCGAAGTGTGACATGGGTTGCCATGGCAATTGGCTCTAAACTATCATGGCCGTCGGAAAAGTACAGTGACACGGTTCAGTGATGTTTAGTTTAGAGCAAATTGCCTGTGTAACGAACAAAAGATGACTTATTCACTAAGGCAATCTATTGAACCATTTTAACGTGTGAATAGGGTCCGTTTCCTCCACCAAGTACCAATTAAAGAGTTAAAATATTTATGGATCTGCCCACAGGAATAACCTGCCCACAGAAATGTCCCTGCCCGTGGGAAATGTTTGTATCATCTATACATGTAACTAATTAAAAATGACTGCGGTTGTTTTCAGAATGGCTGGCTTCATCTCCGGCTCAGACTTGAGACATCACAGAAGTAGCTAAAGAAAGATGGCTCTACACCAACTTGAACTTTTGCCCCGTTAAGTATTTTTAAAGCCACCAAGAGGAAATCAAGCAAGTAAACAACAGACGGGTAAGCAAAATATTGCAAAAAAACGAGCCTGAAGCCGAATCCATTGATTTTAAAAACGGCCTCATGCATGTTCCTATTGATTGCTTTCCGGTGACGTCACGCCTTCCATCCACCATTTTGGGTGTCATTTTTCATGACCCACGTAGCCCGAGTGATAACGGGCAAAAAGAGCAAGAAAAGTGCATTGGTTTGCACTTACCTCTGTTGCTTAACCTTGCTTTATGTTGTTGCGCCATGGCTGTTGTATCGATAAAGATAAAAATATATTTCTTCAGGCTAAAAATCGTGATCATGGAAGTAAAAGTACTTCCGTATTTACAAGCCGAGTGCATGCTCAATAATTTAAATGTATCGCGGCATCTTTGAATGTAAATACGCTGGTGAGTATATTTTACGCGTGTCCATTGCCGCGCGCGTGTACGCACGTGACTGTTGACACCTAAACATTCCCAGATGTTCTACGTCACGGAAAACAATAAACACTAACGATACCCTAAAGTTTGTTGGCCCTCCGATTATTAAAGATAAGGCTATTAGGTACTACAAAGGTCACATGGGTTGTGTTATAACATATACGTCAGACGGTCAACAACTTCAGATTTATAAAGATATCACTGTAGCAGACTGTATTGCCAATTAATTGGTCATATTCACCAGTGACCTTAGTCACAGTATAGCTTTGGGTGCATGGCTATCGGCAGTAAGCTGCAGTAAGTACATTTGTACTTCTATTTAAAAAAGCTGTCTACCCTAAAACGTTTGTGTGACAAACGATCAACATTTCAGAGTGGTTATTGGATTAGTTCCATTTCAGGTAAGATCATTCAAGTATTTTGCACAAAGAGGCTCGTCAGAAATGCGCGCTCTCCAAATTCGTGCCACGAAATACGCAGCTCCATGCCTTTGCTATGGAGCTGCGTATTTCGTGGCATGAATTTGGTGCGCTCGCATTGCTGACGAGCCTCTGCCTTTAACCATGTTATTTGTACTGTATGTAGTGATTTAAAGACATGCCATGTAGGACATTTCAGCCATGATTTGGAAATTTGTCGCATCAATCGGTTGGGCTTCTGTCAAACTGGGGTAGCTTGGATAAATCCTGGCGGTGTTTTTTAATGCAATTCTGGCTTCAAGATGTTGCATGTATCACTTGGACAATAAGGGGTGAGAGATGAGGTGGGGGTGGGATGGGGGATGGGATGGAGGACAGGGGATCAGCGGACAAGAGATCAGGGGACAGGAAATCAGGGGATGGGATGGAGGACAGGAGATCAGGGGATGGGATGATGGCATGAGATGGGGTGGGGAGATAGAGAGGATATGGTGCGGGTCGGGATGGGAGACAGGGTGGCAGAGGGGGATGGAGTGGGGGACAGGTAGGACATTACTTAACCACTTGACACCAAAAAACGTGTAAACACGTTCTGGCAATGTATAGTCACAGGGGCGGTTGACGAGTTAAAAAGTCAGCTTTGCTGCTGTCTTCCACGGTTGACGTGTGAACACGTCCATTGTCCGTCATTCATTTGTACCGTGTTTTGAACTTGAACTTGATCATGTTTTTTAACAAATCTTGCTCCATGGCGGCTGCCTCTGAGTGTTGCAAAGTATCATCTTTTGGTGAGAATATTCATACAAATGAACTCAAGAGTTAGTATTTGTGGTGCTTTAACTTTTGGCTAATCATTAAAAAAAATGTATTTTTTTTTGCCAAAAATAATCACGCCATCAACTGGTTTGTATGCAGCAAGGCATGGCAGCTTGGCTGTTCTACTTGATGTTTATAGATTCTGTGTACTGACTTCAAAGTCACATCCTGTTTTGACTTTTAGATTTTTTTTTCAATCTAACAAGTCCAACCTTGGCACATAGTCAAAGTGTAGTTTTCTCCTATTGGTCGAATAGAGTGAGTAATTCATAAATCGCTGCCAACAATCTCTGTTGTGTAAGTGTAATCTTTCATATCGTACTTCGTCAGAAGGTAATAGTCTATTATGTGTTGATACACAGATTTTGCTACAATCTTTCTAGGTAAATATGTTGGTCGGTGCATGGGTTAGTGTGGGCACATTTTTGCGATTGTTCTCGATTTCAATGTAATATTATACAAATATTGACTGCAATGAGGGGCATGGTTAAGATTATAGGCCCAAGGTGATCTCGAAGCCATGACTATGCCCCGAGGCGGTAGCCGAGGGGCATAGTCATGGCTTCGAGATCACCGAGGGCCTATAATCTTAACCATGACCCGAATAAACAGCAGTCAATATTTGTTTTATATACCAAATGTGTAGATTTTTGTCATCTGGTTGGTTAAAAGTAACGAGACATCATATACAGTCATGACAGTGGTCCTTCGCGTTTCGATTTCGGAAGCTGGTCTACGGCGGAAAAGTTGTATATTTACAGCAAACATTGTAGCATAATCACCTGGCACTTTAGTAGCACATTTCACCTGACACAGTTTTCACTGTAGGCCACTTCTCTTACTTTCTTAAGGACTTCATCATCTACGACAGACGACAAAATGACGTCGAGATTCCGCCATTACCGTCCTGATGAATGTTTACGTGAAGCGCACAGCTGCATAGTTGGTGCACAGCTATAGCTATGCTAACACATGTAATGCGCGCGTCCGGAACCCGCTAAATGACTATGCCCAGCTGCATAGTTGGTGCACAGCTAGCTATATGCTAACACATGTAATGCGCGCGTCCGGAACCCGCTAAATGACTATGCCCACGGGCATAGTAAAGACTATTGACCAGTTGGCATACGCTCCGGGTCTAGCCGATTCAATGCCCTCACTTTTAACCAATCAGATGACTGGAATCTACGCATGAGGTATATAATGAGTACTATTTTGAGTGTGCAGATTAATATCAAACCTTATTGTACACTTGTGTGAAGAATTACGTTGTACACTATACTAAATAAACATTCTCAAAATGTATGTATGTAAAGGGATACTTTTAAAATATGAAGCACAGATCTTTTTACTGAGTTTGTGGACCTTCTGCTTAACGTGCAGATGTCCTACCAATTGAGCTATGAGGCGAACTGGTGTGGAAACACAGTTTTCCTTGTTGCTAACTGATTGAGATTTGCTATCACGTGAGCTTAGCAAGCCATACAGAAGGATAAACCCTTCAATGAGATACCGTAACCACCTCTCTCGGAGATCACTTACAAAACAGCCCAAACCCCTGCCCAGCTTCCCCCGATTAGCATTTACTAAGTATGAAAATTGGGTCATCATCCGGCCTATATTTTCAAAATATATATAATTGTATTTTTCATTTTTGTACTTCACCAGGGTAATGTGAAATTTGCCTTGTCCATGCCCTGGAACCTTTCGCTACTAGAGGAATTGAAAGTAACTTGCTCACTGGCGATCTGCAAAACCGTGAACATCAAAAATGCGAAGAATCTTTACCCAATTTCTTCTTCTCTTCTGGAAGAACTGGACTCTGCAGTCACGGAAAGTCCTTCTGACTGTCTTTGAGATTCTAATCCCACTGGTCTTTGCCGCCCTCTTGCTCGGTTTACGAGCATACGTCAAATTTGAAAACTATGAGGCTCCCGTAGTCTATGACTCCTACGGGATTAACTCGCTGCCACCTACGTTATTGCCACCCAATTTGGGGGGTAACTTCAGCGGTCCACCGTACTACTGGAAGCTGGCTTATGCCCCGAAATGCAAGGCCACGGATGATATTATGGCCAGAGTAGTGAAGCGACTGAGCAGTGACCATGTACATCTACAACCTGTGCAGTTACAGATGGGTATGTGATTTTCTCTGTCCTTTTTTTCTTCCATTTTAGAGCAGGCATTATGCCAGCCACATGTGCAAATATTTCTAGCACCACTCATGGAGGAAGTCTTAATGTCGTCTCATAAGCATGTCACTTTTGGGAGCGCGTGTGGTCTAGTGGGTATGAAGCGGGACTCCCAATCAGAGGTTGGGGGTTCGAGCCCTACT
This sequence comes from Henricia sp. BOLD:AAB3569, assembly GCA_037783545.1. Classification (NCBI taxonomy): domain Eukaryota; kingdom Metazoa; phylum Echinodermata; class Asteroidea; order Spinulosida; family Echinasteridae; genus Henricia; species Henricia sp. BOLD:AAB3569. The sequence goes on along the minus strand of JBBELK010000777.1, from coordinate 752,266 downwards.
TCGACCAACGTGTCTGTGTCCCTGGGCAAGGCACTTAATCCCAGTTGCCTCGTCAACCCAAGCGATATATGGGAAGCTGTTAAGGGGAATGCCACAATCTAACTGCTGATAGGGTTGTGCGCCTGACCAGCAGCCACCTAGTTGAAGCGAAATGGTTCTGGTGATTCCCTGATGGCAGCGGTAATAATGGTAACAGCGCCTTGAGCACCCTGCAGGGTGGATATGTGCGCTATACAAATCTAATCATTATTATTGTTATTACTTTCCACCACAAAGGGGCTGTAAAGTCAGCCAACTTTATTTAAGACTACTCTACCATAAGCAAAATACCGTCAGAAGTTACAATAAGGCCTGGACGTTTGTGTGAAACTTGGTAATTGTAGCTTATTGGAAATATGGTGGTTACTCAACTGTAGAGATTAATTCATAAACATTTTAAATTGAAATATCCTTAATTTTGGGTCCTTCGACAGGGGTCGAAATTAATACTGGTCCTGTGGTCTGAGACCAGTAAAAAATCAGGATCTGTAAAAAATGCTGGTCCGATGGACCGGTGAAAACATGGAAACATTCTGTGATGCCTCATCCACAGTAAACATTTCTTACTCAATGAGAAGAATTCCTGGTTACCACAAACAATTCCTGATCGCTTTAGACATTTTCAGATAAACCAAAAAGTGTTGCAGTATGCCAGTTTGAAAAGCACCTCTCACTATGAACAACTAACAATGGAAATTGGGCACACACCATTGTTAATAACAATGGTTTGTACCCAATTTCCATTGTTAGTTGCTCATAGTGTCTGGACCACCAAATTTTCAGCAGGACCAGTAGAGTTCTCTAGTCTACTGGTCCTTCTGACCAGCATGAAATTCAGGTTAATTTTGACCCCTGTTTGACTTTGAACCCAGATTTCTCTCATATTCAGACATGGCCATATTCAACTCCAATTCTGAATATGGTATGAATTTAAAACAAGCATTTTAAAGCTTTAGAAGTTGTTTCTTGTTGAAACTGTAAAAGAAAAAAAAATCACCTGTGGCCGACTTTACAGCACATATTTGGATGGTTATATGTGATGGTTGTCATGGTGACAGAAACAACAAGAGCATTCAGTTCTATTAAATGTTGAGAAGAGCCGACTGTTTCCTCTTAAATTCATAATCCTTATATTACTTTTTTGCTGACAACCAGCTACCGGTTTCGAAAATGAAGAACAACTTCTGACGACCTTCAAACTTTTCTCCATGAAAAACTTCTTGGGTGCCGTCGTCTTCAATAACGATTTCCCCGACGATGGACGCGTCATTCCTGCCAACGTGAATTACACCATACGCCTGAGCAGCACCATGCGCAACATGGCCAATCGAAATAGTTTCCTGCGCACGTGGCAGACCCAGACGCTGTTTCCGTTATACCAACTGCCGGAACCGAGGAATAAAGATGACATGTATGGTGGTGTACCGGGTAAGTGGGACACCCGGTTGTGGTACCTGTGCCCTTGAGCAAGACACTTAACCACAATTGCTCCATCCTTTGAAAGGGATGTAAAGCCGTTGGTCCGGTGTTTTCAGTAATGCACTTAAAAGATCCGAGAGCACTCTTTCGTGAAGAGTAAGGGAATTCCCTGGTGTCTCCTGCCGTTGGCTGCCAATGGCGCCACCCACCTGTTTCACGCATTGTCTCAATATGCTAAACTAATATAAACACCTCAACCAAAGTAAGTTCCCCCTAAATAATTGCTTATATCTCCCAATGTAAATTTCGGAATTACCCAAAACTTGGTGTGAATGATTAGTGCAATGTATGGAACGTGCATTTCAAGTGGTGGGTCCATACATAATGTTATGCATGAATGAGCAGCATTTAAAGGTGAAATTGACACTTTTCAAAACTTACTTTTGTTGACGTGTTTATGATTTTCACTTGCTCAGCTTAGCTGTGCATTTGGCATAACTAAGAGCTCTTACAGAGTTCTTTCCATAAAAACAGGAGCCAAAGGGTGACATTTTAATGCATTTGTTAAAATGACCTTTACACATTATCAATTTTGTTAAAGAAATTATTTCTAATTCTTTCTAAATAGTGTAGAATACCTGTACTAAAATAGTTGCACATATCTTAGTATCATAGTTTTTATAACATTTAAAAAACAATGTAAGGGGGACATCAAGGCGATTTCAATTGTTATGATTACATTTCAAGTCTTTTTGACCAGTTTCTTTCATCCATCCACTCTCCCAGGTTATTATCGTGAAGGGTTTCTAACACTACAACATGCCATTGACATGGCCATCATACATTCACACACCAATGACATGGTCACCAGCGATCCAGTCATGCGCATGCAGCGCTACCCCTACCCACCGTACATCGAGGACCGGTACATCGCTGTCCTACAGATTCTACTACCGGATCTGATTATGGTCAGTCTGGTCTTGGTGGCGCTGCAGGTTACGAAGAGCGTGACTTATGAGAAGGAGAAACGACTCAAGGTATTGTGCACAAATATCATACATAGTTTGATCTATGCCTGATTGCAGACCTGCACCCATTTTCAGACCTGCACCCATTTTCAGACCTGCACCCATTTTCAGACCTGCACACATTTTCAGACCTGCACACGATTTCAGACCTGTACTCGATTTCAGACCAGTACCCGAATTCAGACCTCTAAGAAATTTCAGACCTGCACCCAATTTCAGACCTGCACCAAAATTCAGACCTTCACCCAATTTCAGACCTTCACCCAATTTCAGACCTGCACCAAAATTCAGACCTATACCCATTTTCAAACCTATACCCATTTTCAAAACTATACCCATTATCAGAACTGCACCCAATTTCAGACTTTTATTTGGTTTTCTGAATTTCTGTGCCTAGTTGAAAACGGCACTCGATTTTGGACCTTCACCCCTTAATTTTGGACAGGCTGTACCAAAAATGTCCTGTCCCAAAATTGGACCTGTACCAAAATTTCAGGTGATTTTAATACTTTTTTGAAGAACAGGTGTATCACTGCCCCTGAATTCATTTTCAATACGGAGACAAAAATTACATGACAGCTTTTATATTGAGGCCTGGAAACTGAAATGTCAACTTTTTTTACGGCCGGCCAGAAGTATCTTACCCATGGTGAAGATTAAGCATGGTTCAATGGTGTAGACCGTGTTGAACAGCTGCCATCTTGTAGGGCAACTTTTGTTGAAATTGGTCAACAATGTAAGCACAAAATGTGCAACCATGCATGTCCTCAAGGAACAAAGAAACTGCCCTACAAGATGGCAGCTATTCGATACGGTCTATAGTAGGCATTCGTCATGGGTTTCTTCACTTGTTTTTTGTGATATCATTCATCTCCACTACAGTTGCAAGTCCAAGTATTATATAGTCGACCAGAGTCCCTCGAACGACGGAAATTAACTGTCGTTCAAGGGACTTTTGTGTTGACTATAGTCCCTCAATCAAACTTTTGCGCCGGCCGTCATGATAGGGAGTAGGTTTTCGTGGCAATACTTCCGCAAAGCACCTACTCATGCATGATACACAGTGACGATGTGATTGCCCCCTAAGATGGCCGCCGTGCTTTGGGTCTATAGTCTCTTTCTCAAGTCTGGGGTTTGACTTCCCTCCGTCTTTCTGTGCAGGAAGCAATGAAGATGATGGGCCTATCCAACTGGATCCACTGGTCAGCCTGGTTCATCAAGTACTTTCTCTTCCTGACCATCACCGTGTCGCTAATGACCCTGATGTTCTGCGTTAAGGTCGGCGACCCGCAGTCGTCCGTCATGTCCCATAGTGACCCTCTGGTGGTGTTTGCCTTTCTGATGCTGTATGCAATGGTCAGCATTATGTATAGCTTTGCTGTCAGTGCAGTGTTCTCAAAAGGTAAAAACACTCGTAAGCATTGTAGTGGAATTTCTACATTAAAGGTGTATTCTTCCCTCATCAACTGGTTTCTGGATTTTTAAGACGGTCATCGTTTAAGGAGAAATATAAAAATTTAGCATTTCCCAAAATCATTTTGGCAGTTTTCAAAAAGAAAATTCTGAAAAAGAAAACATTTCTTCAGACGGCCAGATCGCTGGTGCCAACAGGTCTGGTCCTGTCAAAAATTTACTTTTATAAAAATGTCTCAGAAAATGTCACTCTCTATTGAACTATAAACCATGTGCATTCTCACTATATAAAAGAAATAGGTCCCCTATTGCGGACAGTTACGAAATATCCCCACCCCCTATTGCGGGTGCGTGCCCACTTTTAAAGACAAAAAACACCCCCTAACCCGCAAAATTTTGATGTGCTTACAAAAACGGTGCGGGTAACTAATCAAAGATTATCTTCACAGCCTTTCCGATTGCTCGGAAGTCTCATTTGCCTCAATATTTACACGATATATACGTCTTTATTTAGAAAAGAAAACAGGAGATCGAGGGTCAATTGCAGGAGTGTGCAATTTGAAGGGGGCCTATTTGCTCCTTTGCGAACCCACAATGCATTGTCTCACTTTTGAAGGCAGAAAAACACCCCCTATCCCGCAAAATTTGGAATGCATATGGGTTCATAATGGCATACAGAGTGACCAACCCCCTCCCCCTTAGGGTACACTAGACGCTATCTACGTGAAACCTGCAAAAGGCTAATTGTTCTCCCTAATTATCTTTCCATCATGTAGCGAACTCTGCAGCAGTGGCAGCTGGCGTATTCTGGTTCATCACCTACATGCCATATTACTTCGTCATGCTGTTCCGCGACCGCCTTACACTGGCCGCCATGACTGCATGTTGTATCATGTCAAACACAGCCATGGGCATGGGAGCGCAACTCATTGCCATGTTTGAAGGCACAGGTGAGCTAGTTTATGAGTCCACTTTATAGCCCTGTACATGCCGCAGTATAGTCTTTGTTAAAGCCTCGCAGCTGGGTAGGTGTGTCACGCGCCAGGACGAGAGCGCCACCATGCGACGTGGACGGGGGGGAGCAGCGCAGCTGCGACGCCTTTGCCGTCCCAGAGTAATTATTTATTAATGTATTACAGCCCCTGTTACATTATTCATCCATGCGTTGTTGTGCTGCGAATGTATGTTTGTGTTGGCGCGCGCGTGTTGTATGTAAAGCGCGCGCGCGCGTGCTTACAAACCGGTGCGCGCAAACCGGAACAACTTATATCGATGCTACGTGGACACTTGTATTTTGTGTCCCAATATGATGGAATGTAAATTTACCCCAATCCAGTTTCAAACCTACACTTTATAGTTTACATTGCTCCACCAAAGTGCTGCAAGTAGTTGAAACTTCACATTTGATAAAATGTTCTCCCTTATGCAAATACTAATTTTTAAGTGCACAATTTTGTCATTTTCGGTGATTTTTACTTCTACATTTTAGGGGAGGGCATTCAGTGGAATAACATCAACAGGCCTGCATCAGTAGACGAACAGTTGACCCTTATGCGCGTCATGATGATGATGGGCGTAGACATTGTGTTGTACGGAATCTTCACTTGGTACGTGGAGGCTGTGTTTCCGGGAGAGTTCGGGGTGCCTCAGCCATGGAACTTCTTCGTAAAGGTAATATAAGTGTCTTTACAATACTGGAGAGACTCCTCCTAAAAATATTCTTTCAGAATAAAAATAAATATCTTTAAATTGTACTGAGGAGATAACTTCAGCCCAAGAACGGCAGCAAACAGTGTGACGACATATCTTTCTAAAAACAAATATAGTGTACCACTGTGCCTCATAGCTCAGCTGGTATGCCATCTGCCTGGGGAGTCAGAGGTCTCGGGTTCGAATCCCGATAAGGCCCTTATGATTTTTTTTTCTCATCCCAATTTTAAAAAGCCTGTGTACAAATTTCTCATAATGTGTAGAACAAGGACACACGCATGTACTTTGTGACATTTTTGGTGTCCTCATGAAATTTGTACACAGGGTTTTCAGAAAGATATGTTGTCAAACATTATTTTTTCCAACCATCAATTTTTCTGATCATAGATAGTCCTAACACAATGTCTCGGTGTGGAAAATGTGTACAAATAGCTAAATATACATTTTTTAGATGTAATTTATTTGGCCTATACTAAATGCAATTCCAATCCCGAGAAAAAATAAAACTTGAAGCGAGCTCAGGAAGGACTCTAACCCACGATCTCCTGCATATTAAAGGCCCATTGTATCATTTGCAATGACCCGATTTTGTTTTTCATGAGTTAACAAGAAAAACCTTACTCAAAGTGTTGATAGCAATGGTAACAAACACCAAAATGGTATTTCATGCTGGAAATTGACAACCGAAGGTAGTTTTCTAAAAAAATCCCATGCATGGGACTTTTTTACCATTCTCTTGTACACAAAATCCATATATAGATTGTTAAGGTTTTCTGAAGCATTGATGCATCTAAAGCGGGCCTCCCACTGTGCGATTTTTGTCACAAATTTCCTATGATTGGGTACGATTGGGTACGATTGTGTGTAGAGTCTATAGGCAGTCTCCGATAATCGTACCAATTCGTAGGAAATTCGTGGCCAAAATCGCACAGTGGGAGGCCCGCTTAAGTAGCTAAAATTTCTTCAGGCTACTTTACCAACATTCTTCCTTAGATATTTTACACTCTTATTCCACGAATCTGTAAAAAGTTTTATATTGCAAATGATACATAGGACCTTTTAAGCAGATGTCTTAAACCATCAAGCTTGAGGGTGCTAAAGAGTGGGTTGGAATATACTACAGCAGGCAAGTGCAATTATATGACAATTTGTTTTGAAATTGCAGCCTTCTTATTGGTGTGGCTCTGATCCTGTGATCAGTGAGGTTACTCCCGACGACGGTGTACCACTGAAGGAGCGTACCAAAAACGATGGATTCTTTGAGGCCGAACCAACTGACATTTCAACTGGTGTTCGGATCCATAATCTAACTAAGGTATGTAATTCTGTTGTGTAGGCTGTCAAAAGATAGATGAAGTTACTTATAATGATTACATTTATAAAGTACACATTTTATATGAATATGTTCATGTGCACGGCACATTTTAATGGGTTTATGGTACTTCAACTCGCAGCCTGAAGGCTGGGAGGCATTAAGCTTGCAAGTGTCTTCCACCTAAACATCGGGATACATCGGGTGGGTGGCGCCACTGGCAGCCGACGGCAAGAAACTCTTACTCTTCAAAAAAGAGTGCTCTGGGATCGCTTATGCGCATTACACAACACACTGGACCAACGGCTTTACATGTACATCCCTTCCAAAGGATGGAGCCATTGTGGCTAAGTACCTTGCTCAAAGGCACAGGTACCATGACCGGGTGTCAACCAAGTTTGCACAAACGTCCATGAGTTTGAGAAATCTGGATGCAGTAAAAACAACTTGGCTCCACCAGGATTCGAACCACACCTTCGAGAAGCGACTCATTTTCGGAGAAAGCGTCACATATTTGGCGTGGTATCACAAAAGATTTGAACATTTGCCTCACATTTCTCTTAAAAATTCCATCACAAATAGCAAAAGCAACATCTCCAAAATGTCATAAACACACACCCACAACTGTCCTTCAAATTGTCCTCACAGATATTCCCCAAGAACAAAGTAGCCGTCAGCGACATGACCCTCAACATGTACAGGGGTCAGATCACGGTGCTGCTAGGTCACAACGGAGCTGGTAAGACCACTACCATGTCAATGCTAACTGGCTTTATTCCACCAACTAGTGGCACTGCCTTCCTGAACGGTTGCAACATACGGGGGAACCTGGAAGGGGTACGCTCCAGTCTGGGACTCTGTCCACAACATGATGTGCTCTTTGATGATCTCACAGTCGAGGAACATCTGTACTTCTTTGGAAAGGTACTGAAAGATTGTTTTTAATAATAATGGTGGATTCTTGTGCAGCGCACATGTCTACCCTACAGGATACTCCTGGCGCTTTTGCTATTATTACCGCTGCCATCAGGAAATCACCAGAACCATTTCGCTTCAACTAGGTGGCTACCTGGCCAAGGCACACAACCCCATCAGCAGTTAGATTGTGGAATTCCCCCTTAATAGCTCCCCATATATCGCTTGGGTTGATGAGGTAATTGAGATTAGGTGTCTTGGCCACGGACACAATCCTTTTTTTAAATTTAATTTAATTTAATTGTTTTATTATAACTATTAGCTGAAAGGATTAACATCGGCTGAAGTGAAGAAAGAGTCGGACCACTACATTTGGGCCACAGGCCTACAGGACAAGCGCAGGCAGTACTCCAAGTCATTGTCCGGTGGCATGAAGCGTAAACTCTCCGTTGCTATTGCACTCATTGCGGACTCCAAGGTAGGGTCTAGAGACAAAGTTTTAACTTTAATCTCAGTAGGAAAATTCAAATCAAACTTGATCATTACAACTACATTTTTATCCTGATAGAGCCACTTTAAGAATATATTTTACCAATTTCAGAGGAATGTTGAATTTGTCAAGCAATTAATTTTGTTAACTAAACAAACCAATTAAAAACAAAATTGCACAAACCTGTTTCTTTCGGGACATATGTGGTTGTAATAATGAAAATTTAAAAGAACTTTTTCAGATAACTTCATTAGTTATGGAAAGTTTTTGTGAAGCTCGTATCTGCTTTTTAGTGGGTCATATTACTTGTTTTTGGTGTAACAATAATGTGCAAGTTGCACTTGTGTAGCTCAGTGCCATTTGTTTCTTTGATATACTTCTTTAAAGCCCATGTACATCATTTGCAGTTTCAAAGGCCCTATGTATCATTTCCTAGATCAAACTTTTTACAGATTTGTGGAATAAGAGTGTAACATATCTAAGGAAGAATTTTTGTAAACTTAGCCTCAAGAAATATTAGCTACTTAGATGCATCAATGCTTCAAAAACGTTGAAAATCTATATGTGGATTTTTGTCAAGTGAATGATAAAAAACCACCTTCGGTTGTCAATTTCCAGCATGAAATACCATTTTGGACGGAAATAAATTCATGTGGTGTTTGTTACCATTGCTATCAACACTTTGAGTAAGGTTTTTCTTGTCAACTCATGAAAAACAAAATTGGGTCATTGCAAATGATACAATGGACCTTTAATACCCAAAGTTGACAAGAAAAACCAGACTTAAAGTGTTGATAGCAACGGTAGCTAACACCACATGATTTTTCCTCGTGTAAAATGGTACCTTTGTGGAAGACATTGCCAACTGAAGGCGCTTTTTTTAATTAAAAAATTGTCTGCAGACAACGTTTTTACCATTTATTCATGCATAAACACCATGCATGGATTTTTAAGGTTTTCTGAAGTATTACTGCATCCTTCTTACCAGGTGGTTATGCTAGACGAACCCACATCCGGCATGGACCCAGACGCCCGCCGGTCAACATGGGACCTACTACAAGCCCACAAGGCTGGCCGGACTATCCTACTGACTACTCATCATATGGACGAAGCTGACCTGCTGGGCGATCGTATCGCTATTATGGCTGAAGGGGAGTTACAATGCTGTGGAAGCTCACTGTTCCTCAAGAAGAAATATGGTAAGGAGTCTATTTGTATGTAGACCTTTAGGCTGAAAATCCATGTATCCATCATGCATAGCGTTCTGTGTGTTGAGAAAGTACGTGTGGGTGTTGCGTATTTCGAAAATCGGTCTTGCGTATTTCTGCATTGCAACCCCGTGCAAAATGTAAAAATTATAGAAAATTCAAAGTTTGATTGGCTTTGGTTGGTGGGACAATAACATTGTTTTAATCGCTTCCTCGAGCGTATTAAATTTCAATGGAAAACACAATATAGATAGCGCAGTGTGCAGCACTGTGCAGATACAAGGACATATCTGCATTACTTTTAGAACAACTTATGTTTACGCATCATGCAGTACGCACTACAGATGATGCATGGCTTTTCGGTTTTAGGGCGTATTTGAAACCATGTACCTTAGTGACTTGAGAACAGCATTGTTCGTTTGACGGATATCCTTGAACATGAAATTGCATATCGAGTGTGTGGGTTGTATCATTTTCTCAAAATGGTGGAAGTTGGTAATGTTATGGGTGTTGAAAAAAAATACTGTCTCAAAATTTTATTCAAAGTGAGCGCCATACGGAGGACCTTATCCATGTTGTTTTAAGCCATTGTTGTTGTCCCGTACTGTCAAAACAGTTGGTTTCGTAATCGAACAAATGTTAAGGCCTTAAAGAAGAGGGACAGGTATCTATTGCTTTACCAATATCATACCTGCCAACTAGTCAGATTTTATTGTATTTGTTCTGATTTTTAAGTGTTAAAAATCTGAACAATCGGAACGGTCGACTTGACCTGATGACTCCCTGCGCGCGCCGCATGTGTTGTGTACACAGTGCGCATTTGTTGTGTACATGAAAACGGGTGCAGTTACTAGGTCAACTTGACCATTGTACCAACTCGACCGTTGCAAGTTTCACTAAAGTCCGATTTTTTTTCTCAGCAATGTTGGCAGGCATACAATATTCTACCAACTGAGCTGTCCAGCCCCAAATTGGAGATTTTCAAATTCCCTGTTTTTTTCCCATGGATAATATTTAGGAGAGGTATTCTACATGATTGTCAGGTTAATAGAACAAAATTCATTTTCTGGAAAATTCTGAAGAAGCTCCTATCTTTTCCCTGCCTCAGGTGTCGGTTATCACATGGTCATGGTGAAATCGCCCCACTGTGACGTCACCAAAGTCTCCGACCTGATCCATTCCCGCATTCCCAGCGCAGCTCTTGAGAGCAACGTAGGAGCAGAGCTTTCCTTCACCCTGCCAAATAAGGCATCAGACAAGTTTGAGGATCTCTTCAATTGTCTGGAAGAAAACAAGGAGGAGTTGGGCATCAGAAGCTATGGGGCTTCCTTGACGACGATGGAGGAGGTCTTTATCAAGTGAGTTGGCGTGAATCCTGAAATTGTTTTGGCTCAGTGCGGAACTCACTTTTGAAAACAATTAATTTGAATAAAATATTACTAATTTTCTTGGTTTGTCAAATATACGAAGCAACAAAAGAAATGCAGATTTTCAGTTTAATCAAATTTGATAATTTCTTTTGTAATTAAGTTGACATCGAAATGTTCGCAAAACAGCTTTATTATGCATAACTGCTAAAGCTGCTGTGCAGTGTGTGCTGAAAATTCCTACTCTCAGATTGACTGCTTTTTTTCAATCGAAAAGTGGAGAAATTTTTGCGTTTCTTTTGATGCTCGGTATAGTTGTTAGTTTTTGATGTGATATCGATAATAATGGAATAAATGTGTTGTTTACTGGTCTTGAACTGTGCATTTAAGAAGCGGCCAAAAAAGGCCCTCGAATTTTCTCTTTTATTAATCAAAGAAATCATGCATTTTAGCACAAAACAACATATAATAACTTAAAAATACATGTAGAATACAAATTTATGCACAAAAACTTTCCAATCAGGTTAAAGCAGCTCTTTAACGAGGCCTGTATGATGGCTGCATCTGTCGCTTTAAAGAAAATGAATCAAATTTCTTATTTGAAATGTTCTTTATGCAGAGTTGGCGAAAATTCGGACGCCACTGTGAGAGACAAACTGCGGCAGGCATCAGTGTCCAGCAACCACTGGCAACCAAACGGCACCGTACCTGCCACAGAATGCAACGGCTTAGTTCAGAAGGTCCACTCCAATGGCGTTGTGTCAACAGGAAGCAAGAAGCGTTCAAACTATGGATCCTTGGATGAGATGCCTCACGATGTCCACTCAGCTGATTCAACGTCCATTGATATGTCATCAGGTGCCAGCAGAAATAGTAGCAAAATAGGTAGGCTACACAGTGAATTATGTAATTGTTCTGTACATGTTTTGGGTGACCCCTATCCCCACAGAGGGCAATGATGAATTACATTTGGGATGACACCTTCTCGGTCTTGCGTTTACTACATTAACCCCAACTCTGCACTTTTCTTGTTGAAGAGCACTTGCACAACAAAATTAGAAAGTATTTTTGGGATCTGGAAATATCCACACACTAATACACCTCAGTGCTTTCTTTTACTGTGACTGTTGCAGGTGACAAATGTTCCAGTACAAGCAAGCTGTCTACTACAACGCATCGTAACACCGGTTTCCGCCTCTATGCACAGCAGTTTCAAGCAATGATGGTCAAGCACATACTACACAGCATGCGTAATTTTATTCTAGCCACTGTACAACTCGCTGTGCCCCTTATCAACACTGCCGTGGTGGTCGTACTGCTGCTTGTTGCACCCGAGTTGAACTCGGGCCCGCCCTTGGTCATAAGTGCCGAGCCCTACCAAAATGGCATTGTCCAGATCTCGAAAGGGGCAGTGAATTTCTCTCATCCGCTGACCGAAAGTTTGGGCAGAATATACGAGCACCAGTTTGACGGCATGAGTACGAGTGTCATAGATATCGACAAAATCACGTCGACTCCGCACAGTATGCGAGAGTACCTCATCGCAGCGGGGGACAAATCTGTCTACACGTACATTTCTAGGAATCTCATGTCGGCAACGTTTGAATATTACGACGAGAAGGCGATCGTGGTTAGAAATACTTCGTTGGAAAATATTACCTTACTCGTCAGCACCGCGTTTTACAACAACCAGCCATACCACATGGCCCCGCTGTCCCTGAACGCGATCGACAATGCCTACCTAAAGCATCACCTGAACGAAAGTTACCACGTCACGGTTATCAACCACCCGTTACCGCCAACGCTGGAAGAGCAATTCTCACAGGGTTCTAATACGTTCACCATGGACAGCATGATCGCATTCGTAATGATGTTCGGAATGGCCTTCCTGGCTTCGTCTTTTGCTGTTTTTCTCATCATGGAGTCTTCGAGCAAGGCTAAGCATCTTCAAATCGTCAGTGGGGTTCATTCCACGACCTTTTGGCTGTCCAAACTTACCTGGGATCTTATTAACTACTCAATTCCGTGCCTGTTAATCGGGCTCTTGATGTTAGCTTGTCGCATTGAATCCTACGCCCTTGAGGGGCGCATCTGGGACCTATACCTCCTGCTAATCCTCCACGGATGGGCCATCATACCCTTTACCTATCTCTTATCGTTTCTCTTCAAGGAGCCCGCCTCAGGCTACGTACGAATCGTCGTCATCAACATTGCCCTATCCATGTTGATGTATTTCACCTTCCAAGTCCTATCAATCGAGCCGCTTGGGCTGAAATACGTTGCCGATGTTCTTAACTGGGTGTTCATGCTCATGCCGCTCTATAGCCTAGGTGTCGCAATGGAGAAGTACTATCTTCACTTCACGCACAGCAAGATATGCTTCTCATTCCCTCCATTCAGTCAGGAGTATTGTGATTCTGCAGGTGAGAGAATTGTTCTCATTCATGATGGCCATCTTAGGGGACTAGCATTTAGTCGTCATGTGTCATGCATGATTAGGCACTTTGTATTTGAGTCTTTCCACGGTAAAGGAGGCATTTTGGCAACACAGACCATATTTTCCAGAAAATACCTTTGTTTGGTCTCGAAATAAAAGAAATAAGTTTCAGCTGTTTAGAAGAAATAACTTAAGCCCAAAAAGGTTTACAAATAGTGTGACAACATGCCTTTCTAAAAACCCTGTGTACAAATTTCCAATATACGCTCATAACCGGGACGGCCTAGAATGTAACACAAGTGTCCGTCCAGGTTAAGAGCGTATATTGGAAATTTGTACCTCACAGGTGAACGACCGTAAACTGGATCCAAGGTGCACTTCATTATTTCAACATTCTGGGAACACGAGTTGAGTATGACAGATATCTTCAACTGAGCTTGACGCACATACTGTATGTGCTACACACGTATATGTGCAAGACAGGAAACCCCCCTTCCCCAATCCCCTCAACCCTCTCAACCCCACAAAATAAAGGATCTCTGGTCAGGAAGTGGGTGAACAATCGCCTTAAACTTGTTAACTGTTTTAAAATCAGTGTAATGTACAGTCTACCATAAATCTCTGTCCATTCCAGGCATCTCCTACGAGTCCTCATACCTGGCATGGGGTGGGGAAGGCATCGGTCATTTCCTGGTCTTCCTGGCTGTAGAGGGCTTTGTTTACATGATACTGGTCTTCGTGGTGGACTCCCAACTGTTCAGGAAGCTGGCATTACGAATCAGAGCGGCCTGCTGGCGACGTAAAGTGATGGTGTACAGCGAGAGTAGTAAAGTTACAGGATTGGAGGTACGAAAATGTCTAAAGTATGGAAATCTGTGGCATGACTTTTGTGTACTCATCAAAAAATTGTTTGATATTATTCTTGGTTAAAATATAATTTTGCTGAAGACAGATATTGTGATGGAAGACAGGAACAACAGATTAATGTTGATAAACTGCCTTGTAGAAATTTCAGCCACATAGATGCAGTAATACATTTTGTACAGAAAACCTGAAGGTAAGAGTTGGGAAGTTAATCATAATTTTTTTTCGAGAATTGGAATGTGCAGATTTGATAGAAAAAAACCAAAATTTGAGTGGGAAAAATTTAAGATTCTGTAAGGAAACACTTAGAAATATTTCAGCCTTTCTCATATATTTGCACACAAGGTCTAAAGCCATAATGAGCCAAAAAATCACCTTCAGTTGGCAATTTCTCCCACACAAGTACCATTTTGCACATGGAAAAGAGACATGTGGTGTTTGTTACCATTGCTATCAACACTTTTTGTCAGATTTTTCTCGTGAAGTAAAATTTGGCTCACTGCAAATGATATATTGGGGCTTTAACTAACCTATCAGGAGGATGAAGACGTAACCACCGAGAGACGCCGCATCGCAGACACACCTCTAGCCAAACTCTGTGAGATGGACTCACTGATCATACAAGACCTGAGAAAGCTTTACACCCTACGGGGAGGTCATGGCCTAGTGGCTGTGGATGGGATATCGGTCGGGATGCCCCTTGGCGAGTGCTTTGGCCTGCTTGGTGAGATAAAAGTTTGTTTGTTTTTCTTCGCCTGAAGGATGATAATAATAATTCCACTGTAGTGGAATAATATTACTGAGCCTCTTAACCAATTGATGCCGGGATTATTTTGGGCAAAAAATACAATTTTTTTTAAAAGGCAAATGTGATTCGCCAAAAGTAGGTCAAGCACCACAAACACTGACTCTTGAGTCATTTCTACATTCATTGCATGAATCTTCTCACCAAAAGATCATACTTTGCACTCTGAGGCGGCCGCCATGGAGCAAGATTTGCTACACTGACGGGCCGTCCACAGCTGTCTAGTTCAAGTTCAAAACACGATGTGGACAATGGACATGCTTACACATTGACCGTGGAAGACCGCGGCAAAGCCTGGTGGCTCGGACCATTATCAGGGTCCAGGCCCCTAGCCGGTTTTAAACGTATGTTTAAGACTGGCCAAACCCAGTTTTAATAGTACCCAAAAACTTCAGGCAGAATCTTGGTACTGCCCAGAATATTATATTTTTGCATTTTAATGGGCCAGAATCCACTGCGGATGTATGGTTATGGTCGAAAAAAACAGGCTGTGCGACATTTTACTCATTCCCGTAGAATGGGTCACATTTTGGAATTGAAGCTAGGTTTACACTGACTGTTCTTGCAGTTGTAGAGATTTTATAGTTTTTCCCTGTTTAGTATTTTTTCTTGTTTCGTATTGTCTCGATTCTTATTTTTAACCCAGGTGTAAATGGAGCTGGAAAGACCACAACCTTTAAGATGCTAACGGGCGACACGCCAGTAACATCAGGCACAGCATTCTTAGATGGATACTGCATTAAGTCGGACATAAAACGGGTACGTACTATAAACTGCCCAGATTTTTTTGTAGTACATGTATGTTTTATACAAGAATGGTTCACATTTTCAATTCAGATAACTTAGGGATTTCATTAAGGGACGAGAATGGAATCCTAATCCAATCAAATGTTCTGCCTTCAATTTCAAATTTTTACTTTTTCCCTGCTTTTCACCACCAGATGCAGCAGAGAATGGGTTATTGTCCCCAATTCGACGCACTCATTGAGCAAATGACGGGACGGGAGACATTGACGATGTACGGTAGGCTACGTGGAGTGCCCGAGGCTCACATACCGGATGAAGTTAATAGACTCCTCAAGATACTTACCATAGAGCCATATGCGGATAAACTGACCAAGACTTACAGGTATGGACAGACTTGGAATGCGTGGTTGTCAATCATCATCATCATCATCATCATCATCATCATCATCATCTGTTGTCTTCATCTTCGTCGCCTATTTTCCATAGTCATCATTTGCCATTGTCATCATTTGCCATTGTCATCATCTGTCATCTGTCGGCATCGGTCTCATCTGTCGTCATCTATCACATGTTAATTGGTCTTCAGTCAGAGGTATGCTTCTGACGTATGTCATGCAATTTTATTTGCACTGTATACGCAAAACAGTCTCAATTGAGATTCCTACCATATTGGCTGTCAAGTAGGGGCGTGCGCAGTTTTTGTTTCGCTATCGAACAATTTGCGCGTTTATTGTAACTTGTGTTCAACTTTCGGCGCGTGTACGTGAATGAGCGCGTCGTGCGCATCATGTATGTTTGATTTAACAACAAAACGCGCACAGTGCATGCACACCGCGCACACGTGGCCTCATGCATAAAATTGCAGACCACATGACGGCCAATATGGAGGAGTACTAGGTGATGACGTCACGTGGGCTTCATCCTCCATAGGTGGACTTAATCAAAAATGAATTGCCATTTAGGAGGTTTGTTTTTGTTAAGCCTGCTCACATTATTTTGGCTTGCTAGGGGTGGAATTACACTGAGCCTTTTTGCATGTAAATGCGACATGCATCGCTTTGAGATAAAGCGGCATGGAGGGAATTTGGAGTGAAACGATGCACTGAAAACCACAGAAAAGTGCTTTGAAATTCTGTGATTTTCAATTCCTTCCACAGCGCTTTTCTCAAAGTGACGCACGTCGCATTTACGCGCGAAAAGGCTGTGTGATTCCACCCTAAATGGTGACCACTTGTTAAATGTAGAGTTTAAAACTGTACAATCACACATTTATTCTCTTATTCAAACTTGTATTTTGTCTTTTTATCAGTGGAGGTAACAAGCGTAAACTGAGCACAGCCATAGCTCTCATGGGGGACCCGCCTATTGTCTTTCTTGATGAACCAACGACGGGCATGGATCCTGTAGCTAGGAGAATATTATGGGATACGCTGTCCCAGGTTCGGGCTAGTGGGAAGTGTATCATTCTCACTTCACACAGGTAAAAAAAAATAATCTTAAATGTTGGGGAGGTATTCTTCAGCAGTTAAATATGCTCTCCCCTAAAAGAGATGCATTTTTCATAAAATATCAATTCTTGATCAGAACAAAAGTTTGTTGAATAGTGTAAACTTGTGGATAACAGAACACTTATTGACCAATCACTTTGGAATAATTTTCAAGACTGTTTTGCTTGGATGCTGGGATGCCAGGGGTGCCGGCGGGGAAAGAACCACGACACCAACCCAATTAACTGCCCACCTGTTGTTTAAATTGACCTTTTCTTGTTGATTTTTGTGTCAGCATGGAGGAGTGCGAAGCCCTATGCACACGGCTAGCCATCATGGTCAACGGTCAGTTCAAGTGCCTGGGCAGTGTCCAGCACCTCAAACATCGGTTTGGCCAGGGCTACACGGTGTTGGCTAAAGCCAGGCATGGGCAGGACTTGAGTAGCTTCAAACAGCTCATGGAGGAACAATTCCCAGGTAAATAACACAGGTCATAGAATATGACAGTGAAAATGTCACCATTTGTGTGTTGCCAAGGTTATTGGATCTGCACTAAAACCAGTGAACTGTTTCCCTGCGCTTTAGCAGTAGACATTTCAGATTACCACCGAATGTTTAGACGTCGCACTTGAGTCTATTTGACATTTGTTTGGTGAGTCATCACAGTTCGCAATGATTTTGAAGTCGGGTCACTAATCGTGTCCCAGGTCACTAGATGCATTGCAGGACTTGTTTAATTAAGAGAGCGTGTCCAAATCAAATTTTTGACCCACCCATTTTTGCCCATGGGTGTTGAAATTTTGATGTCATTTCATTTGTCATATTTTTCTCATTACCATTTTGAAGTTTCGTGCTCTCAATCTGTATATTTTCAAGGATATCGTAAAAAAAACACCAAAGTTTTGTAAACAAATTTATCTGATTCCATAAAGCAGTGCAGTAATTACACCAACATTTTGGCTTCCGCATCAAAATTGGAGATTGCAAATTTCATGTTTTGTTCCCATGAATAGTATTTTGGGGAGGCATTTTATATGATAAGTTACAAAGAAATTGATTTTCTGGAAAAATCGGAACACGCTCCTTTAATATTGAAAAGAAATTCCTTGTTTTGTGAAATTATTTTTGGGTCGTTGTTCCACCCCCAACAGATTGCAAGCTAAAGGACGAACACCAGGGTATGGTGCACTACCACATCACCAACACCAAGATGACTTGGGCCCAGGTCTTTGGCACTATGGAGAGGGCCAAGTCCCAATGTGCCGTGGAGGATTATTCGGTCAGTCAGACCACGTTGGAACAGGTGTTTCTCAACTTTGCCCGCTCACAGAGGGAAGACCTCCGGCAATAGCTTAGCGCGTCATTAAAGAGCCGATTGTGCAGCAGCTGATATCACGAAAAAGTGCGTAGCTTGTGCAACTTTTGAAAATAGCATAAGCTCCATAGCTTGCGTGTAATTATCGCGGGAATGTTGCGCAACTGCGTAAGGTTTCGTAAAATCGGCTGCTGAGCTGCCAATCCTCCCTGAAAATAGGTTAATTCTCTGATTTCAGACACATCTCGAAATCTCTGAGGTTGTTAATTGACAATCCAGGAGAATTTTTCATTTTTTTGAAGTTACGAGATAAGCCATTTTCCCAGGAAATCTGTTGCAAATTCAGGGAGGGTTGGCAGCTCTGATTGTGTATAGTATTACTGGTTATGCAATATGTTTTGTTGTAAAATACTTTGTAAACTGAATACTTCGGCAATTGTATAAAGAGGGAAATTTGTTTTGGTGCTTTGAAATTCTAAAATGTCTTTTGCTAAGGAAGGTCTTTTTTCTTTAAAAAATTTGTTGTAAATATTACTTAAAACAATGGTATAGTATTTATGATGTGGTCCATTCCAGGTATTGGTAGAAGCATTATGATTTCTGGTCTTATCTTCTGGTCAGGGGCGGATTGCAATAAAATCGACTTAGCCACTGGTCTAAGACCGGTCTTTTATAGCTGGCTATCCAACTTAGCCAGTCTAAGCTTAGTCGCTGGTTTAGCCTATTGCAATAAACCAGTCTAAATAACTGAAGTACGGCTTCACGCACATCTTAACGGAAAGTGACGCAGCCGGCTATCCTTGCGTAATTTCAAGCCAGACAAACATCCTCATGAAGCCACTTGATGAC
Organism: Henricia sp. BOLD:AAB3569; assembly: GCA_037783545.1. NCBI lineage: Eukaryota > Metazoa > Echinodermata > Asteroidea > Spinulosida > Echinasteridae > Henricia > Henricia sp. BOLD:AAB3569. The sequence goes on along the minus strand of JBBELK010000777.1, from coordinate 732,861 downwards.
GCGTGTGTTGAGCAGTTTTTGCAGAGAAACTGACCATGAAAATTATTAAATACATTGTAGCACTAAAAAGGGCTCTATAATGGGCACAATGTGCGTTTTGTTCGTCTTTTTTCATGCAAAATTACGAGATGTAGCGCGGTTTCCAAAAATTATAGCCTGCTGGCCGCGGGCTTAAATTTTAAAACTGGTCTAACTTTAAGACAACGATATTGCAAGTGGGCTATAATTATAAACCGGTCTTAGTAGACGCCGCGTTAGCCGGCTAAGCCTATAGACTGGTCTTAGACAGCATATTGCAATCCGCCCCTGATCTTCCAAACATTTTGTGAGTGCGTCCCATAAGATGAATGCTCATTATCAAACATTTTTATATATCGTTTAAAAACAAAAAAAGAAACACAATTTTTAGAAGAGTTTGTTGATAACAAGGCAATGATCGACCAATCACTTTGAAATCCCTTTTAAGACTGTTTCCAGGTCCAAGTACGTACATGTTTGAACAAAGTAATAGACTACTAAAGTGTGACGTCAGTTGCCATGGTAATTGGGTCTGAACTTTCGCTGGTAATCTGAAGCGTCCATTGGTATAGCGCAGGGAAACAGTTCACTGGTTTTAGTGTCTTTTCCCACAGCATCTATTTAAAATACGTTTTGAAGAATTTGTATCTTGTCGCTACATAAATGATGTCATAACTTTTATTTTTAGAAAGCCTGATGGGCTCTGACACTAACACCGTTGACTCCATCTCAATACCTGTAACCATTTTTTTACAAGGGGAAATTCCGGTTTCGACCGGAAGTGAGCAAGGTCAAAGGTCATGGCGATATTTTTTTAATACCTCGCCCTAGTCGAACTCAAACACCTTTGACCCCATCCAAATTCCTCTTACCAGTTTCAAATGCAAGGCAAAATCTGTTTGACCAATAGGAAATGAGGTCAAGGGTCAAGGCATATGCGCATCTTAAAGACCTTTGTTAGTGATCGTATTTGGCGAAGGAATGTGATTTTTTTTGTTTCTGGGAAGGCTCCCAGAAAACCCATTTTGTTGGGTTTGCAACTTGCTTGAACTTGCATAGGATTTAGGATGAGCTGACCTTTGGCTCCGTGTTTTTCCCAAACATCCCAAGAAGTGCAGGAGCCAGGAGCTCAGAGAGGCACTTCAGGCAGAGTGGCGCACCCTGCCTCAATGGCTCTTACCAGGGCTAGTGCAGTCAGCTTTACCACAAGAGGTGTTTATATAAATGCTGTTCTGACCAATACAATGTTACATCTCTCAGCTTCCTCGATATTTCGTTTGGAGTATATTTTGTGTTCTACTGATAATAAAGAAATTGTGTCTGTAAAAACATGTAGATGTAAAAGAATAAACTCACTTGGTAAAAGTGATTGTGGACATTTGGAAACTTCTGGTATTGTCTTTATTTTGTTTCCAGTTTCATTTGCTTGAAAAATGATAGGCTATGGGTCCAGGACTGGATCATTATCAGGACTCTGTTCCTTTTCATGTTACATCGGACAAAAGAGTCTTTCTATAAATTTGGGGTCCAAAAGTGTGATATTTAGTGTCCCCCACACTCCCCCCCCCCCCCCCCCCCCCCTCCCCCCGTTACACCTGATATGTGTTATTTTTCGTACAAAAATCATTAAAATGGCTTTTAAACCATTTTGTATGAATTGTACTTTATGTACTCACTCTTTGAGATGGAAAGTATTTAAAGAATGTGTCCTGAATTTACAAAAACAAGTTTACCTAATAATATTTTGGCACTCGATTTGCTCTTAAAGGAGCGTGTTTACATTTTTCCATGGGTGTTGAGATTTTGATACCATGCATTATCACTTGTCATACCTTTCTCATTTCACATTTTGAAATTTCGCGCACTCAATCTACATATTTTCAAGGATATCGTAAAAAAACACCGATGTTTTGTAACGGGGACACCAACATTGGACCCCTAATTTATAGAAAGACCAATAAAACAAAATGTTCATTGGCTCTTGTCATTCTGCCCGGCGGCACCCATTGCGGTAATATGGAGTGCCATGGTAGAGTAGTCTAGTGGATCATTCAAGACTTTGGTTAGTTCTAAAGGTTGTGGCCGGGTTTGAATCCTGGTCCAGTCCGCGTCCATGGTGTTGTGTACCCTTGAGCAAGGTACTTTGCCACGCATTGCTTTTCTCCACCCAGGAGTAAATGGGTACATGAGAGGGTTGATGTGTTTGATTTACCATTGTCTCATAGGCAGTTGGGGCTGTATAATCCCAAGGGAGCTGAGAGGGTATATGGAGTGATTGAATTATCCCTATGATCAGTGGCTGGTAGGGGTAACATAACAATGTAGGCATCTTGATTGATTTTTTGATAAGAGTGTGATATTAGTCTATAATTAGCCAAAATCCTCTTTTATTTGTATAAAACATGAGATCGTATCAATATGTAAACAGCAGGCAAACAATTTCTTTAAATCATTTATGATTTACAGGGTACATTTTATGCTAAACATTAAAGGGCAAGGGAGGAGACAATCATTTAATAATCGACCCAACTAACACCTGGAAAGGAGACTAAAGAGATGTATCTAAATTGTACGGCTGTTGAGTTCGTCCAACAATCTGTCTGAAAACAGACGTCGGGTCTGTGTTGATAGTCTAGCATCCTGCCTGAGTTGTACAGTGAGAAGTAAGGCTAGGCAATGGGTGCCAAACTGTTGTCACGAGAAAAACTTGCGATAAAAATGGCTTCGTTCGGAACGGATCCTTGGTAAGAAATAAAGAATAGGCCTAATTCCTTTGTCCACTGAGGATTTAACTTGTTATCATCTATATTAAACCGTGTAGCCTGAATGTACAAGGTTAACACAAAATTAAGAGGGAGAAATATCAAGATTTCACTCGGTAAAAAGTCGATGTCGGTCACTTCGTATTCGCCCCATTTTTTTCCATTCCACTGCACCCCATGCATGGCAGTTCGCCCCATTCCTCTTCGCTCTATAGGGCCAGGGGACGCAAGATTACCGGAGGTTCCAGTAAAGAGCAGGCATTTGTTTTCACCGCGCTCGAGGTCACAGAACCAGAACTTCCGGCAAAGTTGCGTCCCCCTCTTGGGCTTGGCTTAGCCCCGCCAGCAGTGCTTCGGAAAACCCTCAGCCCTGTTGCCTAATATACCCCAAATCTGTGGCAAACTCACGCAAATGAAATTTGTCCCATGGTTCTGATATTTGCTCAATAGGTGCACTCACCCCAATGTTCAAATATTCCGAAGAGTTTCGGTGAAATCGTGGGCAAACTTGAGACCCTCCGTGCGATAAATTCCGCTCCCGTTTGCACAAAAACAAATATGCGCATGCGCGAGAGCGGAGAGGTCAACACGAGCTAGACTGGTTTTCTGTCCTTATATTTACTTCCCCGTCGTCGCATACGACGAAGGGAAGTAAATATGAGGACAAAGAACCAGTCTAGTGTTGACCACTCTGCTCTCGCGCGTACGCATATTTGATTTTTGTGCAAACGGGAGCGGATTTGATCGCACGGAGGGTCTCAAGTTTGCCCACGATTTCACCGAAACTAGACATCGGATCGATGCGTACTCTTCGGAATATTTGAACATTGGGGTGAGTGCACCTATTGAGCAAATATCAGAGCCATTGGAAAAATTTCATTTGCGTGAGTTTGCCACAGATTTTTGGTATATTAGGCAACAGGGCTGAGGGTTTTCCGAAGCACTGCTGGCGGGGCTAGGCTTGGCTATGCAACTTCGCCCCAGTGGCAGTGCTCCTTTGGCCTTTGCCCTTTGCCTTTGGTTTAGACCCGTGAACAGGGCTTCGGAACCTCCGCCCTGTTGCCGTTTCCCACCCAAAATTTGTCTCTTGGGTCTGATATTTGCTCAATTATAGGTGCACTCACCCAAACGTTTAAATTTTCCAAAGCGGACATATCGATCCGATGTATAGTTTCGGTGAAATCGTGGAGCAAAATTTCAACTTTTTAATTAAAGAAAACAAATTCTGATCAACTCGTCAACTTTTACCGAATGACACATGTACATTGGTCAAAGTTTGAGGGGCGCAAAATGTATAAATCATGGAGTGCACCCTCAGTATTGCAGTTTGTGAATCCACTTGTCCAGCACTGTCAAAATATTTTTAATGAAATGTAAAAACTGTTTTGTTAATTTTTAGGCTGACTGAATATGAGTCATGTCAACGGACAGGGCAGACCATTATGGAGATGATTAATCAGAGAAATGACCAGCAGCGGAATAGTTCCAGCTACTCAAAGGTCGGTGTAGTTTATAGACCGTATCAAATAGAACCATGTTGTAGGGCAGTTTCTTTGTTCCATGGGGTGATGCATGGTAGCACATTTTGTGCTTAAATTGCTGACTGATTTTAACAACAAAAGTTGCCCTACAAGATGGCAGCTATTCGATATGGTCTATATTAACAGTCAACTGTGTAATTTATTGTCGTGCTTCTCCTAAATATTTGAGTATTTTAATAATTTATCTACGAGAAAATATTTAAATAAGGGAAGGAGATGAATTTGACAGGTCTTGAACTTTTCCTTTTCTTTATAAAATCCTGACAGGATTTTCTTGAGCCATTTACCATATTTTGACAACAGGCCATGGGGTGTGGACGAAAAAACCTGGCTGCAATGCCAAACTTGCAGATTGCGAATGGAAACTAAAACTGAATCCGCAGTAAATCACGAAGGTGTAATACTGAAATCCTATCCCGGTGTTTCTGAATGCTTTGTCATAAATATTACAACAGAAAGGTAATAATTCTGTCAAAATCACGCTTTGTCTTTTTTACCTCAAATCCCTGCCACAGATTGAAGCCGAGATCCGATTAGCCCTGAGAAGGTTCACTAAAAGCATCGAAGGATTGAAAGGGAAACTCTCAAAGGCTTCTTCTAACTACCATCTGTATCCTTTCTGCTGACCAAATTAGGGGCCATCCCAAAGTTTTTAATATTTTTACAGGCTGTAAAATTAGTGGCCTCATGTTTAGACTCTAGCAGAGTCTTTCTCAAAGGCAAAATGACTAGAACATACACCGTGTTTACACTGGTCCCGAACTCGGGATCAAGATTGGTCCCCTGATAAGAATGCGTCAGTGTTAACCGCAATGATCCTGAGTGCCGCGTTTACATTCTGTAGTTGATCTCGAGCGCGGTGCCAGAAGTTGCAGTCAAAGGTCATGCTCTGTGTGTGCATGTACTGATCAATGTATGCATGGGTTGTGCATGTACAGTGTACACTTGAATTTCGCGGGCTTCTCCCCCCCCCCCCCCCCCCCCCCCCCCCCCCCCCCCCCCCCCCCCCCCCCTACGGCTGTGGAGTGGATGTGGCAGGTTGCGGTAAAGATTAATTGCTTATCTAACCGCAAACTGATCCCGAGCTCGGGATCGAACCCTCCGCCAACGCGAGACCAAAATCTCGGCGTCTGATCCGGGGCCAATTTGGTTCTGAGAGTGTTTACACTCAGTTTGTGATCCGGGGCTGATCCCGAGCTCGGTGTTCGACCCCGAGCTCGGATCAAGTGTAAACAGGGTATTACAGAAAACAGCACATTAAAACATGATGCTAAGGTAAGCACAAAGGGAGGCAGTCATGCAGAAAAAGGGGTCCTGATGAGTAAACAAAGCTGGTTGCATCATGTCTGCCTGGAATGGAATGCTATAGAACAAAATAGGGATTACCAGGAAAGCAGGAACAGAGTAGGAGGCGGTCTTGAAAAATACTACTCTCTGTAGAACCGTGAAAATGTTGGCAACTTTGGACGGCTCCTTAATAGAAGGAATGGTTAAATTGTTTCATCTTTGTTGGTATGATTTTGAATGTTGTTTGTTTTGAAAGTTGGAAGGTCGTCAGTAGCATAACAAAATGTTCAAAGTTGAACTCTTTAATAAAGGTCCATTGTATCATTTGCAATGACCCAATTTTGTTTTTCATGAGTTGACAAGAAAAACCTTACTCAAAGTGTTGATAGCAATGTTAACAAACACCACATTAATTTATTTCCATCCAAAATGGTATTTCATGCTGGAAATTGACAACCGAAGGTGGTTTTCAAAAAAAAAGTCCTGTGCATGGGACTTTTTTACCATTCACTTGTACACAAAATCCATATAGATTTTAAAGGTTCTCTGATGCATTGATGCATCTAAGTAGCTAACATTTCTTCAGGCTAGTTTACCAACATTCTTCCTTAGATATGTTACACTCTTATTCCACGAACCTGTAAACAGTTTTATCTCGCAAATGATACATAGGGCCTTCAGGCCTGTATACAAGATTTGCAATATCCTAAAATGTTATTTAACCATTTTACCAGAAAAAAACCCTTACTCAAATGATAGAAGTGGCTGCAACTGTCCAATGCAATGATTCTGTTTGTGTTATCTTTTTATAAGAAAAATTCTTATATATCACATATAGTTTCAGTCCTTAACAGAAATATTGCCAAAGCATACAACGAGAAGTGGACAGAAGATTAGGTCTTCTTGACAATCTGACAGCTAAAGACAATATTCTGAACGATGCCTTCCGGAAAGATATCACATACTCGGCTCCTGAAAGGTATGCAGCTGGGTCAGGCAGGGAATTACATTGCAGTCACAGTGCTTGACGAATCCCCAAAAGGCAGCTCCCCATGTACTTGTGCAACTGCTTGCTTTATAAATGGCTGCCCATATTAGCAACTTGGTAGCCCAGATTTGGAATACCTGTCACAATTGGCCATCTTTTTCAGAATGGTCATACACCTTATTTTAGTACCAACAAGGCTGGGTTCAATTTGGTTTGTATATAGCAGTACTGGAGGTGTGATGGTTTCACGCGTCATTGCTAAACGTATACCTTCTGCCTGAATTATTTTCCCTGAAAAGCAGAGTGGTGATTCAGAGAAAAGTTAAGAGAGAGTATGCATTTGTGAAATTAACTTTTGGGGAAATTTGCTTGTAAAGCCATATCAGCTCCAAAAATTTGTCCCATAGACAAGAAGTTGATATAAAATGACTGGCAATCCCCCCAATTGGCACAAAAATAGGGTGTTTTTTTTAGGGGAGTGGGGGTGAGAGGGGGGGTTGTGTGTGGGGGTGAGAGGGCTCCCAGCGTACAAAAATGCTGCAACCAGTGGGAAATGTTGGCAACATTTGCATAAGTGAAATGCAGCCGTAAAAAAAACAACTTTCTGTCTATAATTTTATTAGATTATCCTCGCGTGTGATCTCTGAGGGTGATACTATATACCGGAAAACACACTAAATACCGGAAAACATACTAAATATCGGAAAACACCGGGAAACATACTAAATAACGGAAAACACACTAAATAACGGAAAACACACTAAATAACGGAAAACACCCAGAAAACACTGAAAAAGAAACACCGGAAAACACCACAAAAACACCAAGTTGTTTTTCGCCTATATTTTCAGGTGTTTCTGGGTATGTTTTGGGGAGTTATTTGGGTGTTTTCTGGTATTTACCGGTAATGTGTTTTCCAGTGTTTTCTTTTTTGTGTTTTCCGGTATTTAGTATGTTTTCCGGTGTTTTCTGGTAAATAGTACTTCCGATCTCTGACAGTGTTTTTTTTATGGTAATATTTGCTTATATTAGGACAAGACTACTCACACCCAATACAGCAGGCTTTGGGCAAGATTACTATGATGAACCTGATGAAACACGAGGATTGTCAATCAATGAAATCAGGGAGCAACAGCAGATGGTCATACAAGGTTGGTTCAAGCTTTAAATGCTTTAGATCATCACTGAGACATGGTAACATCATTTTGAGGCTTTGGGCATGCATCAAGGCTCTCTCATTCACTGTGGGAACGTCATCATGTCTTAGTTCATATAGTCGAGGTATGACGAGATGACAGTCCAACTGAGTCAGACGGTTGTATTTTCAAAAATTCTGTTTTGTTCTCTCTGCTTTGTGTTCAGAGCAAGATGAGGGTCTAGAAGCATTAGCTTCAGTGGTAGCCAGGCAGAAACAGATGGGCCAAACAATAGGCTCAGAGCTTGATGAACACAACGGTAAGTTCATAGTAATTTTAATTTGAGAGATCATTTTTGTTTTGATTCCCCGAAGGCAGCTATAATAATGACAACAATGCCTGAAGTATCCTGTTGAATAAGTACTGACAAGCTGCCACTCAAAACAGCTCTCCATGTTTCCACATAAATTGCTGTTTTTGTTGCTATAACTGTGTTTTCTAACTTGCATCATTGGATTTGTAACTACACCAGGAAATCTCTGCTTAAAACATACCTTATGTCACTAGTTTTTGATAGTTAATTTCACTGGGTTTTTTTCTGTTTGTTTTACTGCGCCTTGAGCACCCAGCAGGGTGGATATGTGCGCATTACAAAAACTATGGATGCTAGGATATGGCGACAATTTGTGTGTAAAAAAGCTATATTAGGGCAACATGCTCAATAGGGCGACATTTTGGTGTCGCCCTAATATTTTCTTTTTTAAAAACCATTTTTTTAGGTCAAAAACCATTTTTTTTTTAATCGAGAACCATTTTTTATTAGGTCTAGAACCAATTCTCTTAGGTCTGGAACCATTTTTGGAAGCTTTGGGTAAAAAAATAAGGTGTCATTTTGAGTGACGGGGAGAGGATTCCCGAAATGTCGCCCTATTGCTGCATCCAGAGTTCTTACAAGTCTTATTATTATTATTATTATAAGAAATTACATGTACCAAATTAGCAGCACTGCACTAGTAGTCTGCTGCCCTCTCTTGACCTCTTTGGCTGTGTGCCAAGCAAGGAGTGAAGTATGAATATTAATAGCGTGCATATAAAGAGTTTGCTTCCAAAATGTGAAAGCTCCCTCTCTTGGTTGCCTCAAGCCATGTACAGTATGCTGCAAATGTACAGTAGTCGACTCTGATTCCAAAAAGGAATTCCATTTTTCACAGGAAAACATCAACTACATTTAGTCTGTTTGTGTTGACATTGATGGTACTACATATTGTGCAGTCGACAACCCAATTATTGGCACCGAGTGGCACTGAACATCTATAAAATGATGCTGGCCTGTGCCACTAATATGTGGAAATTATCACAGAAGCTCAATACTCTTGCAGAAATCGAGTATTTTGGCTATGGAATTGCTAGGTAATTTCTGGATTCGGCAAGCTATCACTGGGAATAAAATCTAAACGAAAGGGAATCGATTCCTCAAAAATCTGGAATCGTGATTCTGATTCCCAAATGGAATCTATTCTTCCGGCGTGGAATCACCCAATCCTGATGTGCATCTACTGTGAATTCCTTCCTCCATGCCATGACAACGTATTTTGTCTTTGTAATGGCCGCACGCTTGCTGTAGAATTATAAAGTATGAATAATTGAAACCGAAACAGATCGGTCAAGTTAGCTGGCCGACACTCCTACGCCCTTGACAATGAGTTATGGCTCATGAGAGCACGTCCACCGTGCTTTCCCACGAAACCCATTCAAAATTTATTGTTAACGAAACTGATTTTTAATTACGTCCTTCTTGTGGGCATATCTGATTTTCTTCTGAAATACACCGCTGCCCATATTTTACTTGCATTTAACATTCGTAGAATGTTCTATTTATCAGTGAAGACGGATGCTTCGGTGTGAAATTAATCGTGTTTCTGGAATATCGGATTTTCAGTCCAAAACGGATCGTAGTTGATGTAGGCTGCAGGACCCAAAGGAGAAATTTCAATTTAAGGCATGGCACCAGTTTAAAACTTGACAAAAGACTGCATCTGATCTGCTCTATTGCGGTATTTCGGCCAATTGTAATGGCTCTTCTATACGTGTAGTTCCATTTACACTCAATTAAAAAATAATAAAAAATTGTCAACAAATTCATCTTTTCTTTATGAGAAGCATGTTGGAAGATATATGTCAACCTCTTGACAGAAATTAGAATAACATTCATAAATTAGGTATTGTCTCAAAAGCATGTTGGTTTTGTGTGAGCAAATTGTCAACCTTGTTTGTCAACCAATCCCAGGGGTGAACATTAGCAGTGGTCCAAGACTAGTAACAAATCAGGAGGACCACTAGATCTGTCAAAAACACTAGTCTGATGGGCCAGTGATAACATTTCCTGACTGCTTGAAACATTCCCCGATCACTACAAATGTATCTAATCCACAGCAAACATTTCATACTCAATGCAAAGAATTTCTAATCCCTACAATAATTCTAGATCGCTGCAATACGTTTTCAGATCTTACCCCAATCATCTTACACAATGAACCAGTGAAATGAAACAGCCCAATATGAGAGCAGAAAACAACGCCATCCATCCTTTACACATTGAACTTTAAGTGGGTGGGGAAGGAGTACTAGTGTTGCAGTTTCTCAGTGCCAAACTGTTTTTGAAAAGCACCGGAGGACCACCAAACTTTAAGCAGGATCAGAACAATTCTCTGAACTGCTGGTCCTGTTGACCAGCATGAAAGTCAGGTTAATTTTGACCCCTGCAATCCCATGATGCTTTGAGAATATGCACAAGGGTTATTGGCAACAGTGCCTTTACCCCTCCCCCCTCCCCCTCCCCCCTCCCCCCCGCCCCCTAAAAGTCCAATGCAGACCTAGCTAATAATACTCCACCAACTGGTAGCTACCTCCCACCTGCTGATAAGCATGTGTACAGCACTCTACCTAGTCTTAATCTCAAAACCCGATGTGTATGTGTGTGGATTGGGCAGTTGAGATTCAATTTCCCATGTTCCCCTAGGGTCACAAATACAAGACTGTGAGACCCTCTCCTGTCACGCAATGTAGTGGCCCCTAAAATGCCCTCATTCCAGGGACCTGTGTTCATGAGAGAGCCAGGTAGCCTAGCATTCAGGACAGGGCGCTGACCTAGTATTTAGCTGAACCAGATTTGGTGGGGGGGGGGGGGGGGGGGGGGGGGGGAGGGGTATTTCTGCATTCAGAGTCATGTATGTTTAGTGTATTTGTATGAAGTATTAAATAAACAGCTTTGTTTACTAAAAAGGCCATTTACATACAAGATTTACAATGTCCCAAAGTTTTAATGAAATATTTGACCGGAAAAATCTGAACTCAAATTGAAGATAATTGTCCAAGCAATTATCTGCCCGAGATATCTTCTTAGAAAATAATTAAAGGTGAATTTATATAAATGCGTGTGCCCGCGCATTTTTTTTAGGGAGCGCTCATGTGAACGAGACTGGTGTTGTAAAGTGCACTTGTGTTGTGTGTAACACTGAAAAAAGATCCCAGAGCACTCCTTCATGAAGAGGGGATTCCCCGGTGTCTCTTGCTGTCGGCTGCCACCTAGCACCTATGTATCTCAATGTTTTAGGTGGAAGACACTTGGGTTCATAACAAAACTCATTCACATTATTATGTAAACATGTTCATATGGAATGTGCGCTATAAAAATGCAATAATTATTTAATTATTCAGGCTTTGTTTCCTATAATAGGACAGTGTATTCACACAATTTCTTGAATGCATAGACGCATTGTTTTTTGGAATGTATGTAGATGAGGTACTGAACTGATTTATACACAGGCTATTTTTTATCATACACATCCACAATCACAGAAGTAGATAACACCGTTTGTAAAAGTTTTCCAATCCTGTAGTGTAAGCCTAATCTTTAAAAACACCAGCCAAATTCCTGTGTATACATATAAATGGCCCATTGGGAGCAATATCCCATCGGGCACAACATCTAAATAACCCGTGTACGGCAACAAGTTAGTGTTACATGGGGACAATTAAGAAGAATTACGATGTACATGTTCAAGGAACATGAATGTTGTGCTATTGTGCCAGATCAATGTCATTCCTGCATGCTTGACCTATCTCGATCATTGAGCAGGTACCGGTACGAAAAGGAATTTGTTGGGGGAGACGTATTCAGAGGGTAGCGAGTTCAAAGCCGTAAATTAAGTTCAGGTGATCATAACTGAGAGAAATTCTTCTGGCATCAGGTGATTTCTATGATAAAAATCCTTTTTATTTACAAATGTTACTGTACTACATGTATGGTGCAGTCACTTCTGAAAATGTGATGTCACTGTGTTACACCCCGTTTACACTCGATTCGCCTTTGCCGAATCGAACTCCGCAATTTCCAAAAAGGGGAGTTAAAGCCGGGTAGGCACTAAGTGTAAACGCAAAAGGGGGATTGAAAAAGGCGGACCAGACCCGGGTCTGATTCGCCTTTTTCAAGTCATCTTTGGGGTAGGGTTGAACCCCGCAATTGCGGGGTTGAACCCTGCAATCGTCAAGGTCGCTTGTAGTGTAAACGCTACCCGAATACAGATTCGGCAATTTTGAGTGTCCTTGGGGCGGTGCCCGCAGTGTAGTAGATTTAATTGACCAATCTGGCACTAGTGCAGCAACACCTAACAGCTCACGCTTGCGCTGCAGTTACATTTAGTGATGACTTTTGCGGTTTCTGAAGCGAGTTGAAGTGATTTGAGGTGTAGTGTAAACGCGGCAAATGTTCAGTTTTGTGGTCGCAATAAAAAAGCTGGATCTGTATCCACCTTTGCCGATTCGAGTGTAAACGCGGTGTTAAAGGCCCATACATGTACGTGTAATATCTTTTGCAATGACCCAAACATTTATTTTGTGAGTTGACAAGAAAAAACTTACTCAAAGTGTTGATAGCAATGGTAACAAACACCACATGAATAGACCTTAAAAATAATGACGTCAGGTTTTGTTTAGATGCGCGCAGTTCTATGTGAAGGTCTTGGCCATAAACCCTTTCACGGTTATCGACGCCATGTTGTTCACGGGGCAGTCTGGACACGCGTTGCTGTGTGCGTGTGTGGATCGTATTCGAATGCATTGTTAGGTCACTGTGCATTAGCTATGATCTGCGGACGCACACAGCGACGCGTGTTCGAACTGCACTATGAACAAGATGGCGTCGATAGCCGTGAAAGGGTTTATTAGGAAAGCATATGTATGTATACAAACCGTGACGTCATTATGTTTCAGGTGTATTTATTTTGGTCCAACATTATTTTTTTCTGTGAGAAATTGACCACTGAAGATGGTTTTTTAAATAAATATGTTTGTACACATATTTTTTTACTATTTACTTTACACAAAAAAAACGTGCATGGATTTTAAAGGTTTCATGAAGCATGGATGCATCTATGTAGCTAAAATTTCTGAAGACTAGTTTAACCAACTTTCTTCTTTGGATATTTAATGTTATTCCAGGAATCCGTAAAACGTTGGGCCTTTAATAGTACATGTACAAGTTTTATCCATTACCTCGGTGCAGGAGTCACCATTGCAAACCGATACTTTAAGAATTGTTCCCTTCCACCTTTGTGTGTACTCCCCTCCACCCCCCACCCCCTAAAAAGTTTTCATCACCTGACATCAAGTTACAGCCTGTGCCAGCACCCAGCGTCCAAAAACAAGTCTCACTGAACTCTCGACTGTTAACAAAAACACGGCTTCCGTGCAAAAGGGGAGAAAAGCCTCAATTTCCCCACACCTCAAATTGCCCGCGGCTATAGGCGATAGCCAGGGCTGTCTTGTTTATCCCACGCCGGCCTGCAAACCACAGACTCGGGCCGTACCAAACCCTGGGCCGTTTACGTGCCCAGAAACCACCCACCGCCCCGACAAGCACTTGCAGGTGGATTTCTGTTTAACTGGTAACCTTAATTGCCTCGGATATTTCAACCCAGATCGGAAACTTGTTAGCAGTTTGTGTTCATTGTACTTTTTATTCCAAATTTGGGAATAAACTGATTCAAAGTTATTTGACCAGAATTCGTTCATGTTTACTACAAAAGAACTTTGGCCTACACATTATTTTTTTGGGTTACAGATTTTTAGGGAAATTTAGTAATTAAAAAAATTTATAAATTCTTTTTTGGTAAATGTCACTGCAGCATACATACATGTAGATTTAGAGGTAAGAATTTTTGGAATGAGTACCAATTTAAAATCCGAAGTCTCAACGACTTGTAGGGCCTACATGTGAATCCCCAATATCATTTTGTTGGGGTGGGGGTGGGGAATGGTAGTGGGGAGCAAAAGAGGCATGTTAGATGGTAAATGTCACAAATTGAATTAACAGCAAGGAACTTTTTGTTATGGAAAACAAATTGCACTTTTAATATGTGCTTCCTCAGTGTTTTCCAGGGCTTGAAATTCGTTACTGAAAGGGCACTTCCATTTCTGTTTTTGGAGTCGTCTTTTGGAGTTTAAAAAGGGCACTTCCATTGGAAAATGAAAAAGTCAATGGGAGGATTGCAAAAGGAAAACAAGGCCAAGAGCAGGGGCATCAGAGGCAGTGGCCTCCGTTAATTTCAAGCCCTATTTTCTTCCTTCATGATAAATCCAGTACTGTAAAAATTGATGTCCGCTTCTTTATTCCATAGCTAGCAAATGATTTTTTTTATTTTAAAGAGAGCAGTTTTATAAGCATAAATTTCCTGTGTCACTAGGTTTGTTGCCAGGCGTCTGACCTTTCACTTCCTAAATGACCGGTCTTGCCCTGTTCTTTTTGCACAATACTGATCTCTTTCCCACTTTCCCAATTCCGATTCATGTCGGAGGAAATGAGGAATTTGTCTGAACCTCTAGCTGAGGTATTGCTGCAGTGCAGAAAGATTGAATTATAGATGATGTCCAAGATAAGATGGTGTGGGAGGAATACAGGATTCTTGAAAGATGCTTAAACATGACACCATTGTCTGATTAGTGTAACCTACTTGGCATGTCAGTAGAATAGACTCAAGTAGAGGCATGTTTACACTTGATTCGCCTTTGCCGAATTTTGAACTCTGCAATTTCCAAAAAGGCGAGTTGAAGCCGGGTAGGCGCTAAGTGTAAACTGATTCGCCTTTTTCAAGTCACCTTTGGGGTAGGGTTGAAATTGTCAAGGTCATTTGTTGTGTAAATGCTACCCGAATACAGATTCGGCAATTTGATCGTCCTTGGGGCGATGCCCGCCGTGTGGTAGGTGTAATCAACAAATCCACGCATGCGCTGCGGTCATAATTAGCGGTAACCTTTGCGGTGTGACAAAATGTGCCTTTCGCTAACATACAAATACAGTGAAATCATCCATTGGGTCATCCATTGTCTACGCCAGTGTTTCACAATGGCTTGTCAACAGAAAGTGTCCGATATGGTACAAGTGTAAGTGTGAAATCCGCGTTTCTGTCTGTGTTCCTGTTGGATATTACCCGATGAGTGGTCCGATCGAATGACGGGAAGAAAGTATGTTATGTCACTGGCTGTGAGTCCAAAACTGCCAGTAATAGTTGTTTGACTGGCCAGATGAGGTTTTTGTATTTTTGAAGACTTGGGACTTACAATGACAGATTTGTTTTAATTGGTCAGTTGCGGAAAGAAAGGTCCCGTTGTGATGTATTTTACTTTTTCTGTTTTTTTAGGTGCAGTGTTCTCCAATTTATATAAATAGGTTGGTGGCCCATTATGTTTAGTTAACATGTTAACCCTTGGAGCTTCCGGAAGACACATTTTTGTATTTTTTTTAATTACTAAAAAACCCTGGGGCTAATTCCGCTCAAACTTCATGTAATCCTCAATCGATTACTCTAGTCTGTGCCCCTGTAGTCACCTTTAATGTTGAGTTCACTTACCAGTCGGGCCCACCCTGGGAAATCTTGTCCTCAAGCCCAGGCCCATTGTTTTGTGTACAAACTTATGTGCATTATACATGTTCTTTGAGTAAGGCCATTGTGTTAAAGTAGCTATCAATCACCCTACTGCGGCCCAGTAAACAGCTGTGTCTTGAGGGGACCTCCATTCATCTATTTAGGCCATTAGAGAAAGGATTGTCTGCCAAACAGTGTTATTTACGCATTATACAAAAGTGTCTTCCAGAGTCTCCCCTTGGAGCCTCTGTGCAATGTTTTGGGCGGTGCATCTTCGAAGGTTAAACATAGTTGCACAATATCATAGACCAAAATAGCAAACTTGCATTCAAATCTCCTATTCAAAACCCAGTCTACAAAAGAGTTTTGTATAGGTTTGCTGTTGCAGATGCTTGTGTTGTAATGTGCATGCCTTGAAATAACCCACGGCACCACGGCAAATTGCCATCGGTGCCCTATGCGTTTGCGGTGTTGGCCTTAAAAAGTTATAACACAAATTTGCCATTTCCCCATTCAGGTGCCCTTCACTAAAAGAAAATTGCCGTGCCCTTTTAAAAATGAAGTATAAAAAAAGTTAATTTTTTCAAATTTTCAGACTTAAGTAGAATCAAGCATTTCCACTTATTTTCTATATATGGTTTGTGACAAAAATTACTTTATCACGCTTTGACATACTTAACGGCTAGTGGATACATTGCATGCTTAGAAGAACCCTCTTCAATTATCTATCGATGACAGGATGGCTTTAAGTTGTAACACTTGTCCAAATCATGAGCAGGATTTCGCCTCTCTGCTCAGCCTCTGTCAAGCGTGTGATTGGCGGTAGGGTAATTAACTGAACAAGGCTGGGGAAATGAGAATATAGAGCTGGCTTAAAGACTGCCTCAAAGTTGAGGATTATGGTGGAAATTGCTTCCAAGAAGAGGTCTAAATCCCCTCTTTCCTTGTGTGAAATTGTATAGCCTGGCTGTAAGTTGTAAATTGAATTTGTGAGTATATACCCGCCAAAATGAAAATGCAAATTACATGTATACTTTGACTGAAAGATTTGGGAGGCTGAGAGATGTAAATTGTATCGGTCAGTAGCGTGTATGATCACACCTTGTGGCAAGGCTGACTGCACCAGTCTCTGTCAGAGCTGCTGAGGCAGGGTGTGCCACTCTGCCTGAACTACCTCCCTCAGCTCCTGCACTTTAGGCCTGTTTGGGAGACCTGCAGATGCAGTGGTCAGCTCATCCCATGCAGGTTCATTCAGGTTAAAAAAACTAACAAAATGGGCCTTCTGAGAGCCCTTAACTGCAGGATTCTCCTGTTATCTGGGAATTGCTTTGTTCAAACAGGTCCTTTTGGACCTAGGCGAAATTGTTGAGTCAGAACAGTCTTGAAAGTGATTCCGAAGTGATTGGTCGATACCCTTGCTACTCACTGTATTCAATAAACTTGTGTTCTGAAACTTTCCCACACAAGTGCACTTGAAGATTTCCTATTATTGTAAACTTTACCATGCCCTGGAGAAGATTTCTGTGGATATTATAATTGGTTGCCACAACTCTGACCATTAACGAATGCTTTTTCTTGAGATGTGGCTAAAATATTTTTTCGATCTGTCAGTCTTAAAACAAATTAAAGGCGACAAACCAAATCATTAAACAAGTTTTCTGGAGGGCTTGTTGATGCCACCAACTTAGCCCACCCAGAAATTTTGCCAGTAGGCTTAGGAAGGTACTGCTGCTTACAGAAAGGAAACCACTTTTATTTGGGGTTATAGGGGAGGTGAGAGAAGGACCCAAATTTGCACCTGACAAACAAACTAATTTGCCTCAAAAAATCCAATCGATGTTTACCCTGAAGGGAGGGGGTATTTAGCCTGTGAGGTCACACCATGGTCCTATCACGTTTCCTCTTACAATGTGACTCATGAAGGCAAAACATGCTTGGGATACCGGAAACTAATTAGGTTTGGAGTACTGCGGAGTTTAACCCTGCTTGGAAGACATGCCACTTTTCCACAGTTTGAGGAGGTCTCAAGTTTGGGAATTTGTACGAGTAGAGTTTGGTTACAGTATGGATTGAAAAATAAAATGTTAAATATTATATATTAACATAACAACTTTCAATTTGAAATTTTGTTTAGCTTTCATATGGGATATACATGTAGGCTCAAAATCCAGTAGTTGGATGCCCAGGGGAAAATGCAATTTTTGCACTGAAAAATAAAATGTTAAATATTAACAATGTTGTTTTTTTGGTTTGCAAAAATGTTTAACTTTCAAACAAGATATAGCCTAGGCACAGGGGCCAATTCATAGAGGTGTTTAAGCACAAAAATTTGCTTAAGCAGAAAAACCCCCAGCCTAGTAGAGAACGTTGCAAGTAAAATCCTCATGTGATAGAAATAGTGTATGACCAGTTTTAGACGACTGTTTCATTACCATGACAATTAATGAAATTTTTGCTGGTAAGCTCATTTTATCAAGCAAGGTTTTTCATGCTTAAGCAATTGTTTATGCTTAAACAGTTCTATAAAATTGGCCCCAGATATAGGAGTCAAACTTCCAAAATTGTACTTTTTGCCCCATAACTTCCTGTAAGGAGATTTATTTTTTACCAATTTCTTGTTTATTGATAAAATCTTAAATAAATACAGTGTATCTTTAAAACTTTCATGTTGCCAAATTGAAAATGGAAAATGTTCAGAAGTGTTGTTGTGTACTTGTTGTTGGTATTTAGTATTTTTTTAGTATTTATTTCATTTTCCGGGATATACACTTAATGTCACAGAACTACAGACAGATAATGATCATAATAAATAATAAAGGAAAACAAACAAACAAACAAACAAAATAAAACAAAAAATCTCAAAACTGCAAATTAACATAAACAAAAACAACATCCAATTAGCTCCCGCCGGATTGCCCAAAAGAAACTAGTTTCTGTCAGGGGGCTCTCCAAACTGATTGGATGACAACAAATTTAACATAAATATATAAGTACATGTATATGGTATTTACACAAATTAAAAACTAATTTACAAGTTTGTCTGGATTTATTATAATTATAAACAATTAAGAAAAGTCAATATAGTAATTGCAAATTATAAATACAAATCATAAATCTTGGATAAGATAATGAAAGAATTTGCAGGATGGGTACATTCTAAAAAGAGTGTGAGATGGGGTCTTGGTTGAGAAGGTAATCACGTAGGGCATTTAGGAAGCATTTAGAAGAGGGTTCCAGACAGAGATCTCGAAGATCACAGGGAAGAGAGTTAAACAATCGGTGGAAGAAGTTAAACAAAGAGAATTTTGCACAGTTAGTACGGTTGTATTGGTGCTTGAAGAGCATGACGTCTGTTTTCCTAGTGTTTGGCTGTGGGAGAAAAGAAAAAGGGATGTTGTTATGTTTATACAGACATTTAACCACAAAAGAAACACTCAAATAAATAAGTCTATTGTAGAGAGGAGGGAGGTGAGTTTCTTCAGGCGTTCTTCATAGGAGAGTGAAGTAGCAATGTTATAGGGAAGGCATGATTTTGTGAAGCGACGTTGAACAGCTTCAAGACACTGGATGTGGTTTTTCTGGTGCGGTAGCCATACTGGTGATCCATATTCTAGAACAGGTCTACAGAGGGAAGAAAACAGTTTAAGAAGAACTTCTGCATGTGTTTGGGAGGGGAGGGGAGGGGAGGGGAGGGGAGGGGTGGGGTGGAGTAGGGGAGGGGTGGAGGGAGGGCTTGTAGTCCACGTGTGAAATGAGTTCATCACACGGCCAAATAACACCAGCAACTAAATACAGTGCTATGTGAAACATTCGGGGCTTTGTTTTTCTCACGGATCCAGCAGATCCAGAAATGGCTCGTATGATGTATGATGTCTTGGACATGAATGCTTGGGAGGTAGAAAACGTCACTCCTGCTCGGTAGCTCTGGAATTTGCAAGGGTTGAATGGCAGTGTTTCATAATAAAATAAATTTGACACAGAAATGTGTGGGAAGATACTAATATGAAATGTGCAATGGAGTAGTGACCAATGTGATGCGTTTGTATTCGTGTACGTGCACAAATCCATGTTTTATATCTGTAACTGATTGTTTAATCAATACCATATTTTGTGGCTTGCATGTTACCTGTAAGTACAAGGATCACTGTGGCTTTTTCCAGGGCAGTTTTGTCTAGTATCATGTATACATAATCATTGTTTGTAAATAAAACTATATACAGTACTAAACCGATTTACCGGTAAATAGCAGGTTATAATGCAAAGTCTCTACTGACCCACTCTACCTCATCCTCTTGCAACAGTGCCCCTTTAATGCACTCCCTAACTCCTGCGTACAGTGGCCCTGTTGAAAAAGGCTCCATTTGGCGGTGGGACTAGCGACAGAAATCTTGTCGCCTCTGCTGGACCAATCAGGACGCTTGCAGTGCATTGTAGCACGATTACAGGCATTCAAATGTAACGCGCGCAGATTGTAAACACCGTGCATGCATGTGATACATGTACTCGGTAATGCTGGCTGTTGTCCGCGTCGGCGATTGGCTGCTATTTAAAGCATATTGGGGAATCCCTTCCATTACATTCGTCAGCATGCATCCCTGTTATTAAAATTGAAAAACTGCGGAGTAAATAAGGTTCGTCGTTTGAAAGTTTGGTAGGAATGGGACAGTCATAAGGAACGGAACCCAATACAATTTCTGGAAAGTATAGAAATTGTTTCTTTTCGGCATAACATGACCGAATTGATTAAATTACATCAAAATGACTCGGGCGTGAGTTGGCTCAAGACAACAGCCGGCTCGCTCCACAGATTTGCGTGTATTTCCTCAGGGTATTGTCACATCGCTTTGCAGAGTAGAAATTCCCTGAGATCTCAGGATGACTCTACCTGGGAAAAAAGCCGAGCATACTGGCCTCGTCACGCTTCGTGAGTTTGCCGGATAAAGGTCATATGCAGGGGTCAAGCATAGTCATTGTGCAGTCATGTGTTTACATTTTCTCCCCTGGGCCATCAATAAAGTACATACGCAAGGAGGGGGAGAGGGGGTTGTTTATATGCCAATATTAAAGTCAATGGATGACGTCACTAATTTTGCCCAAAAATGCGTACCGGGGGAGGGGGGAGGTGGAAGGTCTAAAAATGGACGGCCCCTATGCACACTCCGGCGGAATAGTGCATGTTTTTATTGGAACTTACCAGATACATTCCCTGACATTTTCTGTCCTCGAGAATGAAGATCGCCGGGGAAAAATCTCTCTGCCATTTACACAGATATGACCTGTTTCTACTGACCACGATTTTTCATCTTTTCTGGCATTATCCAAATGGTCTTTAAAGGCCCTATTTATCATTCGCAAGATACAACTTTTTGCAGATTTGTGGAATGGTTTTGTCTGTGTTGGGAGTTATGAGATCAGATGTTACAAAGAAATTTGTTGCAAAATCGGAGAGGGTAAGCCGCAGCTCTGCTGTAGTCTTTTTAAAAAAATCTGGCTTGATTTTGTTTTGGCTGTAGTGGCTCTAAATCAAGATCCATCCATCAACTAGCCGCATTGGCAATCCACTGTCATAATTACTATGTACATCCATTTATCCACTGTCAGTTGTGAAACCATATCTACAGCCCTCACTGTACCACAACCATCACAGTAGTAACCCCTCCGGAAGCGTTGAAATTGCTGGAAATCCGTACACATGCTTCAAGTTTTTTGTCTCACAGCCTTTGATAAGTCTGCCCATTTAGCCCCATGCAAAGCACTGAGGAAATACTTTGTCTTGTCAGGATGTTTTGAAACCGGGTTTTTACGTCAAACTATTCATCAAACTTGTTCAGAAGTTGACTTTGATATATATGTTAGTTTGATGGAGATGTATGATTTTCAAGCCGACAGCTTGAAATTCAATACTGGATGGTTGATATTTGATACAGTGAGTGGTTAGTCAATGCCTGGGATGGGATGGGGCCAAGTGGAAGTGGGTTATAAGCTAAGGGGGTTATGCTCTATTGAACTTTTGACAAGGTGGTCTGGGAAATATAAAAAAATGATCAGCATGTCCTTAGAATAGATCAAAACTGTTTTTTTATCCTACATGTGTAGGCCCCTACTGGGCAAAAAAACCCAGAATATTTCTTCACTGAGAATGGCTACATTTTTTTGACATTGGTCTCGGTTAAATATCCTCGAAAATTAAGTCAAGTTTGGACACAACTTTAAAGCCTGTATACATACTACATAGTACAGGATTTTTAAAGGACGCATGAAAGAGGATTTGTATTACATAAAATAACAGTAGCGGATGTGTTTAACACATTTCGATCAATTTCAATGAATTTGATAGTTGCGTTTCGGTGTAATTGCAAGTTTTCTATTTTTATGCTAATGATTTGCTAATGATATTCGTGAGCAAAGCTGTGATGCCATCTCATGACAACAGAGGAATTCTCCATTGACTTGTGTGCAAAAGTTGGTGTCGTTTTCAGCGGCTTCTTGATGTCATGAACTGTATCAATATACTGAGTTTGTGTCATTTGCAACAATCCTGACAAGTTTGTTTGATTCAAAAATGGATCAGTGGGCTATTGTTACCGTTTGAAATGTAACGGTCTTTCTTTGTTTTTCAACTGTGGGTTCCCTCCATGACTAACTATGATGAACAGCGCCCTTGCCTGTCAAGAAAAATGTTTAGTAGAGAAAAAGTCTCTTCTTTCTGAAAGAAAAACAAATTTGAGTTTGCCTCTTTGTCTGTAGCAGTTTGATCCTTTGATTTGTGTATAAAACCAGCTGGTTGATAATTTTCCTTTCACAAAATTGTAATCAGCCATTTTACGAACGTCCTTCCGGGACAGTCAAGTTCGTCTTGTACTTTCTGGTAGACGTCTCTCCGGTAGTCAAACTATTGAGCGGCCATCTATTATAACATACCAAAACTTTTGCAAGATTTCTGGTAGAAATTACGATTTGGATTTCCTAGGCAACAAATGTTTCAAATCAGATTTTATAATCAACATGGTGAAAATAACGTTTCTAACTTTTGCCTGGCAAATAGTGGTCTTTAAAAAATCAATAAATTTCCAATAAATATACAACTAAATACAAGTAATCAACACTTACCGTTATAGTTGGTCGTTGAGTCCCGGGGAGATGTTCCTACAGGGTGCCGTATCCAAGACACATTGTCTGTGACCGGGTTTTTGGAGTATAGCCTGTATTGCTATAAACTGAAATTTTGTGTTTCGAGCAAAAATGGATCCGATGTGATTTTTTAAACGAAAATGGCTGAATTAAACCCACTGTAGTATTTGGGTTTCTGTAGCTCAGTTCACATGGTCCAAGTTAACACCGGCCAGGAAAATGTCCCCTCTCTCTGCCCTAACACAACTCAATCTGAGTAATTTGTTTTTCATGTTCGAATTCTCGAACATTTATTTTGGCTCTCAAGGCGTGCAATTTTATGCTCAGCTTCACTTTTCTGAAAGTCTGTTGCAGTTCTAAGTCCTGTGATCTTAGATTCTAAAGAAGCAATTTTATCTTGTAGTTGTTTCTTCATTTCCATCTTCATTTCCATTTTCATTGTTGCTTTGTCTCAGCCAGTTGTGCTTGAGCAGAATTCAGTTGGTCCTCACTCAAGGATTTCTGCTGCTTCAAGCTTGAAATCTTGTCTGCTGATGAAATCTTAAGGTCAATCAGTTCATGAAGGGATTCCTCCAATTTCTTCTCCAATGCATCCCTCTCAGATATGACTGCTTTCATCTGTTCATCATCAGTCAGACTATATGGTCCTGTAGTCTCTGCTCAAGCATTCTGACCTTCTCCTTTAGGTGTTTGTTTGTATACTTTCACTCTCATTCATCTGTGCAGCAGCCTGAGCATTCTCCTCTTCAGCTGTCTTCAGCTTGATTAGCTCGTCCCTGTAGGCAAGGGACGCAACTTGAACGGTCTTTTTGGGCGATGGCCTTATCCCAAACCATGATGACTTCCTCTCGAGAGTTTTATTGATCAACTTTTCCTCGTGTGGTGTAAATTCCAGCAATGTCGACACTGCCTTCAACAACTGCTTTGCCTCATGATGCGTACTGCTCATGAACTTAAACGCAACGTTACTGGAAGTTGACTTCTCTTAAGTCTTGCCGATCTAAGAGTGATCTGTCAGGACTAGGTGTGATGCCCTGTACATTGAGTGACTCGGCAGAACTTGCTGTGTTGCTATGAGGTAGAGCTAAACTGCTGTTACTATTCGCTACTGAGCTGGAATCTAGAGCTCGATCGCCATCCTTCTTGGATTCCTCTGGAGAATCGTAACCAGTGGAATTCTGCAATTTCAGTTTTCTTTGTAAAGTCTTCTTCAGGTCGGCCATTCGCTGCTGCTGCATCTTAATGGTCTTGTTCTTCTCACTCAGCTCTTCAATTGTCCGCTTTAAGCTATCAACATCGTCTGCTTCAGCGAAACCATTGGTTGAAGCTTGTAGCGTTGATAATCTCTCCTCCAGTTCTTCCATCTTTTTCTTCATCAGCTGTATTTCCTCCTCTTTCTCGCTCACAGTTTGCTTCAATAAGCTCATGGTTTCAGTCTTCTCAAACAGTGCCTTCTGTGCTTCATCGTGTCCAATCTGCAGCGCTTGTTATTTCTCCTCCAGCGTTTGCGCCGTCTCTAAGCTCCATCTTTTTAGTGTTTCATTCTCTTGTTCCATCCTATTAATGGTGGTATCTTGATCTTCAACCAATTTCCACAACTGATCCACTTCTTTATGAGAATCCATGGCGGTTGTGCTGGCTGCAAGAGCTAGTTTAGACATTTCTTCTAATCGTTCCTTGATTTCATCCATGTCTCTCGTTAATCGCTCGCATTCCTTGCTCTTCAGATTCAGAGAAGCCGTGACGTTGCACTTTTCTTCCTCAATCTGGAGATAACGCCCCTTCTTTTCGGATAATGTAATCTGTCTTTAAACTGCTTTGATTTATAACTAATCTTAATAGATGTCACTAAAGTCAACACCAGACAGGGCTGTGTTCCAAACACGCGAACATTGCAAATGTTTGCTATGTTTGCCAGCAACAGGTACCCGGCTTTCCATAGATGAGTGCACAAAAGCACTGTAACCAGTGGGGAATGTTGCATATTAAGTGGAACACAGCCCTGGTTGTTTCATGCGGTGTTATCTTGGGTGCGACATTTCACACCTCATTTGTGTGTGGTAATGATTGACATAGTAAACAGTAGTTGACACTTTGGGCACACCTATTTGGTATTAGGAAAAGTGGCAGCAATTCTGCAGCCAGTGACGTGCATATTGCATGTGAACTGCAAGCTGGGAGGAGGAAAAAAATGATTGAAACTGTTGAACAAGCAAACATTTTCACGCTGTGGAAATGTGTTGACATTTTGAGAAATTGCCGTGGAATTGGCTTAAACGCTTAGTCAATGCATAGTTCCGACCTGTCAATCAACCGAACCCGCCGACCAATCACAACAGAGCTAGCAGATGTTACCCACATTATGTCAAAGTGCACTACGCTCACAACAACATGATATGTTCTGCCGGCCCCATACAATTTGTACAGTGTTGTATGCGACGATCCGGGTGAATTTTTGGTTCCAAGGCCGGTCGTTTCGTTGTTCAAAGGTACGAAAGCACGTATTTCATGATATGACATCCCTGTATTACTGGCCCTTTACTCAGTGTGTTCTAAGATAACTGTTGACCCTGAAACATGAATACGTTTGAGTTTTCTTCAATGAATCTGTGCTTTCCGTTGAAAGTCCCATTGCCTTGTGCGTTGGGTGTCGCCATTTTTTACGATAGCGTGTGAGCCATAGCAACAATGTTCAAGGGGGCGGGGTTAACTGGGCAAAATCGGAACTATGCATTGGATGCATTGGTGGTTGATAAGTTACATGTTGAAGAAAATTGCAAAATTTTCTTTTTTGACAGAAATAAAATGTAAAAGCAGTAAAATGTAACCTGAAACATTGTGTACATGTAGTGTTTGTAGACAAGAATGGGAGCTACAGTACCCATTTGTTTTTCAATGAAAATGTAATTTTTCACGAAAAAGTGCAAAGAAAAACCTTCATTTTGTCTCTGTTTTAAATGTCACTAAAATTTATAACCAATTTTTAATCTTTTTATGTGGTTTTTGGTTTATTTTCAGTGACATAAAATCCGTTTTTCTTTCCTTTTTATTTTTGCTGCAGAAATTCTTGATGACTTGTCAAAACACGTCAATAAAACAGACTCCACCATCGTGCGAGAGACGAAGCATATACGAACAGTCTCAGAAAAGGCCAAGGACTGTTGTAAGTAGCAAAAAAAGTAGTTCAAATTTTATAAATTCATCATAACTTTTCTGCCCTATTTCTTTTTTGCTGCTTGTGCCATTTTTTTACAACAGAAAAGTGCAAAAGTGAATGACGGACGATGTAAAAATAGCCTCTCAAAACGGAAGCTTTGATCTTTACACATTAACATGCATGTTCATGTGTACACACCGACATGTACCTGAACACATTCATTCAGCTGGTAGTATTAATGCAAATTATTAAAAGAATCTCAACCCGGGGCGAACTCAACCCTGCTCGTTTCACACTACCGTTTTCAACCTGGGACGAGCGTTTCAACCCGGGGCGAAAAATTTCAACCCTGGTCCCGAGCAGGGTTGAGTTCAACCCGGGTTGAAACCAATCTCGGGGTTGGCGCGAGGTTGACGCGGGATTGAAATTTCTCAAGTGTGAAACGTCGCTTTTTTCAACCCCGCGCCAACCCCGAGATTTTTCAAGTGTGAAAAGGCCTAAAATGCTATTTTGGCACTAGAAATAATTTTTTTTTTTGTTGTCTGGTGTGCCAAAATAGATATCAGTATATTGTCTGCAGTAGAAAGGGCAAAGACATGCATTGCCCGAAACTATTTTAATACTGATTCCTGCAGTAGAAACACGCTCATTCTCACCCTCTAATACTTGTCATTTTCCGTCAGGTTTCTACGTTATCATTATTTTACTCTTTGTGGCCATTCTGGTGATTGTCATCATCCCAAAACCAAAATAACATCAGAACTATCAGGCTGAGCTTAGCAGGCGGTGCTTACAATACCATGATGACCAGATGACTTCCAATCGCTGTGGATGCCATACTCCTTGGATGTGCATGTATTCAGGTGGGATTAGTTTGGAAATGGAGGTTTGAGCAGATTTGACTGTAAATGAGAATGATGTTAGTGTGCAGAAATTTGGTGTGCTTGATGCGTTGAAGCCCTAATACATCATTTGCAGTGACCCAAAATTTTATTTCATGAGTTGACAAGAAAAACCCAACTAAAAGTATTGATAGCAATAGTGACAAAAGGCGCGTTCCCATTGGACTTCTTTTTACGCGCCCTCGCGGGAACTTTCCGCGACTCCCTGTAAACATTCCTTCCTGTAAATCTCCCGTGCGTTCCTACTACCATATATTTTACACGACGCGAGCGAAAAATTTAGCTATTTGGCTGGCCATGTGTGGTCAATTGAGGGCGTAGTTTACATAACCTTTGACCTAACAGGGCTGCTTTCGAGCGCGGCACCAGGGATCCCTGGTGCTCCATGGTGCTCGCCCGAAAGCGTGTGTACGCATGTGTATGACGTAACGTTCCCAACACCTGGGAGCACCAGGGACGAGCGCTCGAAAGCAGCCCAGGATGTTCGACGTGCCATGCGATACGTACACATTGGCGCGAAATTATTAATTGTGTGCATGCTGTCTGTGTACGTGCGCACGTACGTTAAAACCCTTCAGACTGTCAGAAAAATATGGCGAGTTCTGCCGAGACAAGTTATAAGAATTCAGCGGCTACCAAAGGAAAAGCAACAAGGAAAACTAGAAATGTGTTCGTTGAAAACGAACACATGGCTGTTCCCCTCCTTTTTATAAACATATGTGGTGTTCGGGATGACCTTTGTTAGTGATTGTATATGAATAAATCACGATCGTATGTCAAACGGTTGAGTTTTTATCGATTTTTAAATATTGAATATTATTACATGCCACTTTAATCTGACATGTAGGGAAGGTCAAAGGTGTTGCTATATGTTTGGATACCCCACCCTAGTCGAAGTGTAACACAGTTGACCCCATCGTGATATATTGTACCCCTTTCAAATGGCAAGGCAAAATCTGTTTGACCAATAGGAAACGAGGTCAAAGGTCAAGCCATGTGCGCATCTTAAAGACATTTGTTAGTGATCGTATATGCAGAAGGAATCAAATTTGTAGGTCAAACGGTAGATTTTTTATTGATTTTTGAATATTTAATTACGTAATCATCTTGTCGCTAGAGGGCGCTATTTCGTACGATGACGTCATCACTTATATTTTTGGAAAGCTTAAGGGCCTCTGGTAATAACACCATTGACCCCATCTCAATACCTCCTTTCACTTTCAAACTAAGGGCCACTTCCGGTTTCGACCGGAAGTGAGCAAGGTCAAAGGTCACAAAAATATTTTTTAGATACCCCACCCTAGTCGAAGTGTAACACAAGTGACTTTGTCCAAATATCTTGCACCACTTTCAAATGGCAAGGCAAAATCTGTTTGACCAATAGGAAACGAGGTCAAAGGTCAAGGCGTGTGCGCATCTCAAAGACCCTTGATAGTCATCGTATATGGCGAAGGAATCAAGATCGTAGATCAAACGGTTGATTTTTTATTGATTTTTGAATATTTAATTTATTAAACTTCATGCCCCTTTAATCTGACACGTGATGACGTCATCATGACGTCATTAGTACTGTGCACAACTTCACATAGTCACCAATGTCCATGTGAAGTTTAAAGTCAATCATGAATGTGCAAGTGCCCGAAAAAGCGTCTGAAAAAAGTGGAAGAAGGAAAAGAAAAAAAAAAATAAAAAAAAAAAAAAAATCTTAACGAAAACAAAGGCTGTTCCCAACCGTATGGGAACAGCCAAAAAACGTGCGTACGTACGTACATGGCATGTACAGTAGGCCCTACATAATAACGGAACAAGAATTTTCGCGCAATGTGTGGTGGGATTGCACAATGCAGGAAGTGACCTCATCCATTTGGCATTTTACACAGCGGTAGCGGTAGTTCTACAGGGCGGCGCTGTTCCCATTGGACTTTTCGAGGGCCCTGTAAAACTCCCGCGGCTGAGCGGAAAGTTTCCGCGGACTCTTTTACCCTGTAAGTTTTACATCGTGGTCGCGGTAACTTTACAGGGACGCTTGTTCTCCGTGCGTCCCCATTGGACTAAATTTTGCTACTCTCCCGCACAACCACGGGAGTTTAACCAAAAATAGTCCAATGGGAACACCACTTAACACATGATTTTCCCCCGTGTAAAATGGTACTTTTGTGGAAGAAATTGCCAACTGAAGATTTTTTAAAAAGTCATTTGCAAATAATTTTTTTTCCATTCACTCAACACAAAAATAATGCATGTATTTACTGCATCTATAGGCC
Organism: Henricia sp. BOLD:AAB3569; assembly: GCA_037783545.1. NCBI lineage: Eukaryota > Metazoa > Echinodermata > Asteroidea > Spinulosida > Echinasteridae > Henricia > Henricia sp. BOLD:AAB3569. The sequence continues at coordinate 703,753 of JBBELK010000777.1, read as the reverse complement.
TGTCCGCATTGGACTTTAAAAAAAAATCTTACCGAGACGATGGGTACTTTCCCATTTTTAATCCAGTGCGGACATCCTAGAAATTCTCCTCTCGGTAACTTTTCCCGAGTCCAGCGGTTACTTTTCCTGCTGTCCAGAAAAATTTACCAGGTAAATTTTCCCGAAACGATACGTCCAATGCAGACACATCAACCACTCCGACCTGTGCGAGATAACCACTCATCAGGAGGTGTTTGCACAGTATTCATCAGAATCGAGTCGGTAAAAGCGCTCTGGAAGCGTATGTCTGGGCCGTGAAGGTCATCGCGCTAAGGGATACTGCGCATGCTCTCCCACGATCTCTGTAAATTTTCCAGTGTCAAAAAAGTCCAAATGCGGACAGCAGTAAAATTTAGCCATTTTTTATTTTACCATCGTCTCGGTAAAACCTGCCGAAAAACAAGTCCAATGCGGACACGTCTTATGTGGCTGAAATTTCTACAAGGCAGTTTATCAACATTATTCTTTAGTTATGTAATGCTGCAAATTATTTAATGGGCCTTTAAAACACTACTGCAATAGTCCAATATAATTACTCAGTCAGTCTTTGGTGAAACATTAAGAGATGCGGCAAGATGGATGCTCAACATTTAAATTCAAGAGGAACATATTTATGTTGAATTTAAATAGTTGTAAATATTTATATTTGATATCAATGATTTGTAAAGAGATTAATGCGTATGTACATACAGGGGGGGGGGGGGGGGGGGGGGGGGGGGGTGGGTTGGGGTGGGGGAGGGTCGGTTGGGGTGGGGGAGGGTCGGGGCGGGGCATATCATTTACTTTGACCATGAAACTTGGCATGATTTGTAAAAATATAAATCCTTTAACCGGGCGGTACCCGGGTACTGCCCAGAATGTCCATTGTGGGGAACCGTGGCCGAGTGGTTTGGGTCACTGGCTCGCAACACTCGGGTAAAAACTTGGGATTGCGGGTTCGACATCCGGCTGTGGTACCTTGAACACACTCGCTTCATCCTTTGGAAGGGATGTAAAGCCGTTGGTCCAGTGTGTTGTGTAACGCACTTAAAAAATCCCAGAGCACTCTTTCCCGAAAAGTAAAGGGATTTCCGGGTGTTTCTGGTTGTCGGCTGCCAATGGCACCACCCACCCATGTATCTCGATGTTTAGGTCAAAGACACTTAGCTTCATAAAACCCATTATAATGTGCAGCACACGTGAACATGTCCATATGGAATGTGCGCTTTATAAATGTAATAATTATTAGAATAATAATTTCACAATTTTTAGGCTTGGATCTACTGCTGATTTCTGGTTATGGCCGGAAAAACATGGCAAAAGCCATGCGACTTCCAACTCATTTTACTAGAACGGGTCACTATCCATTGATAAAAGGTCAAACATAAAGTGAATAAAAAAAGTCTTCATCACTCTTCAACCAGTACTTTTAATGTACAGTATTTTTATTAATATTAATATATGTCCAATTGGTGGGAAACTTGACAATTTTATGTCATTTTGAGTGAAGCTCTACAACTCAGCAGCTACACATAAGGCAGAGTACAGATTATTATAGCTTATTATAAACAAGACACCAAATGATTGGTTACAGTTGATATTTATATGGTTTCTCAAATAATTTATACAAATTTTTGGACCCACAACTTGCCCCCTTAAGATCTGTGTGGAGAAATTTACAGTGCAGATCCAGAGAAGATTTGACTTAATTATAATTTGAACCCGAAGCCCTTAGTGAAAATTATTCTATTCTTGCGAGGTGCTTGTATCATTTACTAATATGTTGATGTTCTTAGAAACAATTGCCTGGCAGAATTAGCCTTTTAATTTTTGTTAATCCAAAGTTTGGTCGTTTCATTTCAATGGTGATAACATACCAGCTGTTGTGTTTGTTACTTTGCCCAGTTGCGCTACCATGCAACACCAAGAGAAAAATTAGGTTCATAGGGAAAACATGAGGTAGTATACCACTGTGCCTTATAGCTCAGCTGGTAGAGCGTCTGTCTAGTGAGTCGGAGGTCTCGGGTTTGAATCTTGATAGGCCCTTACAATTTTTCTCTCATCTCGGGTTTGCATGTTTTACATGAATAGCTTCTGGTATACTGATGTACTTCCTTTCACATGCACATTTAGTAGTTACTTGACCAGACTACATTTTTGTTGCTATGTGGTGCACGTGCCAGATGTGAAGTACAGAATCAATATTTGTTACTGTGTCCACCGTAGGAGAGGATGGCATAAAGCAACCTTACTGTCGATTTGATAGGTAATGGCATGCACCACGTAGCAACAACAGTGTAGTATGTGACTTAATAAACTGCACCTCCATTTTAAAGTGAAGAATTTGGGGCAAATGTCACACGCAAAAGGCTAATTAGTGCACTTCTATTGACATGTTGACGGCTTGGGTTCGAATCTCATTCAGTCAAATTTTCTTTGCCTATTTGAAGTATTAGTTTGTTTTTACAAAATAAATTTGGCAGTTTTCCCTCAATGATACAAACGAGAATAAAAATAAAAGCAAGATATGCCAGATTAAATAAACACATCTATTTACATAAAATTGTCCTGTAAAGTTTTCACTTACATCTAATTTCAACGAATGAAATCGGTTAGATTATGGAATATCTACAATAAAAGAATAAGGCATACAGAAATCGGAAGCTACGTGTGGTGCACCAGACTGCAGCATCTATTATATTCCAATGCAACAGCAAGTCTGATGCCACTCTTGAGAAAAGCGTAATACTGGTAAATATTAAATTGGAAACAACAAAATAATTGTCAATATTTTGAGTGTCTACAACATTATATATCAAACAATGCACAAAATAGTATACAGCTATGCATTTTGTATATAATACAATTGTGCCGCCTTTTTACAAATGCCAAACATTGGATTTCTTTTTAAGTTCTAAAATATCGTTAAACAATTTCTCATTCAAAATCTATTCACATTTCATTTAATCAGCCTTGTCGGGGTTCCATACAATGTGTATCTTTTCAACATGTACAATAAAATGGTAGTTTTCATACATAATACAGTCGGTGTTCGTGTTGAATACATTTTTGTGAGAACTATCGGAGAAATAATATTTGTACACCCCATAAATGTTATTTTTAAAATTTCCCCTAAAACAATCCGCATAAATTTGCTTTTTAGCGTTCTCAAGGAAATTTAGCAAGTTAAAAGTTTTGCCTTATAAAAAATCAACATACCAAAGTTTTCTGGATGCAAATACAGCACTGGTATTTAAGGAATTATGTATTTTTCATTTCATAACTGCACCAAATAAATAAGTATCCAATGTAACTTGGCTATCACTATATACTCAGTGCTTCCCCGAGTGTGCTTGGGTGGGACTCAAACCCACAACCTCCTGCATACTAGACAGACGTCTTAACCACTCGACTACCGAGCTGGTCAGTGTTGAGAAATAAGACTTACTAAATACTGCAGTAGAGCTCTGTGTCATGCTACTTTGGACCGTAGTTTAAATTTAAATTGAATACTTGGGGGCCCAGAAAATGGAGTGTATGCATCGATTCCAGATGATTCTGGTTACCTCTTAGTCAAGATGACTGGGATACCCAAGCAGGCAAAGACAAATATTTAGACCCTGGTATTAGCTACATTTTGCTTTCTGAAAAACGTTGACCTGGGTCTAAATTAACATTGTAATATCTTGGCTTACAACTCGACTTTCGACACAAAAACTGCCACTCTTTTGGGGGAACCAATCAAAAATAACACCTCTCCATATCGGGGGACTTTAGACAATCATACAAAAAGCGATTAGCACTCGCTTGATTTAGTCTTCCGTTTAAACTTACGCATCCTGTTGTTCCAGTCGTCTCTCCACGGCAAAACGATGCTCTGACTGTCGGCGTAAACACCGCCCTCTTCCGCGTTCGGCACATCGTTGTTGCTTCCTAGAATCAGGTACTGTTTGCCAAGTCGTATCTTGGGGCATTTGCACGTCAGGTCCCTGCGGGGTATGTACAGGAGTTCGTTACCCCTGCGGATGCGCTGGTTGCCCCGTTTGAAGACTGACAAAACGTTGATGGTGAACTTGACGTAGTCTTCTCCCATCTCTCTGGAGAGAATGTGGGCCTGAATAACTGAATAAAAAAAGCAGATAACGACAGATGTTAATGCCAGGATCCTACTGCCCTATAAATTGCATATGCAGCATGATATGTGACAGAGGGTATGCCCCATTCCATTGTTCCCCATTGTGTCTCAAATATCCAAGGGATTTTAAAGGAATTTCTTTCAGGTTTTTTTTTGGGGGGGAGGGGCGGGGGTTGGGGGAGTGTTGGTGCATAAACAAAAGGTAAGTGGGTGTTGAGGTATATAGGCAGGAGGGGGAGTGCCCTCTGTCACACATCGTGCTGGGTATAGACCGTATCGAATAGCTGCCATCTTGTAGGGCAGTTTCTTTGTTCCGTGAGGACAAGCATGGCTGCACATTTTATGCTTACATTGTTGACCAATTTAAATGTGAAAAGTTGCCCTACAATATGGCAGCTTTCGATACGGTCTATAAGAATTTGTGCAATCGGGAGAATTCTCTCAAATCATCCAATTGTGATGGTAAAAAATTCCAGAACATGAGTTCTGATTTGTTGTTTACACCATGTTTACACTGCCCAATTAGTTACCAGCGTGCGCGCCAAATTTGTGAAACGAAATACGCAGCTCCATGCATTTGCTGTGGAGCTGCATATTTCGTGGCACGAATTAGGCGCGCGCGCATTGCTGACGAGCCTGTCTCTTTAAAGGCCTTGGGCCTGCACAAAATTTTCCCCCACTAAGACAAATGAGCAAGCATGTAACAGACCCTTTTGAATGGGGTTCTCTTTCCTAGATACCAATTAGCCTTTTAGAAGTATGGCGGAACAAAAGGAGAGGGCGCAATTTCATTTGGGTATGAATTTGTTTATCAATTGTATTTCTTTCCAAAAACTTGATTTACATGTTGTAATTATAATATATAGACAGAATTATAAATAAAATTAATAAGTGTAAAGTGAAAAACTGAGTTATTTTGCATTTTAGTCGATTTTATACCCACTGCAAAGTACGCCCTCCTATTGTGTCCGCCATACTTCAAAAAGGCTAATATATTGTGGCAGTTGGGGCATATTCCTGGAGTTTGTTTTTAATACATTGTGTCAGGATTCCACTGTAAAATGGCATTGTATTTGTTGGGAGCATGCATTTACTGTACTTGTGCTGCTTGCATTCTAAAGCCTGTTAAATCTTTTCTTCTTGGTTGTAGACACAGGCTCATTGTATTGTGTGTTACACTTGATTGACTTCATTGTTTAGGGGTACATTCTTAAGATGGGCTATAGGCCATGGAGATACATGTAGGAATACTACACCCATAAGATTGAATGTTTTCCTTTAGACATGCATTATTTGTCTTTGCAGCATATACAGATATCCTGAGTTTTCAGAAATTTGAGCAGTAAAGAATAGAAAAAGGAGTAAATGCGAAATCCAGCCACATGGAAAAGAAGAAACTGTTACTTTTGGAACAAAGAGACTGGAAAAAAAGAGGAATTTAGCCGAGGAGATTTCACAAGCCTGCTTTTGCTGTTGGTGTGTGCGGACATTTTGGATCTCTCAACATGCTTTGTCTTGTTCCCAGCTTTATTCCCTTTAACGTGAATAGGTCATGAGCATGGAGCTCTGACTCGGGGATCGTTTTATTTTCAACGTTGCTATGTGTTGACTGTGAGGAAGCCGAAAGACGTTTTTACCAGCTGCTGCGATTTCGTCCGTGGCCATTGGATTTCCACACTTAGTGAGTATGAATCTTGTTTTGGAAAGAGTTGAGTAGTTGATCATGGCTTCAGACCTTGTGTACAAAACATATGAGACTGGCTGAAAAATTTCCAAGTGTTTCCTTACAAAATCTTAAATAATTTTTCTCTCTCCTAAATTTTTCTGTCTCCTAAAAAAAGTAATTTTAAATGAAAAATTTTCTGATCAACTTCTCAACTCCTACCCTTGTTTCTTTCTTATATGTACCCAGTAACCTGCTTTTACATGCATTTTCATCTAGGGAATACGATTCCACATTGGTGATTCTGACACCCTGCAGCGATAAATGCTTCGGTTCTGCAATTTTGGCAGGTTGAAATAGGCAAGACTTAAGCACGACCACTGAGGATATGTCTTTTTACAGTCTATAAACCATGTAAAAAGGCTAGTTTGATGATGAAAATACAAAATTAAGAGGGGAATAATGTAATGATTATACCGTACTTTGGAAAATTTTGCGACGCTTTGACAAACGAATTGTTCTTCATTTTAAAAACTGTTCCTCATTCGTATGGTAGTGGTACCCTTGAATCAAGATCGTTATGCCTAGCAGTTTCAATATTCAGTGTCACAGGGTCACAGCAAAACTAACAAATTCGGCAGCTGCATTTGCGGTGCTAGTTTCAGACTGAAAAGCGCAACCGCGTCCACAAGGCTTAAATCTGAAATGTGCCTCAAGCTCTGAAACACGTATCCAAACTAACTAAACTCACGACAATTGGACAGCATCAATGAACAATTTTGAGCGCGTTCTATACAGAGTGTTTCACTCTAGTTTGGCTATTGACAAAATAACGAGACTTGTATTATACGTCTATGCTCACAAAACGCTGTTAAATATTGGTAGGCTGGGCTTTTTTTGTTTGGGTGCGGGGCCTGTAAGACCATTTAACAACAGCCTCTGGTTATTTTCGCGGGTTTGCCCCTTTCCCACACATATCCGTGACGGCTTGAATTGTTCATTTTGCTCTTTGCTATCAATTACTTGGACAAACATCTATTTTAAAATGACTAACTAAAACTGAAAGATCATGTGATTTTGCATATTGTAGTAGGCCTAGTATTTTTGCAACTGAGAAAACAATTTAAAAACCGCATTAGTGGCAGTTTCAAAGAGGTACATGTAGAAATATTCACCAGAAGTCTTTAGATCAAAGTAGATGACAGAGAAAAAAATGCTTACGACCTCAATTCCTGAAGTACATGTACTGCTAAAATTTTGATTGGCTTTTACCATAAATTAGCTTTTGGTCATGTCATAACAAAAATGAATGACGGCAATTTTCCATAAAAATCATGTGTATCAATTTGTCTCTGACCTCCGTACACTTTTTGGGAAAGAATTGAGTAGTTGGTTAATGGCTTCAGATCAGACCTTGTGTACAAAACATATGAGACGAGCTGAACATTTTTAGTGTTTCCTCACAACATGATTTGTGACAATTCATGTTGGAATCCATATTGAATAATATAAAATGACAGGGAGATTCATGCTATCAAGTTTTAAATTAGTAAAAACTGTTTCCAGATGGTTCTATTTTTAATCCGATTCCAGTCATATGTCGATGATTTTGCACATTTCCTCTCTGCCCCAAGCACACATATTGCACACCGCGGCCGTAAGGTACACCCTAGGTACAGCACCTGTAATAAAACCAAGACTGTTGGCCTGCCATGGCTCGTTCTGATTCAGGCATGATTCAGTCGCAGCGTACATATAAGCGCGCCTTAGGGAACGGACAGATCAGTTCAAGCTGACGATTTATAAGTCTTCGTCTACCACAGTCCAGCTTGGAAAAAAAAGCTTTAGGCGGGGAAGGATAAAACTCATCACTGTGACACAGAAAACAAAGTACTTGTCTTTCCTTAATATTGATCCGTTCGCGGAACAACTCGAACCACTTTAGTATGCCATGCGATCAGACCTTGTGTTTTAGTGCCAGCCAATATGCCCCAAAGCGTGGCGGCTCAGCGCGCAACCACTCATTTTTATCCGGCTTGAATTTCCGTCAACCCGGCCATCGACTGCAATGGATGCATTTATTGGCATTTGGAGGTTATGACTCAAGCTCTGTGCGCAGAAAAATAACTATAGATTTAAAGTTTTTGCATGTGCAGTTAGAGGGTAAGAGAATATCATGGTATCCATAAAACGGCGTTCAAGATTAACCGAACAAAGAAGTATACTGTGCTGAATTTTTATTGTCAGAGAGCAAAAGGTTATGGGGATTAGTTGTCGTAATATTATTCTACATGTAGTAGTACACTGTGGCATCTAAAGATATATGTACTTAATAACGTTCCTTATTAGGGCAGTTTTGAAATACAAATTTAACTTTAAATGGTTCATTATATTGCAATATTGTTTACACTGAAGTTACTGAAGTACCGTACATGTACCTTACTATATACACGCAGAATACCATCCATTCTGGCGATTACATATGTAGATTGAGTTTTCATGTTTCCCCATATATTTTTCTCCAGCCCTAAAACTACATTTTCTTAATAACAATTGAAACAACTAGGCAACTAGTTTTGGGTAACAAATTGGCAACAAGATAACACAAAATGGTAACAAAATGGCATTCAAAATATAGAATTGTCTGGGTTGCGTTCCAAAGGTATCCGGTGAGAGAATGCGATTTTGCTTGCGTCGGGGAGAATGAATGTTAATTAAGGTTTGTTTTGCCCTACCCAACGTAACTATGAGAAAAACTTCATAGCGTACTCGGGTGGGACTCAAAACCATGATCTCCTGCATACTAGGCAGATGTCTTAACCACTCGACCGAGGTACCCGTCTTTCCATACTATGATCGCACAAAAGCACTGTAACCAGTGGCGAACATTGGCAACGTTTGCGTTGAGTGGAATGCAGCCCTCAAAACAGACAACCAGCAGTACCCCTTCGGGTTATGAAATTCCAGGCAAAATCTATAGACAAAAACACCCAAGTGGACCTTATGATTTATACTCCCAACCCCTGGGCCTCATATAATGGTCTGCACCCACCAAATGTGCATCCGCCCTGCTTTATTGCCTATATTTCAACGCCACTCCCAATCTCATAGGTGGAGAGTGAGCATTTGGGAAGAAGTCTAATGAATAAGGTGGCTGAGAACTATGTAGATGGATTAGACAATCCGGATGATGTATGTATGTACATGTATGCTAGCATGCTGCACTGGGTGGATTCGCGCTGAGCCTTTCATGCATAATGCGACGCACGTCGCTTTGAGAAAAGACGTGTAGGGAATTTGGAGTGAAAAGATGCACTAAAAAAAACAGAATCACAAAAACACTGCACAAGTTGGTTTTGGGTCTTTCCAGCGGTATCTTTCCAGCGGCATTTTGGCAACACAGACCATATTTTCGAAGAAATACCTTTGTCTAGTCTCAAAATAAAAGATATTTAGCTTCAGTTGTTTTAAAGAGATAACTTAGTCCCAAAAAGGGTTACAAATAGTTTGACAACATGCCTTTCTAAAAACCCTGTGTACAAATTTCCAATATACGCTCGTAACCGGGACGGACACTTGTGTTACATATTGTAGGCCGTCCCAGTTACAAGCGTATATTGGAAATTTGTACACAGGGTTTTTAGAAAGGCATGTTGTTTTCAGTGCATCGTTTCACTTCCAATTTCCTCAGTGATTCGAGTCCAATTTACGTGCGAAAAGGCTGCTGTCTGTTCACAGGGAAATTAAAAACCTGATGTAAAAATGTGGTCTTTGGCTGTTATGGGCCACACTCAAAGAACATCCCCAATGGCATTAAACCTATAGTGAGGAAGTTTTAACCGTAAGGTCTTTCCAAGGGTCTAATCCAAACATACACACAGTTATTTGGTAATACCCCAATCCCCAATTAGATTATTAGTGTTTTCATACATGTACTATACTGTTGGTGGTCTAAAATTGTTTCAGGCTAAATTGTCTTGTAACCTATGGTTAAGTGACGAGTCTGTTTACTTTTTACACCCACCACAAACAGTATGAGGTTAATGACCACATTCTGGGGAAAACAATACTAGTATCGACCAAGTCTATGTAACAAACATTGTGATTGGTTGCTTTGGGGAACTGCAACTGATCTCTGCCAATCAGTGCACAGGACAGACGGACAAGTAGAAAATATACCTCTGAAAAAGGCTCCCAGCCTATCCAACAGACCATGCAATTGGAAGGCCTCAGGCCTTGTACAGCCACTAGACTCTAATCACTAGCAGGAGGTGACCCAGCCTAGACTGGACTAACAGCCTTTCTGATTGGCTGCTTGGGGGCATATAGGGGCAATGCACTCCTGTCAGTGGACCAACCAGAGTTCCCGGTGCACCTAAACCCAAAAGGGAATGAACTCTATCTGGGTTTTAGTAGCATTCTCTGTGCTTAATGGCATACTTCTATCTGCCAATCAGCATTTCGGTTACAAATATGCAGGACGTTGCTCTTTTTGTAAGCATTAAATAAACATTGACAGTATTTAAGTTTTAAGATCATGTTTGTAATGCCTGCAATATAGGCTATAGTGATTGCAGTTGCTAGGGCTGACAAGAAATTGAACTGCATTGAAATATATGCAATAAATCATGTATTTGGAAAAATATGGCAATGTTTGCCACTCACAACACAATGTAATGATAGGCCATGATAGGAGCAGTCACATTGTTGCTGTGTGTCATGCATGAGTAGGCACTTTGTGGATCTATTGACATATCATTTAAATAGGAAAACCTGCCCCCCTGTCATGGCTGCCAGTGCAATGGGTCTATATTATGAGCAATAATGTATATTCAAACTAGATAAGTAATATACTCTCTCTACGTAATACAAGATATTCTGGGCATCCTTGTGTGTAAACCCTTACCATTACAAATAAAGATAGCAAAATAGCGTACATGTAGTGCTTTTTAAAGAATTTATCATATATTTGCCTGTGGTGTGGGAATTACTTTGGGATTTGGCTTTTAAAAAAAACCAAAGTGACAAAAAATGCCAATGATTTTAAAATAAGGTATGGAGTAAAAGCTGTTTTCAGCTTCTCGTGTCCATAGTAAATCCTTCACCTTCATTAGTTTAACTGATATGGTTCCTTAAGGGGCCATTTTAATTTCAAGATTTTAAAAATCAGATGACCTATTTATTGAGCTTTTAAACTTGCACTTTACACATAAAAGCAAGCAAATCCTCAGTTATAGGCTTCTGTTTCCCAAGAACCTCTTGAATATAGGCTCTTAACTTCTTGTCAACTTGCATGACTATCAACCATAGGGGAAAGCTTATTAAATGCACAAGCTACGTGTGTATGGTTAAGCACAACACCTCTGGCCTATGGGCAGTAAACACTCGCTTTAAACCACGTTCACTGCTGTGCGCCTACGCCATTGTGTTCTTACAAAAAGGTTGTGATCGAGTATGGGGAGATTTGGATTAAAAATCGGTTCCTTTTGAAAAAAAAACAGTAGCGAATGGATTTCATACTGTTGCGGACTTGGGAAATTACCGGCGGCGAATTTTAATACAGACTGCCGCGACCGCACACAGCCCAATGGTCTTTGTTTGGTTTGGATTTGACGCTGAGAAACTGTGACAGTGTGGTGTGCCGCAATCTGAATCCAGGACGATTTTTAAATCAACAGGACCTCAAAGAAATACGGTGTCGACTTCAGTAAAAAGTAGGGCAGAGATTCTGTGGAATGACTTAAACACTTTTGTGACCTTAGCTATTTATTTCAATTAAAAAAAGCCTAATATTGGAAGAGGTATTTAAAGGTTCATGAAAAAACAGGAATGTAACACTGACCAACATGATATTCGAGCAAAAAAAATGGATTTAAAGAAAATAAAAGGAAATTTTATCTGCTCTTTTAAAAGTTATGTCTGCTTAAAAACTGATGCCATCTTAAACAAAACAAAAGGAACAAAAAGTGAAATTTTTTAAACTTCAATTTTTTAAACCTTTTTACACAAATTATTTTTTATTCAAATTTGTAAAAGTAATCTTTGAGCATTTACAATAATTTTTTAATTTATTGTTGCCTCATCAATTTAAAAATAACTGTGTTACACATTTCTAAATTGTGTAACATTATTTTATTTCACATACCTGTAAATTGCGATATTGAACATTTTGCTGTGTTGAAAATGTTGATCAAGCCAAAATGTTTGACCCTCCACACACAAGCCTACTGTTCACTATTACCTGGGATATTGGAACCCCCTTGGCTTCAATTTTTATTGCAAAGAAACCCTGATATTAATCTGGGGAAAGAGTGATAGCATCTCTGTCTCACAACACGCACACCAGTGTTTGGTAAAACTGGGATTCCGTTTGTAACACCGACAATAATTTTTTCTTCTTTCAAATTTGAGATTTAATTTGACCAATGGCTTCTAAAGAAAAGTAGTACCATTTATTGTTACGAAGGAGTGCTTTGTTTTTAATTTAAATTTAAAATCTTAAAAAGTATGAGGAAGGAATTATCAGTTTTAGATGTAGGAAAAAAATTGTGTTTGAGAGCAGATGAGAAATTAACAGAATCGGGCAGCGATTTAAAAACTCCATCCACATACTGGCCCAGACTGAATTCGAACTCAGGGCAAAGTAGACAGGAAAGGGGGAAAGTATTACTAAACAATTGTGTTAAAGCTGCATTGGAAAACTCACTTTTTAAGACTCTTTTGAAGGTGTAATTTTATGTTTTGGTTTTATGCTAATTACTTTGAACTTCCATATTTATGGTGGAGTTGTGATGTCACATTATTAGGTACTCAATGGAATCAGCCTTTAATTTGTGCACAAATATCCCCACGTTTTCTTTCGTGAAGTGTTTTTTCTTGCATTGGGGCCCAGGCCTACAAGTTTCCCATTGTCATAAAATGTGGCTGGATACCACTGGAACCTACATGTAGTTTGATACTGTGTAGAAAAGCGATGTGACTATAGACAGATTTATGCCTACACAATATAAACATGATGACCGTAGAAAACTTCCCCTGAAATGGTTTTGTCTGAAGTGCTATAGTCTTTGAAAAAAGAGCAAAACAATTATTTTTTGTCTCATGAGATGAAAATTCAATTAACCCCAAAACCATTTCGCCCAAGTGCCATTTCGCCCCCAAACCACTTCGCCCGAGTGCCATTTCGCCCCAAATCACTTCGTCCAAACACTACATCGCCCAAATGCCACTTCGCCCCAAAACCACTTCGTGCACAGGCCGTGGTTCGGGGCGAAATGGTTCAGGGCGAAATGGTTCAGGGCGAAGTGGTTCAGGGCGAAGTGGTTCAGGGCGAAGTGGTTCAGGTCCAAGTGGTTCAGGGCGAAGTGGTTCAGGGCGAAATGACTGCAAACCCTTTTTTTACTGTTTTCTCAAAAGTTAGATGAAGTACGGAGCTGGTTTTTGCTCAGGTTGGTTTTAATCATGCATATCCTCAATCACACGGGGGGATAAAACTATTTATAACAGTTTACCAATCATGTATACTGTCTTTAACTGAAGTTGTTTCCAACTTACCATAGTCCATCTTGCAGTATCTCTTCTGGTTGATTTTTGTACTCTTCTGGCAATCTGGACATTCACCTAGTAAAGACAAAGAACAGATGTATCAATGTTAAGAACATTCGTGCATTCCTATGGCAATACACGAAAAAGTATATCAGGCCTTGGTTGTAGATACAGTCTTATTAACATAACATTCATTTAACCAGTTAACGCCGGATTTTTTCAAACATTGCTGTCCGTAGGCGCGGGTTTATTTTTAGTTGAAGCGTGGAGGAAGGAAAACAACTGAACTCATTAACCATGTGCAGGGAAGTATTGTTGTTATGTTGATGCACTGTCATTGTACACCCTAATTTCTTTCGGAAATTACCGCGAGTTTATACGTCAAACGCAGTAACAAACGAATTTCTCCTAAACGTGTTTACTAGTCCTCTGCTACACCGATGGGGACATCTTGGCGTGTTCACACGGCCTCCGGCGTCAACTGGTTTAAACAAAATCATAATTCATGACAAAATTCAAAACATCTTTGGTCTATTTTACACACATTTAATTAATTATCACTGGAAAATAAAATTCAAGCTATCATGCACTTCCCATTTAGTTTCACATGATGTCCCCCTTAAGGTTTCACAATTTACTGACATTGCTCTCTCATGTGCGGTCTCAAATACCGCCTATTGAGAAAGTCACAGATTATATTTCAGTTTTCGGCCGTTAAGTGTCAAAGTTGGTATTTACAATGAAATCCCAAAGTGCTTCAGAACCACACCAGTTGATGGTTGTGTTTCATGAGATATAAATCACAGCTTTCCCTGCAGTATGATCAGTCAAGCAATATACATGTATACGTATGTCTGTCTGCATAAATTTATAACAAAATCATGATATTTTATTTTGCTGGAATGTGATATCAATTTCATGTGTTTTAAAAACAGAAATAAATTATTTGACAACAGGTGGGCTTCAATAATTAAATTCAGCCCTCTGCACCACAGGAACACAATTTCTAAATTTCGTTTAAAAAAAAAAAAAATTCTCACTGCACCACAATAGACCCTGGAATAGACCGTGTGGAATAGCTGCCATCTTGTAGGGCAGTTTCTTTGTTCCGTAGGGACATGCATGGTTCCACATTTTGTGCTTACATTGTTGACCAATTTCAACAAAAGTTATAACCTACAAGATGGCTGCTATTTCTTACAGTCTATACCACACAAATACACTGAATTAAACTTTTGTGCCATTTATGTGGACCTAACCAACCCATCACGCATGCCATAAAAATTATGAAAGCAACCATTATCCACGTGATTTACGCCCGACGCAAAAATAGTTGGCACGGGTTAAGAATGTATGTGAAATGCACGTCTTCAGGCCACGCCCTCAAGTTTTCAGGGTAACATAATCTTGAGAACCTCAGTAAAAGCTGTAAACTCGTGTCAAAGTAGGTCATGTCAGAAGTTCAACATCCCTTTGTGTAATAAAAGATTCGTTTGTTGGCGCAATAAACTTCCCACCTCTTCCCAAATAAATAATATGACAGTTTTATTGTACTAAAATCTCTTTATCTATAAGAACCAATCCTTCCTTTTAAAAACAATGGGGTTATTGTTCTAAAGTTTAAATATTATTGTATTAAGTTACATGTGAACCCTTGCCAAAGTGTATCAGCTATTGACAAAGCATTTCTCAGATTTTTTTCTCCTTTTGGGTGGCACACACTTTTGCTTAAAGTTCATGGAGTGGTCAGGTCTTTTGAGATCAAGCAATCTGGGTAAACCCTCAACAGTTAAAGATACAGTACTTGGATGTCATTAATAAAAGGGTCATCCGGAGTTTGCAGATTTCCTTGTTATAACAGGAATCTTGTATTATCAGGAATGAAAACAATGAAGAACAAGGGACTTGGGACTTCAGTTTTCAGTTGTTATAAACAAAATGTTTAAAAACTCTGTTTGCGTGTAAAAAAGCTATATTAGGGCGACACGCTCAATAGGGCGACAATTTGGTGTCGCCCTAATATTTTTGAGATTAAAACCCATTTTTTTAGGTCAAAAACCATTTTTTAAAAATAGAGAACCATTTTTATTAGGTCTAGAACCGTCTCTCTTAGGTCTGTAACCATTTTTGGAAACTTTGGGTAGAGAAATTTTGTGTCAATTTGATTGATTCTTCCCGAAATTTCGGTGGTCCCCGGGGAAAGGCTTCCCGAATTGTCGCCCTATTGCTGCATCCAGGGTTATTACAAACATTGTTCTTATTATCGGGGTTCAACTGTAAATGTTTTTTGCTTGTTCTAGCTGTGAGCTCTGACTTTAACAGTGGAGATTGAGAACACCTCTTCTCCCAAGAAAAAGGACAGTGCATTGGGTGTAATTGTGTAAAACAAAAATGTATTTACAACAGAAAATACCTCACCTCTGATGCCATCAAATGTATGCACATGCAATTCCAAAGGTATATTGGAGTATTTTCTTACTAGAATAGAATGTATTATAGATTTGTAGGTGAGTCAGAGGTCTCGGGTTCGAATCCCGATAAGGCACTTACGATATTTCTCTTATCCCAAGCTTAGTTGTTTAATTTCAATGGTGATCAGGCACAGTACCAGATGTTAGGTAAGACTTAAGGCTATGCATGGTAGAAATCAACATGTGTATGGGTTTGCGGTAGCACAATGTGGATCTCTTTTGTATGTATGTGTGGTTCTGAAAAGAACCGGTGAGTACCAGATGTTGCGTTTGTTAGATTTGTAGGTATCGGAGTATTTTCTTATATAGGAAACAAAATCCCTATTTTGATAGAGAGCTAGTGCAGAAAATACCTCACCTCAGATACCTGCTATGCATGTGCATTGGAAATGCATGATAGTATCAGAAGAAATTTCTTACCAGAAGATAGATTTTGGGAGAATTTAAGAAAACAAAATGGTGCTGAAGATTAATGTGGGATGACCGTGGTAACACAGGACATTGGTGGTAACACAGGACATTGGTGGGTAGACTTGGAACCGGGTATCTACATGATGTATTATGTTAAGGGTAAGGTTAATTTTGCAGGTATATCCTTAAAGAAAAAACTCTGATATCAAATCATTCTACATCAGCAGACTTGAGGTTATTCTGCTGCATGCCAATGATTTGTTATACATGGGTGATATTCACTTTGCCTAACATTGACATATTACACGTGTTGGATTACTCTACATGTCAATTAGTTTTCCTGAGCTTTTATGAATGGAACACAAAAGAGATTCAGTTTGTTAGTTTTTTCTGAGACTTGTTTTCGCAGCCACGTCACATCTGAATGTTGCTTCATATTTTTATAAGTAGAATGTTATACAGGTATGGAACTGGTTTCTGATTTCTGATTTCGGTATTCGGATAGGCCTATAGATTGTATCGAATAGCCGCCATCTTGTGGGGCACCTTTTGTTACTTAAACTGTTCAACAATGTAAGCACAATATGTGCAACCATGCATGTCCTCAAGGAACAAAGAAACTGCCCCACAATACGGCGGCTATTTGGTACGGTCTATATAGTATTAGGTATATACTGGTACCTTGATACTCATCACAAAAGCGGGCGTATGGTATAGTGTACTGAACTTTAGTGCAATGAACCCGCTACTTCTTCTCCCGCCCCTCCCCCCAAAACACTTTTGTTGACGTTCATGACATGTGTCTAGCTCCATGACCAAAATGTGTCAAGCACGCAAGAATGATATTGATATGACAATACAGCATTATATGAACATGTGATAGAGTACATCGTAATTCTTCTTAATTGTCTGCACGGTAACATTGTAACGTTCTGCAGTCATTGACTGCAGATTTGGGCAATATCCGATAGGCCAGCGCTCCCAAGGAAATTTGACTAGCTTTTTTGTGATGTTTGAAAATGTACTTTTATTAAATATTACAATACATCTTTTTGTTCCATTTTTCAATTGACCGAAAGCCAATAACTTTCGTGAAACAGGGAAATTAATAATTTGTTTTTGCTCAGATATCTTTGTTTGATTTCAAACTTGCATTTATTAGAATTAGCCTGAATTGAACGACCCTGCCTTATAGTGTATACATAGTTGTCGAACCATGGTCATTACTAACCTACAACTCAAGGTGAAAGTGGGTTTATGACACATTTTCTTCAGGACTGATTGTGTGCTCATAGCCACAATTTTGTGCAAATTGAATACAATTTAACAAACTGTTTTTGATTATTAAAATAAGCATGTGCAATATGTGTCAGTGATGTTTTGTCTGTATCGTTTCGACGATGTATAAACACACACCTATAGGCTTACATGTATGCACTCGTATTTACAGAAATTTATACAAGACTTTTTGAACAGCTGTTCACAAATCTTTGCTGAATATTTATTATTTTCAATAACTGACATTCTTCATCAACCAACAAAGCCTTGGGAACTACATGTACAGTTGTATAACCTAATTCTGGTCTATACATGAATATTTTAGGTGACCTGAACACAGAAAGTAGTTCATCCAGGTACTCATGCTGAAGTAACTCAAATGAGGCCATAAACAGTGAGAGAAAACAAATCCATGTCTTTTGTTCTAAGTTCAAGCTTGTAGGCTTGGAGGGAAATAATAAAAATGACCCAAGTATGAACATGTACCTAATGTCCTGCACTTTTAGACTTGCTTTGCTGTGACTAAGGTTGAGTAATTCCATACAAATGTCCATGAGTTTGGGAAATCTGGATGCAGTCGGTGAAAAACAACTTGGCTCCACCTGGATTTGAATCACGGATCCTTAGTGCTTACTGTGCAGATGCCCTACCAACTGAGCTATATGAAGCGAACTGGTGGTTTCGAAACACGGTATTGCAGTTGTTGGCCTCACTGATTGGGTGCTATCATGCGACTTAGCAAGCACTACAGAGGGATAAACCCTTCAATGAGATAACCACCCCTCCCAGAGATCACTTAAGAGGCCCAAACCCCCTGCCCGGCTTGTCCCAATTATAAATTATGAAGAGGTAAATTTTGTTTTAGGGATAATGAACTACAGACTGCCTCTAAGGGGCCGTCCAAAGTTGTCAACATTTTTACAGTTATTTTTCAAGATGCCCCCTCACCCCCCAAAATACATTTTTTTGTCACTACCATGAAATGTCAATATTTGATAGTGCATATAAAGTCCTACAGGGCCCTCAATCTCCACCCCCCCGCTCCCCCTTCCTATGCTTTGAAAATGTTGACAACTTTGGATGACCGGTCCATAAGGCTCTTTCCAGTACCACTGAGATAGACTGTCGAGTAGGCCTACAGAAACCTGTGTGTAAAGTTCTCACGTTTACCAGCAGTCGCCCATAATGAAGTCAATCTTCCCAGCTCAAATGGCGTATGTTTATTTGGAAGAGCCTAAAAAAATGAGTTATATATTAACGTCCCTGTCTGCTTACATTAATCTGAACTTGGGCAAGCAGTTACATCAATCCAAAATCAACAAAAAAGACTGCTCTTCCCTCAACTTGCATCAAAGACAAAAGAGCCCTTTTTACCAGGTGTGTGCCCTCGAGGTCAAGGGTCGCCAAGGTCACTTGGATCAAGTTAAACAGCTTCCTGTTTAAGGGCCATATATTTTCTCGAGGTCTCTCTATCATTCTGACACCTTGGAGTCTCAGACTTTCCAAACTCATCTTGTGGTTTTAAGAACACCTGCCCGAAGACTCCAAAAAGCTGGTTTCAAATTCTCAGGTGTGTGATGTGTGTACATAAAGGTCAAAGGTCGTGGAGATCCCAGAGGTCAACTTAAACAATATTTTGTTTACTTTATGGTCCCTGTGTGGGATTATCTGTTTTGATATTTGGCAATATATTTTGCCACATTATTATGTCGCTGGTGTAATTTTAGGTTACAGGGTTATCAACGCAGGAGGTCTTGTCTTGTTGTCAACATTTAATTTTTGCACTCCATTTGTTTTGACACCATATTTGAACTGGTTCAATTTAATTAGTCAATTAATCCTCATTAACAGTTTAATTCGTTTCACATAGTTCAGTGCAACTGAGCATGGTGTGATCCTTCTATCTCCAAAAGTGACACCGCTCTCAGAAAGTTTCTGTTAATCAACCACCAAGACTTGTGATGTTGGGTACAGTTGTATGGGAAACTAGGTGTGTAGTGGAGATGTAGTGCTGGCCCTTGTTTTGGACTCTGGCTCTTTGGGTTTAAACAATATGCTGAACTTTTACTTTATATAGAGGCAAGATTCTTATTGCATGTATTTAGCCCAGCAAACAATCCATAGCAATTACTGAGCTTTCCACATTCTGGTCAAGCCTTCACGTACCCCTTCAATGACCCATTGTACAAGTTGCCATTAAGTGTTACAAAAATTCCAGCTATTCGTGAAATATTTGTTTGCATCTTACTTGGATTTTCCAATATATAAAAACAAAGATCTTTCAGAAATGTTATGGAAAACAAGTAAAAATTCTTCAAATTTTTAGTGCACTTCTATACCAAATTAAAAAAACATTGAACAAGTTTCAATTAATTTCAATAAGTTCAACTCGAATCACAACTGAACATTGATTTAAACATTACTCGTCCAAGTTAGGGTCTTCATCCACCAACTCTGACCAATGCATAATGTTGATTATATATGCTGCTGAAGCCTAATTTACAAATGTGACTAGTCCAAGCCTTCCAAAAATCTTCTGTATCTCTCCATAGCTCTATCGATTAACCACAAAATGGTAATCTGAATTCCTTGGGGTTAGGAGTGATTTCTGGCTTTCACACCTGTGTGCTACAGAACCCCTACCAAATCCCCAAACCCTGTTCCATGGAAGGGGTTAATTTGCTGGTATTATGTGGGCTTCACCTTGCCCATGAACTCCCCAAGAAGTTCAGGCAAACTACAAAGCCACCTGGCTGATTTACGTCTTGTCTTTGACTTAATCAGTCCTGCTGGTCACGCTGGTCTACTGCTTCCCTGACTCCAAGCATGATTTGCAGGGTGTCAAGAATGGCAAATTTCCCTCCAAATTTAATTTAAATGGATTGGGTTGGGCACTAAATAAGCTGGGAAAGTTTCATCAAGGTCTAGGTGAATTACAAGTGGTTGCTGACCTACACCTACAGCAGTGGGTTTGGAGCACATGAGACGCCATTCATAGACTGTATCGAATAGCCGCCATTTTCATGGGGCAGTTTCTTTGTTCCTTGAGGACATGCATGGTTGCACATATTGTGCTTTCATTGTTGAACGGTTTAAGTAACAAAAGGTGCCCCACGAAATGGCGGCTATTCGATACGGTCTATGGGCCCTACTCTTACAAATAAGAAGCACTTTTTTGAATCATTTTGGAATAGCTTTCAAGACTTTTCAGCTAGCTTTATTGAATTCCTCCAGGTCCTAGATGACCTGTTTGAACAAAGTGAATCCCATAGATAAAATGTCATTTTCTGATTCTGGGAGAATCCTGCAGTTCAGAGCTCTCAGAAAATCAAGCTTGTTGGGTTATTAACCTGATTGCACCTGCCATGAAACACATTTTTTTTACCACCACTTTCAGTTTATATTTCTTTCTGGTATTTATACCAAGGATTCCTCAATAGTGCTCATTGCACTGTCACTCGCAAGCGTGAGGAAACCCATGAAGAATTAGAATTAGAAATGGCCAGAGACACTGGGTAATCCCCTGGTGCTTGAAATAGCCTATCACTTTCCAATTGTCAACTTTCTGTGAGTGTGTAATCCAGTTAAACTCATTTCCAGTTAAATCTGACAGTGCATTAGCTCACAGGATTCCATTCAAATTATTCAGGTCAATCAACTCAACTGAAAGCAGTCCTTGGTTTTCTCCAGAAGAAAAGGAATTAAATTACCCATTATGCCATAGTTTTAAAAAAGTCTAGTAATAGGTGGGTCATTCTTCAATAAGTGTCTATTTTTGGCCTTAAGAAATCGTGAAAAAAAAGTTGTTCAAATGTTGATTATTTTTAGTGGAACATGATCATTAAGGTACACAACAACTATAATTAACGTTCGGCACAATCTTTAGGGGAGTTTTATTTAATTGTATTAACATTAACTTTTCAGTGTTGTAGCATAGGAAAAATGTGCTAAAATCATATCCGTCACACTTTCGTGACGGAAATGACGAATTTTTACAGTAACTTTGGAAACTGAGTAAATTCAAACAAGATAATTTAAAGTTTAAACATAGAATAACAACCAGTGAACAGAGGGCGTTGAACAGAATATAACGCAACTTATTGTCCTCATTTTATTGCCATTATTGGCAAATGAAAATGCAAAAAAAAATCAGATATGACGCTCCAAAATATCGTGACGGAGATGACCCAAAATGCCAAAAAATCATCTCCATCACGGCAAAAAGTGATGGAACTGACTGTGACGGATATGACTAAATAAACAATTAAACTTTTATAACACCACCCACAGTCTGTTTGAAGCCCAAATACAACAGAAGCTTGGAAGTTTGCACAATTGTGATCGTTTGCATGAATACTTTTAAAGATTAAAAACACAAATAAGATATGTTATAAAGCGTTCGGAGATGACGTTGAATAAAGGTACTATTGTAATTTTTGAGAAAGTCCACAATTCCTTGGCTATTACGGGTTGCAGTCTTCTTTAATGGATTATTTCTTGCTATATAGGCTCTGAGGTATCCGATGGACTAATGCAAGTCTTGTTCATGGTCAGTTCTCTATCAGATATGATGCTCCAAAATATCGTGACGGAGATGACCAAAAATCCAGGGACACGATTTTTGACTCTTAAAATGTCAGATTTCATGCAAATATGGTTTAATGATGTAATTTTAAATTTTGCATTTGGAGGAGACCAACTATACTTGGCTTCTGGTAGTATAATTATCTTTTTAAGCTGCTTATTTTAAAAATTATGGCAATGGGGACAATTTGAGAGACACCACCGGGACATGCGTTTTTGGGGTATTTTGAAGGTTCATCGTAAAAAATAAGCACCCTGTCGATTTTTTTCAAGAATTTGTACCACTGCATATAATCAGAAATATGTTAAAGATTATTTTACCGCTTAAAAATAAGATTTTCATTATATAGTTTTTGAGATGTAGCATCTCAAAGTGTCGGGACACGAAAATAGACACTTACTGAAGAATGACCCAGCTATTAATAATTATCGGGATAAACCAATCTGGCAGCTTTGTGTTCCGATTCCTCTAAAACCAAGTATCTTTTGTTGTAATACTTCCAACATCTCATACATAAAAGCTCATCTGATCAACTTCTCAGAGAGTAAGGTCACCAATTATGTTCCATAATCCAGTCCCTTAAATCTGTCTTTACTACAGGTGTCAAAACACCAAGGCTTAGCCCTTAAGGCATCAATGGGTGCAACACCCCCAATTCCCACCCCTATAGGGTATGGCTAAGATCTATGATACCCCACAAAACCACTTGCACTTTTGTTTTCGCAAGGTCAAAATCCAGAGTTATATCTTGCTTCAATTGATAAAATGTGTGAAAATTGAAGTAATTCTTTCAGAGATTGAGACTAACCAGAACTGACACAATTTACTGAAATGGGACTTGGGCAAAATGAATACATTACCTTATACTACAAGGATATAGCCTAGGCCTACAAAAGTTGCATGGTGAGGGATATGGACGGAAATCAGAGTTTGCACTTGTATGCCTTAATTCTTTAGTAACCTTGTAGAAATCCCCATTAATTTGACAGTTCTTGCCATAATGATTCCATTTTTTTATGGGACAATCAAACTGACAAATCCCCCACCACCACCACCCCCCCCAACCCCCCAAATCATGCCACAAGTTTCTCATAGACCGTATCTAATAGCTGCCATCTTGTAGGGAAACTTTAGTTGTTTAAATTGGTCAACAATGTAAGCACAAAATGTAACAAACGCAATATCTGGTATATATGCCTGATCACCATTGAAATTAAACAACCAAACTCGTGATGAGAGCAAAATTGTAAGGCCCTTTTATCCCCATGGAACAAAGAACCTGCCCTACAAGATGGCAGCTATATATTCGATACAGTCTACTCAAGTTCTTCAAATCTATATTAAAAGATGAATTTAGAAACAAGAGAAAATTGCAGTGCCCCGACTTGGATTCGAACCTAGGTCCATGGCTTACATGGCCAATTGCCTTACCAACTGAGCTATCTGGGCATCCCGCCGGAGCACCACAACAATCTCGTGTTTGCCTCTCTTTTTCCAACAAATTAGTGGGGCAAATCCATGCCAACCAATTGGCTACACCGATCGCCTATCGTGAAGAGTGGTCTTACCTCCATAGGGAGGGCAAATACATGCCAACCCATTCACTATAGATGTCATTATTATATATTCAAAATCTATATTAGTGAATGCACAAATTCATAATTGCCACACTAATCCATGCTTAGTCATTTAAGAATTTTCTTCTAGGGAAGCCCTAATGCAATTAATTGTTTGCATAACAAAAGTTTTAATCAGTAATTGATTTAGCTTGCGTCGGGGAGAATGAATGTTAATTAAGGTTTGTTTTGCCCTTGCCCGACGTATATTAGCACTGTATATACTCGGTGCTTTCCCGAGACACTATGAAAAACTTCATAGCGTGCTCGGGTGGGCTTCGATCTCATGACCTCCTGCAAACAAGGCAGACGTTTGATTGTCAAGTCAGATTTGTTCATGTCGAGTGTTGAAGTAAAAATAGGGACTTGAGTCCAAGTTGGCAAGTACTCCCCCCTGAGTCCATCACAAGTTTGGTATATAGAAAAACCGAGTCAAGTCAATCCAAACGAAGGAAGGTAAATTAAACCCTTTGTAATGCCTTTGTCATAGTTAATTTACAGCTTGTCACTTTGAAACTCGGTGACTTCTGAGGGTTTTACGACACAACTCTCAACAAATTTTACCCATATAGCATAAAAGCATCAGGGCCATTGCTGATTTTTCATAAAACTGCATACCAAGAGGCTTTTTCTTCTGTTCACAATAACAATCGTGATCAAAGTCCAAATATTTGTGCCCCAATCCAAATAATAATATTTGTGGAAAAGTCAGGAGCAGTGTCACTTGGAATGCTGCTTTTTATAATATTACAACACAAATATTTGTTGACTGCTGAACAATTTGAGTGGGTGTTGGGAGGGAGGAATATTGTGGAATTTTTTTCTACACCCATTCAGTACCACTAGCATTCACGTGCGATTCAATTATTTTGGCCAAAATTAAAAATATGATGAAGTTATATCGCCTTGGTCCATACGATTTTTGAATTGAATTTGTCCCCCAAAAAATTCCATTCACAATGCAGGAGGCATTATATGCTGGGTGCGTTTTCCCAAGACACATGCTGAAAACTCGGTGGCCTCTGGTGGGACTTGAACCCATGACGTATCCTGGACACACTGTTGCCATACTTTATACTACTCACAATAGACCTTTATCATGGTGCGTCCATCTTTGTCTTGTTCCCCATAGTCCGTGTCGGGCACGATCAGTGCGTCCGCAGGATAGCGCGTGTATCTCCCGTTGAGAATCACTGTCCACGCTGTGCGCTTGTATGATCGCGCAACGCCTGTGTCATTGTGATGCACACAGCAATGATCATTTTTAAAACAGGACCAAACTATTTTTTTTGCAAGCCTCGCTTTGGTTACGTTCATTTTAATATATAGGAGAAAAGGGAATATAGCCGCACCGTGATAAAGGTCTATAGGGATATTGTGGAGTGTATACCCAGATATTTTATTGAGGGTATGCATTCTGCTTGAATGATTTTGTATATGATTAGACAATTATATCTGCATGACAGACACATTGTCACAGGAATAGGTGAAAACAGTCATTTGAAGAAAAGAAATTGACAACGTACCAATATTCTTAACTTATTGTGAGTAGTGTATGTATGCTACAATGAACTGCAGCACTGCCACAAAGTACAAGTTGACAGTATGTAAATCTTAATGAAAATGCCTAATAACAATTTCTGTAAACATCATTTGAACAGAGGTAATGTATAACCGCTTTGGCATATACAAACCTCTCGTCACCATAAACAATGCAATTCACCTTTTCTTTCACCACCCAAGTGGGCCATTAATCATTCTTAAGCCATGACACAATTTATATACCCATCATTATTAATCGGTGTATCACTTATGTTTTGAGATGAATATTCCAACAGCATGCAGGCTTGCTATAGTTGCATGGATAAGACTTGAAATTGAAGTGACCGATTGAAAGTGTGGGTGGAATTCATCATACAGTGAATTAATTAATCAAAACACAGGCTGTTCACACATACAAATTTTGATGTTGACATTGGGGTTGAAAACAAGTGGAATTTCAGGTTTGAAAATTTAAATCTAACCCAAGACATGGTCCAGACTATAGACAGTGTCAAATAGCCGCCATTTCGTGGGGCACCTTTTGTTACTTAAACCGTTCAACAATGGAAGCACAATATGTGCAACCATGCATGTCCTCAAGGAACAAAGAAACTGCCCCACGAAATGGCGGCTATTCGATACGGTCTATAGGTTTGGGCAGATTCTTCTGGAGTCGATTTGAATCGTTTTGAAGTTGGAATAAGAATCGTGATTCTGTCTTTTGGAACTGATTCACATTATCTTGGTGATTTCAGGAAGTACCTGGCGATTCTAAATGTTAATTGATGGAAAAATTACTGTAGGAATTTGGCAGTGTTTTGTATCAGGTTTGCGAGATCTTTCTAATTTTAGTGACAATTTTTGTTTTGAAAATGTAATTGAATGCGAATGGAATTGAGGTTCCAAATTATCGAATCTGAATCAATTCCAAAAATGTTGGAATTGCTCAAGCGTGCTTCAAACCATGTTCAACCCCACTAATTTGTTTAAGTGGTTGGCACTGCAAAATTGTAAATTGTGTGCCCGTCCCGGGTTAAACCTTAAACCTGCTCTTTGGTAAAGTTAACCACTTGTGTGAAACAAGATAATGAGGCATGCATTGTATTTACCTGTTGATTGTGGCGGTGGAGCCGGGCTGTTGGTCGTGATCTGTGGAATTCCTGATAAAAAAAAATAGAGAGACTTGGTTAAAATATCTCGGAAAAAGTACATGCTACACAGTTAGCACAACTATACTGGTGAAGTCTGTCTCAGTGCTTGGGCTTTTTGTATAAAACTGAGTGGAAGGGTAGGTAGGCCTACGGTAACCAATGCATAGTTCCGACCTGTCAATCAACCGAACCCGCCGACCAATCACAACAGAGCTAGCAGATGTCACCAACATAGGTCAAAGTGCACTGTACGCTCACAACATGATCACGCGATATGTTCTGCCGGCCCCATACAATTTGTACAGTGTTGTATGCGACGATCCGGGTGAATTTTTGGTTTCAAGACCGGTCGTTTCGTTGTTCAAAGGTACGAAAGCACCTATTTCATGATATGACATCCCTGTATTACTGGCCCTTTACTCAGTGTGTTCTAAGATAACTGTCGACCCTGAAACATGAATACCTTTGAGTTTTTCAATGGACTTTCCGTTGAAAATCCCATTGCTTTGTGCGTTGCGTGTCGCCATTTTTGACGATAGCGTGTGAGCCATAGCAACAATGTCCAAGGGGGCGGGGTTAACTGGGCAAAATCGGAACTATGCATTGAGTCCAGCTTAGAGTCAAAAGTCCAGTGCTGTCTTGGTAACATTTTGTGACTGCACCGAGTACGTATGAACACGTTTACTCCTACATGTATGTGAGTGCGTCAGTTACTTTAACAAGAGTCTTTGTATAATTTTCCATTGTTACGAAATCCAGTGTAAACATGGTTTTATTTTATTCTGTAATCCAACCCTTACAACTCTGTCAACTACATGTGGTTCATGATTTTCAATGGACCAGTCCGTAGGGAGGTTTTCAGAAATAAGGCATACCCTTTGTTGACAGTCTGTCTGTCTTTGATGGACTAATTGGCCTGATACAGTGCTTAATTATGGTACAGAATATAGAAATTGTACCTGCTTTCCTTTAATTACTATTTAACTGTCTACAATTGATGGTAACTAAAAGATCTGACAAAGTTTCGCTGGAGTAAAGTAGTTTTTTTCACATTCATGTGTAAAGTTGTTGGTCTACAAATTTATTTATGACAGCTGCAACTGAATATCAGATACCTTCTTTGAATGAATGTTTCAATGCAGTACATAAATGCAGTACATAAATATAATTGTTGACTTTGTGACAGTCAAGTGTGAAGCCAGATCTTTGGCAATATCCCCTTCAAAATTGTTCAATTCTTCTGGGACACATGAATCAAGGATATTTTTTTATGAGCCAGCATGCTCTGCTATAATTCACTAATAAAATATAGTCCATGGGACCCACTTCTAAAAAACAAAAGAAGCTACTTTCAAAAAACCTTTGGGAGGGAAAAAATCTGTGCAACTCAGTTAGGATTGATGAGAAAATATGAATGTCCGAGAGCATTTTTCGACCGAAGGTATATCGAGGTGGTTGTTTCTTAAATGCAGTGTCTCAAGCGGTCCAATATTTTTCCCTTTTTTAAAATCATTTCTAGATTTCATATTGTTGGAGGGCAGATATCTATATGTCCACTGAGCTGCCTACATCCATAAAATGAAGCAAATATCTGCAGGACTATGAGACAGAAGATTAGTTTCCAACTTTCCCTCTGGTGCCTCGGCCTCAAAGCAACTGAAACCACTCAGGTCTGGCCTGGTTTTAGTGACATCCCGAGTCTCAAATTCAAACCACTATTTTCCCGTTCCACTTTTCCTCGCGGCCTAAAAGCCTGATCGAAAAGAGACTCGATTCTGATGAGAATCTGGCGCGCGCAGTCTGCAAAGTTCCTGATCGAATTGAGGGGAAAGCTTATCTGGACAGAAGTCTGAATTTGCCAACCAGACACCTCGGCACTAATGGAAATTTGCTTTTGCTTCTTTAGGGAATTGATTCTATTTTTTAATCTGTGACTCAGTATTCAAAGGGGACCTACACTTGTTGCTGGTGGATCGTATAACAAAAGTAATTTCCTGTGTGCAAATTAAGTCTGCAAAACTGTGTCAAAATTTCTTGTGCAGCGTTGGGTCGCCATTTCGGAAAGTAATGTCTTATTCTGTGAGTTCAGTTAGTGGGAAGAAAATAATCAATGATCTTGGGTCTTCAACTTCTACTTCGAGTAAAAACTTATTTGCTCACCAGAATTACACCAACTATTTTTTTTTTTTTACCTGAAACATGTTCTGTTTTTACACCTTTTTTTGTTTAGGGGGCAAGGTTTTTGCGTTTGATGAAAGTTTGCATCTCCAGTTTCCGTGTCATAAAGTGACTAAGTGCACTGCTACTCCCCCCCCCCCTTCCCCCCCCCCCCCCCCCCCCCCCGATGTGATGCCAAGTTTACCCAAGCATTTAATCGTCTTTTTCCCCAATGGTTTGCTGGTACACATTTATACACCGGGATGGTGTCTTATTTAAAGATCACTCTGCAACCAAAAAAAAAGAAGAAAATGACGATGCTACCACTGATCATTAAAGACTTGACACTCTCTAAAATTAACCTGTTTAATATTTTGAGTTTAATAATACATTTGTCTGAAATTTCTAAAGTGTGCCGTGAAAATTTTCAAACCAACCATTGGCTTTTGAAAATTAAAATGAAGTGAAAAAAAGAGTAACTGCTTTTGATTGGCGTGTGAAATTCTGTACATTCCTGTAAAAAAATATTAAAGGTTGCTTTTTATTTTGGAGAGATCAGGAGGCACTGACTTCTGAAGAATCTGTGCTTTTCCATGCATGACACCGAGGTCAATTTTCTTCACACCTCCAATTGGTGAGAAATCCTTTGGGGTTTACCCCAAGGAGATCAAGACCTTTATGAGGAAATGCTTTAATAGTTGGGGAGACAGATGGACTGAACAGATGGGCGGAATGAGATTGGTGTAAGGTGAAGTACTGAAAAGAAATTTAGAAAACCACAACATTTGTCTCTAAAAGAGACTGATACTGATAGTGAGGACTAATTTCCTTCATAAATTTCTAAAATCCTGAAGATAGATTGGAATCAGGTTGGTGTATGTAGAAGTAGTTTCCTTGACTTCCACCTTTGTGGCTCTGGTTCGAACCCAGTCAGGCTTAGTATATGGATTGCAACATTCCACCTGGAAATAACAGCCCTCATTTACACAGTCAGAAATACATTTTTACTTCAGCCAACTGCTCAGAAATGTTCTGCAATGGCTACAAACGGTTGAAACCATGGGATTGGGTCGTCAGTGCATGTCTACATTTGATTCTGTGTGTTTTCCCACATGTTTTTCTCCTGCTTTTAAAACTTAAAGGTACACACCTGCCTACTGTTTACATGATTTAGTGATGTAGCAGCATTGATAACACTTTTTTGATGGTCGTTGCAAAAAAAATTTCATCAAAATATTCCGTAATTTACTAAAGAAGTGCAAAAATAACAAAGACGGCCAAAAGACGGGTTATACGCTTTACCAGCCGTTGCAACTACGCGAGAGCCTCACGACTTTGGCACAAACGATTCGCTCTTCTCCTGCTCAGGATATCTCCAATTTTCACTAGACAGCCCGGACGACCGAATAGGAATTTCCGTTTTCTTTTGAGGAGTTGGCATCATGTTTTTTTCTTCACGAACATACGTGCAACCATGGAGGTTCCTACCTCCATGGTGCAACGAAGCAACACGCCTACGTACGTGTGTGTGCACTCATATTTGCCGTGCATGCTGCGCGGGGCAAATCGCTACACTCCACGGTAGCCTGCCGTAGCACGCGCTCGCTCCCGTTCTCCGGACTCTCGAAACAAACAATTATGTTAGAATTTTCATACTTATGTTTAACTTTGTTTCATACCTGTATAAATAGTCTCTCTTTTGTCAATTACTTATAAATATTTGGGGGAAATCAGAGTTGAATTTGGTGCAGTTCTGCAGTAACAAACCTTTATACGGCTGGAAATACAACTAACTCACAAGACCACGTGACTTTTCGGAACCAGAATTTGGTTCCGAAAAGTCACGTGACATTGGATTTTTCAAAAGTGCTCAAAAACGGCTAAATTTGACGGCGTCTTTTCAGGATATATCTAATTTACTCTCGAATGCGCTTCAGAATAATGTATGGGTCTATTTCGAGCCCAAAATAGCCCAACAAAGAAGGTGTGTTCCTTTAATACAGGTTTCTTCAGGCTTAAGAGCTGCAGTGCCACGGTTGCTTTTGAGGAATCCTTGGTTTTAGCTCTAGAAAAGCTTAGCCCTTTCTTTTGAAGATTAACTCTTTAAAATTGTGACTCAATTCCGAGTGAGTGCCAAAGTGAGTATCAAAGATGGTCAATAGGAGATATGATATACTGCATCAGCCATGATAATGCGAAGTTTCCCCACCGCTGAGGGGTTAAAAGTATAACTTGAAAGTGATAAAAAGTTCACTTGAAATCAACTTCAGGTTCATGCTGTACTTTCTCTTGTGTCCTGCGGGTGTGTGGGAAGGGGGAGGGGAGGTAGGGGGAAGGGGGGGCCAGGCACGCAGAGTGGGAAAACATCCCAAGAGAGGGATCTTCAGCGGAATTCATCAGAGGTTTTTGGGATTTGGAGTTGATTGAAGTGGAAGAGGCCACTTGTACGGTGTGGACAGATGTTCAGGGTTGAACACCAGCAAAACAACTGGAAATGGCAAGGATCTTGAGGTCTCAAGCTTGTGATTGTCAATTATGGGAGGGAGTAGGGACAGAGAGGGCAATGACCTGGCCAAAAAGGGCATCTTGGGGTGAATTTGTTTGTGTGGTTTATGTTTAGTATTTTCTCTCTTTCTAAATCCTTCATATAATACTTCACATTTTACTTTGACTCATAAAGTTCATATATATTCCACACGATCACACCTTAACTTGTATTTGCCTGTACATCTACCGTATTCGCTATCACAGACCATGACTGTGAAACAACTACAAGAAATACCTCATCTCTTGTTATGTAGCATAGCTTCCTCTCCTTGGCACTTTCCCGAGTCCATGTTGCATATTAATACATCCCATCTCGTAAATGCATATCGTTTGCTGTTTTGTCTGAAGACATGTGTTGTTTTCTGAGCATTTCAAAATAAGCCTATATCAGGCTTCTGATAATGCCCTCATTGCTCTCTTATCGTTTATTTTCTAAATGAATGTTAAAACTCTTTTGTAATTACTTGACGGAAGTTAGGAAATAAATGTTGAATTGAATGTTTAATAATTATTTTTCCATAATAACACTTCTTACACCCTCACAAAGCCATAGATTTTGAGTAAGTTAATTCCATTTTAAATTTTGCTTTAAAAAAGTTGTTAATTACACCGTTTTACTATACCAAAAATAAAATTTCTTGGTAACTAAAGGTTGAAAACTGGAAACCTTTCCAAATGCCAAGAAGATGCCAATTTAAGCCTACACAATGGGCATTTTGCCATAACCCCAAGCTACTTTGAAATCTCTTGTACCTCATGAGTTGTCCGTCTTTGTTCGCTTTAATTTTTTCCCATATTTGACTTCCTTTTCGGTTACTGAATTTATACAATCTGTTGGCAAAAAGAACTTTTTTTCTGATCAAAGTTGAACTTTTAGCAATAGGCCTTTCCATCGCCATGGGATAAGATTGAAATCACTGATAAACTGTTTTCACAGTTAACCATTCTTTTATTGAAAAAGTCCCTCCCACAGGATTGAAAGAAAGGAAACAACTAGACTTCAATGGTTAATTCCATTTTTACCCACAAAGATCGTGACGTTCTACTTCCAAATTGGTTGCGACAGCACACTGCTTCAGGGGAGGAAAACAAGCTCTTGTTGGGCTGAAAGGAAATAGTTCTGGTGAAAGTATTCTAAAGCGACAACAAAAAAGTAACTTGAAGCGGTCTCGGAACCTTTGTTCAAAGTAGCCATTTCGACGACTTTGTAATGATTGTTCACTGAGTTGGAGGACTTGCTGGGTAGACCTATAAATTGAGAATTTCAACAATCATTTTGATTTTTTTTTTAGAGGGGATTAGAAGCCAGGAAGTATATTGTTTTCGTTTTGCCAAGCAAAGACAATTTACATTTCTGCTAGTTTATATATTTATGAAAATAAAATATGCAGTCTTGAGAATTGTTATGACATCCAAAGTGCAAAATTTTGTTTAAAACATGAAATCTGTGGGCAATACTCAAAATATTTTCACAATTAAAGTACAAATGAAGCAGGACTCTTGTATTTATCAAAGCAAGACTCCCCGAAGGCCTGAAATAACATCTCAAAATGTTTCGAGATATCAGAGTGACAGCCAAGCATATAAACATAATATCCTCCCAAGCTAAAGAGTTGTTACCTCAGGACAGTAACCAAACACTTACGCTTTCTTAAATTTCATATCTTATTGCACAAAAACTGACAATTCGCTGACAAGATATTTCTATGGTTTTGAGGTCCCTTACCTTTGGCAGTAAGCCATGTTCACACTGGACTTATATTCACCCACATATATTTTAGATGCCTTACCTTATAGGTAATGAATGTGTTTACACTGCATGGATGTATATATACATGTACCCATATATGTTTAGGCACCTTACCATAGGCAATGAGCTGTATTCAGTCACTCATGAATGTATTTTGAGGTCCCTTACCTTAGGTTATGAACATGTTCACACTGGATTTATATTAACCCATATACTGGTACAGTGGTACTGTACTTTGAGATACCTTGCAATAAACCATGTTCACACTGGACAGAATTCACTTGTTGTATAGTTAGACTCCATGCATTGTGTACTGTTGCAGTGTTTACCTGGCCAATCTTCATTAAGTTAGATGTGTAATGCACTATCAATGGTTAAGAAATCTTTGGTGAATGAAGCAATTTCCCAAATGTGAACGGGGTCTAAACTGAAAACAAATCCACAGCCAAAGCCAGTAATTTGGATGCTGCCTATCTTGCAAAAAGGTCTTTCTGCACCCTGCATTTCACTAGAAATGATTCGGGGAGAGGGGGGTTTGGGGGTGCGGGGGAAGATTGGAAATCTTCTACATCAATATAAGGCCTATAGATAAGCGAGCCGCTGAGCCAACACCCCAGCAGGTGTATCCAGGTATATCCAGGTCTGTCTGTTGTGACATCGATATCAATTTTTCATTTTGCAAACTGACTCTGCTTATATACAAAGCTTTCTTAGAATGGCCCCTGGATTGTCCCGAGGCCATCTTGAAATTGTGGAGCAGATATTCAATGTTAATTTCCTCCTCGAAAAATGGAGGGAAAACTTAAGTCTACACTTTAGGATGGACTCGCGCGCCTTTTCGTGCGTAAATTTGTCGTGTGTCGCTTTGAGAAAAAGCGTTGTGTATAGGGAGTGAAATGACACTGAAAAACACAGAATCACAAAAACACTTTCCACCCAATTAAGTTGATTCTGTGGTTTTCAGTGTGTCCTACGTTTCACTCCAAATTCCCTCCACATACCGCTTTTTCTTAAAGCGAAGTGGGTTGAAATTTCGCACGAAAAGGCTCAGTGTGAATTTACATGGGTGTTTTTTTCAACAAGGTGCTCTTGTGCAGGCTGTGGGGTTGCTGTGCACATTATGGAAGGACGGGGGATATTTCTTGGTGAGGCGTGGTAGGCAAGTGGGTGTGGCATTATCAAAAAAGTGCACGTGTGCCAGCACATGGGTGCAAATCAATGTATAAATGTCTACAACTACATTGTACAGCTAATATAAGTCTGTGCTAGGGAACATTCACACTGTCTCATCAATGATTCTCTGAAAGGGTTTTCAAGTAAATGTATTTTTGATACTTAAAACACTGGTGTTGCATGTAAATCAACACATGTGCATGACCACTTTTCAAAGTGTTAAAATTGCACTTGATTTACTTTGACAAAGTGTCAGGCCTACTTTGTAACGTTTTAAGTGTGGTCACCCAGCGCACATTTTAATCATTAATTCTAACACCCTAGGTGTTAAAACTAACACCAGGCTTGGTATCTATATAATACAACACCACTGGTGTTAATTTAACACCACAGTTCTTGCAGTGTACTGTAGTTGAGTTTATCACAAGCCCACTGCAATCACAACTCCACAGGTCCAGTTTCAAGAAAACTTGCACAAAAAAGAATGCCTTCGTTGAAGTTCAGTCAAATGTAATTAATGGACTTGTGACAGACTTTCAACTGAATACAGCACTGTCAATAGCCGTGTCTTGATGAGACAATGTGAAATGTTCCAATACAATAGCATTAAAAATATGTAAGAAAAAAATAATACTGATTATGTGGGTGCATACCTTTGATCTCTATACAAGTGCGGTGACCAGTGCAGATGAGCATAATGTGCACATATGGAAAGGAAGAGAAAAAATTAAGACAAAAACACTGCCGTTAGATTCACAACAATATTAGCATTAATTGTGGTCATTTGAAATTTGGCATTGTGCAAATTCAAATTGTCATCGAAAATGAGGGCTTCTGTGATAAAATTTTGCAAATGAAAAGACGCATGACGTAATACAATGGCTCCGCATCTGAAACAAGGCAGTCGGTGCTAATTTGAAATTATTTTGTCAATCTTTACCCAAGTACCCAAAATTTTGTTAATAAACATGTTTCACAACTCTGCCAAAATATCTGGTTAGAAATGGAGACAATCGCCAACATCTCAATTCAGCAAAGAGAAAAAGTAATGGTTATCCGTTTTTTAAGCTGCGTATTTGCTAATAAGGAATAGACATTTTAAAGTTCATTATAAAATAAGTTCAAGGAACAATGTTTTATTACAGAAATGTTTGCATAGTGGCGTTTTAGTTAAGGCCGAGTAAAAAATAAAACATGTTTCTCGTCCGGGTTTTAAAAAAAAAGGAGGAAGAGGGGCTTTTTATTTTTTAATTTTTATTTTTCAAGATGACTGCCATTAGAGATTTCTAGGCCGCTGCAGGTAAATAGACTCGTGCGAAGACATATTTAGCGATGGTACAGTAGCTACACGATGTAGAAAGTCACCGAGAGAGGAGAAGACTTCGAACTCGCAAGTATTTCTTTTCGGACAGATTTGTTGTAGTTTTTAATATTTTTGTCTCATTTTTTGGAAATAAAAAATAAAAAATTAATCCAGGCGGCCTCAAAAGAGGAAGAGGGCGGGGATGAGAAACATGTATTTTTTTTTATTTCGCCTAACAATTTTACTTCCCATCTGAAAGGTCAGAGCCCACATCCCGCAGGAAGAAAATAACATTTAGTTAAAAACATCTTTTATAATTGACCATGCACCATGCAATTATAATTTTTATAGAGCCCTTACACCCATGTTTAAAGGTATATTATGCCTGAACATCCCTGGAAATGCTGTACCTTTGTATGAAAATTACGTCCAAACAATACAACATTTGTGTAATCCTATTCTACTTTTGGACATCTTTTAAAATCTTGCTTCAGTTTCGGGGGCACTTTTCATCACCCAAACTCGGGCATAATATACCTTTAAACACAGCATTGCCACTATAAATACCCATGCTCCAGTGGAAATGATTTTTTTTCTTCAAATTTACACACTTAAACTCTGAATTTATTGAGTTATTTGACAGTTCTGAGTGATTGATGATCCACTCCACAAACCTGTCAGTCTTAGAAAAGTAGAGTACCATAAAGGTCTGTATCAAGGACCATGCCTTCAGGAACAGAATTGAGCGATTTCATATAGGAAATTTTGTTTTTAGTTGTCGGTGCAAGTACATTTTATGCTGAAATCTTTTTTATGAGGGGTATTAATTGCCTATGACTAATTTAGTCGTACAATTTAAAAAAAAAACCTTTTCTAACCAAAATTGCCATTTATGAACTTAGACAGGGCATCAATGTCTATGTATGACACCTTTTTTGCACAATAATTTACTGTCGATATAAACACCTCAACAAAAGTAAGTTCCCCTCTAAATAATTGATTATATCTCCCAAAGTGAATTTCGGAATTACACGAAACTTGGTGTGAATGATTGGTGCAACGCATGGAACGTGCATTTTAAGTGGTGGGTCCATACCTAATGTTATGCATGAATGAGCAGCATTTAAAGGTGAAATGGACACTTTTCAAAAATCGCAGTTTATTTTAGAATGTGAAACTATCTCAGCTAGCACAGAAGAAGTTAGGGCCTAGTTTCTGCAACATGAAATCGCCCAATTTGTTCAGAGTATAGCGTGCGGTTCTTCATTCAATTCAAGATACCGGTATTTCATTACCAATAAACATGCAGATGCTTTCAGACTGAAAAATGTGGCAGAATCGGCCAGATAAACTGCATGCCATTAGCCTCTGTCACACACTCAAGCGTGACTACCTAAAGCGGACAATATGGCGGCCGAACACAAAGGGTAAGCCTTTTGTTCTATTCGCCATATTGACAATTGTCCGCTCTCGGTCATCAAGGCGCCTGCGCACGGGTCACGCTTTAGGAGTGACATGACAGAGGCTAATGGCAGCGTTTTCTATGGCACAAAATACAGTAAAAAATACCAGCAATTTGCTGTTTTTGGGCCTAAATTCATAAAACCACTAAACGCAGGTTTTGTGCTGTAGTGGCATGGTAAAAGAAAGTTATCTCATAAAATTTGTTTTCCAACATGTTTGTCTGCGGGATGCCTTTTCCTTTGATTTACTTGAGAAACTTCGCTTAAAAATCTTCAAATATTTTCAGTTTATCTGGCCGCCACATTATAGTATAGACCCTTTGCACGGGCGGCTATGACAGGGGGTCAGTCAGTTGCATTGTCACTGTGCATCATGCATCATGCACTTTGTGGATCTATTGTTGCATCATTTAAATATAAAAACTGCCCCCTGTCATGGCCGCCGGTGCAAAGGGTCTATTGACAAAAGACTATTCATGCTCTTCAAATGCAGGTTGTTCATTCAAAATTGTATTCACCATGCTACTTTCCAATTGAAAGAAAACCCAGTAATGTTCATTGGGAAACATTTAGGCAACCATAGATGAATATTTAAGCAGTTTGTGTTAATCAAGCGTTAAATCTTGCATTAATTATGCACATCTGTACTTTTATAAAAAACTTAACATTTCTTACAAAGTACAGTAAATAATTCTGGCACATATTTACCGGCAGTAGTTACCCAAAGCCAGCCTATATTTATGTTTTGCTTATTTAAAAATTATGTATTAGTTCCCCAATACCCAATAATTTAGCCTGGACAATTTCCAAACTAAGAGCGCATGAAAGCATTTACCATCCCTTGTTTCATTTGTTTTTCTTCAAATTGATTAATTGTTTGAGAAACGGAAACATTGATTAACTGAGCGTCATTAAGTTCCCTGAAATGACAAATCCATATGATTTACCGCTTTCATCTGGAGTAGGGCCAGGGAACCAGACAAACTCACAAAGGAGCAGCAATTGCTGAAGAATGTTTTTAAAGTTTCAGTGGCACCTTAAATATTAACTTGAATTTCATGGTGATTAGGCACCATACCAAATATTGGTTCGTTACTTTGCTCAATTGCACACCCATGTAACATCACCGAGAAAACAGTCATTAAGGAAAACCTGAGGGAGTCTACCACTGTGCCTCATAGCTCAGCTGGAAGAGCATCTGCCCAGTGTGTCAGAGGTCTAATAGAGAAACCTGAAGGAGTATACCACTGTGCGTCATAGCTCAGCTAGTAAAGCATCTGCCTGGTGTCGAAGGTCTTGGGGAAACCTGAGGGAGCCATACCACTGTGCCTAGCTATGCTGGTAGAGCATCTGCCCGGTGTGTCAGAGGTCTTGGGGAAAGATCTGAGGGAGTATACCACTGTGCCTCATAGCTCAGCTGGAAGAGCATCTGCCTGGTGTGTCAGAGGTCTTTGGGGAAAACTGAGATACCACTGTGCCTCATAGCTCAGCTGGTAGAGCATCTGCCCTGCAAAGTGTCGGGTTTCGAATCCCGATGAGGATCATGATTCTTTTCTCATCCCATATTTGGTTAAGCTTTGAAACACTGATACAGATATTAATTGGGTCCTTGTTGGCTCAATTAAAAACCACCACACTGCAACAAATAAAACGTGTTTAGCTTCAAGAAATAACTGATTGTACCCTACCTACCAAATGACAAGAAGGGGGACAAAAAGCTAAGTATAAGAAAATACACCAAGGAATACTCCAAGCAGGGAAACACCAACCAATGATGCACTAAAACAGACCAACTAGCCCCTTAAACAAAATTTGGTCAGATTGCAAAACAAGCAAAAGAAAAGCGTCACTAAGGTAACAAATCTTCAGGCAATAAACTGATAAAGCAGAATGTTTCTTTTGCAACGGAAGAAGGAGAGAAAAAACTAGAATACCTTCTAAAAGAAAGTATAAAGCAACCAGTAACGAAAAAAGTCATTATGGATCCGGGAAGATGCCCATGCTCGTAAAGAGCCAGGCCAAAAATCCCAAATTTGTTGTTTAAATTTTTTGTTTTACCCGAACTATCCAATTCAAGATCTTGTCCATCTAGCTGGGGAACAACGGTAGCTGATGATTTCAAAATAAAAAGAGCCGCTCATTTACATATATTGGGTACAACGTGAGAGCAACGTGAAAACTCAAAAGAAAAGTGAATAAATATAAAATTAATGTCAAATGAAATTATGAAGCAAGCATATTGATCAACGGCAGTTATATGCATGTAAACGATTTATCTTTAATTAATAAATAAAAATAAAAATGTTTATGATCCTAATAGTACATTAACATGGGTTTGGGTGAATGGGGTCTATCCATTGTTGTAGCCCAGTCTTTCATTAGTTCTTGAGTGTCAATTCAAGTCATTTTTGTTTGGCAAAAAAACAAAAACATGCAGCAACTGTCAATGGCTTTGTCAGTGTTGCATTCGTATTTCAAGCGGACTTGCAATTGACTGGACTACAGTTCTGAATTTGGGGTTGGGAATTACACAGAGATAATAATGAAGGGTGGGTTCACAGTGTCTCACAAAAATACCATACTCTCTCAAATACAAGAAATGTATACATTTTGGGGGTGTATAATATTAATCAATAACGACCCCTTTGAATGTGTTTTAATTCTTGATGGCAAAATTGTGAAACACTGTTTGGGATAGGCCTATATAGGCAGTGGTGTTGTCGAGTACTTTTCGAGTACTCAAATTAAGGAAATGTTATGATTACACAGACAACGTCAAACTCGCTGTACATTAATCAATAATACTTGGTTTGAAGATAATCGCTTCATTTTCATGTTTAAAAACACTTGAGGCTTTTAAAATGCTGAAAGTACTTAGAATGTACTTGGCGAGTATTTTTCCCGAGTACTTTCAGCATTTCAAAGACCCTAAGTAATTGTAAAAGCCAAACTGGGGTGATTACCTTCAAGCCCAGTTCTTAATGTACAGCGAGTTTGACATTGTCTCATTGTATTAGACAACTTTTCCTGAAAGTACTCGAAAAGTACTCGACTACAACACTGCCTATAGGTGGATAATACATGCAGGCACTGTGGTGTGCAATATGGCAGCATGTTGTGCATGGTACAGTGATGTGGCATCATGAACTGAAAATGCATGAAAAATACTCTTTTAAGATGTGCATCAACAAAATAATCTGTTTGTAAACAAAGAATGGATTATTTCCAATACGTTTGTTTCTAAAGGCCCATTGTACCATTTGCAAATGAACGGTAAACTACCTTGCAGACATTTTTGGCTACATATAAATGTAATGCCTTTAAAAATTCATGCCTTTTTGTG
This sequence comes from Henricia sp. BOLD:AAB3569, assembly GCA_037783545.1. Lineage (NCBI taxonomy): Eukaryota > Metazoa > Echinodermata > Asteroidea > Spinulosida > Echinasteridae > Henricia > Henricia sp. BOLD:AAB3569. The sequence continues at coordinate 663,602 of JBBELK010000777.1, read as the reverse complement.
CTACAAAACAAAATCATGTATAGTGTTTGTTAACATTGCCATTTTGACTAATGTTTTTCTTGTCCGCTCATGAAGTAAAATTTTAGATCTTTGCAAATGATATACAATGGGCCTTTCAAGGAGATTAACAATTGGGTAAAATAATTCAATAAAAGCTATTTTAAGTGAAATGCAATATTTGAATATTCATTAGCTTAAAATATATTGCTGAGATGCTAAAGATGTGATTGGTCCAAAGTTTTGAATGTGGAGTTTCCAATTGGCTGATAATTGGATATACACAGTGTTGGTTTGATTAAGGTGCACTGTATGGATGTGTGCAATATAGCCGAGTTAGTAAATTAGGGTGCTTATAGTTTGTGCAGTGCAACTCATAAACTCAAAAATATTAATTAAAACTAAAGTCAAAAGTTGCTTACTTATGCACGGAGCGATGGTTGACCGACTCTGTTGAAATCCCTTAGCGCATCGGTTGCACGTTAGTCCGGTCACGCCATCCTTGCAGGGACACTGTCCCGTGGTCTGGTTACATACTGTACCAGACGAGCCCACGGGATGGCAATTGCAAGCTGTATAAAATGGAGATATTTACATGTTTATTACAGTGATTATATTCGCAATTATACACCCTGAAATTTGATAAAGATTTCTGGCTAGTTTCTGTGTTACATTTTAAGCCGTCCCGGTTACGAGCGTATATTGGAAATTTGTACACAGGGTTTTTAGAAAGGCATGTTGTACTATTTGTAACCCTTTTTGGGGCTAAGTTATCTCTTCAGAACAACTGAAACTTATTTCTTTTATTTTGAGACCAGACAAAGGTATTTTCTCGAAAATATGGTCTGTGTTGCCAAAATGCCCCCTTTATCGTGGAAAGACTCAGTTAAAGCTCATGAATTATTGTGAATGATTAGCTGGAAACAAGGCAATTTCAAAAAATTGTGCATGTCCTTGCCCACTCAATAATACAAAATTATTCAGGTCTATCTGAATTCCAATTAAATTGAGTAATTTTTGTAATGAATAAGAACAAAGTCCAAGTTTTTGGTATATGCTTCTGTGTGCACTTTGCTCAAATGCAGAACACCCATTCTGACTAAAAGTCCACAAGATGAGGGTCAAACTAAAAAAAAACTACTACTAAATAAAACTCCTAAAACTCAGGAAAATCCTGTTTTCTTTGGAACAAGCCAATTGCACTAACAATCGAAGTGTTGAGAGATTCACCAGGAAAGCGTGAGGTCCACACTTGCATTGGTGTGTTTGATTAGATTCTGGTAGCCAGGCCTTTCAGGCTTTGATAGACCCCCAAAATGTTTGTGTTAGGTGACACTGAGGGTGTTTTGGACACCAGGTTGATGACAGGGGCGCTATGGGCACCTCATTCATAACTGGGGACTTCATTTTTCATGGAGGTGATTGCAAATAGGGCATCCAAGATGTGTCCCAATTTTAGCGGGATCCACAGGTCTCTGGCCAACCCAATAGAAGTGGAGGGTCAAAGATGACCTTTGGTCTAAACAAATGATTTATGCTTTTTATTACAAATGTGATTGGTCAAAAGTTAAGACCAGGCCAAGCACCACAAAAACTGACTCATCTGTTCATTGTACAAATTTTCTCACCAAAAGATCATATATACTTTGCAACGCTCCGAGTCAACCGCCCCTGTAACTACACACTGCCTCTGGTGTCAAGTGGTTAGGAGTATCATTAATATTGCCTTCAAACTTGTTTTCAGGAATTTTACTTTAAACTATGTAATCACTGTTGGAGATGAAAGGCATTAACCTACATGTAAAATCTTATTGATTTTGGAGGATTGAGGAGTGTTAGGGTTAAAGAATGCCCGAATTTACAAAATTATATGTTAGATAATAGATGTAACATGGACACAAACATAATTTATTGGACCCCACATTTATATAATGGCCCAACTACAAGTTATTACAGTAAACAACTTCTGCATTTAGTAATTTACTGCTTTGGGGAAAACTTACTCACACATTCACATGGTAAAATAAAGGAAGCTTCAAATTAATAATCACTTAGGCCTATATAGTTTACCAGTTGGAAGAAATAGGGATACATGCCTCAACTCCGACCCTTATACCCCAATTTTGTCATGAACTTCATCCCAAAAGTTCCTGCTTGAATCACTTTGTCCTAACAGGTCCTCAAAAGTTCAATTTCTGTTTTGTTTTCTTTATTCTATGAAATATTTCCCATTGAAAAAAAAAGCCAGTTCCTTCTACATAGCCCACAGGGAATTCTTGGGTATCAACTGTCCTAATTTTATTACGCCTCTGAGATCCAAATCAAGTGGATAAGTGCATTTTATAGCTGTTTTTCCTGGCTTTTCTGATATTAAACAGAAGCTGCAAGGTTGAATCAGCTGCTTCCCAACTTGAACAATTTTCTAAAAGAAGAGAAAAAATATCACTCCAGGGGAGAAATTCTGAGAAGATTTTTTAAATTACTGTTGCAGCCCGTGTAGCCCGAACCCTGCCACTTGGCAGTGTTGCTAAATTTAATTTCTCAGTTGTGTTAGCATTATTTTTTTACCGCTGTGACATCGTAGCCTACAGCACCTGCTTCCATTTAACGAAGCTTTTACCGCGGCAATATAATTTGTTGTAATGCCTCCTGGCTATCACCAGTCCAATATTTTATAGCTAATACTGGTAATAAAAGTAAGCCACTACCAACCATTTCATTCTGCAATGATCACAGTATGTAATATTATGAACACCAAATTCAATTATTCTTCAAATGTGGCTTTGAATATAGGTTTCCTTTTTTTTTCTCTGTCAACAACTTATTTTATATAGGCATACATCTTGTATGTAGGCTATAACACTAAACTGAAAAATTGTATTCTTTTTGCAAAAAGTTAGACTGGTTCCCGTCCACATATTCCGCATAGGTGAATATGAGGACAGGTAAAGGGCGCTTCATCTTGATCTGTGATTGGTCGTCTTTGCGCGTGCGCATTGTGTGCTTTATATTTAAAAATTGGCGAAGCTCTTTGCTAATAAGACAATGTTTATTTACATTTGGATATGTTCGACATGCACGGCCAGGTTACAAATGTCATTGCAAAATATACGCACTTACTAAAAGCAGTTTTCTGCCCGTCATGGCCGCCCTTTACCAATCCTATTGCAAAAAGTGTGCTCTGTGGTTTTATTTTGCACTTTATCTATTTTTTTTCCAGTAATGTTCAGGGTTTTTTTGCTTTAAAATAATCATATTATTACTGATGAGCTATTTCATTCACCTGTTACTTTAAATTTGATTTCTATGGTTGGAATTGTGCATACATTAGTTGTTGCTAGGTATAGGACAAGCCCTGGACTAGAGCAACCTTTTGTTATAAACTATATGCATGGAATTTGCATACATTATGAAAATCCCCAACTGAACTTGAAAATCTGTACTCGTACTCAAACGCCTAAATACTTTACAGTACTTAACTGGATAAAAATAATCGACCACAACACTGCATGTCAGTAACTATGATGATACATCAACTCATATGAAATACTGTTAAATTTTGTTCAGTATTAAATGTATCACTTTTTGTGTCTATCTCAGTCCAGCAACACTATTCGGCTTCAAAATTCCCGGCTGCTTAAAATTATCACACCAAATATAGATGGGTGGCATCCGACAAACTCTGGTAGATTTATTTCTACCCAGGTGATTTAAATATCAAGTATCATAAGAACATCCCTTGGGCAGAATGTGAGAGAGGAAACTAGTTAGGAATGCAGCAGGAGTAAAGTTCAGTAACAGTCTGTTTGGATTGTATTTTGGTGCTGGTAAATGTTAAATAGCTGGTGTCACCGTATCAGTTCTTGATACTATTGAGCAGTGGGAATCATCAATCTGTATCTGACAGAATTCTTCACAAAAAAAAATACAGATCATTTATTTGTCAGGAATCAACCTTGATTCAGTAGTTAACAGTTATGGGGATCTTATACATTCAGAAGTAATATACCAATTTCATATATAGGTCATTGTGAAAAAAATCTTTTGGAATATTGCGTGGCTCTAAAAGGAATATTTTCTTAAAGACAATATAGAGTCTAATTTTTGTCTGCCAAAGTTTCTTCTTTTTGTTTGTCTTTTTTGTGTAAAGCATACGGTTTTGATTGACCTTTCAAAATTGAGAGGTTTATTAATATGCTGTGCACCGTGGCTGCATGGTTTAAAGGCACAGGCTCGTCAACAATGCCTTTGCTATGGAGCTGCGATTTGGCGCACGCACATTGCTGACGAGCCTATGCCTTTAACAGACTGAATCAAAGACGTACAATAGCCTACGTGTAGTTCAATACACAGGTTGTGGGTTTGAATCCTATCACAGCCCATCAATGGTACATTGGGTAAGGCACTTTGCCATAAATTGCCCCTCTCTATACCCAGAAGTGAATTGGCACCTGCTAGGGTAGTGAAAGGTGATGTTTGATTAGTCATTGTGTGCATTAGCTGCACACAATAACAAATGAGTTGAGCACAATGACCAGGGGTAATAACATAAAGCGTACTGAGATTGTGTGTGAAATGCACTATAGAATAATAGCACATTCTTAGATTCTGGGGGAAAACGTCAGCTTATTTTGAATTCATAAACATCCATAATGTTACTCACTCTCTTGTTTATGCGAAATTTCGCTCATAACAATGTATCTCCCAATTTAAGTCCAAAGCATTTGTCATTTGACTTGCTACCTCATTCACCGTTTCTGGCGCCCATGTGTAGGCGTCTTACATATATATATGAGTTCAAGTTTGGCATGCATGGCAGCAGTCAAGTCTACTGATTGTAAATTCTGCATCTGACACAGCTGTTGGGTCTCCCCAACATGCTAAAATATTCCCTCCTTTGGGGGTAGTTCTGAAAAACACCTCTGCCATGGCATATTAAATTGAGGGTATAATTCTCTATTATTGGGGGGCCGTATGGAAAACATTTGTGTTCAACCGTGAGTGGAAGATTTCCACTTATATGAAAAAGTTACTGAGAATGGGAACACGATTTCATTTGCTGCATAGCAAGGAAAAACAAATTATTAACCCTTCTCTTGTAACTAGTTTTCATGTTTGAATCAGTTTCCAATTCTTACTAAACATGAAGTGATTGGGCGCCATACCAATTATTTTGTTCATGTATTCCTATAAGCATGAGACTTAAAACAGTCAGCTCCATAAGTGAACAAGTCACGGATGGATTTTGTCCATGGTCCCACAGCAATGAAATGTGTCATTTAATTCCTGTTTTGGGGAGAATCATGTAGTTGGAGCTCCCAGAAATCAAACCCCCGATTTTGTTGGGTTTTCCACTTGATTAAACCTTTGTGGCGTTAGCTGATCTAGGTGTAATTGTAGGTAATTTTGTGACATTTCACTTTACACCCACCCCCGTATTCAGCTGTGCTGCACATCCCCTAATAGCTTAATCATAACAAATGACACATCATTGTAAAGATGAATGGCTTTCTAATGACATCAAATTCAAGGAAAATGACTTGGTAACAACAGAGAAATTATCAGTCAAACTTGAGTTTCCGAAAGAAACAAATTGAGGAGTTTAGTTAACTGTTCATCTCTCCCCATAAACACTAACATCAAAGAAAAGCCACCGAAATATGATGAAATACATCTGTGCACCGTTAAAATTGAATTTAATAATCACACAATTTTTGTTCAAATTTCTCTAGTTGCTGATTTTCCCTAATCTAGATTCCAGATCCCAGAACAGGTGTTCTCTCATCAACTTCACAGCTGCAAGAACTGGAGGAGTTTTATTGTTCTCAAGAGAGGGGCCAACTCCAGTGCAGATATTCAACACTAAAAACTACATGTACTATGAAACCTCAGCAGTACTTGGGTCTTACAGCAAAAATGTGGGAGTAAACAACTGGGAGAAATCAAAGATAATATCAGTATGCATGTTTTTATTGAGAACCATTTACCGGATAATGCCAGAAAAGATGGAAAATGTGCTCAGTAGAAACATGTCTTATCCGCTATTTTCCGGTAAATGGCGGGGAGGATTTTACCCTGCAATTTTCCTTCTCGAGGAAGGAAAATGCCGGGGAATTTATCCGGTAAGCGCTAATAGAAACACACACTGTTCAACCCGAGTGCGCATACAGGGGAGAAAATTGTAAACATGTGACCGCACAATGACTGATTCAATGCACGTGCTTGACCTCTGCTTGTGACCTTTACCCGGCAAATCCACGAAGCGTGATGGAAGGCCAGCAGGATCGGCTATTTTCTGGATAGAGCAGCTTAGTAGAAACTCGCGTTGCCCGCTATTTACCGGCATGTTACTGGTAAATGGGTTTACCAGTAAAATCCCGGATCTTTAATAGAAACACGCTTAGTGATGCCTTGCACTACATCACCAAAACTGGGCACAGAACAATGTTTCTGTGTACAACTTTTTCGTGCATTGCTACGGCACCGGTACACAAATAAGTTGTATGTACACAAAAATGTCATTTGTTGCCCATTTTGTGGGCAAAATGACAGTGCCCATATATACCACAAGGCATGAATGCAATGCATAAGTTAGCCATTATTTGTGAAGTTTGTATCAGCTTTTCAGTGGGTCATATTTTTAATTTCTTGTTCTAGTGAACAACCACAATGTACCAGTTGCACTTGTTTTGAACACTGTTATGTCTTTGCTCAGGGATAATTTTCCTTCAATTTAATAAACTTCTCAGCACCCTGGGGAATATACAGCCCCAACTACCTGTGGCTTCTTCTTCTTTCGTATGATCCCCTAAAGGGATCTGGTTGCAGAGATTAGCCGACTCAAGTCGTTGCCCTGTAGCCACCTATAGGAGGTTCTTCAGCTTGGCCACGAAGTGCGAGAGAACAGGAAGAAATTCTCAGTTTTAGAGGTGGGAGGAAAACCCCACACACCAATGTGTGAGGGAAAACCCACGGAATCAAGCAGGGACTGAGAACCCAATCCACACACTGACCCGGCTGGGATTCAAACCAGGGCCACATTGGTGGAAGGCGAGGAAAGTACCGCCATACCAACTTGATTCGCCACCTCTCCTGTAATCTGGAAAAACCTAGTAAGTCACATTTTGGTGAAAATTGAGTTAGACCCATATTTGGACTTACTAGGTTTTCCCCCTTCAGTTAAAATGTTAAACTAAATTTTCACCAATATTTGACTTACTAGGTTTTTCCAGATTACAGGAGACCTGTTGGCTAATCAAACACAACATCCAACATCTTAACTATCTAGAATATGGCAATGTGTCCTACCCAAGTGCACAAGCACCATATGGATGAGCTATATTTTTGAATTCCACAACCTACAGAATTATAGGATTTTCAAGTTATTTTAGCACTTATATCGAGCAAATTCCCAAGAACGATACTTAAATTTCGTCTCAGAAATTTGATTTGCTGTGTAGTATTTACATGTAATTCAAATTGGCAGCATTCTAATTTGTCCTAACTGCACAGCAAATGAAATTAGTGGCTTATCTAAATTAAAATTGAGTTCGTCACTGTACGGAGACGAAATTAAAGTATCGTTCTAGGGAATTTGCTTGATATAAGTGCTGAAATAACTGGAAAACCTTATTTCCTTCAACTCTGGATTTCTTCAACAAATTACAGTCCCTCCCTCTTTTTTCCTGGCTCCCAGAGTCTTATCTTTCACAGCAGGGACATGGCATGTTTCTGAACATGGCATGTTGAATAATCAATAAGGAGACGCAAGACAGAACTTCACTAGCTCCCAATAAGACTTGGGTGTTGATGACTACACACTGACAAATCTAGTTCAGGATTCCACAGACATGGCACTGGCTTGACCTACATGTAAGAACACAGTCACCCACATACATATTGAGGTCAATGTGTCTTGAGATTATTAAAGGTGCATATACCAGATAGTGGGTGATTAAAAGTGCCCCTGTAATATGCAATATTTGAAAAGATGGTCCAAAATCAGGATTACCCACTTGAACATTCTTTCTAGCAAAATGTGTCATTTGGCTGTCATGTCAAAATGCTACTAATTTGGTGAATTAGTTTGTGACAAAAAGGATGTCTGAACATAATGTACCTTTAACCTTGCCATTACTCAATACAATCAAATACTGAGGTACTTTACAATACATACATTTCTGGAGCTTAAAAGCCCGTTGTATCATTTGCAAAACCCAACCAAACAAGAAAAACCTGACTGAAAGTGTTGATAAGCAATTGGTAATATTTTTTTCCGCGTAAAATGCGAGAAATTGCCAACTTAATGTGCATTTGTTTTTGAAAAAATGTTTGCAAATGACTTTAACCAGTCATTTAACACAAAAACCATGCATGTATTTGTAAGTTTTTCTGAAGTATTATACTGCCTCTAGGCCCTATGTGGCTGAAATTTCTAAAAGGCAGTTTATCAACATTATTATTCAGTATGGTGATGCTGTTGTTCCTGGAATTTGTAAACAAAAAAAATGTTTCATCTGCAAATTAATTTAAAAATTTGGTACACCACTGATACTTTATCTGCAGATCAGATTTTCATCTCTAAAATACAGTAGCATATTACTTTCTTCTTAACAAAGAATTTCTCACCACATTTTGCTGGGCAGGCCAAATATTGGATTCCCCAAAATTCCATTATCCACAAACCAAATTCAATCGAGCTGATTTTTCCCCCAAAGCATTTATCCAATTAGAAGAACCTCATACAATTTCACAGAAAACGGATTTAATTTTGCAGATGCATGTATATAAGTTCCTGAATTTTTATTACATTTTCTGTTTAAGTATAAGCCACACAAATTTGATTATCTTAAATCTACTTAGGGTGGGATTATGTTCAACTTGAAAAAAAAAATGACATTTAGGTCTTTGAACTTTTAAATCTGAAGATATAAATGGACGTTCCATATTTAAAGATAGTATACATGATTGGTAAACTGTTACAAATAGTTTTATCCCCCTGTGTGATTGAAGATATGCAATGATTAAAAACCAACCCGAGCAAAAACCAGCTCTGTACTTCGTCTAACGTTTGAGAAAACAGTCAAAAAAGGGTTTGCAGTCATTTCGCCCAAGTGGCATTTGGGCAAGGTAGTGTTTTGACAAAGTTATTTGGGGTGAAATGGCACTAGTGGGCAAAGTGGTTTGGGGCGAAATGGCACTTGGGCGAAATGGTTTTGGGGCGAATTGAATTTTCGTCTCATGAGACGAAAAATAATTTTTTTACTCATTTCTCAAAGACTATAGCACTTCAGACAAAACCATTTTAGGGAAAGTTTTCTACGGTCATCATGTTTATATTGTGTAAGTTAGGCGTAAATCTGTGAACATTTCTGATTACCAATGATGTATACTGCCTTTAAAATCACATTCAACATTTTTCATACTCGAGGACTTTCCCATGTTAAAATACCATTTGTATTGATGAATTTGTTAATATTGCACAATGTGATTAACCGCAAGGCAATGCATTCATTCATACTGTGTCGCAATGAATTTTAAGATTTGTGTCAGTCAAAGAAAAGTCTATTGTCGACTTGTTACCTACGGAGATTTGCATCTTAAAAAGAGAATAATGGCTGTATGTTTTCAAAGAGATGTTGAAAGTATTAGAAAGCTTATTATGAGGTAGTTTGGGTCAAGGGAAACACGTGTAAATTTTTCTGTGAAGCTGTTGGGGTTCATTCTTGTGCTTTGTTGGCAAGAGGAAAAGGATTTGTATGAAATTCTGTGAGCCATTCTTGTGGCGCCGAGTTTGATGTAATTTGCCATGATGCATGCCTGTATATGATTATTACACTTTTTTGAAAGTGTTTTATTTAGGTTTTGAAAGGTGGTGTTGTGATATTGGGAACTAACTCTAGAAAACTGTTTAATGCACATTGGCAAGCCTACAAATTGGGGAATTATACCCAAGAAACAAAGTATCTTGTGCAGCTTATAAATTATTTTAATGCAAAAAAAATAAAAAAATAACCTATACTAAAAAGTGGATACGAACTTTACAAAGAATGGCAATTTTAGTGATGCGTCGCACAATGGGCGCCGTCATTTTGTTTAAACACTGGGCAAAGAATGTCATTTTTGCAGACAACGTTTTCGTATATTACCATATGATGTGCACAAAGGACTTGTACTTGGCCCAGTATTCGGACAAAATGGCAGCGCTCATAGTGCGATGCATCACTAAAATTGCCATTCTTATAATTTGTATCCGCTTTTCAGTAGGTAATGTTTTTTTGTTTGCATTAAAATAATTTATGAGCTGCACTATAGTTGAGCACGAGGTCTTTTGCTTTTGGCTATAATTCCCCTTTAATTTTACAAATACACAAGTCCAAATAAGACCATGTTGTAATGCTATAAAACAACACTTAAATGTCCATTTCAATTTTCTTCTACAACCAAAATTTATTTAAAAATATGACTTCAAAATTTTTGTGAATGATGAAAAAGCTCTGTGCAAATTGTTTTCTTAATGTAACACATTCTTGCCACCTTTGCCGTCTGCTGTCACAAATAATGCGGTGATCGCCACTCCCCAAAGTGACTCCAACCTCTGCGGGATCTGTTTGCCTTTAACGCCCAGTCCCGACAATTTCAACATCAAAAGCACGGAGAACACTTGCACTACATCTAAACAGCGATCACTGAAGCCCACCTACGGAGGTCTTGAACAAACAACAGAAATCTGTTTGTGAGCAGAATCCAGGAGCTAAAAAGTCTGGCAAAATGGAGACTTGAGAAGTGTGAAACCCCCTGACCATGAAATTCATATGTTTGCTCTGAAAACACGGCCAGGAAGTCCAAATATATCCCACGGAGTGCACCGCTCGATTTCTTTGACGTGTGGGGAATTGACTTGATCATTGACAGAAGTGACTCAGTATGTGCAATCATGGTGGAATGGTGCAATGCAATACACTAGTTTGAATGAATCTGACTTACTGATTCAGTTCTATCACTGCACACAAAAAACCTGAGCGAAAATCTATATGAGAAGTGTAAAAACAAAGCATATAATAACAAATATGGCAGCTGTATACATCTATAGATGCAATTTGAGCTGCAAAATGAAATGAACAAGATATTGGCCTTGCAATAAAGCTCCAAGACCTGTGGCAAAGCAGTTGACACTTGTGCTGTACGTAAGGCATTTAGTACTGCACGCTACGGAAATTAATGTGTCGTGCATGGAATGAAGGTTTGCAACATAGGAGACAGAAGATGGCAGTATCAGAGGAAGTTAAGACAAGCCAGGAGTTTCAATTCGACGAAAATTTGGCCCTCGACACTTAAACAAATGTACCTTTGTATAGCAATTAACACCCGAACGAGCCATTTTAATTTGTTTGAAATGTCCATCTGTTCATATCTTGCATCAGTTTTAGGACGATACAATTTATCTGGCCATAAAGTACATCTTTGACTGGTACTAGCAAAACCTCCTTGACAAGAAGAATAGACCCAAGATCATGAACTCAATCATTCTCACATCACATCTTAAGCCTCTCATTTGTCTAACTTGGCCTTTGGATAATGTGTGGTCTTGAATTTTTCTTTTCGTGATGAAAGCTTGTTGATCCTGACACAGTGGGGGAACTTCAAAGTACAACTAGAAAACGATTTTGTTGGGAAATCCGGAGCTTAATCCTTTCCTCCGGTGTTTTGACATGCAGCTTTTTGGGTGACTTGTGGTCTTCTCAAGGAGCCAAACTACAATCTTCTGATGACACTGCAGAGAGAATCTCCAGAGATTACCCTGTAGGCAATGAGGTGGTCTCCTCAAAGCACAATGATCGTATATGTAGGCCTACACCAGTTATAGTTGCCAGCACCATTGTACATCTTGGAAAATAGGATTGGGTGTGAGTTGACTATACACCAATCCGGTAACTAAGGTCTTCTTCCCTGTACATCCGCCATAGCTGGGGGGGCTTCCACTTATTGAACTGTATGTTTTTGCTGTTGTTGAAGCTGTATTTGTTTACTTCGAACAAGTTGCGCGTCTTTGTAGGGTTGTGTACGCGAAGGCGGGCGCGTCGCGTGTACGCAAAGGGGGCGCGTCGCGTGCACTCGCAGAGGGGGCGCGTTCGTGCATATAATGGATGAGCGCTTTTCGTTCTAACAGCAACACAAAACGCACAACCCATGCACTGGACGCCCCCCAGCTATGGCGGATATACAGGGAAGTAGACTTTCGTACCGGATTGGTCTAGAGTCAGTGGGCCCCTATCGACAGGACTCTTACAACATTCATGGGGTATAATGGAGGCGGGGATAACTCTCAGTCATATGCCCCAACCATTTTGGTGGGAATTGTTTTGATGCAGAAACCATTGTTTTGCTTGTTCAAGACTGAGTCCTCTGTTGTCAAATTTTTACCATGTTGATCCATACCAGGTATTTTCAGCAAGTATTCTCAGACTATTCAATGTAGAGGAGGGACAAGCAAAATTATGGCACATCACTTCTCAGGGAGGAGCACTAATTCTCCTGAATTAGTGAACAACTTGCAATTGTTTTAAACCACAATTCTCAATTGGGGCTTGAGAATTTGGGGGGAGGGGGGGGGGGGGGGGGGGTGATGCGCTTCCCCTAGATGCCCCCTCCCCTGACGACACTAGGTATTCTGAGGAATAATTATGTATTTGTGTATTAAAAGCTGTGTACATGTACTTTGATCCAAATTTTAGTACATTCAGCATAAAGTTAGATGGAGCTTGGCTTTAAGAGCTACATATTTGTCCCTCGCACCCCATGTAAAAAAAAGCTTGTGCGGAACTTTACTTAGGCTATGTTTGTTCCATGCACCTTCCTGTAACACTATAACCCCCAAAGCTGCTAAAATTAAGAATCTCAGGTGCCATCAATGCTATCATGTAGGCTATCAACCTCAAAAACTAGGTAAAGACACTTTCCTAATTAGATCCTATCCCGTGATCTTGTTTGCAAAAAGAGAAATAGCTAGGTACTGAGTGACACCAATTAACTCTTTCAGCATAATTGGGTTGGTAGGAAATTAACACAGTATGTTGTTTGGTACTATGGTACCAACATGAAACACCTGTTTAGATGGTCATCCATCATAACATATTAATTCACCTGTTGTAATTAAGTCACAGTAAGTAAACTGTATACTAATTGGATAATCTCAACTGAATCAAATCACAAGTACCCAGCATGTTTTTATACTACATGTATAAATAATAAATTATGTTTTTCTATTAATAAAAATTCGCATGTGAAAACAGTGATATTATCATGTCCAAGGGATTAAACCACTGTGCCTCGTATAGCTCGGCTGGTGTAGAGCATCTGCCCGGTGTGTCGGAGGTCTCGGGTTCGAATCCCAAATGAGGATCATATTAGATTTTTCTTATCCAATAGGTTCTTTTGTAATGGTGATTATATAGGCACCATAATATAAATACTGCATTTGTTATGCAACACCAAGAAAAACATTGGTTTCTTCCTGAGAAAGAATACCACTGTGGCTCATAGCTCAGCTAGTAGAGCATCTGCCTTGTGTGTCAAAGATGTCGGTTCTAATCTTGTTGAGAACTATCCAAAGTTGGGATGAGACAAAAATCGTAAGGGCCTTATCAGGATTCGAACCCGAGACTTCTGACTCACTGGGCAGAGGCTCTTCCAGCTAAGCTATATGGCACAGTGCACCCCCGGGTTTTTCTCTCGGTGTTGCATGGGAACGCAACTGGGCAAGGTAACAAACGCAGTATCGGGTATGGTGCCAATTCACCATTTAATGAGAACCATGAAATTTCTCTCCATGGTGATTAGACATCAGACCAAATATTGCATTTAATTTAAACTAGGCCTATTTTCTTCCTCCATGATTATACACACCACAAGCCAACAATATTCTGAAATGTACTTAAGCTCGTGATTTACTGTTTTCAGCCTATAGTCTCTGACATTTCCGAATCAATCCTCTTAATAAGAATTTAAGGCCTCCTAAAATCCCCTTGGGCCTTTTTAGGGGGATGATTTTTATTTACCATCAATATTAATCAGGTGTCGTCAACAGTTGATTGAGCCAGGATTTCCCAAAAGGTGTTATTGATAAGTTGAGTCTTGTCAACCATCATCAAGTGTCATCTTAAGGGAAGTTGGGCTAATCTACCGCTGCTTGAAGAGAGGAACCGGGATGTGAATTAAATTTGTACCATGTACAAGCAAAGTAACTCGAGTTTCCTTTGGTGGACGAAGTGGCCTTGGTAAATTTAGCATGATTAAAGTTTTGTTTATGACAAATTAATTTAATGCACCATTGCCTGATGTTTTTTTGTGGAAATGAGTCACACCAAAAGTAATTTATAAATAACAAGAAGCAATTGCAAGGCTTGCGAAAATGTTAAGAGAATTCCAGAAAACAGTGAGAATTTTGTGCACAGATCATGAACTACATGTATACCTGTGAACTAGCTGTCGAAAGTGGTCAACCAGGCAAGTAAAATTGTTAGGGTGAAACAGAAAAGACTTTCTGAGTTGAATGCTTTGCAAGCTTTGAGCAGGAAGGGAATCCAGATCATCCTCCCATCCTTTTAATAGTGCCTTTAACTGAATTGCTTCTGTTTGGACGATGTGTATTTTATAACATAGGCTACTGTGTGTATATTTTGTATTATATGAGCTAAAGACAATTTTCCACTTTATGCTTGTCACCCCCAGGGCATGTCATTTGGTGTATAATAAAAGTAAAGGGCCTGTGACATGCTAAACAACTCTGTGCCGAAGCTTTGCTTCATAATGACGGATTACTTGTTCAGCAAGACATACTTTTGTTCGTTTGGATGTAAAATCAATAAAAGGTGGCCTTTTTCAACTTTGAAGATTTCATTGCAATAAATCACAGACAGAGGGCGCTGTTTTGAGTGCATCACATAAGGAAGACAGAAGGGAAAAGTTAAGAAAAAACATAATACTTCAAGTTGGACTTGTGGCAAATTGCTGCAGTTTCTACGCCCAGTTTTGTCATGGCTTACAGCAGGCAACATGTAAAACAAACTCAAACAGCCATGGATTACAAAAGTTTCAGGAAAATTTAGAAAAAAAGTGGAATCTTTTGTGCACAGTTGAATGTGATTTTTCCTGTGTTTGCCTCTTGTGACATCGTGACCTTGGTCATGAATATGCATATTTGCATTAGCATAAAAACTAAAAACCTTTGTTTTAACCCCCAAAGCAAGCTCCAAATAGGCTTTTTATGACTTTAACTGAGTAGAGTGGTTTTAAAGCATAGATTTCATTGATAAAAATCCTAAATAAGGGGCCCTTTAATTCAATTCAATGCAATTACATCTTTGGTTATGTAAATTTGTGTTAACTGTTAGCATTAAAACCGAAAACTTAAACTACACCTCAAACAACTTAAAAATTTGGTTCTGGTAACTGTATGTGCTACATATAGTTGGATACAAATCATACAGTATTTCAGGCACCATTTAAGCTTCCCATCTCCAGAGTTTAAGAGGCATAAAAATCCTTTAATATTATCAACTCAAGCTGATAAACAGCATAAATTGAACCATAATTGAAAAAAACTCCACGCAAATCTAAGTACAGAAACAGTGTCAGAATAGCCTAACAAAGGGGAGATTATATTAAAGTGCACCTCCAGAGGTGAATTTCCGAACCGCATCCTGGGAAACTGGGGCACAATTTGTAAATCGGGATTTACAAGTTCAAGGGCAGGGCTTGTTGAATACTGTTTTGCCTCCTACTGTATGCCGCCCTGCTGTTACTTACAAGTCAGCCTATCCATGTATTCCCTCCCACAAAAACTCCCTCCCAGCTGGGGGTGTCCAAGACCGGGGGTGTTAAATACTAGGTTTTGCGGGAACCGCAGTGGTACAATTTTTACACACACTCAAACGGAAGAAATCTGCTATATAGTGACATAAAATTACTGTTGCTGGTGTGGTTTTATTTCTCAACCACTCATAAGTGGTTTTGAAAGCACATTTGATTTTAAAATCATTCTTTGAAGTTAGAAGTTCTCATTACAAAAGGATAACAATAAAGTTGGCTACACTGTATATTAAATTATGACAACAGCGCAAGAAGCTAGGCCTTCCAGGATATAGACCTGTGCAATATACAAGAATCAACTACTATATTAAAAGAATAAAGCGAACAACGTGGGGCCAATTTTATGGTGCTGTTTAGCACTAACATTTGCTTAGCACAGAATTTCTTTGCTTTGTAAAATGTGTTACAATATTTAAGCCAAAATTGTATGTCAAATTGTGTTTTTAAAAAGAATAGCAAAATAGCAAAATATTAGTAAATACACATCACATACGATTTTGGCTGGCAACCCATTTTTGCAATACAAGGCAAATAAATTCTAGGCTAAGCAAATTGTTGTGCTAAACAGTGCCATGAAATGGCCCTGGCCTGTTTCCTGGTCATGAATTTTGAGAAAATGACCATATAACTGGACAGATTTAATCTGACTGACCGACCCTAAACAAGTGGTTGACATTTTTGGGGGAGGGGGGGAGGGGGGAGGGGGAGGGGTGTTCATGTTCATTTCCAATTCTAACAGAGTAAGTTGTATAGGATTACGTGGGTTGGAAGAAGGCAGCACAGTCGCTTCCCTCACCGCTAATTGTAAGCACGCAATGAGTAATTGCTAAAACGTGTCTCAATGTGTTGTCATTTCAAGTAGATTACAGTGTATTAAAATCATAGCATTTTATCTCTCGAAATGCCCTGTTCAGCTGACGTATTATTTCCGTTGCTGTCTGCACAATCTTACTATGGCAGGGCAATGGATGCTGCACGTTCTGCATTGCAAAATGATCTATGCTAAATGTGCCAAGTCTGAGTCTGATGCCGAGTCTGAGCTGACAGAGCATCTACCCACTGTGTAAGTGGTTTTGGCTTCAACGGATCCGTTGTGAGTGTGCGCCACATGCTCTGCATGTGCAGCAATGTCCTATCTTTGTGAGGTACTGTGACAGTGGTTTGCAGCACTCGAGTGTGGCGTGTTCGATACATGGCCATGGTACCTGTGCCCTTAAGCAAGGCACTCGACCACATTGCTCCATCCTTCGGAAGGGTTGTAAAGCTATTGGTCCAGTGTGTTGTGTAATGCACTTTGTTAAACGATCTGCAGAGCACTCATTTAATTGTGATGAGTAAGGGGATCATTCAATGTCTCTCTCCGTCGGCTGCCAATGGTGGACTGTCGGCTGCCAATGGCGCCACCCACCTATGTATCTCGATGTTTAGGTGGAGGACACTTTAATTGTTCATGAAATTTTGGCTGTGAATTTAAATTAAATAATGTATAGAGCAAATGTCCTACCTTTACAAGCCTTGCGATGGGTTATTGGCTTAGCTTCATCTCTGTAGAACCCTTCCTTACAGTAATGACAGTAGCGACCTGCCGTGTTGTGCCGGCAGTTCAGGCACACTCCACCGCTCTTGCGGCCCGACAGCTTGTACAACTCCATGTTGAAGCGACATTTCCTGGCGTGCAGGTTGCAGTTGCAAGCTGAAAGTACAAAGAGTAAAAAGCCTTCTTTATTAATATAACTTTAATCTAGTCTACTGGAGATAAGGCATGTTTAAGGAACACAAACTATCAAATGCATCAGTTATCAATAGCTTTGGACAACTAGGTTTCTTTAAAAATCATGTGCTTTACAAAATGACTTCCTTACCAAGCAGTTTAATAATAATAATGGTGGAAACTTATATGTCGCACATGTCCACCCTGCGGGGTGCTCATATACTAGCGCTGTTGCCATTATTACCGCTGCCATCATGGAATCACCAGAACCATTTCGCTTCAACTACATGGCTACCTGGCCAATGTGCACAACCCTATATCAGCAGTAAAATTGTGGCATATAATTATTCCCCCCTTTAGTTTAGTACATGCACTATGTACATGTGCGGCTGACCACAAATTAAAAAGTATAAAAAAAAAACATTCTGTACAAATGACCAATTTTAAAGCTCCTGGCAAGCAACTCACAGAACATTTAGGCAACCTATTTTAGGTGAATGAGCATATGAAAGTTATTAATCAAATTCATCAGCTTTTCCAAATAACTGGTATAAATAGCTAGGTGCCTTTTTATGCAGCAAGTCAGACTGCGCAGTGTGCCAGTATATCAGACTGCAGCATGCCAATATATCTCCCATGCACCTCCCAAAACAAAAAGGAGATAAATTTGCAGACTCACTTCATACATTTTTCTTGGAAATTTCTAAGGCATCTATAAAATTACACTTCATAAACGGTGTAGAGTTTGCACAGTTCGGGACTGGGGTTAAATACCTATAGGTCTCAGTTGTTTCGCAATAATCAGTGCTTATAATCTAACAGACACAAATTCAACTTTTCCAAAAACACAGTACAATGTTTGGAGTCTGCATTTTTACTTTGTCTGCACTGAAATTCAACGAATGTAGAAAAAGCCACGCAGAGGACGTAATTGCAAAACAAGCACACAGCATCCATTTTATTAGAACCAATATAACAATCGCAGGACACCAAATCCTTTCCCACTGTGCGCGAGTCGTCTTTGTAACAAGCGAAGGTGCCAGGCCATTTAGGCTCGTGGTGAGCTGTAACAAGAGAGGGAAACGACCGCTGCATGATGTTCCAAGAAAAATGACTTTTACTTTTGTTTTGCAATCATGAAATATCTCATTCCTAAAGTTTAACTGTGTTTTCTTTTCAGACTAAAAGAAATTCACTTACATGCATATGAAGCAAATTACACCAACCAGTAAACATAACATTTGTCCAAAAATAGATTTAAAGGCAGTAGGGGCATATACATCATTGGTAATCTCGAAAATCAGAAATGTTCACAGATTTATGCCTAACTTACACAATATAAACATGATGACCGTAGAAAACTTCCCCTGATATGGTTTTGTCTGAAGTGATATAGTCTTTGAGAAATTAGTAAAACAATTAGTTTTCGTCTCATGAGACGAAAATTCAATTTGCCCCAAAACCATTTCGCCCAAGGGCCATTTCGCCCCAAACCAATTCGCCCGAGTGCCGTTTCGCCCCAAATTACTTCGTCCAAACACTACATCGCCCAAATGCCACTTTGCCCCAAAACCACTTCGTGCACAGGCCGTGGTTCAGGGCGAAATGGTTCAGGGCGAAGTGGTTTTGGGGCGAAATGACTGCAAACCCTTTTTTGGCTGTTTTCTCAAATGTAAGACGAAGTACGGAGCTGGTTTTTGCTCAGGTTGGTTTTAATCATGCATATCTTCAATCACACAGGGGGATAAAACTATTTGTAACAGTTTACCAATCATGTATACTATCTTTAGGTACCAACAAAGACATGCTACCAATGCACACTTTTCAACTCGCACTCATCAGAGCAACTTGCAAGAATGGCACTTTGCAAAAGAATACACTGTCTTAATAGCAAAACTGGTTACCAGCAGAAAATGTTATGTAGTATCTGTATTACTTTTAATTGGTACTCTGCCAACATTTTCTGCTAAACAGTGCTGGGAAATTGGGCCTATAAAACTAGTCAAACATTCCACACCAAAAAGTTCGCTTGGGCAAAAACGGGCCAAAGCCTCTTTCCTCTAAACCTAAGGAGCCAAGTCCTAACCAGCTTTCTAAAAATACCTATTTGTTAAAGTAATCTTTCTGAAAAGGACTTGTATTTTTTTTAGTATACACAGAGTATTCTTGAAGTGTTTCAAACTAACTGTGTCTAGCAAAAGAAAGAATTTTGGGGAAAACAACTCTTGTTGCACTCAGAGTAGCGCCAGTGAGGATTAAGCTAGGGTGGGTCAAGTTACGACGCCCTAAGGTGTCAGGCTTTCTTTGGTTTTGTGGAAGGAAGGAGATTTACTAAATTTGGAGAGGTTGCAGTTTCATACTAGAGAATACGGAAAGTTCTCTGACACTTTCTTTAGCCTTTTGGGTTGAAGGTTATGATACATTAGTTCTTGGTTGGGGTTGGCTTGTTTTCCTATACCAAAAATACTCCGGGTTTGTGAATAATTTATGCTGTGAGGACGTCGGAGTTTGCAGCTGCAGCCAACTAAGCGAGCTTAGTTAGGACAGATTTGTTCGAAAATCAACAACTCTCTGCATGTATTGTCATGGAGGTAGGCCTACCTCCATGGTACTATTTAAGACAGTTAACATGATTAGAAAACTTTCAAAAACAGGAACATCAGCATTACATATAACCAAAGAATAATGTTTATAAACTGCCTTGTAGAAAGTTCAGCCACATTGATAGTAATACTTAAGAAACCATAACAATCATTCAATAATTGGTAAAATAAAATCATCTGCAGATGATTTATTTTTTTAAAAGAGCGCCTTCAGTTGGCAATTTCTTCCACAGAAGTACCATTCTAAACAGGAAAACAATAATATGCTTTAAAAAAACTGCTATCAACACTTTCAGTCAGGTTTTTCTTGTCAACTTGTGAAGTAAATTTTTGGTTAACTGCAAATGATGTACTGGGGCTTTAAATAAAAAATAAACCATATCCTATTGTATAATTTAAATAACTGCTGATTGTAACTGTATGTATACTCTAAAACGTATACAAACTGGTATGAAAACAAACAAATATTTTTAAAAAAAATAGGATGGTATGTTTTTAGCTTTTTTAACTGAAATACGTGTACATCTCTAAATATGTACATTGCAGGCTGTTCAAAAGAAAACTGCATGGGCCCTTTCATTTCTTCCCATGCTGATTCATGATCCAATGAAGTTTTTCACTCTGAAGGACAGTGAGTAAGGTACAGTCATAGATTGACAATTTAAACCGAGCTTTTCTCAATATACTCGTGGGTGGTCAGAGAAAAATGGCCTTGTATTAAGTGCTTAATTCTGTGAGATTTCCCATTGATGTGAATCAGTGCTCTTTATCTCATAGGTGTGATGGTCACTTTTTCAGGATCCCATCAAACGGTTTAGATACAAAGCGTTAGCCCTCATGCCCTTTGTCAACCACTTGAGTATCAGGTTCCAAGTTTCTGGAATTGTAAGATTGTTTTCCCTTTTCAATTGTTTTCTTTCAAACCTAGCTCTCAATCCTCTGAAAAGATCATGTGAGATTGACACAGAAGCGAGAAAACAATCGCCAGTTCTGGTGTTGAGGGGACATAAGATATTTTTGGTAATTTCCTTCCCCTGGTTTTAATGATCCCAATGTTTATATATCAAGTTTTTGATACAAAGGTAAAGGATAGGCCTAGAGAGAAATGGCAGAAAAGATGTGCCGAGAGGTGTTGAAACACACATGCTGACTCTTCCACAGTCCCTCAGAAAACAAAGAATTGTCAAACATAGGCATACATCTGATGCTAAACACTTGGTCAGTGTGATCACATGTCAATTTTCGCCAAAATTGAATTTTATTTTTTTCTGACATAGTAATATTAAGTTTCACCAACTGGAGACTGGTCTCAAATCTTTCAAAACTCAAATTCAAAATCCAGAATATATCCCTGTACTAATGGTGTTAAGATTTGCTAAATTACAATATGAAACCAATTGGTTTTACTGCCCAACCCCTGAAATACAGACTTTGCATAGGCTATTATAGGAATTTCCCAAAATAGAGAGGACAAATGCTTTTCCTCCCATGCAAAACTACTGATTATTCAAGCACCACTTTAGCATTACCGGTAGTCAGCATTATGGAAATCCGGAGAAAAGCAAAGCTTGGATTTGCAGACTAGTCATAGGCCTACACAGTTAACATACAATGATAACTGTAGAAACTCGGAGGTTATTAATATGTCCACAGAAAAAAACAATTATGCTACAGTATTGTACTTCATTACCCCTTGCTCACTCATGTGGAATAACCATTAATAATGGCGGCATCCACACCTTAATGTGTGGTCTACTCCAAATACGACCATCATTTCATGTCGCCGGATATGATATGACACTTACAAATCAGTGGGATCAAGCCCAGGATCAAGCAGCCAATTTAAATGATGATACCATAAGGGTGACCCAGTGACGCACGGCAACTCAATTTAGGTCTCTCTCTGTTTTCTCCTTACCTATAAGAGCTTCCATGTTGTTTTGACAGAGCAAAGGTGTGAAGTTGTAATATTAGACATTTTCGTGTGGTTGAGTAATTAAATACTTCGAGGCTGCTAGACTGACATGCTTTGGGGAGTAAATACTCCTGGCTAAAAATTGCACACCTATTGAAAATATTACAGGAAATAGGTCCGATTCGAACACAAATTTATAGCTTAATTTACGTGGTTTCAGTTAACTGAAACCTTGTCACTTAATTGTTTGATATTCATTTGTATTGGTATTGATAGGAGGATGAATCATTAATCAATAGGCACATATATCCAGGTGTGTTTTGTAAAAGGTAAGTCATACCTTTTCATGATCAGATTAAGCTTCAGGCCAGGAAAGTTTTTCACACCCAATTACACGCCTGAGGTATCAGACTGACACCTTTTAAGATTTCTTCCCAACCCAAACATGATCATTGAAACCACCAATTAAGTCATTGTGTGGTTTTGTGGGAGGAGAGGGATGCAACATAATAGAGTTGACCACAGAAGGACAATTTGCATGCACATGTACACCTGCAAGGGCTGTTATATGGGCTGATGGCCAGACTGCAAAATGGGCAATTAACATTGACTGGAAAACTCTGGCCTGTATAGTGTGACAGGTTCAACCTGTCCCTATAGAAATTGGCCCACGACATAATAAAACACCTGTCTTAACTTAATTGAGTAGTCTGATTGATTGACAGCTACTCACAGCAAGCCTTTTGACATGTAGAAATCAAATCAACAAACTTTAATAACCAAGTTGTTTATACCAATTTGGAAAGGTTACTGATACTAAAACGTTACCCTGTCCTTCATCCACGCCTGTTCCAAGACAACAGGATATATCGCAGGATAAATTTACGTTCACTTGAACGACAGCCATTCCAGTTTACATACAGTGAAGTGTTAATACATCATACTCATTCACACAAAATGCATTTTTTACTAAGCACTTCCCGAGCCCATCAAACATCGTGTGGCAACACTGATAATAGATACACACACATATTTGCAAAAGCAGTTTCCATACAATCGATCAATTTTGGACATTGTGCTCTGAATACGTAACTGCAGTAGAATGAATCTGCGTGTATAATCCAACACATCATTTGATTTTGTCTCAAAAGGGGCCGATTTTAACTTGTAATATATAAATAATTGTGGAATAAAAAGGTACAATTATCATTTATAAAACTTCGGGGATCTTGTTTGTCAAAGTTTCATAAATTGGCAAAGAACAAAGATGACATATCTTTAAATGTTTGTGATTGGTCATGGAAGAAGCTTGTAATTATCACAGAGAAAACTGAATAAATTGTAGTTTGGGGCTACCAATGTACCCAACACCTTTTGGGCTAATTGCCAATTTGTGCAGACAAACTGTCAAAAATTTCAATCAAAAGTCCTTGGATATGATTTTCACAGGGTGTGTCGAGAATAAGGTATTAAAAAAGAATAATTTTAGAGTGACAGATAAGCCAGTAGGAATCCCTTAATTCATGGCCGGTGCCTTGTGAACCTGTAGGGGTGCTTTCATGGAAGAAAATTGATGTGTGGTTGGGGCTGGCCGTTTTGTTTTTTACACATTATTATGGCGTGTGGAACGTTACACTATTCGATAATGCACAAATATATGTGCGATGTTTGACATATATGTGCGATGTTTGACATATATGTGCGATGTTTGACATATATGTGCGATGTTAAATATATATATGTGCGATGTTTTTTCATATGTATGCGATGTTGAAAATATATGTGCAATAATTTGACATATATATGCAATGTTTTTTTCATATGTATGCGATGTTGAAAATATATGTGCAATAATTTGACATATATATGCAATGTTTTTTTCATATGTATGCGATGTTAAAAATATATGTGCAATAATTTGACATATATATGCAATGTTTTTTCATATGTATGCCATGTTAAAAATATATGTGCGATATTTCACCAGCTGGAACCTAGCACGAATTTAGGGCTGCTATTTTCACGGCTTCCGGAAATGATCGAAAGCTAGATGAAAATTAGTTAGGCATAGATGCTGCGCTTTTCAAATGATTTTGTACCATCGTAAAAAGGAAAAATTGCACAATTGTTTTCTTCTAATCTGTAAAGAATATCCTCAAGTTTATTTTATAAGCGCCCCGAAAGATTTGGTCAGGATAAACCTCAACCCAATTAAATTTATGGTTGCCAATCGGCGCCCCTTGCACACAGTTTTTATAAACCCAGTTCGCTATTCATTGTACAGTGGGCTATGATTCGCTAGGGGTGCCAATCAGGACCCCTTACACATGCACACACTTGTAGTTTTTATAAACCAAGTTCGCTATTCATTGTACAGTTGGATATGATTTGCGAGGGGTGCCAGGGGTAAATTCGCGAGGGGTAATTTTTAAAACCCAGTTTCTAAATTACAATATAGAAATATTGTAAAAAGCATTGTTTCTGGTATGATTTTCTGATAATTAAGATAATCTCCTTACAATCTAAGAACATTTGTCGTCTTAAGAAGAAAAACGTGTGAATTTGACTTTTTGTAATAGAAAATGGGAGTTTTAGAGCAAGAAGGAAATAAATAAAGATTATCACCCATCAAAAATATAGGTGATTGTCTTCGTTGTTGTGATTTCTGTGTTTTGCGTTTTTGTTCGTTCATCTGGCGTTTTAGAAATTCTGTTTAAAGACAAGCCCGCAATTACCCGTGCAAAAATGGTATATCATGGTTTCCAATAAAGACAAAATTTTTCCGATCGTGTAACATACACCGTGGAGAATTTGTGCCTATTTTTTGATCTATCCTTTAAAAAATGTAATTGGACTGAGGTTTTAATTCCCCTGACCAAATCTTTCGGGGCGCTTATAAAATAAATTTGAGGATATGTTCTCACTGATTAAAAGGGAACAAAATGGGGAATTTTTCCCTTTAACGATGGTGACAAAATCATTGAAAAAGCGCGGCATATGTGTGTAAAATTGTGCCTAACTTTCCATCTAGCATTTCCGGAAGCCGTAAAAATAACAATATGTACAGCCATAGTTGAGGTCGCCTTTAATTAGACTGGTTTCCGTCCCAATATATTACGTCTGGATACTTCGTAGGGAACGGGAACCAGTCTAGCCTTTAATATGTGTGCGGTGTTCTAGACTGGTTCCCGTCATAGAGTTGTATAGCCTTACGGCTTATACAACTCTATGGTTCCCGTCCACATATTCCACACAGGAGAATAGACTGGTTCCCGTACACATATTCCACACTTTCGCAATAAGCGAACCAATCTATAGGGATCGGGAACCAATCTATGAAAGATCATACCCACATATCACGAACACCGCGACCCCACACATTGAAATATCCCACATATATGTCGAAATATCGCACATATATTTTTAACATTGCATATATATGTCAAACTATTGCACATATATTTTTAACATCGCATACATATGAAAAAACATTGCATATATATGTCAAATTATTG
Source organism: Henricia sp. BOLD:AAB3569 (assembly GCA_037783545.1). Classification (NCBI taxonomy): domain Eukaryota; kingdom Metazoa; phylum Echinodermata; class Asteroidea; order Spinulosida; family Echinasteridae; genus Henricia; species Henricia sp. BOLD:AAB3569. The sequence goes on along the minus strand of JBBELK010000777.1, from coordinate 637,991 downwards.
CACATATATTTTCAATATCGCATACATATGAAAAAAAACATCGCACATATATATCAAACATCGCACATATATATCAAACATCGCACATATATATCAAACATCGCACATATATATTTAACATCGCACATGAGCATCTCTGCGCCATGAGCATCTTTTTTGATGGATACCGGCGCATTATAAATTTTCATTATTATTATTATATATATCAAACATCGCACATATATTTGTGCATTATCGAATAGTGTAACGTTCCACACGCCATACATTATGGAGTAGGCCTATGGGTTATTCTGTATAGAAACCTTTGTTGCTTCATAAAAGTTTGGAGAGTTTTATTGTTGTGCATGATGCATCAAATATAACAATCTTGGGTGGAAATTAAACGCTTTTAATATTTTATACTTAATTATTAGCGCCAATGAGTTTTAGTTTCTTCAAACTGATTTGACTTGAAAATCACTGAAAATTGCTTTTGTTTGAAATGTGGTCTGCGCACATGCAGATACACGGTCAACAGCGCGGCATAAAAAAGAACTTTAAGCCCAAAACAGGATGCAGAATTTGTAAAAAGGAGACCTTACCATTTTCAGGGAAATGGTTAAACCATTGGTAACTTCTAATTAGCCATTTAAAGCCGACTTGAAATAATTTATCCACCCTCAGAATAGAACTTGAGACAACATATAGAATGTAGAGAAAATTCCCCTGAAGCTAAAAGTTTAGGAGCATAGCACAATCTTCACTTTCCCTTGTAAGAAACCCTGCTGATGCAGGTCCTGAATGTAGGCCACATTCAGAAAAGTTTGTGTTAAAAATAATTCAGAAAAAAAACTCAGAGAGGCGTCATAAAAGAAACAATTTAAAAATGTTGGCATTTTAGGGTTAATGACATCCTAATTTGACAGACCGTGGACAAAGTGCTGTGGCTGATTTCAGAAGGCTAGAAAATTGGCAGGGACATGGGGCCCCCAACTCGGCACCTTAAACCAAGCCAGATGTTGCAACGTTTCAGAGTGTTATTGCTGGCACAGCCTCACCCGGAGTTCTGCATGCCAAACTCAGCACTGCTTCCCAAGATCCTATTTATCTTAACAGCTCAGAGTGTGAACTCCGGACAGCTAGACATTCCTACCATCTGAGGGGAGCCTTTTACCTTTTTGATTCAAGGATACGAGCTTCTGTTTAATAAAACAGTGAATTCTCCCTATCAATGTGTGGGGTATTTGATAGACAACAATGTCCTTCAAAAGGGCCCGATGATGAGCATTTTCAAACTTGGTACTTCTGCTGGCCTTTTTATTTTAAATATTTTTTTTTTTTTGAGATGCCAGTTTCTGATGATTTGGGATAATTGCTGTCACAAAAAGGTAGTTTGATAAGTGAATCTATCTTCAGCAACCATGTGAATCAAAGTTAATTCAGTGTCACAAAATATCTCAAAAGTACAAGTAGGCCTATAGGCCTATAGCTTTTTCAAATCCATCCATAGTTAAACTGAGAAGATGACCTACTTTATCTTCCATTCATTCATTCATTCATTCATTCATTCATACTGGTTTATTTAAAACATTATTGTGTTGAGAATGGACATAATTGGGTGAGACAAAATATATTATGCATTAAAAGCTGCACGTGAATCCTAAGACTTGAATAACCAGGCACGTCTTTGCCGACCATACATAATGTTGTCCACAGTAATCCACTTTCTTGAATTCATAATCATTTATAGAGAAACTGCAATTTATGTGCCACTTGTTAAGGAATTTAAGAAATATATAGCAAACATGTATTAAATAAGGCTGATACTTATTCGGATTTGTTTATCACATCCAACAGACCAAAGTTCTACAACAGGGGGATAAAGTCCCTGGAATTAAATCCAAAAGGGTATTTGTGTGCCATGCAATGGGGTGCCCTTTTGTAGCATTAAATCACTTTCCCAATTGTTGGTCAGTTCGTGGTGTGGCACAAATCCAGGGGTTTTATGCGGGAGCATCCCACCTGGTGAGCGGCCACTTTATACAGAAAACCCAAGCAAGGTAATGATTCAATCTATATACCCATGCACACTCTATAATACATCTAATTAGAGGTAGGCGTCAACAGAAAACGCTTGTCAATTGTGACTTTCACAAAGCTGAGCTAAATGAGGCCGACAGTTCAAAGACTGGACACAATCCGTGGCCTGCTCGTGGAAGAATGGGGAGAAAGTGGGCATATAACGGCTGAATTGCTGACCGGATTCCTGCATGCTGGCAATTGTTCATGGGCTTTGCAGGGATAAGGGTCGAGGTGGGCGACACAGGGGTGCGATAGAATAACCCTCCTAATTCAGACATCCACAAACTTCAAGTACCAATTGACCATTCATTCTTATGCTTACCTCCTGCCTTTCCTACTTCCAACAGAATGGTAGCTAATAATGGCTTGCCTCATCTAACCCTTTTATATTATCTATTTTGTATCTAATCCGACAATACAAAATGCAAAAGCCTTGATATAGGATCTTTTTTGCTGACAGACTCTGCAAGTAAGTGGTTGTATCTATATAGTGGGCCAGGAAGCATCATGAACACTGAACTAAATAGTAAAATGAACTAAACATTGAAAGCAGTTCGTAAATATGATCAAATGATTTTATGAAATAATTATGAAACACTGGCAGATTAAATCAGTTGAGCAAAGAGAATTGGACTAAATTGGTGTTTAAACTTGATCCTCCGGAGTAAAGCAGGCCTATATCCCCAGGTTGGGGGAGGGGGAAATAGGTGGGGGGATTTGGGTGGGTTCGGTTTGGGGGCAAGCGAGCATGTGGCAACCCTATAGCCTGTATAGGCTGGTCGTCTATAGGGGTGGTGGTGTTGGTTTGTCAATTCCTTTCTCCAAGGATCAATGGATGACAGAAGGAAGCAGTGGTGTCATGAAGTATATCCAGCAAAAACAATGATGAGCGGACCTCGACCTCCAGATTTTGGAGGGGGAGGGCTGAATTTCATCCCCGGTGAACCCCTCCCCACCCTACGGGTATAAACACACCCCCACTTGCCAAATACACAAACTGCTTTTGTTTCTTGGGGTGTCAGTTACCAAAAATACAGGATTGTTGCTACACTCCCTATATCCTGAGATATCGGGGTATTTCCACTCTGCTAAGCTCGTTTGGGTATTGGAGTGCATGCGTTAAAGAGACCCTGTTGCAAGAGGATGCACACTCCCCAACTAGTATAGTACTGCACCTTGGGGACCGTGGTCACCGTACAAGGGATGTGACACTTTTACTCTTAAGGATGAAAATCAAGTCCAACTAATTTCATGACAAATGCAATCCACATCTCGGTTTCAGATTTACAAAAAGGAAACAAGCTAAAAGCAGCATATCCAAAGTTACTTGGGACCTGAAATCCCAGGGCATGAAAAAAAATGAAACATTCGTCCTTCGGAAAAAAATTGCCAAGGCATCGCATTTGCAAATCTGACACCATCATGGTATAAAATGCACGAAGCATATATCCTGAAGGTTGTTTTGGTTGCCACTACGAGATGTGTGAAATGGGCGAACGATACCCCTTCACCTGACACTCCACACTCATCTGCCGGATTAAGTTATTAAAAAGCGGTTCCACCAGGGCCCGGATTCTCTCACTTATCGCACGGGGACCGAAACTTCATATGTATTTTAATAATGTTCTGTGTAATTTGAGCTTAATCAGATGAGGGGCGATGGTGAAATCCAATTCTAGGGAAGACGTGATTTACACTTAAAGCCAACTAAGTCTTGGTGCGTTAGTGGAACTGTCATACTAGTTCCACAGTCCACACTACAGATTAATGTTCATGTTACAAAAAAAGTTTGTGTTATACGAAAGTTAATTTCTGCCTCTTAGTCCTGTTACTTGTTTTGAAGGGGAAAGGAGTAAGAGTGGGCCAAACGGGCGGTCGGTGGTAATAGTAGGTTCTTATTCTACATGTCTATACTATTTCAAGAAATTACACACGAAGAACAATGATTTAACAAATCACTTTGGGGGCTCAAAACCTAGCTATAGACGTTTATTATGACCTTGTGTACGAAACCTATAGCTGACTAGGCCTAAACTGGCTGGAAACCGTAAAAGTAAAACCCTCACAAAATACAAAACGCATCTCAACAAGATGAAGAAACTTCAAGCAAGTGCCAGCAACGCAACAAAAATTGCTATAGTCTATACCTTAAATGAAAGACATACAATGCGTGTCATAGGAATGACGAATACTCGAACCAGACACCGCCTTAGGAATCTCATCCGGATTTATGAAACAGGGTGGTGGGGAACAATGCTCACGTTCAACTCTCTGAACAGTACAAAGGAAAAGAAGCGCTTTCCCCTTCAAGGAACACGTGAGTCAACCATGCAGTCTTCATGGGAACTTGACTTTTCCCGTTTAATGCTATCCAGATTTTGGTAACTGTCCGTGGGCCCCAAAGGGCCATGGGAAAACACAGGCAGAGCTCCTACTCTCTCAGCGAGCCGGTGTTTGTTAAAACACCAACCTAATTCATCCAAAAGGTTAAAAAGAGAGAGCGAAAGTGCAGACAATGAGAAAAACTGATCCTTATATTTGAGATTTTAAAATCTAATTTTCCTTTTTTAACAAGGGCCCTGCATGGTACTGCATAACTTCCTCTATTTTGATAACTCGATCCTCCTTTCTTGTTAAACTAACTTGCTTATTTCTGAGATATAGTCTCTTTCTTTGTCTTGTCCTAGCTACCCTGCCAATGGTGCCCCTTTGCAAACTGCTGTTCAAAATTGTTGTCCCATAATTTAATGTAGGCCTATATTTATACCTGATTCATTCTGTAGGCCTATGCTTCTATTTTGGAGGGTCCATTTATAAGTTGTGAAGTTTAAAGACATTAACAAAGCAGTGCAAATGTGACAGGATTTCACTGATCCCTCTGGAAGGCTTGTCAAACATTTTAAACAGGCAGAATGGACCAATTAAGGTAATTTCCATTCAGTTAAGTTTAGTTGCAAACATTTACGTCTGATATCCCTTCTTTTTTTTTCATTTCTAAAGGTGGATGGCTGAAATCGAAACACAACTTTCCAAAGGGCGCTGCTAGCATACAGGAAATGATGAACACAGAGGATGTGACATCAAACATTCATGTGACATGTAGCCTATAGGCCCATGAGGGGTGTTTCGGAATAAGTCAAGTGACTTTAAATAACCATATCTATACAGATTTTAAACCAATTTACACCAAATCTTCTGAGAAGTTGCAAAGTATTTTTCATCAGGGTCATCATTTTTTTCCCGATAATAGATGTCAAAGTGACAAATCAGCAAAATTGGTGTTATGCATGGGACATTCTCTGGTTGACGCGAAAAGTGTTACGCATGGGATTATGTACATTTATTTCCAAAACAAAATATCTAGAATGAAATTTGTGGGTGCATGTAAGCTTGGCAAAGCCCAACATACAAGATTTTTTTTAAATGGTGAAATAACTGGCATGAACTTGAAATTTCACTTTATTTTGAAACACTCCATGAGGAACCCACCTTTAATGGCAATGATGCAGTATTTTTAAGAAAAATTTTTCAACAACTTCTCAATTCGTACCACCCGATTTTATAAATATATCCGGACCATCTCGAATGTGGTAGACAATGTACTTGCGTATATTTTGAGAATGTTTGTTTTGGATGCACGGTCCATGGATATCAGTTTCACAAAACTTGTTTGGTCAAAATCGTAAAGGTTGGTCGGCAACTGTATAATAATATTGCATTAGACCAAGCGTTGCCGAAAGTACATGTGGAGAATGCAAAATACAACATACTTCAACGATTTAACTATAGCATGTCTGTTTAAATCCAAGTCACGGCGAACCCACCACAGCGAGCGAGAACAGACGACCGGGCCGGGCGAGAAAGTGCCCGGGGCACCATCAGGGAGCTTCGTGACAACCGTAGGACTTAATACCGGGCTTTTGTCATGGGTGGTGAAAAAGAAACTCACAGTTTTACTTCGACAATACACGCCTGGGGTCGAGATTGGCCCGCTTCGAACGGAGAATGCCAATGACACGTGGTGGCCGATACCTCGCCAGCGAGAGACCTATTCTTCTTGGGGGAAACTTCGCGATAAACCAACAACTCATATTTTCGGCTTTTTCCCCCTCAGAACTTACACGCGGATTGAATTGCAGACACTGAGGAACATCTGCGTGGAGGCATATAAAATATCATCGGCTTGGCGGATCTCGGAGATTGAAATTTGAGTATTGTTTATGCTCGGATAGGTACCATTTTGGTGTCACAAAATTCGAGCGTGCCATGCGATGCTCGTGGCGCGTGGAACGCGCTGACGTCGCACCAGTTTGTTTTGGAGTTCGGGCCGAGACAAAAATTGTCAGTTTTTCATTTGCAAAAGTAGGCCTCATTCCAAGAAATACGCGTACAGACCTAGATTGTGAACTAAAAAGGCTGCTTTGAAACGCCGAATGGCCGCAAGCATCTGCTTCTTATTTTCGCTGAGGCGGCCTTCCCCCTCACATGTAGCGGAAATTGGAAGTACTGCATACGCACGCGCCAATTTCACTGAAAATTGATTTCAAATTGGAAAAGGCCCAACACTTGAGTAAGTAACTCACGGAGCTTCTTTCAACACCGGCTGGCATCTTGGCATTGGAAACAAAAGTTCAGCAGACAACCTCCCTAAAAGTTGTTTGCACAAGGCAACATGGGAAATTACTGTAAACGGACCGGTGTCAAAGGTATAACCTTAATGTATTTCAGAATTTTCACAATGCCTGGAAAAAATGCCAACTTCATTTGACCCCGTGTCACGACATTGTCAAATTAATGCACTCAAAGAAGTTCTAGGTTTTGAACAATTTTCAATCTCCACTAACCATGTTGACGGCGTTTATCTGAAGGTGATGGCCAAATGAGATTAATGATCGGTACCACCGAATGAACGCACACGACATAAGAAAAATTACCCACCGAACTGAACCAAACCGTACCAAACCGTTGAGACATTCCCGAGATTCGGCCGCGAAGGGCAATCAGGGCAATCGCCTATTAATCGCTGTGGATATTATTCGTGGAACCCTAGTTGACAAGAGACGAAAATTTACGATACAGTGAGCCGTGTGAACTTTCAGGGAAGGATTTTCGGTTGTGATTCGAACTCTTTAAAAAACGCCGTAAGTCAGACATGATGTTTATTGCCATTGGGACAAACGGAGGGTGATGAAAATATGAACTGTCATCGGCTCTATAAGAAAAACGACTGCAGCACGTTTAAGCATGCGTATATTTCGCCATGTAAGTTGCAGAGTGCCAATTTTACAAAATGGCGGCTTCCTTCAATTTTGGCAGATAATGCTGAGTACGGTATAAAATGTTTTAGTCTGAGAAAATCTCTGACGTCATTGGGCCCTTCCGAGTGGAGTATATTGTAGAGAATAAGTAATCTCTGTGCCGAACATAACAATGGCGCTATTTGTCATCATAGGCCTTTTTCCAAATCTCGGCTTCGTCTCCGGCTCCGTCTCCATTCCACCATCTTGAGGCCGCATACCAAACTTCGGCTCGGCTTCAGGCTTCATTTTTAGGCTTCGTTTTGGCCCAAATGAGGCTCCAAATGAGGCTTCGTGACGTCATGAACTGGAAAATCACGTGACAGCAACAACAACTTCGTGAACTTTTGCAGGTTTGCTAAACTTTGCCGCCGACAAAACTCGTCTGCTAGCGCTTTTAAAAAAAAACGGTGAAAAAGAGTGGTAGGCCTACTAGGCCCGACTAGTGTTCCAAACGGTTTTTGGTTTGGCTTCGCTAAAGTGAAGCCGGAGGCGGTCGGAGCCGGAGCCGCATGAAGCCGGAGCCTGGAGCCTGAAGACGGAGTCGAGATTTGGAAAAGGGCCTATACATTGTCATCTAACTTGAAAGTCGAAATTACTGTAGGTGACATCAATCACTCGTCGCGTTTGGAAAATCGAAAACTTCCGTTTACTCCTCGGAGGCAGTATATTTTCGATGCAAACGACGGATGTTTGCCAATTTAACTTTAATTGCTATTATGATCTCATTTTTTATTTGCCTTTGGGGCCGTATTCGAGAAACGCAAATTCACGGTTCATGAAAACATCACGAAACCCAAGAGACTATACTGTGGCTTGACCAGTGGAAGAAATAACCCCCAAACTGGTGTTGAGCCGCGCAAGCAAATTAATGTTAGTACCAAGATGTAGGCCTACTTGAAGATGAGACAGTGCCATCAACAACAACAAACGAATGACAACCATGCGGTAAATAATTTTGCCGTTTTCCGTATAGACGGCAACGATCAACCATCAGTGTTTCATAAAAAAAATAGGTGTTTAATATGTGTTTGCTAAATCACGCTGGACAAAGCCGCTTTCGACACAAACTGTGCAGGTCTTCTTCTGTTGATAATCTTCTGCCGCGTATATGGGTGCCCATCAGATACTAGATTCATCCACACGAGCATTTGTAGAAGGTCTAGTGCTGCTGAATATCACGGAGGGGAATTCTATAGATGTTGATAGCTGCCTGGAGTCACTCCAAATTTGACTCCCTCTCGTCATGATTTTGAAATATAAAAAAGGACGCCTGTTCATTTCACAGCGTATAGGCCTAGACAAATTTGGCACAAAAGCACTAATCAGGAGAAATTATAGTCAACAATAACATGAAACTTGCATTAAGCTGCAACGAACCGCAGTTAAAGAGGATGAAGCACCCGCACCAAAGAGGACCGGTGTATTTTCCTCAAAGTTTCCTGCGTTTTCCCGTTACTCCATGTTGGAAATGAGGATTATAGCTCAATTAACGATGACTAAAGAGGGGCCTGTTTTGGCGACCATAACGAGAAACATGTTTCTGAGGAAATTTGCTGAATCAGCTATTGATCAGCTTGTCCAGCCGAGGGTGTTAATTAGGTGAACAAAGTAATAACGTCACAAAGATTGTTTCTGGTTATGGACGCGAAAACAGGTCTCGGTATGTAAAGACAACGACGAGAACCCTGTCCCTTGAGGGAAAGAAGAAGAAGAAAGACAATCGTTTTGTGGACACAGCACTTAATACATGACATGATAGTAGTACGAGGGAGTTGTGGATGTTTTTATTCCACGAAATTATCATAATCGATGTCTTGAGGCAAAAGTGAGATGTGTGCCAACTATTTGCATCTTTCGAGCGAATGCAGAAACGCACGAACCAATGCTGTTTCGAAGATACAAACTGAAGGCGTTTGAAATACTTGGACGTGGCATATTCGTATAAAGTCTTATTTATAGAGCTACTCTTCTCTTTAGGTATAGTTAGAATGATGGAGTACTCGCCCGAAGCCATCTTCAATGTCTAACCGTGATTAGTGTACTCTAAAATCTCCCTCGCCCCTCATCCCCTTTCCCCAGGAAAGAGGCAAACTATCCGGTCCTATATATTCTAAGAGAGCTCGGTGAAAGTTAAGCGGTTCGGCTTAAAACCATTTTCTGATTGATGCACGCTTGTACAAAAATGACCCCGCGGTGGTTTTCTGCACTTAAGTGGAAATTCTGATGATGTTAATAAAAGAATATTGGAATCTGGGGAGGGATTGACCGCAACTGACCTCTAAAAAAGTAAGTAATTCCAGTAAAAGAGGGTGATGCCCTATCTTATATAGACCTATTGGGAATGGATGGCCTGATATAATGGGAAGGTTCAATCTGCTTTGGCCCCGTTACAATTCATTCAGCTAATATAATATCTCTCACAAACTGACCCTTTGGCAAGTTTAAATCGTTTTTCCAATTCGCTGTAAATTGGTGTCCATAAAATTGCACAAAAGAGGGGAAAAGTCAAATGCCGGATAATCTGATATTTCTGAGGAACTTTAATCAGAATCGGTTATACCAAAAGAAATTGTTACTGTTATTGATAATCGGGAAAAGGTTATAAAGCTGTTAAGAAATACAGTGTACCTCTGAAGCACTATATCGACATGCAAGGAATGCATTTTTCAATGAATGGACATAATTATCCTTTTGGCACGCTTGTCATCAAGGAAAGGGACGGTGAAAGGGTCACATGAATGGCAGCGTGGATATATAGATCACTGTATATACACTCTAAAAACAGATTGGTTGAATTCAACCAATTGGTTGGCAGATATTGTGTCCAACCATTGGTAAACCAATACGGATTGGTCATTTTAACCAATATGATTGGTTAAAATAACCAATATGATTGGTTAAAATAACCAATATATTGGTTGGACACATATCTACCAACCAATTGGTTGAATTCAACCAATAGTCAACAAAGTATTGTATGAGGTATAGGGTATGCGCTTTTTTTTATATTTAGTTTTCAGCTAAACTGACTTGCGTAATTAATTTGTCTGAATCCCAATGATTTCAATTCTAAACCGATGGAGCTTCAAAGTCATGTTCGTATATTAGTATAGGCACTGAGAAGCAGAATATAGGTGCCGGGCGTTTATAAGAATAGAGGTACAGGTACACACGTAGACCTTTCTGACCTTTTTCATGACTGTGTTAAAAGCTGCAAAGACGAACGATTTGAACGGACAACTTTGGCAGTTGTATAAAAATTAATATTCTTCACACGTAGGCAACTATAGATGACATTACGAGTTGCGACAGAGATGAATTTAGCCGCAAAGCGTCTGCGTGGGAAGTACGTCAGCGGCGGAAGCAACATTGTAAATCATTCAGCCACTCAAGCAGAATAAATTCCCTGGCAGTTATATGTAAATTGAGAGGATCGATTGCTAATCGCTGCTATCCCAGTTCGATAATGATGGCTGATTGCAACTGATAAGCACTTTATAATCGTGTCATGTTCGTCTCGTAGCTATCACACAGGAAATCCCATAAGCAAAGGTACTATAAAATACAATGTATACCCTGTAAGACTGTAAGTGAATGAACATTTTTAACCATTGTGATGTGGTAAAAAGCAACGGTATAAAAGCTGTCGAGCGCGTCAGCTTTTTTGACTAGAAGACTCCAACTCCAACCCCAGAGCAATACCGTTCACAAAAAAGGCAAAATTGCAAATCTGACCCGCCCGTCGCCCAAAATTAATATCAACGTTGACCCTTCCAACCCAGTGAAAATATATCATTTTGTTCACATCGTGCTTGCACTATGAGCAATTAACAATGGAAATTGGGCACAAACCATTGTTATTAACAATGGTGTGTGCCCAATTTCCATTGTTAGTTGCTCATATAGTGTTGGCGAGATAACATCTAACCGCGGGAAAGATTAACAGTGTTAATCCGTGCTTTCTCCATATTTTTTTCTAGAGATTTTCCGAAAAAGAACGTTATTAAAGTATCATTCTAAGGAAACATTTTCCACTTATCGTGGTCACAATGTATCCCAGGTACTACCTGCCCGGGGGAGTTCTGTTGTAGCCGCTACTCAGAGGGGCTTGGACCCTGGAAAACTCGCAGTGGGTCAGCCCATGGAGCTGGTCAGTCATATGCTTTCTGCTTTCTTGTTAACTATCGCGATGAAACATCTCGCCCCAAAGCGCAAAGCTAAATCTATGAATCAGCCTAGATTTTCAACCCATGCTAAAGCCTGACTAGTCTAGACTTGCCGGTCTCAGTTGGTCACGGTTTCCGTAATCAGCAAAAGGTCAGACATTTGCTACTATTCAGGTGAATTGATTCTTATCATTCTTTGTATTTATCATCTGACAATATTTTTGTTGTGGATGGCTCTTACTAACCATTCTCTATATAGGACTACATTCAGTTTCAATAAGACACCAACACTTTAGCGTGTACAGAGGAAAGGGGTCATCCGGGTACAAGCAACAGGGGACCGACCATAAACCTCCCAAGAATACGTGGCCCACTTTGACCGATTAGGAAAGTTCTTCGTTCAATTTACCCACGGAACTGTGCTGCCACTGCACTGCACGGATAATTTCGCAACAAATTTAAAGGAACCCCTGAGAAAGATGTATCATTTTAATGTGTAAAAGCCCATTTCGACACACGTTGCTGAAAGGTAGATAAAGGTAACATAATATTTCAGACATTTTGCAACTGCTTTATTTTAGAGCTGATTTTGGAGGAAAGGGACCAAATCATTTCATTTTTTTCGTGTAACAACATGTAATGTCATTTTTGTGTAACTATAAGCATAGTTCCTTGCTCTATGCTATAAGCTTCGTGTCAAATTCGACAAATTGAATGAAGCTCAAGTATTATTTGAAGCAACATCGACACAAGTCGCACAACTGCATGTAATCGAATGCATCCAGAAACTAGCGTGAATACTCTTATTTATTCTAAATTACTAAAGTCTGCGAGCCCTCAGACAACCAGAGCCCGTTATGGCGACTGGGTCAACGTCTAGGTGTAGGTCTATCACTGATTTAATAAATGATAAAAGCCACCAATGTGTTTCTGGTTACAGTCGCCAAAACACGGCCCAGGTAGTAATGATAATCTTGTTAGCCTACAAATTAGAGTGACATCTGGTTAGTATTACGAGGAACTTATCCTGAAAATTCGTCATATTTGGTTCAGAGCGTCTCTAACAAATCATGTAGGAAGGAATGGAAAGACGGATAAAGGTAGTGCATATGGTAAGAATCCAAAGACCACTGCGATGCAGTATCCTTTGGGATACCTGTATTATTGGCCTTCTTTCGATTTTTAGTTGTCTAAATCACATAAGATTATGGCAAATCATTTGGTTGGCCATTTTTGGGTGGTTGGCATAAGGCATTCATGAGGGAATAAATCGATGGAGTTGGAGACGTTTTATGACCTATCCGCGATTGGTCAATTCGTACAGGATGGTGGACGGCGTGAATTGAACGTAAACAATGTCGTCCATTTTTTACTTGAATGAGAAACACGATTCTTTTCAAATCCAAGTAAACAAACTTGTTATGTGTTTGCACACCCTCCAACGGCCCAGTTACCGAATTTGAAGTGGGAATTCCTTCCTCCGTACCTAAATCATGGCGTCGGGATCAGGCAGAAATGGAGATAATTTTGAGGAAAATGTGACTGAAAATACGTTACTTACGAACACACTCGTTTGCTTCCTTGGTAGTGGCTCTGGCCCAGGGTCTGTCGTAGTGAAACGGTTTGCACATCTCGCATTCGGCTCCTGCCGTGTTGTGCTTGCAGTCGCACACGGGATTGCCGTCCCGGTCCTTAACGCACCGAGAGGCATGCCCGTTGCACTTGCATCTCCCGCCGACTGAGAAGTCGGACACGGCGTAGTAGTAGCTCTCACGAAGCGAGTCGTCCGCCGTCTCATCGCCCAGCGAAGGCAATCGGTTGAAGGTGACCTTGACATCGGTGGCCGTCACCCAGTCTTGGAGAACGGGACTGTTGTCGAAATCGAACGCGGACGGGCGGTCTTCCAGCGTGCTGAAGGCGACTCGGGAGCCTCCGATCACCTGATCGGAGCTCAGAATATCCGTGCAGATTGCCTCCTGCTCGTTCTGCTTGGTAATCTGGGCATTGGTGTTCATAGTGTAGACCTTCCGGCACTGGCTGGAGTAGTAATGGTAGGGCTGCCACGTCTTGCCATAGTCCTGAGACTTGAGGATGGACATGGAGTCGGGACGCAGAGAGCAGAATTCAAGAGAGATGTAGGTAAGTTCGTACATCTTTTCCAAAGCCAGATGCAAGGTGACGTTGTGAGGATTGGAGGTGAAGGGCTCCGAATGCCAGCAAGTCATGTTGTTGGGGTTGTGCAGGTCGGTCAGGAACTCCGACGGGTGTCTTTTCTTGGGCTGATTGGCGTCACACACGAAGCAGTTCCGCTGCCGTTCTCCCTCGTCGCCGCTGGACAGAGCGCAGAAGCGACTCGGCGGGGTTCCGCACGTACTGGATGCTTCCACCGGGACGCCGAACGCAGCGTTCACGAAGTCTGGAACGCAACGCTGGGCCTCCCCACTGAGTTCGCTGTAGCACGGATCCGGGTGGTTCTGTTGAGCTGCGAACATGTTCAGGTTCTGACTCGCCGGTCGGGAGCAACACACCCCATTCAACAACACCACAGCCAACAAGTACCGAATGTTTACCGCAAAATACATTTTGGTTTCTAAAGAGTCACAGCAATCAATGTGTGGGCTGTATGCAATACTAAATAAACAACGCAGCAACGACGAACCCACAGATACTCACAATTTGTTCCCAGGAGGGTTGGACTTCACACACCGAAAACGCAATCCTCCGTGAGGATTTCCAAAACACTAGGCGCTATTAAATCGGCGACGAACCCGTTCATTCAATTGATCCAATAGTTATGTCCGTAGTGTGCTTTTCCCTAAAATTATTGTTAACTTCACCTATGTACCTGAGTTTACGTGTCCTTCCAGCCGCGTCTATCTAGAACACCTTTCATGCACGGGCAAATAAAACAGAATGATCAGCAAATATGAGATGCCGCTGCACCACCTCTTTTCACGCTAATATTTGTCTTGCTCTCAGCTCCTTACAAATCCATTTGTGCCGCTCCTCATTCAAAGCACGGGGCCGTTCACCACAGGTGATGTGCAGGGAAACACGAGCGCACGTGAGCAAGCACTGCCTATTACTTCCTATGTAGGTATTGGATGTCCGACCGCAAATATCGGCTCGGCAACCACCGACTTGAGTGGATATTTCCGTCGAGATAGTTCCTTCAAATAGAGGGATGTCAGAGAGGCGTAATTTTCACCACAAGTGATGTCGACTAAATGCTGCAGCGAAATAAAGTTGACTCGATTTTGCTTCGTCTGCTTATAATCGCTGCTAATAAATTCAACCCCTCGTCCCCTTTTTGGCTTTCAATGTGTTTTGGGGGCGGTCCCCGGTCAATGGATACCACCATTCAGCCGAAGTAAGTCCAACTTTGTACAGATCAGCGCTCACCGAGCCAACGCGCATGCGCGGAATGGACCAATCGAAATGCACATTCAGTGCGTCAACTACCTCAGACGTATAGATCGAATGCACTGCATAATGCACATGTGTAGACGTTATTACATGAAGGTTTTGTGTGTACTTCTGTATGAACATTATGGGCAAGTTTTAGTGTGGGCCTATTCAGCAGCACATGGTTCAGAAGTGAACGTGCATAATCCTACACATTTTACTCTTTTTATACGAAAGGACCGTTCATCCAATAGTTCAATCCTTAAAAGTGCAAAGACCATTGATAGGTGCATACCGTCACTGTCACACCGAATCGCTTGCCATTGACCTGCCGTTAATTTGATCAAATTGACGGGTTAATAGGCAGCTGTACGGGTTCGCGAAAACACGGACAGATTTAAAGGTACATACAGGCCTCACCATAGATAATACAAGAAATTTGCCGAACTAAAATCCTTCAAAGCAAGCACCCCATGTCCGCCCTACATGTGCGTGTTATCTGGAACACTCTGTTCCTTTAGGCCCATGATTGTGTCATTTGCAGATGAACCTTTCTGCAAATTCTCGGAACGGTAATGAAATCTCTATAGAGACGAACGTTAGTAAACCGAGCCTGAAGGGGTGTTTGAAATCCATGCATGGTTTTTGTGTTAAGTGAATGCTAAAACTGCCTCCAGTTGTTAACTTACGGTACCATTTTGGATAGAGAAAATGCATGTGATGTTTTTTACCATTTTAAACAAAATAATACGTTCGTACAATCTTTAAAAGTTAGATTGTGCAAACAGACAGCCACTCAACAAATTCACACTTTCCCGTCGCGTGAACTGAGTTTAAAAGTGTCTCATGCCGTGCCACTAACGCCGATAATAACACGCCACACGGTTCACCACGGACCGACACTCCGCTGGAAATATATATTAGGAAATACAGGAATGTCTGGGATGCCTGCAACGCGACGGACAGACGATTTTTCGAATTACTTAGTGCGTGAATAACACCTATAGCGTTTTCTCTTCTTGGAATGTTTTGCATCATGTGAAAGAATAGATCTGCTATAGGTCTTACTAACAATATAGGCCTATTCTTATATAGTAATTTAGCTTATACATTTAAAGACCCATGAATACATTTGCAATGACAAGAAACAATTTATACTCAAAGTGTTGAGTATAAATTTATTTGTCGAAGATGTTTTCTGTGAGAAATAATCATTAACTGAAGAAGGTTTATATAAAAGGTGTGTACTACACGGTTTTGACCATTCACTTAACCAAAACGTTTTCTATAAAGCATTGATGCATATATATCTAAAAATTTATGCAACGTTCTTCTTTAGATATGTTATGCCCTCTGGCTTTTTGCTGATTTCGCCAGAAACTGTCGAAAAAATAGCTTACGTAGGGGCCTATTTGAATTGGCATATTTCTTCATCGTATCGTAAAAGTTGGGAAGATCCAATTTTGATGAATGAAAGATTAAACTATGTTTTCTTTCCATATAACGGAAGTATTCTGAGTTAATTTTAACAAATACGTCGTGTGTGTGGAAATACGTCCTGTGTCACAAATATCATTGTGCCGGGAATATTAAACATTTTGGCGGAAAATCAGCACTAGCAGGGGTCGTGGAGGTCGACTCGACGCCCAGTTTGCCACGGCTCAAAGTTCTATCGTAAATTTTTAGAAGGGGAATACCCCAACGAGAAAATACCCTCTTGTTTTTATTTAAGAAAACAGTAGTTTACAGTGGCATATCTAGTTCATTATGAATAAGAGAACAAAGGAAACTATGGGCCCGTGTTTCATTAATATACATTTCTGCATTTTAATGAACTTGGAAACGCCTCTCGACTGGTAGTTTCCAATTAATTTAAGTTTCATTTTTTTGCCCAAACGGTCCGATTTGACCTTACTAAATTGGCGGTCTACAGAATGCAAACTATGCACGTGCCACGGCACTTCACACTTTTTTTGACAACTGGGCCGGCGATAGACCGCAAAATAACACCACGGTGCGCGGTCAAAATTTAAGTGGATTCTATCATTTTCTGCCCTTGAAAACATGCATGGGTTTTGTGCTAAACCTCCGAAAATTATGACTGGTGAAGGTCAGGTTTCCATTTTATTGCCCCCTCGGGAAAGGCAACAGGAGAGCCAGCGAGTGGAGAAGTATTATCGTTCACGAATTTCGGAGGGAGTGATGCCGATTTAGGGCTCTTTTGGTGCAATAAATCTGCACGTTATCGGTTGCAGTGCTGAAATGTTAAATTGACCGAATGACAGAAATTAAACAGATCGATTTAATACATTACGAGGCGATTGATTCAAGTAAGGAAAAATACTGAAACAGTAAAGAATGCCCGGTCCCGAAGTGATGTTTTTGTGTACCTTTAACCGTATTAACACTCCTCAATCCTCCAAAATCAATATGATGATATAACATACACCCTTATTCCTTCCTTTCTTTCTTGGTTCTTTTAATTCTTGGTTTAATTAATTGTAATGCTACAAGGTTCTGTTTTGAGCACCTTTGCAATGCGCAATACTCTGTATATAACTTTAGTGGTATTTGTTTCATATTGAACATTCATAATTATTTTATTGATGATAGTTATACTACAGCTCCATGGTAATGCATATATACACAGCATATGACATAGGGACTCCCCCAAGCCTTTACACGCTCTTCCCTTTTGCGCACCAACTCCCCCAAAACCTGAAAGGAATTCCGTGGAAATTCCTTAGATGTGTAAGACACGACGGGGGACAATGGGGTGCCCTTTGTCACATATTTTGCACCGTAAATATGATTGGTATTTTTTTCTCCTGTATGGAATATACTCTGTACAATAAATTGAAGTGTAGGTTGAAAATTAGTCAAGGCGCCATGAACAATACGATACTAACATGTACGGGACAGACATTCCCGATTTGCGTTTACTTGAACCGAAACACTGTTTTTACGTTTATTGGACGATATTATTTTGGCTGTCAAGCTTTTGTGTTTTTGTCCTCAATCGGGACAATTAGCCGTACGTGGTGGTCACAACCCACGGAGGCCCCCACAGCGGACCGCGTGCTACGGGCGCCGTCATCCGGGCTGGGTACGTATAGGGGCTATTTAGCCCCTGGGCAAAGTTAAAAATGGCATATCCAGATCACATCCAGAGCACTCCCGTTTTTCCCATGGATGTTGAGATAATGATACCATATAATTTGTCAAATTTTTCTCATTCTTAAATCTGAAATTTCCGGCGCTGCCAATCCACATATTTCCAAGGATTTCGTAAAAAAAAAACCTCCAATGTTTTGTAAACTAATTAATCCGGTTACATAAAACGGTGCAGCAATTACACCAACATTTGTGCTTCCACATCCTAATTGGGGATTGCAAACTTTCCTGTTTTCTCCCCATGGATATTCTAGGGAGGCATTTTATATGATTGTTGGGTTAGAACAATATCCATTTTCTTGAAAAATCTTAAGCTCCAGTTTAAAGGCGGCAAATAAATTTGCAACTATAGTCGGTCAGTCGCACATCCTGGCACTTTTGTGACCCGGTGTTATTTACGGGCATAGCATCGTAACTGGAGTGAAAACAAATTCGTTCATGCTTAGATACGTGTATGTATACGTGTTGCGTAGACAACGGCTTTGTTCCTTCGCTTGTCACCATGGGCACACCGTTGTTTTCACCCCATTTTTATTAAGTACTGATGAGGATGGTGCCAGACTAATAAATAAATATGGTTTAAACTTCAAGTAATGTTGCAATTTACATCGCATTTACATTACATTTTATAAAACCAATTTAAAATATACAGCCAATGTAATTTGGTGTTGAAAACGGTATGTAATGTAGGCCCATGGGAGTATAACAAAAAGAGACAATAGATGGTCTGCGACTGCAGGTGTGTACGCACCTGTGCGTGCGCGCCGTTCATTGTGCACATTCCAAGAGATGATATGCCGTGCATTCCCGCAGTGTCCTTTGTCAAACGACCAGTTATTTTCCCGTTGTACGCCCCGTTGACAAAAGAGCGCCAGACGCGGTAAATGTCACGGATGCTGCTCCTTTGCCATCAAGTCTAAAAATACTCCCCAAGTTCTCTTCTGGAGAAATTAATTAATGTAAGTAGTCTGTCGGGGAAACTGGGACGCAAGGTGTTTCCATTGTCTTGGTGACCTTAAAGATAGATATTTAAAGGCATAGGCCCCTAATTATTGATAGCCTTGTCCAAAATCAGATATTTAAAATTGGCACGAAAGAATAAGCCTTATACGTATCTGGCGGCCATCTTGAAAATAGCGCCACCATTCGACTTGTTGGAGACAGTCAAAGGGAACACTTTGGCTGCTGGCGATCGTGGATTACGCACGTTTGTATGGTCATAACAAATACTAGGTAGGTTTATTGCCAGATTTTGCAATTTATGCTCATTGTGCATGCCTTTAGTGGCAATTTTTGATTTTGTACGGTAATATAGAAGGAGTAAAAGCAAAATTTATCGACTCAATTTTTGTAATTTAGACAGAAACCATGGATCAATTATCAAGCAAATACAGTTGATTGCCCGGTTCCGCAAACGAAAATTGTCCGAGGCGCCCGGCCGCACAAAATCTACTTTTATGGAAAGATAATCAGCCAGAAATATCCGGAATTTATTCAGCTATCTAAGACACTAAACATTTTTATAACAATCGGTTGGAAAAAAATGCCGGTTCCGCAAATAGCGCCTATTAGTATTGTATAGAAAGTCTAGCTTGTAAACTGCACACGACAACACGTGTGCGACCTGAATGATGAAGCATACAATTTGCTAGTATATTAAGCTTTTTATTATTTTATTTTTTCCAGATTCCAGTTGTATAGACCGACAGCATAGCTACTTCTAATGGAGAGATAAACATTCCCTTAAGACGAGTTGGTTTGATTAAAGAATTTTATACAATAATAGGGGCCTATTACGGTCAAAGAATCAAAAATTCGTCAATAGAAAAACTAGACAATGTTCCTCCAACGTGTGCTTTTAAATTATTTCAGAGTGCTGTTATATACATGTGTCCGAACATTTTAAAACTTTCAACAGCTACAAGACATATTACATTCCATTTATACTGTTGGTGACCGTTTCTTGATTTATAAATTCTGTTAATGTCTCTTTATCTTAAATCAAACATTTTACATAGTTCGACATAATACACGGTACTAATATGATACTCTACGCTTTGTTTTTATGCATCGTTCATTGTTGCAGCGTGCATTTGTTTCTATTTTTCTTTTGTTTAATAGCCAGAGGTAAATTGGTTTTTTTTTTCTTGTTATCCCCAAAACAAAACAATTTTTAGTTCATCCAATTGGCCTTTTGCGTGTAACATTTGCATAGCCTCCACATAGCAACAAGATTTTTTTTTCTGGTGAAGTAGATAATTAGTGTACATGACTAGGTATAAAAATAAAGTATTCATGTAAAACATGCAAATGGCTATAAATTCAGCATGTTTTCCATGTTTTGGGAGTGAAAATTTCCACTGATAATATCTCTAAAAATGCAGGAAAGCAGTTGCACTAAATCCTGATGATGTTCGGTATTCCTCTGCAGGGATGGTCTAGAATAAAACAGAGATAAAGCATGGATGAAGTACAAGTTTAGGCTACATGACTTGCTAAAAATAACCAGCATTATAGTTGTTAAAATCCCTGTATTTTGGAAACCCCAAAGTCGCCACCAAATCTGAATCTGATAGATATTTAGTTGGCAAAGCCTCCATCAGGAAACATCACATCAACTTGTTGGTTAAGTATTTTTTTTTTACAAAAATGATACAAAAGCAAATTAAGTTTCAGGAAAATCTAGAGGAATCACATCCCGGCAAAATGCACGAGGTGGAAATGAAGCAATGACCGTTCTGAGCTACCGTGACACGCGTGCACACGGCCGGCCATGTCGGAAATACAAGACATTCTATATGCTAAGGCGCTATTTGCGGAACCGGCTAACATTTGCGAAACCGGGCAATCTTCCTACCTCTCAAAATTGCTCGGAAGCATTTTTTCCAACCGATTGTTATACAAATGTTCAGTGTCTTGGATAGTTGAATAAATTCAGGATATTTCTGGCTGATTACCTTTCCTTAAAAGTAGATTTTGTGCGGCCGGGCGCCTCGGACAATTTTCGTTTGCGGAACCGGGCAATCAACTGTATTTGCTTGATAATTGATCCATGGTTTCTGTCTAAATTACAAAAATTGAGTAGATAAATTTTGCTTTTACTCCTTCTATATTACCGTACAAACTCAAAAATTGCCACTAAAGGCATGCACAATGAGCATAAATTGCAAAATCTGGCAATAAACCTACCTAATATTTGTTATGACCATACAAACGTGCGTAATCCACGAGCGCCAGCAGCCAAAGTGTTCCCTTTGACTGTCTCCAACAAGTCGAATGGTGGCGCTATTTTCAAGATGGCCGCCAGATACGTATAAGGCTTATTGTTGGAGATGTTGTTGTAGACTGGTTCCCGTCCACATATTCCACATAGGAGAATATAGGCCTAAGGACAGGTAAAGGGCGCTTCATCTTGATCTGTGATTGGTCTTTGCGCGTGCGCATTGTGTGTTTTATATTAAACAATTAGAGAAGCCCTTTGCTTACGGCAATGTACTTTATTTACATTTGGATATGTTCGAAACGCACGGCCGGGTTACAAATGTCAATGCAAAATATACGCACTTACTAAAAAAAACAAAAAATAACCACGTGACCACGGGCAGATTTCTGCCCGTCATGGCTGCCCTTTACCGATCCTTATATTTTCGCAATAAGCGATAGGATCGGGAACCAATCTAATGTTGTTGATGACGAATACTGCGGATTTATTTAACCTCATTTTATTATTTATTAAAAACGTTATATTATTTATTAAAAACTTTATTTTAGAAATCGTGTTATAGGTATCACGTGACAGGAAATTGTAAAAAAAAAATGGTCTCGGCCTATGTGGAGATAGCCTATGTGAACATGCAAAATAATAGTCCACTAGCGAAATCACCGGCAGCACAGACAATCTCCCAAAACATTTTTCATCATAACTACCCTACTTGCTCGTTTCGCCCCGTAGAAAAATATATATCCCTGCGTCACCCAACCACATTGCTGACTGACAAGGGATTTAGTCCCGGCGAAACACTTTGGCTAGACGGAGTAAAAAAACCCAATTCCAGTAACACCGTATTACTTACACTCTATACTTCAGTATTCTGCTTGTCACCGCTATAATGTACGGCCCTTGGGCCCGGCACTTTTCGTACCAGCAATATCCGGCCACGCTATATATTCCCCGGGCCGATGACCTGTCTTTTAATGAAAGATTGGTTTTTCTTTCGCAAGGCAATATTCTGCCGTACTGTCTTAAGAACACAGTGAATTGAGGCTTTTGTGGTCGTAAATTTGCTGTGATACGGCATTCGTTTAAAGGAGCGTGTTCAGATTTTTCCTTTCTATCCAAACAATCTGACAATACCTTCCCTAAATTACTATTCATGGGAAGAAAACAGGAAATTTGCAATCTCGAATTGGTGTGGAAGCAGAAAGGTTATAATCACTGCACTGCTTTATGGAACCAGCACAGGTGAAACCTTCCTCCGGGGAACATCGGTGGTTTTTTGACGATATCCTTGAAAATATGGTCAGGCTCTTGTCTGTATGTTGAAGTTCGAGTTGTATATATCGGAAACACCTTTTTTTGTTGGGGGGAGGGGCGTGTGCGGCGGGTCGTTTTCTCTTGCTTTGGTTTGTTTTTCCTCTCACTAATCGGTTCATAATGACAGATCAGGCGGATGTTGAGACTGACATGCACATTACATTCCAAAATCTTGGAATTCCCAACACTCGCATGTGACGCGTTCGAAGTATTTTGATGTCACAAGTTTGGCACACGAGTTTGGCGCCTTTTTTACTGCGCGAGTTACACCCGACGGGACCCAGGAGATTCGCCGCCCAGTTAGCTTCAATTAGACCGGAGCCTTGCGGCTTTTGTGGGCCGATCCAAATAGCCGCCCGTTTGTTAGTAGCAATTTGCGGCACGGGAAAAATGTGTGAACTTGCACTTGTTGGCACGTAAATTCACGACATTCTTCGGCGAATGATACGGCCCGAATATAATGTGCATTGTTTTGGCCGCTGATCGGATAGGCCTAAGCCGAAATGAACTATTACCCCCAGAATGATGAATAGGGGCCTACATTGATGTAATAAGGCAACAGTGTCGTACAGTCGTAACCTTTAAAGAACCCCGCTCAAAAGGATTTGCTGTTCAAGTTCAACGAATATAATACTGAAAGGAGCTTGCTCAGAAATTTCCAGCAAATGGATTTCGTTCTAACCTATACACAACAATCATATAATATACCTATGGGAAGAAAACAGAAAATTTGCAATCTACAATTTGGATGTGGAAGCAAAAAGGTTGGTGTGATCACTGCAGTCTGCTTTATGAAACGGAAAACAAATTAGTTTACAAAACATCGGTGTTTTTTTTATCGATATCCTGGAAAATATACGGATTGGGAGCGCGACATTTCAGAATGGTAATGAGAAATATGACAAATGATATGGTATCAAAATCTCAACACCCATGGGAAAATGGGGGGCTCAAAAATGTGATCTGGACACACTCCTTTTGGGCATGATATTATGTTTTTAGTCTATTCGTGAAGAACAGCCCTTTTATTCTTTAACAATTTTCCGTGCTGTATGGGGGCGCTATTCATAATGCACACCCGTTAAGGGGAGTTCACACTATCGCGGAAAAATCACACTGTTCCATTGGTTTGTACACAAACTGGTTTGCCGCTTGTGCGCGGCCTATCGCGACACGCAAAACGTATTGAGCTAGGTCAAAGTTCAAATCTGTTGAACTTTGACCGCGGTGCGCTGACCTTTCCAACGCGCAGCCAATGAGGTATCAGAGAAGCCCCAAGTTACCAGAGTGGAATTTTCTATTTTGGAATAATCGGCGATTGGGAGCTCATGCAATGCGGTGAGCGCAGCGCGAAAGTGTGATTTTTCCGCGATAGGGGGAGTTCACACTATCGCGGAAAAATCACACTGTTCCATTGGTTTGTACACAAACTGGTTTGCCGCTTGTGTGCGGCCTATCGCGACGCGCAAAACGTTTTGAGCTGGGTCAAAGTTAAAATTTGTTGAACTTTGACCGCGGTCCGCTGACCTTTCCAACGCGCAGCCAATGAGGTATCAGAGAAGCCCCAAGATACCAGAGTGAAATTTTCTATTTTGGAATAATCGGCGATTGGGAGCTCATGCAATGCGTTGAGCGCAGCGCGAAAGTGTGATTTTTCCGCGATAGTGTGTATCCGCCTATAGTGTGTATCCGCCTTTAGAAAGTATTTGAGCAGCGACTTCAAATTGAACGGCATGGCACTACACGTCTAAAACTGCATCTCCCTTTTCGTCGTCTCAAGTTGATTATTATAAAGTAAAAATCGAAGCCAACACCGTATGGATGCCCTAAACATAACAGCAACAACTACACCCATCTGTTTCTGCAGGTTCTAACCGGTTTTGGTGATATAACATTATCTTTGAAAGGATGATAGGCCTATGTATTTATGTTTCCGCACCTTTGTTTTCCTGGAAAAAAATAAAAGTGCGTGCCCTTGGAATCAAACACCGCTACCGGTTTTTGATTCCAAGTGTCCGCAGATAGTCTGTTTTGCAAGCACAGCACAGGTGTGGCGGTGTCCAGCGTTTTCCTGCCCTTGAACGGGCGCGGTTGGTCGCTGCAGAATCGGTCGCTCCAGCGTTCTCCGGTGATTTACACTTTATTTTGACACCTTGTCACAATATTATACCACCGATATGGCTGATTGATTGTGGAAAACAAGAGTTTCTCGACTATTATGAAAACGGTTTATTTGTCGAGGGATCATTAAGAAATGCCAATCAGAAGGCCAGGGAAAACCTCAACATATATGCATTTATGGTTACAGCGACATTTTGAATTAGCCTTTGGCGTGTTTTAAATGAATAGCGTCTGATGTATTCACGTACATGTACTTCCTTTCACATGCACACTCTGTATCCAGACGTCCAGACTAAACTTTTGTTGCTATGTAATGTGAACGGGTGCACGCTTGTAATTTTCGGAATATAAGCCCGGTGTATAAGCCGCGGCGCCCTACAATTTCCAAATAGGCCTAAATAAGATTCAGGTGTCAACATATAAGCCGCACCACTGTGTAGGATGCGGCGTGTTCAACGGAGGATGGCATGCATAAAAGCAACCAGACTGCTGGGTGCTATGCATTGGCGTGCGCCACGTAGCAACAACAGCATAGTGTGTGACTTTCTAAACTGCACGTTCATTTGAAAGTGAAAATTTCAAGACATTAGATTATATGCAAAAGGATAATTATGAAAAATGCGAGCTATAGAAAAAGAGCATTGTTGAAGTTCTTAACTGTACTTGGCAAACTGCAAGATCAATGTGAAATTGATTCATTAGGGGGAAAAAATCAATTAGGCTATAGTCTGCACACAGCTCTAAAATCTTAATTAGGCCTATTTGCTGCCTGACACTGATTTTTAGAGATAATTTATGTTTAATTTTGCGACATCCTCTTGACAGCCTCGTCCCGTCTCTTTTAACTCCCTCCCCAAATGGGGGCATATCGCATATCTTGACACGCGTAGGCCTATGTAAGTTGATTAAAGCTCTGGCTTAATTTAACCGTCAAATCTCGATCTTAATTATCTGTCTGAAGTACCTTTGGACTGATTGAAAATTGTGGATGTGTGCTTGAACCTAAGTCACTTTAATAAGACTCTTGTACTGTAATCTATTCACAAGTAGGTACACCTATTGCGTCTTGTGCAAAATCTTCAATTTATTCGGACCCAATAGCTATGCCGAGACCCATAAAGACACAGAAATGTCATATGTATGACACCTCGTACCCGATACGAGCGATTATGCCAGTTTTAATGGTCTAATGAATTTTTGATGGCACACCAGGGAATTGGTGCTCGGTCCGGCGGAGCCTCGGGTTTCGCTGCCTGTCCTCTGCGGTTCGAAACAAGAAACCACGAAGGAAGGTTTCACCTGTGCTGGTGATTTTTCATCTCATCTTCGCGCCCATAAATCTGTTCTGACTTGGCTTCTGGCGTGGCGAGATCTGAATTGTTTTTGCTCATCTTTCGCGGTCTTGTGTGAATGGTTCCTTTCTATGAAAGTGACAGGGATTTTCTGACATTACGCTGGTCTTATCTTCCTTTCAAGGTTTATCGATGATCTTGTTTAATTTGATTGTTTTGAACCGTGATGTGGATACAAACATAATATTTTACCTATGAACACAAATTAAATACTACTTCTACATATTTCAGTACTTTCGACATTTTCATGCAGCTTACATGCCTGCAAGTAGACGATTTTGTATACAATTCCTAGCGCTCTTTTTTTTTTTAAACCCTAGCGTTTTAGTTTTTTTTTTAAAAGCACTATACGGTAATCCTAGCGCTCTTTTTTTTTGGTTTAAAGCGCTACGGTAACCATAGCCCTCTTTTTTTTTCTTTCTTTTTTTAAAGCGCTACGGTAACCATAGGCTCTTTAGTTTAAAAAAGCGCTATACGGTAACCCTATAGCGCTTTTTTTGGTGTAAAGCGTATGTAGGCCTACAGGTAGGCCTATAACATTCCATTTTCCCCAACAGGTTTAGGCCTACCTGTAAAATCATATTAAACCTTTATTGATGATTTCTATAACTGATTCACATGTGTTCTAGTTTGATGGCATGACTTTCAGACGTTTTTTCATGCAATTTACAAGGGTCATGTTAAGTTTGATCCTATATAATATATATGCGTCACCCTTCAAACATCCTGAAAATTTCGTTTTAAAAGGCCGAAGCAGCACGTGACACGTCATTAGCACCTTTCCCCAAACGAACCATATCCTCTGGTAACTTCGCTCCGGCCGTGCCAACAACAACCCATCGTCAGGGACGTGTCATACACGCTGACACCTTAAACTTCACCGTGTCAGACCTCATCATTGGACGGTCGCACCAGGGGAACGGGCCGGTCCGAGGCCGGGGCGCAGTCAGCCCGGCCACGCTGTCTTCCAACCCATTTTACCACACCGGTTATTCAACCGGGCACTACCGGTCAGAAACACGTCCAAGTTTCGCTCGGGGCGTTGTTGGGTCCGGTGATGTTCGATTTGACCGCGTCTTGTTGGACGATGCCCGCCGGGGCACCGACGCTGTAGGTCCCCTTGTCTTTTTATTTATTTCTGGTATTCATACCAAGGATTCCTCAATAGTGCTCATTGCACTGTCACTCGCAAGTGTGAGGAAACCCATTTAGAATTAGAATTATAAAAATGGCCACAGACACCGGGGAGTCCCCTTGCTCTTCACGAAAGAATGCTCTGGGATCTTTAGGAGTGCGTTACCGTTACCTAACACACTGGACCAACGGCTTTACATCCCTTTCGAAGGATGAAGCAAGTGTGGTTGAGTGCCTTGCCCAAGGGCACAAGTACCGCACCCGGATTCGAACCCGCAACCGGCCCAGGTTTTCACCTATGATTGCGAGTCAATGACCCATACCACTCGGCCACGGTACGCCCATGATGCACGGTCCGAATCATCACAGGTGGCCCGTCCACGCACACCTTGATGAGTGAAGAGATTAGGATAAACTTCCTTCGAGAATTGGAAGAAAATGTGCCGATTTGTGGGTGTTGAGGATTTAGTACATGTACCCCTTCGCACTGACCCGAGAAATACAAAAGGGGAAACAGTTCTTGGGGGCCATTTGGGGTCATTTTTAAAAGGTTTTTTGACCTTATTGTTTCCTTTTATTTTCGTGGAATTTGTATTACACATTAAAGAACTATTTTAGAGAACTACAATCAGATAAAGTCAACGGGCCAACTGATACTTTCACGAAGTTTCTGTGAAAAACCCCACTGAGGGCGCTACAACATTTTAACAGTGAACAGATCACAGTTCTAAAAGAATAATCCAAGGGAACTAGCCAAACCGATGCAGAAAGAAGTGACAAGTTGTATATTTGAATTTACAAGGAATGAATTCCCTTTTCTCCCCCGACACCCTTGGAATTTTTGTACCTTTTATGCGTAAATTGATGTTTTAAATTTGGTAAAGTTACATGTTAATTGTATGGCATCTTCAGCAAGTATAAGGCCCTTTATGCCACCAACTATTAGGAGGAATTGTCATCGAAAACGAGGGTCTCATTGCTTACTTTTTAGCTTCATTTTATTGGCAAATTTCAAATTACCACTGACAAAGCAGCCTCGTTTCAGATGCTGAGCCATTGTATATTACGGCTGCGTCTCTTCATTTACAAATATCATCACGAAAGAAAGCAGTGGGACCCTCGTTTTCGATGACAATTTCAAATCCCTCTATCAACTCGAGAATCGAGATGCAGTTTCAGAAATGGGAGGAAAACTCAGCAATCTGGGAGAAAAATTGTAACATAACTTTTATTATACACAATTCGGGCAGTAGGCCTATACGCCGCGTTTATGGAATCAAGTCACGCTTGGGACAATGTTGGCACTTTTTGGCAGCGAACGAGACATGCAGTTCTAACCGACGTTCTCTATGATACACCTAAACTATAGGTTTCGGTGGCGAGATAGCACTGTTTCCATTACTTTCCCAATGCCACGAACTTGACTTGAAATATCCTTTGCCTATACGCAGACAAAAAAAAGGGATTTTATGAATTCGGTACGATACCAACAGTTGTATTATAAGCACCGACTTTAATAGTTCAATGCATGTCAAGCATTTTATACATATACAAAGTGTGAAGTCATACACAGTAAAGTTCACCTAAGATGTCAAACGGTCTCAGTTCACGTGATATAGGCTTTCAGATATGACAAACAACATTAAACCCCAATATTTAACAAATTTTCAGTCTTTTATAACGGAAAGTATAAATTGTTGATATGACTATATAATACTCTGTATAGAATACCATTAATTTTTATCAGTAGAAACTGAAAATTCATACATTATTTACACAATAATATCGAGTATTTTTTATCCAAAAGTAATAATATACACACAGTTTATTTAGTACACAATTTGTACACATCCTACATACTTTCAGGAAACTTGAGGATTATAGAATAGAAAGACAAATATATTCATACAGGGACACGGTAAAGATATATTGTCTGCGTTCATAGCCAATACTTCCGCTTGAAATATAAATCTGTTGTATCGCTGTCACATTTTGAAGTTGATAACTGTGGAAAAAAATACCCATATTTATCTCCCAAGGTAGAATATTCTCTCCGCACAGACAATATACTTTGAAATATAAGTAACAAAATAAAACGGGGAATCTGTTTAGGCATATACATGGCAATTATATGATACATTCCGGAAGGCTTTACATAACCTTGCACACAAAGCAGCAATCGTTTGGTCAGACAGAACACTATATAATCACAGCTTCAACAACTTTCGTCTAGACCAAGGACATTTTTTTCTTCTTTTCAAAATTCATTGTTTGAAAGTACAATGTCTGGTTCAATTGGTCATTGGTGAAAAGTAAAGACACTAAACAAAATAGTTCAAAATTTCACAAGACATACAAAAATGTCAGCAAACAAACTTCACTTCACAAACACAATGCAACAAAAACGTCACCATAACAAAGTCAAGTAAAAGTCTTGAAATGTCACGTCTGTTAGTCAGTCAACAGACAATAATTGTAATCGCTATAATAAAAGGAGGACAAACTTGCAGCAAACACAATCTATTAGGGCCTATGTGAGTCTTGAATCGTCAATTTTTTGTCTCCGTGAAGGGAATATTTTTAATGGTCGTCAAACAGTATTTCAGTCGTGTCTTTGGTTGTCGACGTTCTGTCAGTATGATTGTCGTTTTAAGGTCGGTCACGTGAGACACCACCTTCGTACAGGCCCGTAATCTTGGAGTCATTTTCCGTAGTAGTCGTTTTTCATACGAGTCAAAATTGTATGCTAGTTTTGTCAACAGCGCAGATTGCTTTGCCTGTCATGTTTCGTTCGTCAGGTCATAATCCCTAGTATCGTGTACGCGTCGACAACGTTCACTTCCGTTCGTCATGAAGTACGTCTTAAGGGAACTTAAAGGAGTGTGACCAGATCACTTTTTTTTACCCATAACTCCCCGGGACTTACCTTATGGGTCATGAGATTTTTATATCATAACATCCGTTATATTTTTCTGATTACGAAACTGAAACTCCCGCGCTTCTAGGCCGCATATTTCCGAGGATATCGTCAAAAATCCACCGATTATTTGTAAACTAATTTTCCAGTATCAACGTTTATCCACTGAAAGCCGACAATTTTTTACTGGAAATTGCGAATGTTTTCGGGTTTTTGGGACATGGGAGGTGTGTATGGGAGTTACTTGATAATATTGGTAAGTTACATCGAAAACTATTTTCCAGAAACTCTGGTCACGCTCCTTTAAGACACATTCACACTATCGCGGAAAATTCACACTTTCGCGCTGCGCTCACCGCATTGCATGAGTTCCTAATCGCCGATTATTCCAAAATAGAAAATTCCACTCTGGTAACTTGGGGCTTCTCTGATACCTCATTGGCTGCGCGTTGGAAAGGTCAGCGGACCGCGGTCAAAGTTCAACAAATTTGAACTTTGACCCAGCTGAAAACGTTTTGCGCATCGCGATAGGCCGCGCACAAGCGGCAAACCAGTTTGTGTACAAACCAATGGAACAGTGTGATTTTTCCGCGATAGTGTGAACGCGCCTTTAGTCAGATACGCACTCGGCAGTCGATCGTCGTTCTATTCGTTATGTAAACATTGGTCGGATTGGTCCAACTGTAAAAACAGTTAAGTCTGATTGTCGTGTTTAACATTCGGTTTCAGATAGGCTATTCACACGCAGTTGGAAACACCGAACTTAAAAAATGTCAACAAAACAGAAACAAGAGCAAAACAATCGCGCCTTGTCCAGATAAAAGACAAACAAGAGCAACAACAAAGGGGGAAGCACGCATCATGCAATGAAATGCTTGTCCGATATGTCAAGCCATTTCCTGAATGTATCACGGTTTTGGATAATAACAGTTTCAGTGATACGCTAATAATATTGTGCATTTTTTTTCTGTTAAAAAATGCCCAATAATTATACACTACTCAACGAGATTAAAGGATAAGACTTTATACATGCACCTCGAAATGTTTTTTTTAGGCACTTAAAGGCCCTATATGTATCATTTGCAAGATAAAACGTTTTACAGATTCGTGGAATTAGAGTGTAACATATTGTAACGAAAATACAGAGTTAGTGTGGAGCTGGCTGCGTAGCGCCCCCGCGCTCTGCTATGCAAATTATGTGGGCGCGCAGTCTTGGCGCGCGCTGTCTAGACAGGAAGTGGCGAACGGGGTGAGCGCGCGTTAGTTTAGCACGTGGCTTGGTAGTGTGCGGACAGCTAACGATTGACAGCTCCACACCGGTTGAAAACTACTAGTACACAAGAAACGTGAGTTGTATTTTCTCTTGAATTGAATTAAAAGAGTAGTAACCTGATGAATAAAACCTTCGTTTCCAACCTGAAATTCTTTGTGAGTTAACTTTGCTAACACCAGACCAGAAGGGGCTATCCTTGACTTTAGACAGGACAACATACATATAGGAATTCCCGACGTGACGAACCACCAAAA
This sequence comes from Henricia sp. BOLD:AAB3569, assembly GCA_037783545.1. Classification (NCBI taxonomy): domain Eukaryota; kingdom Metazoa; phylum Echinodermata; class Asteroidea; order Spinulosida; family Echinasteridae; genus Henricia; species Henricia sp. BOLD:AAB3569. Next base: position 606,300 of record JBBELK010000777.1, on the reverse strand, counting down.
GATAAAGGCTCCAGACCGTTCGGTTAACGTTACATTGGCGGCAGCGGCGGGACTGGATTTATGTGTTTTTGTATTGTTTAGAGCTAGGCTACTCGATAGTGGTAAAAACCGAATCGATCTTTGCATTTGAATTGTTTGGTGGTGGTGAAAACCGAGCCAAATAGGTCCAAACTGCCATTCGTTGCCCAAGCATTATATTGGCCTGCCTATTTACCGGCAGCTTCTCGGTTGCACCGACTGCATACTATCAGTGCTGTACCGGCACGGTGTACCGTACCGGCCGTGTTTCATTTACCGGCCGGAGTTTTGGCAGTCCCGTTGCACCGGCCGTTGCTTTGTAGTACCGGCCGGAGTCCCATTGCCAGTGCTGTACCGGCCCGGTGTACCGTACCGGCCGTGTTTCATTTACCGGCCGGAGTTTGGCAGCCCCGTTGCACCGACCTTTACTTTGTAGTACCGGCCGGATTCCAACTGATCTACCGGTGGCTGTTGCGTTGTAACGGCCGGGGTTTTGGCGGTTTTCTTGAGTCAACCGTCAGTTTGCTTTACCGGCCGGACTCTGAACACCGGTCTCTGCTTCACGGTACCGGCGTTCGTTAAATTTCGCTGGCTAGAGTTTCAAGAGGTTGTCCTGTTGCAGCGCCTGATTGCAACTGAATGAACCGGGTTGTACTACCATACAAGAAACGACTCTGTGGTAACTATGGCTGAAAGTAACCCAAGTGGGCAAGTCGGCACTAACTACCAACTTTCATTGGTGGAACTGAATAAAAAGTTAGAGGAGGAATACATGAGACTGACCAGAGAAATTGACGGTCTGTCGCGGAGCCTAAGCGACTACTTTGCCCACAGCAGTCCTGTCACTGACCATCCTGGGGGAATCGTAACGCAGAGGGCAGAGGAGGCCGAAAGGATCAAACCTATAACCCAGTCCTTTTCAAGAAGAGAACCAATGGTATTTGACACCACCTGGGGAAACCAGAGTACAGCAATGGGCCAAAGAATTCTACCGACCGGACGCGACGCCACACCGGCTCCTCCGGGGTTTTTAACACCGGCAGTTGACGCACCGGCCACCGGGAGATTCGAAATACCAGCGGTGAACAAGCCGGTTGTTCCGGCGTTTGTGGCACCGGCCACCGGGAGATTCACAATACCGGCGGCGGACATACCGGCCGTTCCAGCGTTTGTGGCACCGGCCACCGGGAGATTCACAATACCGGCGGCGGACATACCGGCCGTTCCAGCGTTTGTGGCACCGGCCCCCGGGAGATTCACAATACCGGCGGCGGACATACCGGCCGTTCCAGCGTTTGTGGCACCGGCCCCCGGGAGATTCACAATACCGGCGGCGGACATACCGGCCGTTCCAGCGTTTGTGGCACCGGCAGCTGACGCACCGGCCCCTCGGAGGTTGACAATACCGGTGGTGGACACACCGGCCGTTCCGAAGTATGCGGCACGTGCAGCTGACGTAAATGCCCCTGCAAGATTTATTATATCGGCAGGAGGCACACCGGCCGTCCAGAAGCTAGCGGCACTACATGGAGACAATCAGGTTGCTCCAATGTTTACCAACTCGGCAGGCGACGCCTTAGCAGCGTTATGGTTAGCACCACCGACAGAAAACACACCGGCCGCTCCCAGATTTACTACACGGACAGAAGGCGCATCAACGAATCAAAATGCAGTACCAACTGCAAATGTTTCAGGTCCGACTGCGGCCAGTACTCCGATAAAACCACCAGAGTTCGTTCCGACAAACAGTGGCCAACAGGTAGATGGATCGCTTCAAAGGCAAGCGATGGAAGAAATCGCGAAGGGAATGACGATGGCTGGCAACGAAAACATTGAACAACATAGGTCATTCCACGCAAGAGAAAGGCCAGTTATTAAGCCTGACAGATACGACGGGAAAGGTCCATGGACTGCATACATCAGACATTTCGAGATGTGCGCCAAAATAAATGGTTGGAACAACGGCGCGAAATTACAGTACTTGGCCGTTCTCTTGACGGGAACAGCCCAACAAGTCTTAGGAAGCCTACCGAAAGAAGCAACTGGCGACTTCGACAATCTAGTTAGAGCACTGGAGGCACGGTTCGATCCAACCGGGAGAAAAGAGTTACACAGAGCACAGCTGCGAAACCGGCGACAAAAAGCATCGGAAAGCCTGGTGGAGATGGCCGAAGAAATCAGGAGGCTTGTTGACAAGGTATACGTGGATCTGCCGACAGGAAGCCAAGACCAAATGGGAAAAGATCATTTTTTGGATGCTCTTTACGACAGTGAGATAAGAACTAGGGTGATCCAAATGCGAACGTCAACGCTAGATGAAGCTGTTGCTGCTGCCGTCGAGTTGGAGGCGTTACAGCGAGTTGAAAGGGAGCGCCGCCAATCGGAACTGAAGAAAGTACGAAATGTTCCATTCCCGCCAATAGCGGGAGAAGTACAAGAAAATACCAAGCAGGAAACACTTGAAGTGCAACAACAACTGAAAGATATGGCTGAAAAGCTAGAGCGGGTGGAAAAACAACTGCGATCACGTAAGGCTGCCGGGAGGAATTTCGACCAGAGGAACGCAAAAGGGCCTAAGTGTTACGCATGCCAGCAATATGGCCATATGAAGCGCCAGTGTCCAACTTTAAAGGACCAGGAGGCAGAAGCCAAAGAAGCAAACAGTCCGACAACAGGAGAAGTTAAAACGAATTCGGGAAACTACTAAGTGCTGCGTCTGAGGGCCAAGACTCGGCAAAGGTAGAGCGGCCCATTAAAAAATTACCTGGAAATGTTGCTGTTGTGGGTGATGGGTTACATGTCGAAGCAAAAATCAATGGGGTTGACGTAGTTGCTCTTGTGGATACCGGTGCTACAGTGTCCATTCTGTCTCACAGAGTCTTTACAAAATTATCTTGTAAGGAACAGGAAAGTGCAACCAGCACGGATATGACTGTGCAATTGGCAAACGACAAAACTTTAACCCTGATAGGGGAGGTGACCGTTGAAGTACAGCTCGGTGGTCAGCAAGTTCGACATAAATTTAGAGTAGCCGATATTAGTAACGACGTGTTGCTAGGCTTGGATTTTTTACGAAGCAAATACTGTTTGATCGACGTGAGTAACCGAAGTTTGGCGTGGGGGGAGCTGGAACTGCCTTTACGAGAGACAGCGGAACCTGACCAGGAACAGATGTGCTGTCGTGTGACTGTTGTGGATACAGTCGTAATTGCTCCCCAGACCGAGGTAATCGTCGCAGGACATATGGAAAATGCTGCCACCAACGCTCCTTACGGGATAATAGAGCCGAGCGACAGCTTAACAAAGAGAAACAGCGTGGTGCTTGCTTCCACAGTTGTAAGCACGGCTTACGAAACGCTGCCACTGAGACTGTTGAACCCCACAGAAGAACCAGTGACCCTGTACAAAGGGACAACAGCAGGGACTTTCCAGCGGATAGACGCAGTTGGGCCGAGGATTGACTTATCGCCGTCTGAAGTAGTTGAGCGACAAGAAAGAATTAACCGAATTAGCCCTTTTGACAAGATACAAGAAAAGACGTGTGAGGTACCCGAGCATATTCTCGATCTATACAGGAGAAGTCAAACGCATCTTGAGGAAACAAAAATCCATCACTTGAAAGATTTATTGACTGACTACCAAGCACAGTTTGCATCCAAAGACGGTGATTTAGGCCGAACAGATTTGGCCAGACATCGGATCGAAACGGGGAACCATGCACCGATCAGGCAACCTGCCCGACGCCTACCTATTCATCAGAGAGCCGTCGCCGAGGAAGAAATTGCCTCAATGCTTACGAAGGGGGTCATCAAACCCGCCTCAGGACCATGGGCCTCACCAGTCGTCTTGGTCCGTAAAAAAGACGGAACCGTGAGGTTCTGCGTCGACTATAGGCGCCTGAATACAATCACACAAAAGGATGCGTATCCCATCCCTCGCATTGATGACACCTTGGACAGATTATCCGGATCTACGTATTTCAGTACCTTTGACCTCGCTTCGGGGTACTGGCAAGTACCAATGGAAGAGGATCACAAGGCTAAGACGGCGTTTGCAACCCACCGTGGGCTATTCCAATTTGAAGTTATGCCATTCGGGTTATGTAATGCGCCTTCCACGTTTGAGCGCCTTATGGAAAGGGTGCTCAGTGGTCTACACTGGCAAACTTGCTTGGTGTACCTAGACGACATAATAGTGTACAGCCGCACCTTTGAGGAGCACTTGGAACGTCTTAGATTGCTCCTGGACCGGATAAGAATCGCAGGGCTAAAGCTACAACCAAAAAAATGTCATCTCTTCCAGAGAGAAGTTGCCTTCCTGGGCCATGTTGTTTCGGCACAAGGTGTGAAAACAGATCCTGAAAAGGTTCAGAGGGTGGAGAACTGGCCAGTTCCTACTAACGTTCGTGAAGTACGGGGGTTCCTAGGTCTTGCCTCCTATTATAGGAGGTTTGTGCCTGGCTTCGCTGAGGTAGCCCGTCCCCTGCACAGACTCACAGAGGCATCACGCCAGTTTAGCTGGACGGAGGAGTGTCAAACTGCCTTTGACAGCCTGAAGAGAAGACTGGTTTCTTCCCCTATTTTGGCGTACCCCACAGCAACAGACGATTTCATCCTGGACACTGACGCTAGTGACGGTGGTATCGGGGCTGTGCTCTCCCAAAAGCAAGAGGGAGTAGAGAGAGTAGTTGCCTATTCCAGTCGCGCCTTGACGAAAAGTGAGCGCAATTACTGCGTCACCAGGAAGGAACTGTTAGCTGTGGTGTTCTTCGTGAAGTATTACCGCCACTATTTGTATGGACGAAAATTCCTGATCAGAACCGATCACGGAGCATTGAAATGGCTCTTCGGGTTCAAGGAGCCAACAGGTCAGATTGCCAGGTGGATACAGCAGCTGGCGGAGTACGAGTTGGAGGTACAGCATAGACCGGGCCGTCGTCATGGCAACGCAGATGCATTGTCGAGATTGCCATGTAAACAATGCATGAAAATTGAAACTTCTGAGACGATGGGGATTCCCCCTTCGTACCAGGCCCTTGTCCCTCCCACAGTCAGAGAAAATGTGCTAGAGGAGATGAAGGAAGCTGCCGGGAGCTCCAGGTCATCAGACCAGACACAACTGGAAGGCAATGTATGTCGTGTTGTGCAACCAGCAGACCCCAACTGGCTGCAGGGGTTCACAAGTGCCGAGCTGCGGGAGAAACAGTTGGCAGATCCGACACTTCATAAAGTTATCGGATGGTTGGAGTCCAGGGAAGACAGGCCACCTTGGGGTGAAATGTCTGCAGAGGGCGCTTGGTGCAAGACCCTATGGGGCGCCTGGAACCAGTTGTGCATCAGAAACGGAGTCCTGTATAAGCAATGGGAAGACGACACCGGGCAGACCGTGCTGTTCTTGCTCGTTGTTCCTCCACCGTTGCAGCCAGAGATCCTTGCCAGTTTACATGACAGTCCCACAGGAGGACACCTCGGCATTACTAAGATGTACGAGAAGGTGAAACGTCGCTTCTATTGGCATAAGATGCGGGAGACTGTATCGCAGTGGTGCAGACAGTGTTTGACTTGTGCCCACCACAAGACCCCGAACCGTCATGCCCGGGCCAAGCTTCAACAGCAAATATCGGGTCTACCGATGGAGAGGGTTGGCATAGACATCACGGGACCATTCCCGGAAACGTATAGCGGAAACCGTTATGTGCTTGTAGTTTCAGATTACTTCACAAAATGGTCCGAGGCCTACGCCATCCCATCCATTGATGCAGGAACGATCGCCAAGGTGTTCGTCGACGAGTTCGTGAGTAGATTTGGCGTTCCCCGTCAACTCCACAGTGATCAAGGCCGACAGTTTGAGAGTGTCTTGTTCCAAGACATGTGCAAACTACTGGGAATAGACAAGACCAGGACTACGCCTTATCACCCGGAAAGTGACGGGCAGGTCGAGAGACTGAATCGGACTTTGAAGACCATGCTGGCATCATACACGGCAGAAAACCAGAAGGACTGGGACCGGTATTTGTCCACGGTAATGATGGCGTACCGAGCCTCGCCTCACGAGAGTACCGGGCAAAGTCCCAATAGAATGATGTTGGGTAGGGAAACAGACCTGCCTATCGACCTCACATGTGGATTGACGCAAGAAGAAGCCTCGGAGACCCTTAACTATTCCTCGGAATTGGGAAAGAGAATGGAGCGTGCGCATGACCTCGCTAGAAAACACCTGAAACGGTCAGCTACTTACCAGCGTCGCCATTACGACCACAAAGCACACACTGAAGGTTACAGAAGGGGCGATACCGTGATGGCTCGTATCCATGCCAGAAAAGTGGGTATTTCCCCTAAACTGCAGCCTAAGTGGAGTGGCCCGTATCTGATAACGAAGGTGCTAAGTGACGTAGTGGTGAGGATTCAGCAGAGTCCCCGACACAAACCCAGGGTTGTGCACGTCAATCTGCTTAAGCGATACAAAGGAGATGTTGATCGGTCATGGTTAGACAGAGCCACACAGTTAAACAGTGACACCACGGTGGAGAGACCACCAGAAAGGGATGTCACTGCGGGTGGGGATTGTTCAGGTGACAACAGTCATAGCCAAGACAACACTGCCGGTACTCCAGGAAACGGGCCGTTGGAAGATACATCACCACAGACAATAGAAGACGAATCACCGATCATTGAGCAAAACCAACCAGTTTTGACTTCCGAGGGCTTAACAGCCCCAGACCCTGACAAGGACGAATTTAGGCCCCCTAGACGTAAACGTAAACCACCCGACCGCTATGGGGAGTGGTGCCTCTAACCCCGTTTAATTTTGCTCTTTGCTGCAGGTTGGTCATGGACCGCGGCAGAAGTCGTTCACCTCAGAAAAAGAACTGGTGCGTTGAGTGCAAGACGGAGTTCCGATCCCTCTCAGCATACCGACGACATGTGGACGAGCAACATGTCCAAAAGAAGAAGTTATCGTGCCCCTATTGTGATAAGACATTCAGACGGAAACATGATTTGGATCGGCACTGGGAGAGAAACCACCGAGGAAAAGATGGGAGCCCAGAACGGTCTCCAGAAGTCCCAAAGACACCAGGGAGAGATTTCGACACCCTGAGCGTTCACGCACAGCCATTAGTAGTCAGTGTCCCTCGCAACTTGCTATCTCTTTCTGCGATAACGTCCTCCACACAAGCTCGGAACACCTCGGGACGAGATAACCCCTCTCAACTTACCCAGTACCGGAACGCAGAGGTACAGACCGACGGTTCCAGCGGGCAGACGACTGAACGAGTCACAAAGGAGCTCCTGGATGGTGACGAAGTAGTGGCACGCGTGGTCCGGGAAAGAATCGTAAAGATTCCACAGTAGAGAACTTTTTTTTGTTGGTTTTAAACTGTTTTATTTGTAAACAGACCATTTATAAAAGAAATAAACGTGTCAGATGACTTGATTGCTTAAACTTACAAGTTTATTGAACTGCTACCATTGCAAAACTTTGTTTGTGTAAATTACTAGAAACCACTTTAATTGTTACTTTTTGACAGGTTTTCTTAAACATGCGTAACATCTGTTTTGTTTTGCTTAGAAGAGTAAAGACTATAGTGTTGTACCCATTTTAATAAAAGTTGTGCTTTAAAGATTTTGAAAACTTTGAAACGTTTTTTAAATATATAATCCACGCTTGTTTATCAGAAGAAATAATCAGATTAAGACGATGTGAGGACACATCCCTTTTTAGAGCAGGGGGTGATGTAACGAAAATACAGAGTTAGTGTGGAGCTGGCTGCGTAGCGCCCCCGCGCTCTGCTATGCAAATTATGTGGGCGCGCAGTCTTGGCGCGCGCTGTCTAGACAGGAAGTGGCGAACGGGGTGAGCGCGCGTTAGTTTAGCACGTGGCTTGGTAGTGTGCGGACAGCTAACGATTGACAGCTCCACACCGGTTGAAAACTACTAGTACACAAGAAACGTGAGTTGTATTTTCTCTTGAATTGAATTAAAAGAGTAGTAACCTGATGAATAAAACCTTCGTTTCCAACCTGAAATTCTTTGTGAGTTAACTTTGCTAACACCAGACCAGAAGGGGCTATCCTTGACTTTAGACAGGACAACATACATATAGGAATTCCCGACGTGACGAACCACCAAAAGATAAAGGCTCCAGACCGTTCGGTTAACGTTACAATATCTAAGAAAGAATGTTGGTAAACTAACCTGAAGAAATTTTAGCTACATGTACATAGATGCATCAATGCTTCAGAAAACCTTAAAAATCTGTGTATGATTTTGTGTACAAGTAAATGGTAAAAAAGTCCCATGCTCGACTTTTGAAAAAAAACTACATGTACCTTCGGTTGTCAATTTCCAACATTTTGGAGGAAATAAATTCATGTGGTGTTTGTTACTATTGTTAATACACTTTGAGTAAGGTTTTTCTTGTCAACTCATGAAAAACTAATTTGGTTATTGCAAATGATACAATGGGCCTTTAATGAGCTCCAGTGGAACTGTTGTGGTTGGTGTTCTCTTGACAACTTGGTAACCAATCACATGGTGATTTCTGTTTAAAAACTGTAAAGTATGATCCTTCAAATCAGACCAAAGAATATATGTATGGGTCTGAACGACCAAACACTATCAGATAGTACTTCATCATTCGACTATATAGATTTTTTATCTCGCTAAAAATTACGTACATCTCAAGTCACATTGCTGGTCATTTCCAACCGCCATAAAGTTACAGATAGGGCACGAGAATAAGCAGCGACTTGAAAGGAGACAACGCTAGTTGTCAAATTCAGCAAAATTATAGTGATAAAATTACGTAATAAAATGGTTTTTGTTGTTAGTAGACACAAAATGGCTGATGGTTTATTTTTTTTTTAAGACTTTGAATCAACATCAACATTTCTCGCGTGCTATTTTTACGCGTAATTCATGTTCACGTTGAACGATTTAACACTTGCGTGCTGCATGTACCTGCACGCGTAATGTCGTGTCAATGATGGCTTTTAATTCTAGTAAATATGGTTGGAATTGTCTATATCTTAAGTGTTTGAAATGGCTAGTTTTGACTTTGGATCAGGTATTTTAAATTAACTAACTTTTACGTGTAACCCTTGCACAATTGGCTGGCGACCCAAATTGTTCACATTCAAATGGAAAGGCATATACATGTACTGTGCAACCAACAGTCTGGTTGCTTTATGCCACTCTCTCCTACGGTGAACACGGTCTTAATTCTGTACTTCACACATGCCGCGTGCACCACATAACAAAAATTTAGTCTGGTCAAGTGGTCACTAAGTGTGCATTTGAAAGGAAGTACATCAGTACACCAGACACGTGTAAAACACAGAAAAGGCCTTTTTGGTGTGTAATGTGACTTTATAAACTCTGGGTTTAGTCCTACGCCGTCGCTCGCTTACCCTGGTATACCTACTGTGTAATTTAGATGAATGTACAAATACGAACTTTACAGATAATAACCTGTGTATTTCATTTAACCATTTAACACAGAGACGCCTCTGATCTCTTCCGGAAGAATAAATATTGCTTGCAATTTATCAATTCAATTATACATGTATTGCAAGTAATATTAATTTTTTTTTATACAGTATAAGATACACATAAAACAGTTCAGAATATTTACACTAGCTTCAAAATTAGGGCAACAATACTTTTTTTTGTTTTAAAGTTTGCTTGTCGCACAAGCAAAATACAACTTAATTATGATAAGTAGGTCTCTTTCAGAGAATAAATATCATTATCAACGAATAGAAGGCCACTGGTCCTATTTTAACACGAAGTAAATAAACTACTTTGTACATGACATTTTCAAATCGGTCTGGTTCAAAGCATGTTTTATTCCGTAACTAGGAAATGTGGTTTTTCTGAGTGTTTTCATGGATTGTATCTGCAATAGCCGCAGTATTTTTACACTTGTCATTATAACTCTCTGGGGAATAAATTAATATACCAGTATTTTAATACTATGTGGATAGCTTGCAAAAATCTGTAAATGTCCATTTTGTAACGTTTGAAATACCGTGAAATGGCTCTTATTAGAATTATTAGTCACAAGGAACACTGCAGTGCACAGATTACAGTGTATGGTTCAGAGTTATTATAAAGTGCTTGTGTCAGGGATGTGATTGGATGTTTGTAAAAAAAACCTGAAATTGTGAGTGCGCAGCGTGAAGCCATTACCGCGTGAGATTCACACGATTCACAGGGGTCATGTTTTTTGGCAAGAAAAAACCTGAAAATCACATCCCTGTTGTGTAGATTGAAAGATTTTTTCTTTAGTATACATGTAGCTGCCGGCAGCTCAATCAGTACACAGCACCATAAAGAGATATGTCACATTGTCAAAGCCCTAATTAAAGTTATCATAGTTCAGATTTAAGGCCTGATCACACGTGTACGCGTCAATTGTCGCATGTCAAGTTTGGCGGGCAAAGTAAACATTTGGAGATATCTCTAATTCTTGACATACCAAGTTCAGGGGCGTAGGCTGTGAGAGAGAGAGAGGGGGGTGCATGGAGTCCCGTTTTGATTCTCACTAAGTCCCGCTTTCACGAAAATCGCAACCATCCCCGCAGGTGTGGCGGTGTGTTCATAACTGCATAACACCCTGCTGTCAACTCTCCGGAAATATGCGGCCTAGAAGCGTAGGAGTTTCAGATTCGTAATGAGAAAAATATGACGGATGTTATGATGTAAAAATCTCGGGACCCATGAGGTAAGCCCAAGGGAACAAAGGGTAAACAAATGTGATCTGGGGCCAATTTCATGGCGTTGCTTAGCACAAAAATTTGCTTTATTTTTTTATTTATTTGCTTTATAAAATGGATTACAAGCCAAAATTATACACCAACTTGTGTTCTTCGCAAGAGTATAAGAATACCTTTCAATACACATCACTTACGATTTTGGCTGGCAATCAATTTTTACAAAATAAAGCAAACAAATCCTGTGCTAAGCAAATTTTTGTGCTAAAATCAGAGCATGCTGTCCGAAACGTCGATAAACCAACTGATTTTTTTTCCAGAACCACACATTCTCCCAAAATGCATGATGCACTGTTTATGTAATGATGCACTGTAAAACGTTTAGCTTTATAATTACCTCACCAAGAAAACCCTCAAGCAGCAACTTTAACTTCCTTACCATAATTTATGTATTATACATAATTATATTTCTCAATTTTGGTCAACAAGTCTTGGCTATACTCTGAACTTGCTAGGTGTGGATCCAAAAACATAATAATAGTGGACTCTTGTATAGTGCACATGTCGCTGTTGCCATTATTACCGCTGCCATCAGGGAATCACCAGAACCACTTCGCTTCAACTATGTGGCTACCTGGCGAAGGTGCACAACCCTATTGTGGCATTCACCCTAAAAGCTCCCCAGATATCCATGCCACGCTTTGTGGAATAAACTACATTTGACCTTTTTGGTGATTCGCTGATTTCGCACAATGTACTGTTGCTAGGGAGTTGCAATTTGAAAGATTTCAGCAAGCCTCATACAATGGTCTCCGTCTCACATTCTTTAAGTGGCATCGTCACCGTGATGTCTGTATCACTGTATCTCTTTTTGTTAGGCTCTTCAAAGTGCACGCACGTATCGTGCGTCTGAAACTTCAGCCCGTTGGTGTTGGTCAGCTCGGATCTGATCATTTCCTGTTGGTCTGCGAGACCTGTCGATTCGGGGATCTTGCTCTCCGAAACACAGTTTTGCATGTTGCTGTCGAATCGCCTTTTGTGGACAGGATGGTTGGTTTGTGAGTTAGACTGTCCGTGGCCAGCGGCCGCCCCCACCGGGCACGACGAACAGCCCTTCGGCTTCCCCTCGGGTATTATGTCAATCTTCCTGCCACTACCGCTAAAGCTGTCGCGTTCGTTCACGCCCTGCATGCTCAGGAACTTTGAGGTCCTTTTTTCGTAAGCATCATCCTGATCTGCATAGTTTACAGCCAGCGGTTTCTCGCGTCGGTAAGAGTCCGTTTGGCCTACTAGCCAATACGTAAGCAGCTCTCCTTTGCCCTTCATGTTCACCAGACCCCTTTCTTCCAAGTTGTATCCGCCGATTTTGTCCAGATTTTCTTTGATCTCCCTGCTGCAGTGGATTTTTAAGGCTGGAAGAAGAAATAAAACTTAAAGATAGTATACATGATTGGTAAACTGTTACAAATATTTGTATCCCCCTGTGTGATTGAAGATATGTATGATTAAAACCAACCTGAGCAAAAACTAGCTACGTACTTCGTCTAACTTTTGAGAAAACAGTCAAAAAAGGGTTTGCAGTCATTTCGCTCCAAAACCACTTCGCCCTAACAACGGCCTTTGCACGAAGTAGTTTTGGAGCGAAGTAGCATTTGGGCGATGCAGTGTTTGGACGAAGTGATTTGGGGCGAAATGGCAATTTGATTTTTGTATCAGGAGACGAAAACTAATTGTTTTACCCATTTCTCAAAGACTATAGCACTTTAGACAAAACCATTTCAGGGGAAGTTTTCTACGGTCATCATGTTTATATTGTGTAAGTTAGGCGTAAATCTGTGAACATTTCTGATTTTCGAGATACCAATCATGTATACTGCCTTTAATAGTGAGTGTCCAAATTGATCCGAAAATACCCGGATTACAATACAATGTACAAGTCTAGTAGGATCAAACTCATAGATGAAGGGAAACAATCAACAGTAACACATTGCTGAATCATCTATTATGTAGTTTTTCTGGCTTAAGTACTTTGAATTTTTATTTTTTTACATATTTATCAACAGAAATCAAAATTTTTGTTTATAAACCTGAAACTTCAGTTATAAAAAAATGTTGTTTTAGACAAAACATGATAATCAAAATTAAAAATGTATGAGAAATTTCACCTTCCCAACATTGAAGGGGCCATTACACGGAAAGACATGTTGATCGGCAATTTCAAACCAGTCACATAACCCAAAATCGTTTCTTCACTTTCTTGAATGTATCATTGCAGTTTGAAAATGCTCCAGCTTTCAAAGTTGACATTGATTTCAAGTTTAAAAAAAAACGTTCTATTTTGTTATTTTGACGAAAATTCACGAGGAGTACATTGTTCATTTCAACATGTAATTTTGGATGGTCCAGCTTAAAAATGCATAGAGTAATGTGCGAAGTATTCCAGGTACCGCACGGACTTTCACGCTGGTTACTATGTACCAGTTTGCACCACTTGGAAACAGCCCAATTTGCCATATAGTCTGGTGCTTGACTCACTCGTACGCGAGCGCCATAGCGGGACTCTAGGATTTATGCAAATCTTCATGCAACTGGTCTATTGGTAATACAAGCTGATCATATATCATCTAAATCTTAGCCAACTGGAATAACTTACGTAAACCGTTGGATTCCATTCTGGATGAAGTATTAACAGTGTCTCCAAATAGACAGTACCGAGGCATCGCGGTGCCTACTACCCCTGCAACTACTGAACCTGTGAAAACAAAAGATTCAACATATGGAAATAAATTTAAGTATTACACTAGGGTATTCTACTTTCCGACCATAGTTTTGAAGGAGTGTGTTCATATTTTTTTCAGAAAATATATTTTGTTTTAACCTAATAAACATGTAAAATACCTCCCCAAAATACTATCCTTGGGAAGAAAACAAGAAATTTGCAATCTCCAATTTGGATGTGGAAGCAAACAGGTTGGTGTGATCACTGCACTGCTTTATGGAACCAGACAAATTAGTTCACAAAACATCAGAAGTTTTCTGACAATATCCTTGAAAATATACAGATCGAGAACGTGAAATCTCCGAATGGTAATAAGAATATGACAAATGATATGGTATCGAAACCTCAACACCCATGGGAAAGATGGGGGTTCAGAGGGTCGTCAGCAATGCGCGCGCGCCAAATTCGTGCCACGAAATATGCAGCTCCATGCCTTTGCTATGGAGCTGCGTATTTCGTGGCACGAATTTGGCGCATTGCTGACGAGCCTCTGCCTTTAACTGAATCAAGTATACAGCAGTGTTCTCCACTGGTTACTGTCTTTTCTGGGCATGCTGAACAGCGCCCCCATGCAGTGAACAGTGACCAACTAAATGTTGGGCGTGTGAGGGCGCTGCTCAAAATGGATGCATATACATGGATGCGTGCAACTATGGTCGGTGGTAGGATGGATACGCGTGGTATCCATGCATTAATCAGTGATAATTTTCACCATGTCAAGTTTGTCGGAAAATCTAAAGAAAGATAATGTTGGACGATTTTTTTGCCGTTTAGAATTCCTGAGATTTGAACAACCTCCAAGGTATGTTTTTCAAAGCTTGATTTTGATTGTAAAGTGAGATTTCTGTAGGCGCGATCAAATACGGCATAGTAGATTTTTGCTAAAGAGCTTATAGTTTGATGACAATTTAAGGTTTCAAAATTGGGATTAAGAATCCTACCAGAATGCAGCCCTATTCGTAGCTTGAGTCGGTCGTCCGGCCTGTGCCTGATCTCAAAGTGTTGCACAGCGTCCAGTAGGTGTAACGCTGTGGACGCTATCTCGCCTGCATGCCTGATGTTTTGAATAGGCAGGCCAGACACCAGCATGTACGCATCGCCGATAGTCTCGACTTTGTAGGCGTCGTAGTAACTGACAATCGCGTCAAAGAGAGAGTACAAGTCGTTCAGCATGTCCACAACCTTAGGAAAGGAGACAATTGTTAAAGATAGATTACATGATTGGGAAACTGTTACAAATGGTGTTCTCTCTATTTGTGATTGAGGATGTGCATGATAAAAACCGTGTCTGCATTGGACTAATTTTTGTAAAAGGTTTCCGCGAGTCACTGTTAACATTCCATCGTGGTAAATCTTCCATGTGTCCGCACGTGTATTTATTTTCAGCCAACAGAATTTCCTCTACCACGTAAAAACTAGATGAAACGTGTCACCTCATCATTCAGGTCCACACAGAAGTTACATGACCACAACGTGTGTTCTATTGGTTTTACAATACAATGTCCGTCCGCACGGGACTTTCCAGCGGTGTAAAATCTACAATGTAATTCTTCCGCGACCCAGCTCGCCCTGTAAAAATTACAGCGATGGAGTGTAAAAATTACAATCGACAGTCGACACTTTACCGGGGTGTTTTCCGGCCATCCTCATTAGACTAAATTTTGTAAAATGTATGGAGATCTTCGTAAGTTTTACCAAAATTAGTCCAATACGGACACGGCTATAGAATAGAACATTTAATGTCACCTGATCAAAATTATTCATACCATTGTACTCATAAACATTCATTATTTGTATAATACTGTGTACAAAATGTGTTCACCTGGAAGGGAGAACTTTGTGATGAAAGTGCCGTGAAGCCAACGATATCACTGAAGAATATTGAGACAGAATCAAAGCATTCTGGGACGACCTGGCGCCCTCGCTTCAGCTGGTTGGCAACAGGCCTATGGAGAAAGTAAAGCAAGAATATCAGGGCAAAGTAAGTCATTATATTGACAAAATTTATGGTTTTAAACCAGCCGTCCTCACAGATGAAAAGACCTATTCGCTGGCATTACGCTCACGTTTTACATCCTTTGTGTTTGCGCACAGTGTTTTCTTTTAGAAAAAAAATAAACAAAAATAAGGACCATAATGACTTGCAATGGTTTGTTCAAACCTACTCTTATAGCGATACCTATCCTGCCGCCTTATTTTGTGATGTTTGTAACAGGAAAAACTAAACAGAAAATGTTCCCCTTGAAGCTCCTGTGCAAAACGAATGGAGAAACGCTTTGTCATGCAAGTAGCGTGAACCGTTGTCAAAGAAGTGAGTGCGTCCGCGCGCAAATTGACGTCACACTCTGTAAGCGAATTGTATTATTTGCAATGACACAATTTTACTTTCAAACACCGTATGAATATATTTCTGTCCAAGATGGCACTTTCTGTAAGAAACTAACAAATGAAGCTGTTTTTTATTTTTAAGAAATTGTGCGTGCACACACACTTTTTTATCATGTATACACAAAAGCCATGCCTGGATTTTGAAGGTTTTCTGAGGCACTGATGCATCGATAGCTAAAAATTGTGTAGGCTACTTTATACCGACATTCATCTTTAGATATCTTATGCTCCTTAATCTTGCAAATGATAAGTTGGGCCTTTAAAGGTAGAACACATGATTGGTATCTCGAAAATCAGAAATGTTCACAGATTTACGCCTAACTTACACAATATAAACATGATGACGATAGAAAACTTCCCCTGAAATGGTTGTCAAAAGTGCTATATTCTTTGAGAAATGAGTAAAACAATTAATTTTTGTCTCGTGAGACGAAAATTCACTTTGCTCCAAAACCACTTCGCCCTGGACCACTTCGCCCTGAACCAGTAAAAAACTGGGCAAATAATGACATTTTTGCGGACAATTCCTTCATGCATTTCTGTGTCAAATACATAAAAAGGTTGTATGTGTAGTGATGTGCATTGTGCAACATGTAATTTTAGTGCCAACTTTTTTTGGGAAAAAGGAATCAAATTAAAAAAGACCTGGGATCGATTTCACAAATGTTAAGACGAGTTCAATGCATCTTAATTCCCATACCAATGTCCCAAGATAAGAAGAGTGACCCTTTATAAGATGCGTCTTAGCGCTTTGTGAAATCGGCCCCTAGTAATTATTCGTGGGCCCTACACCTTTGGAAAATATTTTAGATATATGTATTCAAACCCCAAATTTAAGACCTCCCAAAACTCTAATCTTACATCGGCAGCATTTGATGCAGCAGATTATCCGTCTTCTTTTTCTCCTCAATGAGTTTTTGAGTTCTGTCCTCGACGATGCTCTCCAAGTTGTTAGCATATCGCTCCATGATGCTTATCATGTTGTCCAGAATATTGGATTTCCTGAAAATGTTTAGAAGATGTTTGAAACAATAATCATAACAGAAATGCAACTGGGAACAACTTCCCTGGGGAACATGCAGCCCCAGCAGTGTTACAGGTAGCCATTTACTCCTGGGTGGAGAGAGGCAACTTACAGTGGAGTGTCTTACGGGCCTTTCTATAAATTAGGGGTCCAATGTTGGTGTCCCCCGTTAAATTTTACATCTTGTTTTTGTAAATTCAGGACACATTCTTTAAATACTTTCCATCTCAAAGAGTGAGTACATAAAGTACAATTCATACAAAATGGTTTAAAAGCCATTTTAATGATTTTTGTACGAAAAATAACACATATCAGGTGTAACGGGGGACACTAAATGTCACACTTTTGGACTCCTAATTTATAGAAAGACCCTTACCCAAAGGCCCAGGCACCACGGATCCTACTGGACCAGTAAAGTTAATCAAGGTTAAGTTCAATACACCAAACCGCTCGGCCATAGTACACCATATAGGATATGGCATAAAGCATACATGTAAATAGAGGTTGATGAGTGACCAAAACATACTGATGCAACCATGAATGTCTTCAAGGAACAAAGAAACTGCCCTACAAGATGGCAGCTATTCGATACGGTCTATGGGCGAAACCTGGCATTAATTTCTCCCAATATTTACATCAGGAAAACTTTGTTGGGTGAAGATTCGATGATGAATCGACAAAATATTTTCCTAATATAAAAGCACGCCTCTTTAATCAAAGAAGATTAGAATCTCTTGGTTCGATCAAGCTAAATGGTTTGATTCGTCAAAGAGATTGCTTAATTCAGCAAAAGAAATTTGTAATGTGAACGCTCTCTTCATTCAACGTGCATCAAGCATCAATGTGCATCAAGCGTTTTTTTTGTTTGAATGTTGTTACTGAAAACCACAAAGAACTCTTGAGCATGAGACGTTTGATGAGTGACGCTTGATAAGGCAAGATGTGCACATAGGACCAGCACATCATTAGTCAAGGCCGTCGAAAGTTATATAGTCACTACAGTCTTGACCATACCACTTTTCGTAAAAAAAGAAAAGTAGGCGTAGCAGTTTTATGGGTTTGCGTGCCAAATATAAGCTGTGAAGAAAATATATGTTTTGATTTTTTTTACCACTATGAAAATGCTTCCGACGGCCCTGTTAGCAGTAGCCTAATGTGAATTGTACCACTCTTGATTAAGAGAGATGTGAATGCATGCTTCATTAACTAACGATGATTAATTAATCTTTCTCACACTAACTCACACTAATTTCAGCAAGTAGAGACCTAGCTGACTTACATGCCCTTGTTTAGTGGCTTGAGCCTAGACCTGATGGTCTTAAAGTCGGGTCTGCATTCTGGAAGCTCGTCCCAGCATTCCTGCATAATGTGGATAACGCACTCGGAGCACTCTTCGATCTCGTTCACGTTGGGTCTGTAAGGCATGGTGATGTCGAGAGGATAGGTCACCCTGTCAATGATCTCTGTGAAAAGAGAACGAAAGAAATAACTACCACCTCGTTCACATTAGAAAAATCACTTCATTTGATAAAGATTTGACAATGATTCGATGAAAAGATTTCCTTAAGCTGCCCTCAGGTCGACCTTGCGATGACATAAAACAGTCAGCGACTGGCTTTATATGACCAAGCTGCGCCCGAGCTATGCTCGTCCGCATCAAATTAGTTGGCGATCGTTTTGAGACCCGTGTATTGCTCCAACAACATTACAAAAATCGGCATCAGGTAGTGCTAAAAAAAAAAAAAAACTACAATCGGAAGAGTTGAACATGTTCAACTTTTGTGACGTGATGCCGATCGTCACGCCGCCATTATTTTCGGCAAAAGATACAATTTTTTTTTAAAAGGCAAATGTGATTGGCCATTAGTTAAGACCTGGGGCCAATTTCATGGTGCTGCTAAGCACATAAATTTGCTTAGCACAGTATTTATTTGCCTTATAAAATGGATTACAAGCCAAAAATATTCGCCAACTTGTGTTCTTCGCAAGAGTAAGAGAATACCTTTCAATACACATAACTTACGATTTTGGCTGGCAATCCATTTTTACAAAATAAAACAAACAAATCCTGTGCTAAGCAAATTTTTGTGCTTAGCAGCGCCATGAAATTGGCCCCAGGTCAAGCACCACAAATACTGACTCTGGTAAGTCATTTCTACATTCATTGAATGAATCTTCTCACCAAAAGATCATACTTAGCAACACTCCGAGGCGGCCGCCACGGAGCGAGATTTGCTACACTGACAGGCCATACAAAAAACACGATATGTACAAATGAATGGTGGACAATGTACATGTTTACACGTCAAATGTGGAAGACAGCGGTAAAGCTGACGTTTTAACTAATGTCAACCGCCCCCGTGACTATATGCATTGCCAGAAACTGTTCACACGTCCTTCGGTGTCAAGTGGTTAAGAGAATTTGCTGATTTGAAAAACCATTTTTACAATACATCAATGTCGGACTTTGGTTTCTGTTTTAAAGCGGGCCTCCCACTGTGCGATATTTGCCACGAATTTCCTACGAATTGGTACGATTATCGGAGACTGCCTATAGACTCTACACACAATCGTACCCAATCGTAGGAAATTCGTGGCAAAAATTGCACAGTGGGAGGCCCGCTTTATGGAAAGACCCTGATATAAATTGTTCTCATGTGTGTTAGTTTTCTTACCATTGGTAGATGACAAGACAACTTCGTGGCTTCTTTTGACTGACATATACTACTTGCTGATCACTTGGATTAAGGGATCAAGGGGATTACAAAGCGAGAAGCCATACCTTTTGGACTAAGCGGGCTATTCCCGTAGGGTCCGTTTCTTAAAATAATCTCAAAGAGCAGAATGCCAAAGGCATAGATGTCTGCCTTCTGCGTGCCAAACGCCGGTGAAGATGTGTCACGAAGGAGCTCAGGTGCCTTCCAGAGCTGATCTAGTTCAGAGAGAAAAAAAATATCCTTTATTAAATAGTCAGTCATTAGTGAGGTTTTAGTCGCACACGGTTTAGGCAAAACGACTTTTAGTATATATTTTGCATCATTAGTATGTGTGCACCTGTGGCATTTGCCCAAATCTTGTCATTAACACTAATAGCAATGCTCATAGGCGGATCCAGAACATTTTTTTAGGGGGAGGGTGCGGGAGGTGCTGAGAGCCAATTTTTGTTCAAGACTCCCGTCCCAAGCTCATTTGTTTTTAACAAATTGGGATGGGATAGCCTACAAGTTAGATGTGAACGCCATCTTAATGTAATGGTTTACAAATGCTATGGTTCCGACATACCTTAGCAGCTTGTTTTCTTATGTTAGTGAACAACACTCTTATCGAACTAGGCATTGTATAGCAGGTAATCTTTGCCTCCCTTGCCCAAGGACAGAATTTGGTAAGAGAACTTTTCTATTTCGGGGTGTGCAATCATGGAACAAACTGCCATTGTTACTGAAGAATCCTCTTCCAACAAGAAATCTGTAACTGTTTTGTGATTGTATTTTTAAATTAATTATCTTGCTGTTTTAATGTTTATTTTTTATTTGAACTGTTAACTGGGACCTATGGGAGAACAGTTTTTTATAAACTGAATAGGTTCCCCAGTATAAATAAATAAATAAATAAAAATGTTAAAAACGTGATATTACCTGGGCTACTACCATATACTATGGAAAGGAGAGTGTGTTCTTCCCTCTCTTTTTCCTTCTCTCTTTTCTACGGGATGCGCATAACTGCGTCTTCTCATTAGCATATTTTTGGGTACCTTATCTGCATGGCCGTGGGTACCTCATTTACATATGGGTCTTTCTATAAATTAGGGGTCCAAAAGTGCGACATTTAGTGTCCCCCGTTACACCTGATGTGTTATTTTTCGTAAAAAAATCATTAAAATGGCCTTTAAACTATTTTGTATTTGAATTGTACTCACTCGTTGAGATGGGTATTTAAAGAATGTGTCCTGAATTTACAAAAACAAGATGTAAAATGTAACGGGGGACACCAAAATTGGACCCCTAATTTATAGAAAGACCCATATCTTTGGGCACCAGTTTGGAATGTTGCCATAACAGAAACTGTTACAGAGAGAAGAGTCAACACATTGATCTGCTGTTTCTCTTCATGATAGTGTATTTTAACCAGTTGACGTCAGGATTACATTTGGCAAAAAACTACAAATTTTTTAAAAAGGCAAATTTAATTGGCCAAAAGTTAAGACCAGGGGTGGATTGCAATAAACAAAGTTAAGATGTCTTAACTCCTAAGACGTCTTAACTAAGACGACATCGGGTAGTTTTGTCTTTCAGTAAACATTTATGTATCCTAACTTGTATCTGTAGACATACAAAATTTAAGACACCTAAATTTAGTTAGGAAACATGATGTGTCTTAGACTGAGCACGTTCTTATTGCAATCCACCCCAGGGTCCTAATTCATAAACCCCACTTAGAAACATTCCTAAATAAACATTCTTAACTCATGTTTTTAAAGATAGGAACAATATATTTTATTGTTCCTAAATCCACTTAAGAATGTTTTTAACTTTATGAAGAAGGACCCAGGTCAAGCACCACAAACACTGAAGTTGAGAGTCATTTCTACATTCATTGTATGAATGTAGACAGCGGCAAAGCTGACATTTTAACTCGTCAACCGTCCCTGTGACTATACATGTACAATGCCAGGATGTGTTACATGTCGTCCGGCATCAAGTGGTTAAGTTTAAAATAAGGCCCTGTTTTCATTTAAACTGTGTCAATTCACAAGATGATAATCAACAATGCAACAATTATGACCAGGTGCCAAAAAAAAACTGAATTTGTGTCTTGACCAACAAGACTACGGACATGTAATCTTATTTGTTCATACTTTCATAGTAGGCATGCTCTCCAAGCTCAATTAACTGCTGGTTGGATCTGAAGCGCCACAGCCCAAAGTCGCTGACTTTGACTACCCATCGGCTATCCACCAGGCAGTTGGACGATTTCAGATTGCCGTGGGTGTGGATTTCCAACGAATGAAGAAACAGCATTCCCTGTTGAAATCAACCAAACTTGGGGTGAGAGAAAAATCGTGAGTGCCTTATCGGGCATCGAACCCGAGACCTCTGACTCACCGGGCAGACGCTCTACCAGCTGAGCTATAAGGAACAGTGGTATACCCCCTCAGGTTTTCCCTATGAACCCAAATAAAAATGCAATAAAACTCATCATGAAATGGTTCTTTGAACCAAAGATGATATACTCTCCAACAAAAGAAACTGTGCATGGTAAAAATTGCTGTATTTTTTCAAGAAGGTGGAAAAAAAACAACACCAAATTCACAGACAATATTCTCTGACATTGTTAGAAAAAGGTTATGCACTAAAAACCTGCTCATGGCATAGTGCATGACTTAGGCATGCCTGGGTGTTGATTTCACAATAGGGGTCCTACAGGTTGTTATGTAACAGAATTCCACAAAGTTCAGGTCTCGTTAGCAAGCCGTATAAAAGGACTACCCAAAAGTCAATATTCTCTATCATGCACGTGTCATGAGGCGAAGATGCACAGCAGTGATTAATGCACAAGGGGGACACACTCGATACTGACATTGTGACTTCAATATTGGCAAGTCAGTTTTCAGCAACCTCTGAGAACACGAAGAACACATTTTGTACATTTCAAGTTCGGTTAACCATTTGAAAGATTTCATGGACTTTCATTAACAGTTTATTCCAGCGAGTTATCTGCCATGGCTGAAAAAATACAGCAATTTTTATCATGCACAGTTTCTTTTGTTGGAGAGTATATATAGCGCTGTAGGTTCAAGATAGACCACTCATGCGAAATCAATTCAATAAAGTATGAAGAGGCGCCATTTGAGCAAGCAAACTGGATGCGTCTCATGTCTGTTTGACATGCCTGTCGTGGATGCTGCTTTGATAACAACTTTAGCAAGCTGGGATCATACATTGTTAAAGCTAAGAGGCAAGTGAACTATTTGCAATAAAGTTTGCTCTAAAATACCTTGCTCTAGAATAAAGTTAGTTCATTGTTGTATCCTTAATAAAAAGATAATGAATGCTATAATTTTTGAGCTAAGTTTCACACAACAAGTACATATAAAATGTAGGGGTCAAACGTTTCGACCCGAGGATCTTCATCAGTACCTGTACTTGGAGGAAATCTTAGGAAACGTGTCAGAGTTTTAAAGAGACATATATATAGTACCTTGATTATATCTCCTACTATTGAAGCTATAAACATGTTGTCTAGTTTCATCTCGTCATTTGCAAGTATATCCTGTGAGAGGTAAAAATACACATGGTACATGTAAGTACAGAATCCTTTTCAGACATTTTCAGAACACTTGATTTTTCGTCAAATTTTGCCATACCGCTCCGGTCGGCGCCGATGACCCCAGCCCTATACAAAAGTTCTTTTTTCTCAAAAATTTACTTTGAAAACTGCCAAAATAGTTTCGGGACAGGAATAATTTTTCTTTAGGATCATTTTTAAGACTTTTCCAGAAAAGTAGATTTTTCGTAAAATGTAACCATACCGGTTCATAATGGTATTAAAATGTCATTACCCATAAGGGGGGGGGGGGGGGGGGGGGGGGGGAGTTGGGTTGAAAAAGTGATCTCGTCAAGCACCTTTAATGTAACCTATTAAAGATAGATTCGAGGATTGGAAACTGTTACAAACAGTGTGTAAATCTCAATGTGTGTTTGAGGATGTGTGATAAAAACCAACTCAGTGCCTCATCTACAGTATGTTCCGAGAAAACAATGAAAAACTGTGTCTATGATTTCAAGAAATTGTGCTAAACTGTCATATTCTGCCAGGAAATTGATTCCTCCGAAAGACGAAATCGCATTTCATAATCCCAACCTGGAATCGTTTCCAATTGACTCCAGGGAAGATTTGTCTAATCTTAGATGTAACCACACATTTCCTGAAAATGTCCTGTATTTTTACAGACTTCTGTCAAAACACAGTTGTCAAAAGTATTCATCTTTCCTTCGAAAAGAAAACAAAAAAAGGCCTGAGGATTAAGATATCAACTTCCGTCCGATCAGCTTTAAACTTTTTAAGATACTTTGAGAATTTCTGGAGGAAATACCTGGGGCAGAATAAAATGCAAAGTTATAAGAAGAAAAGAAAAAAGAAAAACCATCAAGGACTGAATTTTAAAATGAAGCCCAACAGGGACAGTATGTCAGTTTGATAATGTGGTCAAAAATGAGCATAATTCTCTTATCCAAGAATTTCAGTGGATATAGCCACAAGCATCTGGTACTTAATGCGACATTTTAATCCTTTCCCCTTGGTATTTCAACGCGACAATGATTTTTTTGTGAAAGATGAGACGAATGCTTTGACAGTTTAGCACGTCAGAATTTATCTTTGGGGCAATTATGTGAATTCTCTTTGCTTATTTTATGGCATTTCACAGTGAATAGAGCTCATGATTTTCTTCAGGCGATTATATACTCCTATGCAGAGACATACATTGGACTTTGAATACTGGTTGAGAAATGAGTTTCACTCTAGAGCAAGTCAGCGGAATGACGTACAGGCCTATGGGTCCTTGCTAATGGCCGCTAATGGTAGCCACTTTTCTTCCTAAAAACGTCCATCTTCACAACGCTTGTGGGGACAATTTACCTTTGCTTTAAAGCCCCTATACAACATTTGCAGTTACCCAATATTTTACTTCACAAGTTGACAAGAAAAATTTGACTAAAAGTATTGATAACAATGGTATAAACAAAAACTACATTATTTTTTGGTAAATGTTAAGTGGATTGCCAACTGAAGGTTCTTTAAAAAAAAAAAAAAAATTGTCTGCAGACAATATTTGTTATTGTAGTCAAATAATCAATGTCGGTCTAGTCGCTGCCATGGAACCATCATTAATAGAACAACGGCTTTGCACAATTTCTTGAAAGCACGGACACAGTTTTTCAGTTTTCTTGGAATCTAGATGAGGTAGGCCTTCTGAGCTTACACACACAGGTTGGTTTTTATCATGCACATCTCCAAACACACAGACATTATGCCGTTTGTAACAGTTTATTTTAATCCTGTATTTTATCTTTTAAAGGAGCATGTCCATTTTGAACCTCACATTTTGAACCTCCCATTTTTCCCCATGGGTGTTGAGATTTTGATAACATATAGTTTCTCATATTTTTTCTCATTACCATTCTGAAATTTTGCACTCTCAATCTGTATATTTTCAAGGATATCGTAAGAAAACCACCGATGTTGTGTAAACTAATTTATCCAGTTTCATAAATGCAGTACTTACACCAACCTTTTTGCTTCCTCATATAAATTGGAGATTGCAATTTTCTGTTTTCTTCCCATGGATAGTATATGGGGAGGTATTTTAATATGATTGTTAGGTTAGAACGAAATCTATTTTCGGGAAAAATCTGAACAAGCTCCTTTAAAATGCAGCGTAGCAACATTTCTACACGTTTTTCAACAAAGAAAAACACTTTTTTCCATGCTAGGTGTGTTTCAAGGCTGCAAAAACTGTAAAATAATTGGAAACACTTACCTGTAAACTTCCCTTGGGACAGTATTCTGATACAATACAGATGTTTGGTGGATCAATACAGGCCCCAATGAACTGGTTAAGGTGTGGATGTCGAATATCTCTCATCTGCAAGTAGGAAACATCAAATGGAAGAATATAAGCCCTTTGCACCAGGCGGCCATGACAGGGGCCAGTCACATTGTCCCCGTGCGTCATGGACGAGTAGGCACTTTGTGGATCTATTGTTACATCATTTAATTTATAATAATGGTGAATTATTATATAGCGCACATGTCCGTCCATGTGCTCCTGACACTGGAAATCACCAGAACCATTTCACTTCAACTAGGAGGCTACCTGGCCAAGGCACACAACTCTATCAGTACTTAGATTGTGGCATTCCGATTTAAATTATAAAAACCTGCCCTCTGTCAAGAAATGAAAATTGTACTCCAACCCAAAAAAATAAAAAATTAACCGTAGTAACTACTTACAATTTTGAGCTCCTTTTTCATGGAGCGGCTTATGTCAATATGATGCCTGAAGATTTTCTTGATGGCCACCATGGAGCCTTTGTACTTGCCGACTGTGGTGAAGATTTGGCCTCTCAACCCTTCACCCGACATCCGGCTCTCTGTTGTCATAATGCTCACCTGCCGTCAGATAAAATAGGCCACAACTTCATTGTTACCAGGAGAGACTGTATAACTACCATGTCTAGTTTAGAATTATCTACAAGTTGCTTATTCAAAATGGTTACAAGTTGGAGAAAAACAACAAAACACGGTGTCCATGTAAGCATCAGTATAAAGTATTAAATATTTGTTGATTTGGATATGGCATAATACCGTTTTGAAGTCATTTTGTCTTACTGTCGTAGATGATAAATTCCTTGGCTTCCACCTCGGGGCATAGTCATAGCTTCGAGATCGCCTTGGGCCTATAAACTTAACCATGCCCCTCATTGCAGTCAATATTTGTATATTATAACACGCCTCTTTCTGATTCTCAATCCTGACTGGCTGAAACGCAGTCACGTGAGGTTCACTAATCTAGGCTAGTGCATGAAATTTGCGCCAGCGTGAACTAGACGCGCGTATCCGGTTTTGGGCGCGCGCGTTAAGACTTCACGCGCGCGTGATGCCCTGCTAGTGTTATTGACCGGTCACTAGTCTCAAAAACTAGTGACCGGTTACTGCGCCCTCTGGAGGTTGCTTGTTAATGTATTAAATTGAATTCCATCTTAAATTGAATTCCATGTGTGTATTTTTGCCTGAGGCGTGTTATAAAACACATATGGACTGGCATAATTCGGTCTCAAGTGCACGTCTATGTGCCCCTCGTGACTGTGAGTGACCACAAGAGGGTCCTATTTCCGTCGGCCTTCGGCCTCGGGAAATAGGACCCTCTTGTGGTCACTCACAGTCCCTCGGGGCCCATAGACGTGCACTAGTGACCTCATTGCCAGTTCATATGTGTATACTATTTATACAGCAACCTGGTCAATAGTATTACCCACCCGGCTTCCCATAGTTGTCGTCGATCCATCTTGACCTTTGAACTTGATCTCATTGTAGTCTATTCTCCACAAGAGGCTGGCTAACTCTTGCTCGTATTTCCAGACTCTGTGGATGTAAGAGAAACCTCGGAAAATCAAAAAGTTTCTCGTGTCAAATCAACTGGCACCAGAACTTGCATCTTTTATAACGGAAAATACCCGAGGGTTTGTAGAAAAGCCATGATTAGGTAACCCTATGAGGCAATGTTTGTGAGTTGTCTCGCGGCATCAAAAATCGTGCAGATGTTGAATTTTTAATGGATTTGATTTCCAATAAAAATTTACAAGCGCCCCCGGTGCACGTCTTATATCCACTTTCATCGGTTTTGGCGCCTGTAGCCACATGGGATTCATATTGAATATTCTTTATCAGCAAGCACCGTGGTCAATTTAGACAAGACATTGGAGTCATTTCAAGAAAATGGGACACAGTGTCGGATCCCTTACGTCGTAACACTTATGGAGTTAATTTTTTATAAATATCTGGCTTCAGAGAATGATTACCCTCCGCCTCATGAATTGGAAAAAACCTTTACGTATTGATATTACCCAGAACAAAATGAAAACGATCCAAACTTTACTGGAAGAAACTGGTCAAAAGGACTTTAAATGTAATCGTAAGAGTTGAAAATGTCTTTTGTGTACCCTCTTTATACCTTGTCATTGTGGAGACCTATAAAGCAGTTTTCACTAAAGCTTCACTTTGTGATAATCCCTAAATATGACATTCTTGGCTAAACTATAAATTCCTCTTGGCTAAACTCTAAAATCAACTAATTTTTTAAATTAGTTGATTTTAATTTAAAAACTGATTTCACAAACTTGTTGGGATGGTATTGGTCATTGCTTGCGATACGTGCTGCTGTGTGGCCTTCACCAGTTGACGCCAGCATTATTTTTGGCCAAAAAAAAACCCACAAAAACTCTTTGTGAGTCACTTCTACATTCTTCTCACCAAAATATCACACTTTGCAACACTTCGAGGCGGCTGCCACAGAGCAAGATTTGCTACACCGACAGGCCGTCCACGCCGACATGTTCAAGTTCAAAACATCCCTATGGAAACTGCCGAACAGACAATTTTTACTTTGGGGAAAAATGCGCTACTGTGCAAAATAAGGCCACTTTCACGACCTAGATTGTCCAAAATCCTCCATTTGCAAAATAAACCACCCCGCATCACGATGATGGGAAATTTCTACTCTGGATGCACACTAGTTAAGCTCTCAACTCTCTCTTTTATGAGCTTGGCGCAACGATCTTCGCCTATAGTGCGGTCCGCCCATAGAAACTTCTCTCAAACATGTAGCGATCGACCAGCAGGTAAACATTTTACGACCGTTTCCCATGTTCATGGCTAAGTGTTACTCGCATAAAAATGGATCGAATCTGTGGCAGCGATCTTTGATACAAATCGTAATCAGCCGTTGTCGTTTTTGGCAAAGTAATGGAGAATATTAAAACCTACTACTGAAAAAAGGTCGGGAAAAACACCCTTAGCTACTGTTTCAAAAGGTCCATCATATTTTCTCGAAATGTTTATATTTTTTACATCTTTATAAGGGAATTTGTCTCCCCCGAGTGTTACCTTTACCCTAAATTTGCGATCTTCGCTCATGGACTACTTGTCCATAAAGCATGCCTACCTGTACCCCGCAGCGCTAGCAACAATGGCAATCAGCAGTAAACTCCCCATCACGATGCTGGCAATCTGGCCTGGTGTAATGGGAGGTATGTTTCGTATGCACAGCTCGTGGTGAAAGCCGCATTTTGGCCGGTCGGCTGGGGGACGGCCGCTCACCCACGGGATGGGTCGATCCTTCCGAAGACTAAGGTTCTGGGGGGACAAGACAGACATTTCACTTCTCAGAAACATGATTAGCCTGGAAGGGGTGAGGGCGAGGATGGAGGGGCAAGTACCTTTAAAGTACACCTGTTTGATGGGGCAGACTTGTTGATTACCAAATTGTCGGGGTGGTAAAATTACCATGGCATTAGATCTTTATGGCATTGGACCACTAAAATGGGACATTTAAAGGGCCTGTGACATGCTAAACAACTTTGTGCCTAAGCTTTGCTTCATAATGACGGATTACTTGTTCAGCAAGACATACTATTGTTCGTTTGGATGTAAAATCAATAAAAGGTGGCCTTTTTCAACTTTGAAGATTTCACTGCAATAAATCACAGACAGAGGGCGCTGTTTTGAGTGCATCACATAAGGAAGACAGAAGGGAAAAGTTAAGAAAAAACATAAGACTTCAAGTTGGACTTGTGGCAAATTGCTGCAGTTTCTACCCCCAGTTTTGTCATGGCTTACAGCAGGCAACATGTAAAACAAACTCAAACAGCCATGGATTACAAAAGTTTCAGGAAAATTGAGGAAAAAGTGGAATCTTTTGTGCACAGTGTAATGTGATTTTCCTGTGTTTGCCTCTTGTGACATAGTGACCTTGGTCATGAATATGCATATTTGCATTAGCATAAAAACTAAAAACCTTTGTTTTAACCCCCAAAGCAAGCTCCAAATAGGATTTTTATGACTTTAACTGAGTAGAGTGGTTTTAAAGCATAGATTTCATTGATAAAAATCCTAAATAAGGGGCCCTTTAACTAGTTGACTCTGGGATTATTTTTGGCCAAAAATACAAATTTGTTAAAAGGCAAATGTTTCTGGCCAAAAGTTAAGACTAGGTCAAGCACCACAAATACTGACTCTTGAGAGTCATTTCTACATTCATTGTATGAACATTCTCACCAAAACATACCGAGGCGGCTGCCATGGAGCGAGATTTGCTACACTGACAGGCCGTCCACAGCCGTCAAGTTTAAGTTCGAAACAATATGTTTAAAATGAATGCTGGACAATGAACGTGTTTACACATCAATCATGGAAGACAGCGGCAAAGCTGACATTTTAACTCGTCAACCGCCACTGTGACTATACACTGCCAGAACACGCAGGTGTGAATCGACCTCCAATCTCGGACGTCCTTTTGTTCCTCTTTTGTTTGGACATAGTCTATTTTTCCTTACTCTCGTTGGTTTTGTACAGGAGCGAATCGCGGACGTTCGCTTGCCAATCGCGGACGATATTGTTCTCTTTGTTAGACCTCCCTAAAACGTCCACGATTGTTTGGGAGAACAAGCGCATGTTTACACGTCCTCTGGTGTCAAGTGGTCTTATTTTAGTCTTCCAGTTCAAAAATTCTGCTAAGCACTCACCAACTGCGTCTCTGTGTTGGATTTATTGTACTGGAAATTGCCAAACGCCTTCAATTGGTAAAAGTAGTCCCCAACTGTCTTATTCTGCTGTAGTGCGAACAGGGTAACGTTTCCGATGGCATTTCCATTGCGATCAATAGCACGTTGCATTCCCATTACACCTGTCACATAAAAACCAGAAAATGAGAATTGGCCTTATTTATACCCAAAAGTACTTTTTATAATGAAAGACAAAATATAACATAGAAACATGCAAACCAACATTTATTTTACACATAATGAGAGAAATTTCAAGATCTTTATTGGGATTCGAACCCGAGACCCTTGACACTCCAGCCGATATGCTCTACCAGCTGATTTATAGGGCACAGTGGTATACTCCAATATTGAAACATGTCTCCATCTGCTTTAGTTTTAAGTCTAGTAAAATCAAACTGCCTTCGAGTCTTAAAGATAGTATACATGATTGGTAAACTGTTACAAATACTTTTATCCCCCTGTGTGATTGAAGATATGCATGATTAAAACCAACCTGAGCAAAAACCAGCTCCGTACTTCATCTAACTTTTGAGAAAACAGTCAAAAAAGGGTTTGCAGTCATTTCGCCCCAAACCACTTTGCCCTGAACCATTTCGCCCTGAACCACGGCCTGTGCACGAAGTGTTTTGGGGGCGAAGTAGCATTTGTGCGATGTAGTGTTTGGACGAAGTGATTTGGGGCGAAATGGCACTCGGGCGAAGTGGCTTGGGGGCGAAATGACACTTGGGCGAAACTGTTTTGGGACGAATTGAATTTTCGTCTCATGAGACAAAAACTAATTGTTTTACTCATTTCTCAAAGACTATAGCACTTCAGACAAAACCATTTTAGGGGAAGTTTTCTATGGTCATCATGTTTATATTGTGTAAGTTAGGCATAAACCTGTGAATATTTTTGATTTTCAAGATACCAATCATGTATACTGCCTTTAAGTCAAGTCAAACTGCTTTATTTTATAGGATTGTTAGGTTAGAATGAAATCCATTCTTTGGAAAAATCTTAACAAGCTCCTATAAAATACAAAATACCATAGAAATCCTGGGTGGTACCAGCTGTTTAGTAGCAAAATTTGCTTAATCCAAAATTTGTTTGCTTTATAAAATTGGGTTAATAGTATACAAATATTGACTGCAATGAGGGGCATGGTTAAGATTATAGGCCCAAGGTGATCTCGAAGCCATGACTATGCCCCGAGGTGGAAGCCGAGGGGCATAGTCATGGCTTCGAGATCACCGAGGGCCTATAATCTTAACCATGACCCGAATAAACAGCAGTTAATATTTGTTTTATATACCGAATCATCAGGTTGGTTAAAAGTAACGTACACAGTCACAGTCATGACAGTGGTCTTTCGACTTCGAGTTTCGATTTTGGAAGCTGGTCTACAGCGGAAAAGTTGTATATTTACAGCAAAAAATTGCAGCATAATCACCTGGCACTTTAGTAGCACATTTCACCTGACACAGTTTTTACTGTTGGCCACTTCTCTTATTTTCTTAAGGACTTCATCATCTACGACAGACGACAAAACGACTTCGTCGAGATTCCGCCATTACCTGATTACCGTCCTGCTGAATGTTTACGTGAAGCGCGCAGCTGCATAGTTGGTGCACAGCTATGCTACACGTGTTATTTATGCGCGCGTCCGGAACCCGCTAAATGACTATGCCCACGGGCATAGACTATGCCCACGGGCATAGTAAAGAATATGCCCGTGGGCATAGTCAGAATTCTACACGCGTCGGGTCTAGCTGATTCAATGCCCCCACTTTTAACCAATCAGATGACAGGAATCTACGCATATAATCAAATTGTACACCAGTCAACTGTAATACACATAATAGATTTTGACTGCTAACCTGTTTTTATAAAGCAAACAAATTTTGCATTAAGCAAAATGTTCTACTAAATAGCTTTATGAAATTGGCCCCAGGTCACAGATCTTAATGTACTCACTTTGGTAAGCTCCCTTTTCTAGGATTGCTTGAATAATGGTTTCGCCGTCCTCGACTTTTCCTCCTTTTGCCAGCGTGGTGTTCAAACCCTCGGCATACAACATGACGGCATCGTACAGGAAAGGTGCTGCTTCGTGTATCTGAAAAAGAGTTGAAACATTAGAGTCTGGGAAAATTTTTTTATAAAACCGTTTTCTGATTAAAGGAGCGTGACCAGAGTTTCTGGAAAATAGTTTTCGATGTAACTTACCAATATTATCAAGTAACTCCCATACACAACTCCCATGTCCCAAAAACCCGAAAACATTCGCAATTTCCAGTAAAAAATTGAACAAAACTATCGAGTATGCTTTCAGCGGATAAACGTTGATACTGGAAAATTAGTTTACAAATAATCGGTGGATTTTCGACGATATCCTCGGAAATATGCGGCCTAGAAGCGCGGGAGTTTCAGTTTCGTAATCAGAAAAATATAACGGATGTTATGATATAAAAATCTCATGACCCATAAGGTAAGTCCCGGGGAGTTATGGGTAAAAAAAAGTGATCTGGTCACACTCCTTTAAGCAGCACTCTCCATTTCATAAAACTCATTCTGTGCTTAAAGGAAGGGACAACACTTGTTTGAAGTTATCAACGAATTTAATCAAAAATATTACCGATGTATTCATTTGCCCGGAGCATAAACCTTCATGAGAATCAGAGAATCTTGTTTTCAACGTCGGCAACACAATTAATTTTGATGATAAACTCTGCAACTAATGCAACTATGTGCTGCGCCATATTTGAAATTTTGAAAGGGATGATGACGTTGACCATGCAACGATTGCATGGATGACGACAAAATGATGCCTTGTTTCCCGACTACCATACGCCGTGAAGTTTGTAAAAATCTGTTGTGTCCTGACTCACGCCCTTTCAAGTCCGAGCGCCGAACTGCAAAAAATGGCGACTTACATGAAGCGTAGAGTTAGGCAACCCTTTGCAAGGGTTGTCCCTTCCTTTAATTATAAGCACCTAGCAAACAAAACCACAAGCTATAACCTACGCGAAGCCATCTTTTCTCGTCGCCATACTCGGCAAAATATGAGACATATATTTCAGCTCAAATATCCCAGTCGGCGACAGGCAAGTCTACATGGCAGTGACAGTCATCCAAAAATGGATATATTACCGATGATGGTATTTGAAATTTTTTACGTTGACATAAGCAAAACAGATGAATGAGTTCGAACAAAACAGACCACAGCATTCAGCCGTGGTACCCCACAAAAACATACCACAAAATCATCTTCTTTGAAGAGCGACAGGTTATTATTAAAGGGCGGTTCCTGTAGATAGTAAACCACTTCCTTCTTGAACTGTGAATAGGCCACTTCATTGGGTGGTGTTTGAAACAGAACCAATAGATTTCTGTAAAAACTTAGGACCTCAGGAGTGAAGGAACGGCCATAGGGATCTGTACACAGGCAAAGAAATTACAGCATTATCAAGACATGCCTTTACGGTTCCCCCACAATACCCTGCGCGTAGTGCATTATAGGACAAAATTTTAGTACACTGCACAGGAGCGCTATTAACGTTTGATCGTGTACAAATGAACGGGATTTCGCGGGGGAGTGGAGCTCTCGTAAAAAAGTGTTACCTATATTATATTGGTGTCTAGGGATGAAATACTGACACGCAAGTCGAGTTGCCACTTGCCAGTGCGTGCAGTCTTGATCGGTTCAGCCTGTTCAGCCTGCACAGCGTGCACGCCCCGTCGTGCCGCGCCTAGTATGTGTGTGCAGTCTTGATCGGTTCAGCCTGTTCAGCCTGCACGGCGTGCACGCCCCGTCGTGCCGCACCTAGTATGTGTGTGCAGTCTTGATCGGTTCAGCCTGTTCAGCCTGCACGGCGTGCACGCCCCGTCGTGCCGCGCCTAGTATGTGTGTGCAGTCTTGATCGGTTCAGCCTGTTCAGCCTGCACGGCGTGCACGCCCCGTCGTGCCGCACCTAGTATGTGTGTGCAGTCTTGATCGGTTCAGCCTGTTCAGCCTGCACGGCGTGCACGCCCCATCGTGCCGCGCCTAGTGTGTGTGTGTGCAGTCTTGATCGGTTCAGCCTGTTCAGCCTGCACGGCGTGCACGCCCCGTCGTGCCGCACCTAGTGTGTGTGTACAGTCTTGATCGGTTCAGCCGGTTCAGCCTGTTCAGCCTGCACGGCGTGCACGTCCCGTCGTGCCGCACCTAGTGTGTGTGTGTACAGTCTTGATCGGTTCAGCCTGTTTAGCCTGCACGCCCCGTCGTGCCGCGCCTAGTGTGTGACCAAGTCAGTATTTTACCCCTAGACGCCAATATAATCTGAAAACAGATCTACAGTAGGTTGAACCTGTACATGATGAGCTCTATCCTACCAGATAATTTGCCATGTTTTACAAGTTTGAAGCGTCTGAGAACTCCACTACCCTGCAAAATACCATTCGTTTGTACATTCGTTTGTACTTAGCGCTCCTGTGCGATGTACGGGAGAACCGTAAAGGCACATATTAGAAAATGGCTTAGGCTATCATGGTCAGACAAAGGACTAACAGAGACCAAAAAAGTCTAACATTCCGTGGGCGGGGCTTTTCTTTTTCCCCAAACTGAGTGTTTAGACACGAAAGAAACTTAAATTAGTATACCCTGACCTGATAATTTACATAATTGGCATATAGTTTTTTGTAATGTGTGTCAACAATAGGATAATAAACAAGCCAAGCACTATGCGCCCTTAACACCCTAGAATGAGCCCTTAACGTACGTGGATCACAGTGCGTGACTTATACCTATTGTGAAACTGTCTAAACACTGTATTATAAAGGGTCTAACTTGAGTTTAATAACGTCTACATAGACCTCTTATCCTCAGCACTATACAAATTACGCATACAAGAATAAACCCTTTTATTTAAAATACGCGTGCACACGCATTTTAAAAAAAAGTGCCCTGTTTTTTTTGCAGTATAATTTAAGGGAACAAGCCTAAATAGGACACTGGCCTTGCACAATTTCTTGAAAGCACGGGCACAGTTTTTTTTATTGTTTTCTGAGAACAGATGAGGAACTGAGCTGACTTAGACGGTATCGAATAGCTGCCATCTTGTAGGGCAACTTTTGTGCTTACAATGAAATGGAACAAAGAAACTGGCCTACAAGATGGCAGCTATTCAATACGGTCTATACACATCTTCAACGACACATCTTCAACGACACATGGATATAACACCATTTGTAAGAGTTTTCCCCAATCCTGTAATCTATCTTGAAGGGGACGTCTAAAGTTGTCAAAATTTTCACGGTTCTACAAACGTAGGAAGGGGGAGGGATCGAGAGCCGTGTATGACTGTAAAATATTGACATTTCACAAGTAGCGACAACAAATGTTGGTAAGTAGTACTTCGGCATCCTGAGATCTCGGGGAATTTTTACTCTGCGAAGCGACGTTACAATACCCTGAGGAAATCCAAGCAAATCTGCGAAGTAAGGCGCCTGTTGCGTCTAGAAAACACAGGCCCGAGTCATTTTGATGTAATTTAAACGATTTCTATACTTTCATAAATTGTATTGGGTTCTGTTCCTTACGACTGTCCCATTCCTACCAAAATTCCTGGCGACGATCTTATTTACTCCGCAGCTTTTTAAATGAATAACAGGGATGCATGCTGATGAATGTGAAAGGAACAGATTCCCCAGTATGCTTTAAATAGCAGCCAATCGCCGTTGCGGACAACGGCCAGCATTACCAAGTACATGTAGCACACTGCATGCACAGTATTACATTTGAATGCCTGCAATGCACGGCCAAGTTTCCTGATTGGTCCAGAGGAGGCGACAAGATTTCTGTCGCTTGTTCCCCAGCGAAATGGGGCCTGTTTCCTCAGGGTATTG
Source organism: Henricia sp. BOLD:AAB3569 (assembly GCA_037783545.1). Taxonomy (NCBI): domain Eukaryota; kingdom Metazoa; phylum Echinodermata; class Asteroidea; order Spinulosida; family Echinasteridae; genus Henricia; species Henricia sp. BOLD:AAB3569. Next base: position 570,174 of record JBBELK010000777.1, on the reverse strand, counting down.
TAACGTCGTTTTGCAAAGTGGAAATTCTCTGAGATCTCAGGATGTATTTTGGGGAAGGGAGGGGAGTCTTGAAAAGTACTACACTCTGTAGAACCGCGAAAATGTTGACAACTTTAGACGGCCCTAACTTACCTCCTTCAAGACCTAAAAAGTCAGTGGGTGTTGGCATCTGAGTGTTGATTTTAACAACCACATATTCGCCGTTTTCCAGAAGCCCTAACTGGTCCAGACTTTGACAGAAATGATATAGCTCAAACTCCGTCCCCATAAAAAGATAAACTGTAAAGTGAACAACCATGAAAATTATATTGAGCTCATTTCAGCAAGTGCCATGATCACAAATGTTTGCACAAAATAGACGAGTTTCACATTAGTCCGGTCTGCGTACTTCCGCATTGAAACCAAGGCTCTTCGGCAGTACGCGTGCGCTACAAGTACAATATCTAGAAACACGAGAGGTTTGCAATGCCCCGACTGGGATTCGAACCCAGGTCCTTGGCTTACATGGCCAATTGCAATCAAGTTGGTAGAGCAATTGATAGCTCAGTTGGTACACTGACAGACCGTCCACAGCCATCAAGTTCAAGTTTAAGTTCAAGTTCAAGTTCAAAACACACTGTATACAAATGAATGGTGGACGTGGAAGACAGTGGCAAAGCTGACGTTTTAACTCGTCAAACTGCCCCTTTGACTATACATTGCCAGAACGTGTTTACACGTCCTCCGGCGTCAAGTGGTTAAAATATACGAAAACAAACTTATCTCGATAATTTCATGTTCACATACTTCGTGTGTCCTTGTACGTTTTCAAGATGATTTTTTCAAGTCGGTAGTCATCTTCGCTCGGTAAAAGGTATTTGCGCCAGTAGTTGCCCTCGAACTCGTCCTTACTGAAGATGCTGATGTTGTACGTGGGCAAGCTATCATACAGATTCTGCATAAGCACTTGGTCCTTTTCGTCGTTCGAGTAGACCAGCGAAACCACGCTCCAGTTGAAATGGCGCAGAAGCTGGACGACTGCGGTGATCACGGCCGTGTTGGTAGAAATCGTCCGGGCAAAAGTCTTGTACTCTTTCTTGTCGCTCACCTTGCTCGCTGTGCATTTCTGTCGAACAAAAATAAGAAGAAGACTGAAATTTATGAATACAGTTGTTGCGATGGAGATGGACGTTTGTACAATGTTTTAAAAAGATTGCGAAAAGTGACCTAGCTGTTGACCATTTTATATATTTTTTTATAAAAATTACTTATCAAACGTCAGCACTGAATAAGTGCAGATTTGATTTAGGAGTGAAAGAAAAGCTTCTCTATGAAACACAAAAATAACATGAAAATAACAACAACAAAAGTCCAGTCTCATTAATATGCTTTGCACACAAGTTCCGTGAACACTGGTGAAGCAATCTGCAATCATGGCCAACATCTCTCATATTTTCTTAGACCTCCTAATCTACCTCCATGAACTGCACTACCGTGATTCGAGACCACCAGTTGGCTTCATAGCTCAATTGGTAGGGCGTCTGCATGTTTAAAAAGCAGAAGGTCCGCAGTGAGTACATGGCCAGTTCCGAACCGGGTTTCACATCGTCGTTGATTGCGATCTGGAGGAGACTGTTGTTAAAACAACTGTGACCCTACGAAGTGTAGAAACTTTCGCTGATTTTAACCATACCGACATTTTGTGCAAAGCCGCTCGTAAATTGGGTGAATTTGCCAACGGAACATCAGCAGTAAGTTTGCGACTTTCGAACCGATTTGTCAGTTCCGAATAGGGCGCCCTCTGCCCAGACTACGTGGATTTTTTTTTGCCCAACTTCATAGATATGCCTACTATACTAGATGTAAGGCATGAAAGGCTGCACTATGAGTGCTTAAAATGTGGGAAAGAGGGCTCAATCTACACCTTTTTACAGAAAAGGAGAAAAATCCAAATGGATATTTTATCTGCTTATGAAAGCACCATTTTACCCCTAAATTCTTAATTGTTTGATATTTGTTTGAAAACCATTTGTTGTCTGAGGTCCAGCTCCAGTAAGAGTACAAAACAGAATACTTAAATGAGGGTTTTAAAGAACTGTTTAACTAAAAAAAAAATGTGACCTGAATTTAAGAGTGTTATTGCAAATGTAACAGATGTTTAACCACCTTAGCAAGTTTTAATGCCGAACATTTGACAGAGCCCTCCCTTCCAATCTGTCATAACAATTAAAGAGCACCATTTGTATACAACAAACACAAAACAATCTATATATGTTTGCATTCAGAAAATGTTACTTTTATTAGCCAAACCTTTAGATAACTCTGTAGATAACGCACTAAATATGTTGTTAAATTACCAAGCATCAATCAACATAAAATAATTGTATATAGGCTAGTGGATTTTCATCTGTTATTTATATTTTTATATAAATATTATATTTTTGATTTTCATCTTAAATATTATGTAACATGTTCATAATTGACTGATCATCATGGAAATGTAATTGTGCATATTTGTTATTAAATAATCCGGGGATCACTTAAATTCAACAATAAATAAATAAGGCATATTCATGTAGACCATATTGAATAGCCGCACGCCAACTTTTGCCATTTACATTGCTCTATATTTGTAAGCACAAAATGTACTAACCATGCATGTGTTCTCAAGGGGGGAAATGGCCAGCCTACATGGTGGCAGCTATTTCATATGTTCTGTACATGTTTACAGACATATAGATCCCTTTGTATATTTGCAATCACAAGGTTTTTAAATTATTTCAGATCATCAAACAAAAAACTAAATGCAAAGAATATATCCAGTATTCGTTTTAAAAATTACAAAAATGTGCACTATAATAAGTTGAGACTTGACAAGAAAAGGTTGACAAAAGTTGAAACTGTCAAATTAACCTTTGCAAGTCTTGTTAGCATAAAACTGGCCCCTGAAGTTAAGCAGAGTTTTGAGTTGATGATTTTTGTTCATTCTTTTGGAAATGGCCCATGGTTCGAGTTAACAGGGGTTCTTTTGAGCCATCAAAATTCACTGAAGCTTGGCACATTTTACAAAAAGCATGTAATTATTAAATTATGAAATTATGTAACCAACAGCTGCTTGGCATTACAAATGAAGTGTACATGAAAATAGATAATATAAACAAATCATAAATGTATAAAAACTTACTAGATGTCAATGGCTTTTTTCTTTATTGTGTTCTAATTTGAAAATGATACAGAGCAGAATTCTGTCGTCAAGATTGTTTTGATCATTTAAATATTTTGTTATCATTTACAACTTTGCTTTTAGAGTTGTGGGCAAATTTGAGCCATCAAACTTGACTGAACCTTGTGACACATTTTATATAAAAACATGTAAATTAAGAAATCATGTAACCAACAACTGCCTGGCATTACAAATGGAGTTTACATGAAAAGGGGAAAAAAATCAGCATGAAAATGACAGCAGTTTACATTGGCTGTGTCAGGAATAATTGGTACAATGCTTTTTTGCTTTGGTTGTCTTCGAAGGGGTCCTCTGGAAGCCTTTGTTGTACTTGTACTTTTTCTTGACTTTTTTGGCTGCTGAAACTCCCGGACTGCCAGTTGGTTTGCTCGCTTTCTTCGTCTTCCCCATTGTTAACCCTGGAATGAAATAATGATTATATTATTCTCAATTCATCTGAAATTTTGTCTGCAAATGGATAATGCACCCACCTTATTGTCCCCCCTTCCCCCTCCCCTCCCCTCCCCCTTCCACTCCCCTCCCCTTCCACTCCCTTCCCCTTCCACTCCCCTCCCCTTCCACTCCCCTCCCCTTCCACTCCCCTCCCCTTCCACTCCCTTCCCCTTCCCCTTCCCCTTCCCCTCCCCCTCCCCCTTCCCCTTCCCCTTCCCCTTCCTCTTCCCCTTCCTCCTCCCCTTAATTCCCCCTTCTTCAGGTGACAACATCCCCACGCCTAGGGCACAATTTATGTTACAAAATTGAAATTCCCACCCACTGCACTGGCATGGTACGGTGCAAAAGCATGCATGTATTGATTTTTCTGCACAGTTTTGTGGGTAAAAAATCCCCACCCTGTGCCATGATAAATGTGACCAAACCCCCTCCTAGGGGGTGAGGTGGAAGCTGGGGGGGGAGGGGGGAGGGGGGAGGGGGGAGGAGGGGGAGGGGGGAGAGGGGAGGGGGGAGGGGGGGGGGGGGGAGGGGGAGGGGGGGGGGAGGGGGAGGGGGGGGGGAGGGGGAGGGGGGGAGGGAGGAGGGGGAGGGGGGAGGGGGGAGGGGGGGGAGGGGGGGGGAGGTGGAGGGGGGGGAGGGGGGAGGGGGGAAGGGGGGAGGGAGGAGGGGGAGGGGGGAGGGGGGGGGGGAGGGGGGGGAGGTGGAGGGGGGAGGGGGGAGGTGGAGGGGGGAGGGGGGGAGGGGGAGGGGGGAGGTGGAGGGGGGGGGGGGGGAGGGAGGTGGAGGGGGGGGGGGGGGGGGGGGGGGGGGGGAGAGGTGGAGGGGGGGTGGAGGGTACGTGCTTTATCAATGGATGTTTCAGATTACCCGGGAATGTTTAGACCCAATTACAATGGCAATTAACTACGTCACACTCTAGTAGTCTATTTCTCCCCACCCAAGTAAGATCACAAAACATGCACTTTAAATACTAGGGTGGGACAGTGGGGAGGGGAGGGGGAAATGATAATGATAGGTTGTAAAGTGCATATAAAAGTTGTCTTTTTCACAACAAAATGAAAGGGGAAAGATTTTAATCAATAGTCCTGCAAGTTTAACTCTAAACAAAAATGTTAATTAACATTTGAGTTTCCCCTCGCAATTACACTGTTTGGCAGTAAGCTAGCTGTAGAATCTTTCCACTGAGGGTGCAGTGTCACTATAGTGTGTAGTGCCATGGCACATTAACATGGTTTTATAAAATTAATGTCCAATGTGACACATGAAACAGCCGTAGATGACCAATGCATTTACAGCGCAAAATTGCCAAACCACCCTCAAAGGTAAACGCCTGTTTCATGGTAAAGTCAGCCCGCAGGCGCAGCGCAAGACAACGTTCATCCATAGAGCAAGGAGCTACTCCCACGATTCCAAACTAGACAAACGACACTACATCTTAAAGGAGTGTGACCAGATCACCTTTTTTTACCCATAACTCCCCGGGACTTACCTTATGGGTCATGATATTTTTATATCATAACATCCGTTATATTTTTCTGATTACGAAACTGAAACTCCCGCGCTTCTAGGCCGCATATTTCCGAGGATATCGTCGAAAATCCACCGATTATTTGTAAACTAATTTTCCAGTATCAACGTTTATCCGCTGAAAGCATAGGGCCTACTCGATAGTTTTGTTCAATTTTTACTGGAAATTGCGAATGTTTTCGGGTTTTTGGGACATGGGAGGTGTGTATGGGAGTTACTTGATAATATTGGTAAGTTACATCGAAAACTATTTTCCAGAAACTCTGGTCACGCTCCTTTAACTTGCAAGTATTATAAATATTCACTGCTCCATTGTTTCCCTTTTTTTTACTCAAACATTGTGAATAAATTAACTTACTTTGTATGTGTGAAACCCGTCTGTAGCCCGCAACGTTTCGCGTTTTTGTGGGTTATCCTGTGACAAGCCCGTCTGCGCACCAGATTTTTTATGGTCGTAACATTAGATTGAGTTGAAAAATGTGGCCGTATCGTTGACAGAATCGAAAAAACTCGGAACAAATTACATGATTAAAATGGTTAATGGTTGGTCTTCAAATGTATAGTATTTTGAGTGTTTGGTTTTTTAATTTGTTTTCATGCGCTACACTTGAACTTGAAATGATTCGTAACCGGCAATGATTCGAAACTGGGCAAACAACTGTAGTTAAATCCCGGTGCGCGCGGTGGAGCCAAGTTGCTTTTCACTGCATCCAGATTATCCCTCTTAATTTTGTGTATTTATCATGAAACTAGCATTTTACATGGTTTATTGTTCATAATAGGACAAATCCTCAGTGTCCGTGCAATGTAATCGTGCCTGTTTTTGTTTTCCATTGTTTAAAAAGAACTTTTTACCATGCTGAGAAAAGTGATTGTTGAGAATTGTACACATATGCACACGTGCGTCACAAATCTTTTAACAATTAAAACTATTGAGGGCGCCCTTCTAGATTACCATCATTCACGAGATAGGTGCGTTCGTGTAGTATACACGTATAACACAACCCAATTTGTCACAGCTGGTAGAGCATCTTCCCGGTCAGAGGTCTCGGGTTTGAATCCCGATAAGGCCCTTACGATTTTTCTCTCATCCCAAGTTGTTTCATTTCAATGGTGATTAGGCACCATGCCAGACGTGTTCGTTACTTTGGCTAGTTGCGCTACCATGCAACACCGAGTGAAACAAAATGGGTTCCTAGCAAATCCCGGTAGAGCATCTACCCGGTGAGTCAGAGGTTTTGGGTTCGAATCCTGATAGGGCCATTTTTTTTCTTATCCCAAGTTTGGTAGAAACACCACAGTTATGGATCGATGTACACTGATTTGGAAACAAAATGGCGTGCATGGGTGAACTCTCTCTATAAGGAACTCTATCACGGGTTCCTCTATAAACTTGGCCATCCAAACCTATGATCTGACGCGAATGACAAAATTGTAGCATTTTACCGACAATTTTCTAATTCTACAGCCATTTCTTGTTATTTTATTATGCATGGCACTTGGGTGAAAGCCATCTAAATGGCTCCCAGTGCGACAACGCGTCTGCACGGTGATTGTAATTTCGCGTCCATTAGTACATAAAACGGATGAAAATGTCCGGACGAGTGGTATGCGATGAGATATTGGTACCACAATTAAAATTGACAGGAGGTATAGAGATATGCATAATCGGTTATAGTTATGCGTCGGCGGGCCCCGATAACGAATTCTGGGATTTTATTATAAATTTGTGTGGACGATCGTGTTAACCTGTGGACTGACAAGACTCGACGAACAAAATAATGAAACATTGCGGCATGGACTGTATAGCGTGCTTTGTGTTGCAGACCAGTCAGCGCTCAGCAACATGACCATGTGATGAAACTTCGGCGAGATATTTCATAAATTGCACATTTCAGATTTCCGTAGTCTAGTACGGCGCTCTGTGAGTGCCATCCGGCTACTTGTTTAGATAACGAGATAATTTTCATCTCACCAAGTTGACTTATAACGTGGGGTATGTCGACTTGGCAAGATACTTTGTGTTGCGAAGTCGACTTCCTAGATATAATAAGTCGACTTGCCAAGATAATTTATGTTGCCAAAAGGACTTTCTAGATTTAATAAGTCGACCTGGCGAGATAATTTATGTTGCCAAGTCGACTTCCTGATATAATAAGTCGACTTGGTAAGATATTTGGTTGCCAAGTCGCTTTTCTAAATCGACTAAGTCGACTTGGCAACAAATTATCTCACCAAGTCGACATAGTAGATCGTAGATCTATAAAGTCGACTTGGCAACAACATATCATGCCAAGTCGTCATATTGATTTCAGGAAGGCGACTTGGCAAATTAAAGTATCTCGTCAAGTCGACTTAATCCACGTCATAAGTTGACTTGGTGAGATAAATCTCGGTATCTAAACAAGTGGATGGCACTATCAGAGCGCCGTACTGTTGCCCATTTCATCAGGGCGATATAAAATTAAAGAATTCATATTAAAGGCACAGGCTCGTCAGCAATGCGCGCGCGCCAAATTCGTGCCACGAAATACGCAGCTCCGTGCCTTTGCTATGCAGCTGCGTATATCGTCACACGAATTTGACGCGCGCGCATTGCTGACGAGCCTGTGCCTTTAACCATATCATTAATCAGTTGACGCCGGGATTATTTTTTTGGCCAAAAAGAAAAAGGCAAGTGAAATTGGTAAAACGTTAAGACCAGGTCAAGCACCACAAATAGTGTCCTATGAGAGTCGCTTCTACATGTGTTTACACGTAAAGACAGCGGCAAAGCTGACGTTAACTCACCGCCGGCGTCACGTGGTTATAAAAAGCAGTTTGATTTAATAACGCCTAAATACCTTACGCCATCGCATAAAACGCCCTGTTATATAGGATGAGAACTGGGAATGTCGCGAGTCATTCCACCACAATAGTCGTGCCTTTAAATTTAAAGCTTTCCGTTTGAGAATCTGTTTGGCCTTTCATTAATGGATGGTCCTCAATATATTTGCTTGAAATCCCCACGGAACCTTTCACGGAAGATCAAAGCTGAGCGAGGACGCCAAAAGGCGGCATTTCCCCCTGTAAAATAGCCGGTTTTCTTTTGGAGTATAATGAAATAATCCACTAATTGCCTGCGAGTTCTCTGCAATAACATTTATGTCCAAATTACACGGGACGACAAAATCCACAGGCATCCTTGGTGTAAATTGCCCCTTTGATATTTCGTTCGGCAAGAGGGTGTAAATATTGCAAATGTTGATCTTTCAAATTAAAGTGCAATTTTCTGATGAATTAAGGGGCTCTTGTAAGCCAAAAATCCTAGTTTAGGGAAATTCTGTTTCTTTGGCAGACTATTTGGCGTCAATTAAAGGAACACACCGGCTTTGTTGGGCTATTTTGGGCTCGAAATAGACCCATACATGATTCTGAAGGTCTTTCCGAAATAGACCGAAGAGAACCTGAAAAGAAACCAACAAATTTAGCCCCGTGGCACACACACTGCGACCGATACGATGTCGTGGTTCTTGCAGCCAGACCGCCAGGTGTATTTGGTCATTAGGTGTTTTAGTCTGTACACCTATACTAGTTCCACCTACGCAGAACTGTCACAACAGCCGTTTGCTAGTTAGTTGTACGTTCGTGAAGACAAACCATAAAATTAATGTCAGCTCCTCCAAAGAAAACGGAAAAACCCATTCGGTGGTCTGGGCTGTCCAGTAAAATCATCAGCAAAAAATGAGAGATATCCAAAGCAAAATCTGGCAAGTGAAGACCGAATCGTTTGCGACAAAGTCATGAGTCTCGCGCGATAGTGAACGGGTAGTATAACCCGACTATAAATAATTGACCGTTTTTGTTAATTTTAAGCTTTTTCAGTTAAATTACGGGACATTTTGATAATGTTTTTTTTTACAAGGACAATCAAAAAATTATTGTCGATGATGCTACATCACTAAATTATGTAGGCCTATAACAAACAGTTCCTTTGATTAACCAAGTAATTATTTTCAGCACAGGGAAAGTTTGCCTCACTAGGTGTGCTCGTGGTTATGATACTACAAGAAAAACCCGTGTTGATAGCAATGGTAACAAGCACCACATAGTTTTTCCTGTGTAAAATGGTATGTGCTTTTTAAAAAAATATTTGCAAACAATATTTTACTATTCATTTAACATAAAAACCATTCATGGATTTTTAAGGTTTTCTGAAGCATTATACTGCATCTATGTGGCTGAAATGTCTATACAAGGCAGTTTCTCAACATTATTGTTTATAGTTATATGCAATGCTGTATGCTGTATGCTGTTCCTGGAATTCGTTTTAAAAAAATTTCGTTATTTTGTGAAATCCTCTCATAAATTGACGTTTTGCAGTGCAAATTGCGCTGCCTTACATGATTATGCGACAGGATGTACCCCGCAGAAACCATTAGGAGGGAAAATCATATTCACTATAGAGCAAGACATTATGCTCATGCCTCAAGATTAAAATCGTGATTGATATCGTTGTAAATGTCACTTCCAAATGGCGCCATTTGTAGTAGCTAATGACATTCACATACGTCCGCAGGATGTTTCAATAAAAGTGTACACCTATCTGTTATCGTACATCGTGCTCACACTGGACATTAGAAGTCATTTGTTTTTGTTCAACAGATAACTGTTTCTTGGAACATATATGAGTTCGGTTAACAACTGATTTGGGCTAAATGCTAACCGTTTTCTATGCTTTCGACAAGTTAAAGGAACGTGTCCTTCACATTTTTGAAACTCCCATTTTTCTCATGGGTGTTGAGATTTGTCACCAACTTCGTATAAATAAAATTAGTAGTTCAGCATTTTATTATTTTTATAACATCCGAAAAATTCGAAAATGTTTAACTCGTGAGTCCATGCCTTTATTACTAGTAAATTAGACTACTGTAATAGTCTGATATATGCACTTCCTAACATATTTTAAAGCTGCAGAGAATTCAGAATGCGGATGCCTATCTTGTCACAGGTCTGTCACGTTCTTGCCATGTCACACCAGTCCTACAGAACCTTCATTGGCTGCCAGTAGTTTATCGTATTCATTTTAAGATATTACTTTTGCACGGTACAGGCCCAGAATATTAAAGCAACTTATTATCGGTTGCACACCAAACAAGGTTATAGTCTTCGCTCGAGTAATGGATTGTTAATTATCCCAGCCAATATCCGATGTAAAGCTACACTTGGAGATTGTTCATTTTAATCTACCGCCCCTAAACTGTGGAACAAGCTACCCAGTAAAATTCGGAATAGGCCTTCATTTATTTAAACAGAAAGTGAAAACGTACCTTTTTAAACAATTAAGCTTTTAACTGAAAGTATATAGTTGTGTAAAATGCTGCATTTTTGTTTAAGTTGTGTAATGTGTGGTGGGTAAAATGTAATTATTTTTTCCCTGTAAAGCGCATAATGAACATATTCATATCGAATATGCGCTATATATATAAAAACTATGAATTGTAGGATAGGGCGACAAATCGTGTGTAAAAAAGGTATATAGGGCGACGTGCTCAATAGGGCGACATTTTAGTGTCGCCCTAATATTTTTGAGTTTAAAATTCATTTTTTAAGGTCAAAAACAATTTTTTTTTAAATCGAGAACCATTTTTATTAGGTCTAGAACCGATTCTCTTAGGTCTGGAAGCATCTCCGGAAGCTTTGGGTAAAAAAATAAGGTGTCATTTTGAGTCACTCTTGCCGAAATTTCGGTGGTCTCCGGTGAGAGTCTTCCCGAAATGTCGCCCTATTGCGGCATTCAGGGTTATTTAAAGTTTAATTATTATTAATTATTATTATTTGTCAAATTTTTCGATTACCATTCTGAAATTTCGCGTTCTCAATCCGTATTTTCGAGATATCGTAAAAAAACCACCGATGTTTTGTAAACTAATTGTTATGGTTATAAAGCAGTGCAGCAAGGTATCGCGATATACCTAAGCGTAATTGCATGGAATAGATTTAAAATGTTAGAATCGCCCGAGCCTAATATAGAAACCGATTCAAATGAAGTTTTTAATAAAGCAAACGGGTGGATTTTCTCAGATACATCGTGTTTATTACTATAATCCTAGAACGATGCATTAATATTAAAACCATCTGAAACCATGCACCAATGAAATCCCAGGGTGGACGCGCGGCTTAGCAAGGCAAAATCCGAACCGCAATGAGCTTAACGTCTGCGTTACCAGAGTGAAATTTGACTCGAAACGACAGGAGGGATTACGGGAAAAACACAGAGTGTGTTCCTAATCAAACAGGGCAGTACAGAACGAAAAGGTAAAACACAAGACACGTATATGAAGACCAAAAAATCGCATTAGAGGAAATTGCCCGCGCCGAAATGGAGTCGCACAGGATCCCGGGGATGCGGACGTGGGGGAAGGTGATATCGACGGAATATCGGATAGCGGAGACGATATACGATCGCTGCCCTTAAATTAGACGCGATCAGGAAGTATCAGAGATGCCGGGCACATAGCACAGAGGAAAGACCGGTCAATAGTTGTGAATCTACATATATAGAGCCACATGCAAGCAGAACTCCACACCAGAAGAGCAAATCGTGTTCTGCGCAAGGTCCTCAGTCGCGTATGCATAGCACGGTGATCTTTGTTTGTTGAAACAGCGTTGGCTGCTTCCCAAAACTCGGGAAAATTCCCCACTAACGGACCGGGCCATTTTTCAACAAGTCAATGCTCACAGTTTGTTCATTGGATCATTTGCATATCCAGAAATCGTGTATAGAATGCCGTAGAGCGTTTAGACCAATGACCTCAGAATCTGGGTTTTCCCATAGATCCTGATATAGGGAATCTTCTTAATACATGAACAATTATATAGTAATCATAATCAGGCTGAAATGGGGGTAAGGCCGAAATGGAGTATAAGGCCAGTGACTGCCTATTAACTTCCTAAACCGGTTGGCCAGTTCTAGACTATAGACCGTATTGAATAACCGCCATTCTCATGCAGGTTGTCTGGTTTGGCCTGGACATTTTGTGGGACACCTATAGTAATGTACTACACATACACACACAATTATCGACTTTAGCATTTAAATTGACTTGACAAGAAAACAGTATCTATACCACTTGCAAAATGCTACCAGCTGTTTCAACAAACTACTGTGTGTATTAATCTGATTTGTTTTCTTCTTTCAGCGGGATATTGATTATTTTGGCAATATACACGTACAGAACAGACCACTACTGCATTATACGGTTAGTAACAGCAAATACTATACGTATATACAAAAACATGTTCTACTTTTGATCTTAAATAACGTTTTAATTTTTCAACGGATTTAAACAAACATTTCAGATCATGTAAACAAGGCTCAACTAATTTTATTGAGCGAGTTTCATCAGTTTTGGACAAAAGGGTGAGATTTAAAAGCCATACGAAAAAACCTTACTTTTCAGAATTTGCCTCCAATGTCGATACACCGCTGGCGACTGATATGCATGATGCAGCCAAAAGCTTCTGAAGGAATGCAGGATCACCCCTAATGTTATTGCAAACCATCTTGATCATTTTTCATAACTCATCAAGAGGTGTAAAAAGGACCTCAGACATAGAACATTTTCTTGACAATGGAGGATACTAAGTCGGAAAATTCTGAAATTTAGGGTTTTATTCGTATGGCTTTTAAATCCCACCCTCTTGTCCAAAACTGATGAAACTCACATAATAACATTTGTCAGGCCTTTTTACAATCTGTTAAAAAATATCAGGTACGCCTAACCAATTCATGGAGAAAGTCACAGGTAGTGATTTTGTGTATTATTTTTCTATACTGTACTGATTATCAGGCAAATATTATAACCTATATTTTGTAAACACTACCGTACAGTGATACATGTACCACATTTTGATTGTTTCATTTATGTGTCAAACTGGTGATTACATTTTACAGACGACACACCAAATGTGATTCTGACTTGTTTCCCTTTTCCAAATATGCTAAAATTTACATCTTTTTGTGGAACATGTGCGGGAAGATCACTTGTCAGTGCCTTTATAGAGAATCGAGAATGAAACTTAAAAATGTTGGCATGTCCAATGGATTTGTGTACATACAAAAAATGGCCACATTGCCATCGAGTCCCATGATCCTTTACAAATGCGACATGAGAGGTTCACCGACGCCATTTTGTTTCCAGTTTGTGAGTCCCAATTCCAAGTTTTGCTTTGTTAAGTAAACAACATGGCGCCCCCATGACTACACGTTGTCGTAACTATCAAGGAACTACGCGGCGCTATATCTTTGGTCTGAACCTACTTCAAGTAACCTTGCATTGCTGTCAAATTTTTTCCATCAGGGACCAATCTTCAAAAATGCGACCAAAAATGGGCGGAGTCGCATCATTATCTAGACGAGAGGAAATGGGACTTTGCGCTTGGCCTGAGCATTTTTCGTTTCCGACCGCCAGTTCCACCTGTATGCGACAGGCGTTTCTGCATCTGTCTACGGGAGTTCCACGCCGCGCACGCCCGGATAGGTCTTTTCACAGTCCGACCTATTTTCCTCTCCGCGGAAATCCATTAACTCCGTCAGGGTCAAGTACGTGGCTTCTTTTTTGTCCGCGGGTCTCCCCACCCCGCCGTGCAATCTCGCAAAAAGCCATTGCTTTGCCGTTCTCCGTTCTCCGAGGACACGTTTGCAACGATTTGCGCACTGTGCACTTGGCTTAATCCGTTCATATTGATTGAATGTACCGCATTACGCTACGCGTACGCTGAGCTACAAACCGCAAGACTTTAAGAATTTGAACTCTTGGTGGCAGCAGACACGTTCATCGGCCCATTGGAAATGTTCCTCGGGTGTCGGTTGAACCGAATGAGAACAGAGCTATTTTCTGAAGCTGCAGTCCATATGTTTCATAACACCCTCGTCTACAGCTTCCGTTTTGTTCCCCTAAAAGGCCCATTGTCTGAAAGGCCTGTTTTCCTTTGCATTGACCCAAAATTTTACTTCATACGTTTACAAGAGAAACCTGCTGATATAAACTATGAGAAACACCACGTGAATTTATAAAATGGTGCCTTATTACTTTGAAAAACGACCAATATTATTGAAGGTGGTTTCGCTTTAATGTGCATCACTAATTTTTGTTAACATTCAACACAAAACCCATGCATGGATTTTAAAGGTTTCCCCAAGTATTGCTGCATACGTGTAGCTGACATTTTTTTCAGGCTAGTTTGCCAACATTCTTATTCAGATATGTAAATGCTCGTATTCAGGAAATCGTATAAAACGTTTCATCTGCAAATGATACAATGTTTCTGCAAAGAACAAAACAAACATTAACCCCTGAAAAGCGGATACGAACTTCACAAAGAATGGCAATTGTAGCGATGCCTCGCAGTAAGGGCGCCGCCATTTTGTCCGAATACTAAGCAAATAATGACGTCACTGCGTACAAGTCCTTCGTGCTATCCTATGGCAATACACGAAAAATGGCGGCGCCCTTACTGCGAGGCATTGCTGATGCAATTGCCATTCTTTGTGAAGTTCGTATCCGTTTTTCAGTGGTTAATATTTCTTGTTAATATTTCTTAAAAACCAAAGAAATCCCAATCACACGATCCTTGCGGACCGTACAACGGCTCGTGGTAAAACAAATGCACCGTAACGTTTACGCAATGTCTCTTGAACCCAAATCAGTTTGTTCCTTAAAATTACATCGGACGTAAATGTCCATAATATTGGCAATGTGACACCAAGTGCCTCAATAGATGAGTGTTTTCAAGACGGTGCTTAAACAGCTGGCTATTGGCAAATCTACATGCTTAGCGCCGAGGCTACACAGTCCTCGTACCATAAGTAGAAACACTACAGGAAGCGCGTCCTACAGGGCATGCAGAATTTTCTTTCATAAACGGAGAATTTTGAGATGACTAAAAATTCTTCCGCTCGACAGCGAAAAAGATCTCATGTTGTTTTGTTAACTGTATAAGATTTTATTTCAAAATTGCAAAACGGAGATGTGGTTCTTTTTGTACTACCCATTTGGTATCTAATAAAATTCAAAATTTCATTTTTGAATAATGTTTTTAAAATAATGACTAAAAAAAATATAAATAAATGTTGTTTTTACATGAAAAAGGAACAATGCACATCTGTATTAATTAATTATATGATTAGACAGATTGAAAAATGTTACAAACCATGTGTGATTTAGGCTGGCTCCAGCTCCCTGGCTTTACTGCACGACAAGTGAAGCCACGATACCATGGTAGTCAGGGGCCTAGTTTTGTTCACATGAGGGCGTCCTTGTAACAAATGTGCGTGCACGAGCATTTAAACTAATTCATCTCTAAATATCGTATTATTATAAAAAAGACGCCATTTTAGGAGGAATCATTGCATTGGACAGTTATTAGAATGAATTCTATATCTTCCATTTGAGTAAGTTTAATTTCGGTGAAATGCTTGATTACAATTCTGTGACATTGAAAATTCTGTATGGCGGCTTATAATGCAACATTGTGCATGCTAAAAAGAGTATAATTATTATGAGAAGAAACGACACCGGGTAAAATTAATGGAATTATTGGAGGATGTATCATCGTAATTACTTGTGACACATCCTGGAATATGAATGGTACCCATCCGTGACCAAATATTACAGCTCAGTCGAGATCGTTCTCGTGTTTGGAATGATGTCGTTAAAACACGAATTGAATTGCGATGGCAAAAAACGATGAAGCGGCAAGCGGCGTTCAATTATTGGTCACACCCAAATGCTCTTTGTATTACGTTTAATGAGCTGCACCGCGATGTGTAGTGTTCATCTCGCCGTTCGAAAGTCCTTAGACACGGTCGGCCAGAGAGGACGAGGCCCGGACTAATTACGTCTGTCCCACCTCTGCAGTAGTCGTTACCACCCGAGTGAGCCGAGACCCGTTCAGGCTTGAGTTGACACCGAAATTGCGGCCTAAGCAGACGATCCTTCACACCACGGGACACTTCTATTTTGCGCGGTCCCTGGAGAGAACGAACTAGCGAAAAAACAACCTGCTGATGATCTTTACAGACTGGGCGAGATATAGAGTATAACTGTCTCGATTGTTTGAAGAAAGTGAAGGGCTAAGACCGCCAGGTATACTTGAGATGTCACCGGAGTCCACGAGGACAGGGGAGGTTTCCACGGAGCCATCCCGTAACTAAACAACCACCGTGAACAAATAGTAACATGTCGCAGGGGGAGTAAATGTCATTTATGCCCGGTGATGCTCTAATTCGGGCCGCGGTGATGACGAACTTGTCCAAATATCCCCTGCTTACTTGAAAGGAAAAGCACGCAGCAGTATCGGACACGGGCCAATTAAGGTGGCTTGGGGGTGAGCATGTGACACCCGAAAGTAAATATCAGTTAGGTTTCTCAGGTTCAGAACAATAATTAAAACCTCTGGCGATGCGCTGACAAGACAATATTCGCTTCATCCCTAGGGAACAGAACTAGGAGGGAAAAATATTTAATTAACGGG
The DNA here is from genome assembly GCA_037783545.1 of Henricia sp. BOLD:AAB3569. Taxonomy (NCBI): domain Eukaryota; kingdom Metazoa; phylum Echinodermata; class Asteroidea; order Spinulosida; family Echinasteridae; genus Henricia; species Henricia sp. BOLD:AAB3569. The sequence goes on along the minus strand of JBBELK010000777.1, from coordinate 553,475 downwards.
CGAAGCTCGCAAAAAACTAATCTAAACTCGTGTATTGCACCAGAACTGGATATTCGAACCCGAGACTTGTTGTTGTTAACTTTTTGGCATCTTCGGTATAAGTCGTCAACTATCTTCGGCATTGGCATCGGTATTTGCATCGACTTTACTTTACATTACTCACAATAAGTTATGGATATTGTGAGGTGTATTTATAGGCAGATATTTTGAGGGTATGCATTCCGCTTTAATGATCTTGCATATGATTAGACAATTGTATCTGCATGATAGACACACCTTGTCACAGGAATAGGTGAAAAGTAATTTGAAAAGAAATTGACAACATACCAATGTCCCTATCTTATTGTGAGGAGTGCATTATCATTATTATGAGATGACGAAGAAGGAGATGTAATTTTAGATATGGTATAAAAAAAACCCGGGAAATATTTTTGGGGAACCCAACGCAGTCGAGTATAGGCACTGCAAACCCAATCCACATGCACGTTCAAGAATCGAACCCGGGACGCCAACGCAACCGTGCCGAGACATCTAACACATTGGGGTACACTGATGCTATGTATCCACGCCACAAGTAGTAGTGTATATGACATAACTACTGTTAGGCTACAATGGTTTCCTCTCGGTGATACATTAAAGTCTGAGACTATTAAAGTAAAAGACTGACACTGAGAAGATATACCATAGATTCAAAGAAAGATATTGATGAAATGTTGGCTCTGGGAGGGGTGGCTATCTCATTGAAGGGTTTATCCCTCTGTAGGGCTTGTTAAGCTCACGCGATAGCCAATCCCAATCAGTAAGGATCAACTGTAATACATATACCACCAGTTGGAGCCAAGTCGTTTTTCACTGCCTCCAGATTTCCCAACTCATGGACATTTGTCTACAATTGTATCGAAGTGTTGGCACGAATATATATGAATGTAATTATGAGCTAACGCTTGCAGCTTAAACTCATTCGTCGAAAATCTTCACTTGTACACTTTGTCATGGACTCAATAACTGCATTTTTATCGCCTTACAATCTTATCATTTTATTATCTGTACAGCCTCAACTAAAACAGCAAACGTTTACAGTAAGACACTTTAAAACATCAGCAATCAGGCGTCGCGGATGTGAGGCAAAGGTGGACCAAATATTGTTCCATCCCAACAATGTACTAGATGCCTTTATCTGGCAGTAACATGATTTAAACTTGATCAAACGATCAGCAGTGTCCGAACACGAACTGTCTGAGCAAAATCCTCCGAGAGAGTCACACCGTCATAATCTCAATTTCCCTTTCTTTTCTCGATTGTGTATATAGCTGCATACAATATACAATAAAAAACCTATAGTGAGAAAAGCAGTGCAAATACTCCCTGGGAAAATGTCACGATCCCTCGTTGCGCGCGTAAGCCGAGACGGGGACGCCTCGCTCCGGGCCGAATATTGGCGGGTTATCGCGTTTAATCCAGCCGGGTCTCGCACCGTGGTCGATGAAAGATTTAGTCGAGGTGCTGGCAAGAGTCAACATATGGTGTGGATTAGGCCTGTGATTCGTAGACCAGTATATTAACGCTAGCTTGTCATATAGCAAAATTTATTTTCCATCAGAAATAGCCGGAAAAATAAACCACGTGATGGGAGCTGTAGTTATATCACAATGTTAATGAATTAATGAATAGTAATAATCTATACATGAAAAAGTTGAAGACCAAATTTCACACAAACATGTGCACACAAGTTTACCTAATAATATTTTGGCACTCGATTTGCTCTTAAAGGAGCATGTTTACATTTATCACTTGTCATACTTTTCTCATTTCACATTTTGAAATTTCGCGCACTCAATCTACATATTTTTTCAAGGATATCGTAAAAAAACACCGATGTTTTGTAATCTTATTTATCCGTTCCATAAAGCAGTGCATACAGTGATTGCATCAACCTTTTTGCTTCCACATCCAAATTTGAGATTGCAAATTTCTTGTTTTCTTCCCAAGGATAGTATTCCTGTTTTCTTCCCATGCATGGATAGAAAATTTGGGAGGTATTTCATATGGTTGTAAGGTTAGAGCAAAGTTTATTTTCTGGAAAAATCTGAACAAGTCCTTTAAAGCTTTCTGTGACTGCTTCACTTGGATAGGTAGGACCGACACGTCAGACATAAAGGGGATAATTACGACTGCCAGAACATTTGTGTAAAACAAAACTTTACCATAATCCTTTCTTTACATGTAGTACACCTAAAAACATGTTTTTATGAAACATTGACGTTTCGCTAAAGTTTCATAATTGCATGTGTTTTGTCTAACAATTTTCCAATAGTGTTTTAGTGATCATTTGAGGCTGCTAATTTAAGTTTGGCCAACAATTTAAAACATTTTATTTCCTTTTAAAGTGAATACATCCCAAGCACATAATACACCTTTAAAACCAGTTTTAAGAGCTGATATGACTATTAAATGCGAAAACGATTTAACCTAATTGATCCCAATAAGTTCTCAATAAGTGGGTCATTAAAAGGGTTGAAACGCAACGGCGATGTATTAATTCACAGAAAATATGTGTTAAATTTTCCAGTTTGCGGTAGCAGGTGCGCTATTTCTCATCAAGCGCCAAAGTCCAATACCCATGAGATATTACCGTCGGTTCTAGCGATGAACAACACTAAAGGGTTATAGAACTACCTATAGCAAAGTCTGGAGTATATGGCTGTCCAATTTGCTGTCCTGTGCTCTCAGAATTCCGCACCGTCAATTGATTAAAGCCTTAATTCCCAAGTGGTATACAGAACTCATTTTTTTCCCAGCGATGGACTGATGACAGGAGATCGGATATATAATAACCGATCTAATCCTATGTCACATAGGGATAAGTTGCTACGGCAAATAATCCGGAGGCGCCTTGCCGCCATTTTGGCGGCAGCTTGGCGGCCTGGATGGAAGAGATCTACGCCTTGTGAAACATGGTTTTCATGTCATTTTTAAACAAATTACAATATTCTTATATTTAGATTGTTCGTCAGAAGCCGGAATGTCAGTACAGAGCGAATTATAAAAAAACGCTCTCTTTGTAAATTTATATCTCCAAAACGTGCCTCGATATTTTGTTTGACAATGCAGTCATGTTGATATGGTTACTGAGCACATTTTGTGACTTTTTTAAGAAAAATGATATTGACAACCATTACCAGACTCTTCTGAATAGGAGCTAAGAAATCGGACAACTGCTGAAATACAGGCACTACGTAGGACACATATGGTCAAAAGAGCTGTGTTTGAGATATGAGGCCAGGTTGAATGTCGAGCTGGAAGACAACATTAAGGCAAAACATTGTGTTGGTATAGTTATTTTAGAACCCACGGAAGAATTGTGTCGTTTTTTTTTGTTATGCAGTATTATAAATCAATGATTCATTCACCAGACATGCTCAGTAATCATATCAACATTATATTGTCAAGGAAAAACATCTGGGCAAGTTTTGAAGATATTAATTTACGAAACAAGAAGATATTAGGTTATGAAACACCTGACTCACCCCTTTTTAAAATTTCAAAAAGAAAGAAATTAAGAAAAAGAGACAAAAGATTATCAAGAACACAACCTGTTAAAAATGTCAGCAAATTTGTTGTGCATGCATTACGGTAATTGGTCATTACTAGCAATTATGTCTAAAGAATAATTATGCAATATTGTCGAGAGAATAATTATTGCGGGAAATGTAACGTCAAGTGCAAAGAACCCTCTTTGATAACGGGGTTGTGGCCATTTTACGAAATATAAGATCGTGGTAATGTATAATTAAATTACTGGCTACCTAAATTGATTTTTATTGACTATGCCATTAGCAAGCCTTTGCAAGCATACTTAGGTCAAGGACGCATAGAGGTGTGCACTTGAGCGAAATGTGACCATATGCCTATGCACATAGGCCTACGATACAAGGAACAGGTGACAAGGGAAATTGTCTTCTATATTGTGAACGGAGCCATAACGGGAAAGAAAAATACAATCAGGCGTTACCATGACGACCAGGTTGTCAAATACCAGAGGCACACCGAATGGAAATCTAGTCATTTCCCACAAGAACACCAAGGCTGTCATAGGAACATCGACTCTGAAATTGTGCATCTTCTCTTGCCTACGATTGACGTCACTATTACATCCTTGTTTGATTTCCTTAATGCAAAATCCTAATGGCTCCAAACCGTTTTTCAATATTCGTTTCCACTAAAAGCATCCTTAATTCCAAACTCTGCAAAGAACGCCGTATTTATTACACGGGACCGCTTAAATTTCATTTTTGTAAAAATATACTTTCCGTTTTTCTTAAATGACTGATGAATTGCAGGATCCAAAGTGATGGCCTTGGTTTAATCCAGGAAGATTGCTTGCGTAAGTGTAAGCCTGTGATAGTGAATTGAGATACACTTTTGCTCGATATACTTCATATACAATGCACGTTTCATGAGCATCATTTAAAGACAGATTACACGATTGGAAAGAAAACATTAAAAACCGGAACAACAGCATTACATAACTAATAAGTAATGTTGATAAACTGCTTCGAAAAAGTTCAGCCACATAGATGCAGTAACACTCCAGAAAACCTGAAAAATACATGCATGATTCTATCAACACTTTTAGTCGGTTTTTCTAGTCAACTCACGAAGTAAAATGTTTGGGTCACTGCAAATGATGTACATTGGGCTTTACACCAATGGGAGACTTTTGAAATGCGTACGCGTTGTGGCAGCAAACAAACCAATTTCATGTAATATGTAGAACACATGATTGGTATCTTGAAAATCAGAAATGTTCACAGATTTACACAATATAAATTTTTTGCGCTTTCTTATGTAACTTTTGTTAATTGTTCACTGCATGTAATTTGTGTGTGCTTGTTTTTCATGTATTGGCTGAATAAATAATAATAATAATAATAATGATGATGAGGATGGCAGAAAACTTCACCTAAAATGGTTTTGTCTGAAGTACTATATTCTTTGAGTAACACAATTAATTTTCGTCTCATGAGACGAAAATTTAATTCGCCCCCAAACCACTTCGCCCTGGACCACTTCGCTCCCAAACCACATCCCTCCCAAACCACATCGTACAGAGGCTGTGGTTCAGGGCGAAGTGGTTCAGGGCGAAGTAGTTCAGGCCGAAGTGGTTCAGGGCGAAGTAGTTCAGGCCGAAATGGTTTTTGGGCGAAGTGACTGCGAAGCTTTTGTTTTTTACCATTTTCTCAAAAGTTATACAAAGTACGGAGCTGACTTTTACTCAGGTTGGTTTTAATCATGCATATCTCCAATCACATAGGGAGATGAAACTATTTGTAACGGTTTACCAATCATGTGTTCTGTATACCTTTAAAGAAGGCTAATTGCGTTATGTAGTATAGGTGTTATGAAAGTGCTTTCATAAAATGAGGATGTGTAAAAATGAGCTATTTTCGGCACAAAATAGGCAAACACACTTAAAATGGCGAAACAGATCATAAGTAGAAACAAGGTTCAGTGTCTGCGCATAACTTTCCCGTGGGATTGGTACATCGCTACTGACAGAAGATATTTCCAAAACCGGTTGGCATTTTGGCGTCTCGGATGCGCCCGAAGAGATTTAAAACTCTAAAAAGTCAACCCTTGTCAAACTCTCGCAGTCTCAATCCCCGTGTAGTCTTCCTCTAATCCAGTATAAAGTCACGACCTGGAGTCGGGAGCGTTGTTGCGAGTCACCAGTGGGCATACAGACAACCATTTCGGCTGCTGGGGACAAGTTGGAATGAGAAAGTCTTGCCAAGGCTTGAGGGAAAGGGGGGTGGGGGGAGACTGTTTCACGGTCTAATTCTCGCCGGAGATTTTCACATCAAATCGATTGTCCTGACAAGCCCGCTGGCTCCCTGTCAGAAAACATGTACTGTTTGGCAATGTTCGAGACTCCAGTCATGTAAAATGCCACAAGTCAAAAAGTATCCGGTTAAAGGTATATTCTCTTCGCCCTGAAAAATACATTTAAATAAAATATGGATTTTTCCATAGGTTCGCCGAAGCTAGCTTTCGACTGAGATATCGCTTAACGATTCTACAAATTGGAAGTTATGGAATAAAAGTCCAGGTCTAAGTGGACCTGTTTGAACAAAGTGATTCCTATGCACAGCAATGGAATGTGACATTTCCTGTTTCTGAAAGAATCCTGTTGATAAGGGCTCTGTTGAGATTTAAACCTGATTAAGCCTGCGTGGGCTGAGCTAACTTCTGGACACGTGCATCTTCTAAACAGCCCTAGAAGTGCTGGAGCTAAAGAATGTACTTCAGGCGCATCCTGCCTCAGTGGCTCTTACACATACTGTCCGATAAAGTTAGCTACATCTATCAGTCTCCCCAATCTTTCTGTCAAAGTATGATTTGCGTTCCTTTATTTTTTTAATTATGTGATTACATGCAGGGGTATGTGTCTTACGCCTCATATAATTAAATTTACACAGAGAAAAAAGTTGTCTATACGATAACGTGATTATACCAGAAAAGAGACGATCTACATGTACTTGTTAGAACAACGTCAATATGTATAAGCAGTATATCTTGCATCTTAAGCCTTGCGGGTAAACCAGCTCTCTTCGCGAACGGGCGCTATCTGTCTATGCAATCTCCATGTGTCCTCTATGTATCACATGAGGCTTTGGCCATTCGTGTGTTCGCTCGACGCCTTTTTTTCTCACCTTACCCAACCTAATGTCAACTTCAGATTGGCATATCCACGCTAAAGTGGCTCTCCAAAATAATTATCGTTCTTTGTCCCACGAATACTCTCGAAAACCTGCACTCAATACTACTTAGTCGAATTATTGAAACGCTATCGAACCAGAGAGCGTGTTTGCTGTTTACTCGAGTGGGATGATGATAGCAGTTTACGCGACTTGTTTTTACCGATTGCACAAAACAAAATCAACCAAATAGCACTAAGTTGGGGTTTTAAAGTCGTTTTTGTGCAATTTATTTTTGAAAGCAAGTAGAATAGGCCTACTTAGAGCTTTGCAAAATCCCTTAAGAGTCGAACCGAAGAAATAATAAGCCCTCTAGAAAATCTATTACCCGAGCTCATGTAATGAGGCAATTTGCTCTGTTAAAACGCAAACATTTTACATCGATTTGGTACAGGAAGCGGACACGAGCCGCACACGAGAAGAATGTTAGAGATAACAGCCATATAATTACCGGTTCCGTATGGTATTAGAGGCAATCGCGAGTGGAGCACTGATTCGCTTCGGGTTAAAAATCACAAAACTCCATTAAGTTGGCGTTTTTTTTTTACACAGTCAGCCAATACAGAGAAGAAAGGAATTAGAAGATCGCAAATGAAGGATTTTTCCACATCCGTGCCTCAAGCAAAGTACCATATATCTTGGCTCTTTCAAAAACAAATTGTCATCGTTGGACCAAAAATATCACCACAGGTGAGCGATCTATATAGCGAGATACAATCCGGATCTTGTAACTTACCGATACTTTCAGCCAATGGGGAAATCCAGCATATAGGGTCTATTATATTGTTCGACTGTGTTTTGCGATGCCAAAGTGGAGAATTTGTTTTCAAAACAGTTTTCAAAAACATGGACGACGGGGTTTGGGTTGTTTTAATGGAAGTCGTTTCGAACAGTGTTAAAGCTCCTTGAGGCAGAGATTACAAGTTAAACATAGGCAAGACGAGCACTCGTGTACAGAACGATTGTGTTCGTTTGAACCATTCTGTCCACAGATGGTTTCTTCGGACACAATGGTATAGACTTAATGGTTGCTCGGACACAATGTTGCGGACATTTTCGGACACAATGGTGCCGACATGATGGTTTTCGGACACAATGCTGCGAACGTAACGGTTTTTCGAACACAATATGCGGACATAATGTCTTAATATAGCGCCCTCTTACAACTTGTATTTTCGAACACAGCTAAGAACTTTAAATGTCGATTTTTACCACACAGAGATCGTCGAGTGTGTAAATGGAGCAAATTGTCTACCTTGTCTCGTTACATTTATTTTAAGGTGAAATATATAACATGCAATACAGCTTTAAACAAAACGCGTGTACGTACGGACTCTGTTGCTTAAAGTTTGTGCATCGATTTTGTTGCTAGGCATTATATGACGGGAGAGCGTCCATCCACCCCCGGGAGCAATCCTGACACGGGCATGCAGTTCCGACTATCAGAACGCACCAACCTCGATCCCCGGCGGGCAGGCTTGGCATTTCTGACGTTCAATCACACTAGCTAATGTGCACATCTAGAAAGTATCAACTCGTACACGGTTTGGGGTCATTCACGGGGAAAATGAAAACCCGGGGGCGAGTCAGTGAAGGAATGGCTGATTTCAAGCTCAGTGGTTGCAAGGAGGTTTCAGGCCGCGAAACCATGCAGTTGAGGCAGGGCTATCTCCACTCGTAAAAGTACATGGCCTACATTCCTGGAACACTTTCCCCAGCCTTTCACCAGGTGCCCGGGTTCGATTCCTCGGCGTGTATGTAAATTGGGTTTGCAGTCCCTACTTGACCGCGTGGGTTTCCCCCAAGGAAATTTCCCTGGGGATTTTCCTCCCACTTCTAAAACTGCATCCCCTTCTTCGTCATCTCGAGTCACCTTGAGTTAAATCTAACACCGCATAGTACAGTACCGATGGCATAAGGGCTTTAGTTTTATTTTACAGGGAACTGACCTTCTTGCCCTTCAAAATGTTCTTGATATGTGAGGGCGCTGTTGATAGCTAGCCAGCGGGAACCCACAGTTGAAAAAGAAATACATAACATAGCCTACATGTATTTCAACGAGGAAAAGTATAGCCCACCGATTCATTTTTGACTCAAACAAAATCATTTGTGAGGATTGGGGCAAATGACCAACTAAACAAAATCAGAAAACTAAGACAGTTCGTGACATCTAGAAGGAACTACAAAATGTATCATAAAGAATTCCTCTGTTAGTGAGATGACATCACAGCTTTGCTTATGAATATGGAAATCATTAGCATAAGAATAGACAACTTATAGCTAAAACAACCGCTGAATACTCTAAAATTGATTTAAACATGCATTTGAAATAAAAGTCTATTTCATGCCACCATTAACTACATAGTCAGTATTATAACCACGTTCTAACGTATACTTACAATAAGTTAGGGATATTGGGGTGTAGGCCTATACGCAGATATTTTATTAAGGGTTTGCATTCCGCTTGAATTAATTTTGTATTTGCATGACAAACACACCTTGTCGCAGGAATAGGTGAAAACAGTCATTTGAAGAAACAAAATTGACAACATACCATAGCCTATGCCTAACTTATTGTGAGTAGTATGCTACAAGACCGATGTGTATAGAACAAACTGCAGGTCATTAACCCGAGGCATGTCGCCCAAGAAGCTTATGAAAGTTAAACCTCCCACATGCCTGGTGACAAAACAGCCTGGTGTTTGTGTTAATTAACCCTTCGTATAGCACACGTGGCAATCCAATATAATTGGGGTTTATTTGCTGGTATTACCTTCACTGCAACTAAAGACGCGCGCTCTTTTAGCGATAAAAGATTCTTGCCTTCCGCTTGTAGCGGATGAGCCTAAGCCAAGATTGAAACTATAATCGCAATTCCCCGGAGTAAACGTATATAAATCATTCTCTTATCCTTGCCAAAAGAAGCTATAAGGACCTAGCTCTTCTGATGGTTGGGGTACTCACGCGGCTTTGTTTGGTTATGGAATGCATCCTGAATTATTGGAAAACGTTTGAAAACAGGAAAAACCGCGTCACGTAACAAAATAATAATGTTGCTAAACTGCTTGTATATAGAATTTTCGGCCACACAGATGTAATACATGTACTTCAGAATACCATAAAAATCCATGCATACTCCCCTATATGCTAAACAAATTCTTCCTTGTAAATGTATCCCCACTCCTAAATAAACAATTCTTGAATGTTTCAGACATAATGGGTGATAACTTTTGAAGGGGTACCCTCTGACAGATATCGTGCACCAAATGTTTTGATGAGTGGTCACTGTAATTAACAGCGGTTCTGAAATGACATTTGAAGGACATCACATCTTATTTTCTGCTCTATAAAGTTGGGACTGCATCAATCCATCGTACAAATACTTGTCACATAGAACATCAAACGCGGTCAGTCTTCCTCAAATCACATCCTCACAAACCCCTTCCTGAAAATGATGAGTTTCAACTTGTCGGATTCAATGTCTGTCACTAAAGTAGGATATCACGAGGAACCTTCACCGGGTTGTAAAACCTGAAAAAAATCATGCATGGTTTATGTGTTGAATGAATGGTAACAAATTGTCTGCAGATGAGACAAAAAAAACACCAAAAAAACATTCCGCTGGCAATTTCGCCCACAAAGGTACATTTTTACACAACATCATGTGGTGTTTGATACCATTGCTATCAAGTAAAATGTTTGGGTAACTGCAAATGATGTATTGGGCTTTAAACAACACACGACAGATCCGCCGAGTGCACCATCCGCTCGCAATTTATCTTCCTGGCAAATGAACTTTGACTCTGGCTGGGAAACCTCGATCGTTGCCAGGGACGACATCATACAAAAGATACCAGTAATGATATATACATTGGGGCAAATACAAATTGGTTCCTCATTGGCCTAAACTGTTGCGAATGGAAGTAATTAAATGAAGTGGACGGCAATGACCATCGGTTTTGTTTCTGGACAGTGCATCAGGCTCGTTAGATACGAAACAAGGTTGACTCACCATTCAAATACCAGTCTTGTAAAATCGAAATCAGATTACCTGCAGTTTAGACCAGTTCATGAAAGGTTTAATAAAGTTTGACGACTAAAAAGATCGAACAAGGATATATCACTGTACAATGCAAACCATTAATACTTGAGCTTGTTCAAATGCTTTAATAAGTTCATGGTATGTTTATAAATGCAAGAGAAGGAACACTTCCCTATTGTCTAATCCTCTGACTCAACACGAGATGAAACCAGAAATTATACACACCGGGGTATGCCAGTTCATTGAAAATTAACGTGTTCGAGGATGTGTACTACGTCACCATATAGCAACCCACAGTCTGGTCGCTTTATGACATTTTCTCCTGCGGTGAATGCGGTATTGATTCTGTACTTCACACCTACCGCGTGCACCACATAGCAACAACAATTAGTCTGGTCACGTGGACACTAAGTGTGCATGTGAAAGGAAGTACGTCGGAACGCCAGACTCTATTTATTCGAGTTATGGCTCCCATCCGGTTTTTAACGTACACTTTAAAACAGGTCAACCACACATTAATTCCCTAATCCACAGCACCTAGCTTGAAACATATTGCGGAGTTTGGTAATGGTAGGAAATGTTCGACGCCATTATGTCGCTTACAACTGCTTAAAGTGCGTCGCACGATGGCATTTGTCAGGCCCACAAGACAAAACTCAAATAGACAAAAGCATGTTTTACAACCGAGGCCTATTAAAAAATATTTTCGAAAAACATACATCGGGCAGAACACAGAATGCAAACTTAAATTGGCGTCGTGTAGTGCCACTTCACGGTCAATGCAAGCAGACTCCAAAATGAAATTGCAAAACGAAACCTACGTTAAAAAAACAAATTGCTGGCAGACGATCGCACATTTTATGCAATAAAAACGAACAGTGTTGAGTCCGTGCACAAAGCAAAGAAAAGTTGTTATTAAGACTGATCGAGTTGGGCTGCGCAATTTTCAGTTGATACACAGTCTGGCCGCATGATGTATGGGATTAATATTAACACCAGACGGTAAGAGCAAAAACACTTATACTGCACAATTTATGGCGGCCTTTCACCAAGCCCCAGACAATCTCCATGCCCGTACATCACTGGGATGGAAGGCGGATCCCTTACCGCACGTCCAGGTACATAATGACGCCATTAATTTTCATGTCGTGAAAGCGCGCTGTCCTACCAATTGACTGGCACATTTATCAGGCAGTGACACGTTATTGTGTGGATATAAAAAAACAAAACAATGTAATGTAAACTCAATTCTCATTTAACCCTCGATGCACTATTCAAAGTGCCATGCATCGTTGCACCAAGAGTACTTTTTTTCCAGCAGTGCATGGGATTGGTCGTAACAATTATGTCGGGTGGGCAAACAGGTTAGAGGATCGAAAGCAATTTTCAAAACGCTGCTATTTAAACCAGAATTGCTTTCCTGAGGTAAAATTTCGAACGAATGTCCCTAAAATACTTCTGTCGGAGTTTCCAAGGAATGCTTATGGAATTATCTAAGTATAAACCACCTTTCACCAGTTTTGGGCGCCTTCAAACCCCACAACCTCAAGCATAATGTATACCTTTAAATTATGTCACCTTATAACTGACGTGTTTCGTTTCCATGACAAAAAGAAACCACATGGCCATCAGAATTTAATCGACCAAAAACAGCTGCTTTATTATTAAAAATAATGTATTCACCTGAACTACTCTAGCCATTTTCAAACCAGCATTTTTCCGAAAAGCTGTTCATGTTTTATGAAGCGCGTAATAGCCTACACGTGTATTATTTTAACCCGTTTATGGGTATTTGTGATACATCCTCTCACAAGGAATTTGTCTGTCTAAATCAACGATAGTAAAACGCTAAGAGAAATGCGGGTTACCCACTCCTACCGGAGATGTGTTTAGCTTGGACTCTGGCATTGTTTCTGTGTCTTTTTTTCTGGTTGGCTGAAACACGGTCACGTGGGGTTCACTAATATAGCAATTTTCAAAATGTAGGTAGCTTCCCGGGTAACCCCGGGATAATTATCATAGTTACATGTATATGGAATATATAATTCGGTAACTAGTGCACGCCTATTCGCCCTTTGTGCCTATATAAGTGACTACAACAGGGTCATTCACAGTACGTCGCGGTGTATAGACGTACATTAGTGACCTCACTGCCAATCCATTTGTGTATATTAGTGACACTATCGCGAAAGCCTATTTCTTCCAAAGCGCTCACTTGAAATTTTAGTCACGTTTATATACAAGGCTGATGACCGCAAAGTTTCAGTCTTTAAATCAATTCTTGCATATTTGCAAATTTTTGAAACCCAAATAATATTTCCTCTTCAAAGTCAGCTTACACCTGATCGTGATTTGGGGATTTCGGTTACTGATCTATATATACACTGGATTCAGTATGCAATAGCAGCTGGCTATATACGAGAACTGAAGCCACGCGCCGGCCGCCATGGTACTCCCAAGATATTGCCTTGTCTAAACTGCTCCCCGGTCCACACGATCGCCTTGCTGTATTGCACTTAACACACGTATAGACTAGTGGAGATAGAACTATAGCCTAGGCAAGGCATTGTATTGGGAGTGCTGTGGCGGTGACTTCAAATTTAGAGAGTGTTAAGCATCCAGTGGTTAGATACCGATGGTTTCGATAGTATCCTAATTTGCAATGGATTTGCCACGGATTTCAAGGAAAGCGCCCTCAAGGTGTTCTAGAGCGATCCACCAGTATCGATTCTTGCCCATTGTCGCACAATACCGATAAACATTCGCAAATGGGCCATATTACCACCAGCGGCTTATTACCATAGCAAAAAGCCTCGCGGAAATGAGTCGGCCCAGTTTCAATTCGGCCGTTTCACGCAGGCGCGACAAAAGATTCACTTCTTTGAAGGAGGAAATTGAGTGTGTTGCCGTTGAAGAGAGCATAACGAAGCCTTATCGATTAGTAGCTACGTACACCCAGGTATCAGACGCCAGAGAAAAGGCGGACTGTCAGGAGTCGATCGCCAGGCCGCGCGCGGTGAACTGATCTCACGCTGGAGAAGCGCACGGGGTTAACTATTGTAATGACCTTGATGTAAAGGGAAACGCCAATAATGTCAGCTGCCCGAGCAGTCCACGGCTCGCAGACAATTCAATCACTACGGTACGTGCATCGCCAACCAGTGCAACCTGCCTTTTCATTAAATTCCTGCTTTCGAAGAGCGTTTAAATATTTTGAAAATTAACACCAACTCGTTTTGTATACACAGATCAAGGGGTGATACTACTGGTGTAAACCCAGGGGGCAAACTCAAATTTGCTTTTACATGTAACAGAGAAATGATCTTTTTTACCTTATTTTATCTGGGAGAATCCGGTATGCCTAACAAGGGGCCGTCCAAAGTTGTCAACATTTTCACGGTTCTACAGAGAGTAGTTATTTTCAAGACGCCCCTCCCTCCCCCGAAGTACTACTTATCAACATTTTTCTGTCAGTATACATGAAATGTCAACATTTTACAGTGCAGTAGTAAAGTCCTACGCCGCCTTTGACTACCCCCCCCCCCCCCCCGCCCTTCGCCTTCCTACTCTTTGTAGTATCGTGAAAATGTTGACAACATTGGACGACCCCTAAGGCCCCTCAGAAAACCAGGGAATTTCAGCCTGATTAAACCTGGGTGGCACTTCTGGTAGAGTGGCGCACCCTGCCCCAGCGGAGGCTCGTGCAGTCAGCCTTGTCACACATTACTGACCGATAAAATATGTTACATCTCTCAGCCTCCTTGATCTTTTGGTCACGAGTATAATTTGCGTTTCTACTTTTGAACCGTATACAATGTATTTACCAGGGTCAGGCTAGAACTTGCTGCCAATGATAGCCCACGAGCTTGAATTGAACTTAGTCACAACTGCTCTGTATTTAATTATTTAATTAAAATTATAGTTCTTGGAGCGTGATATGATATGCTCTGCTGGTAGTAAGCGCGCATATGCGCAATATGTCATTTAATATCGCGAGCGGATGTTACAGGTTTCTCAAACCTCACGTAAATATGGGACTGACACCTGTGTTACTGAAGACGTGTGGAAAACATTTCAATTGATCCATAAAATGCCATCTGAATTAGAGAAAGGTTACACATAATGGCGACGCTGGGAATAAAGGGTAAAGGGAGACAGGGGAACTGGGCTATACGCGTATAGGTTAAAAGCCGTATAGGGAAACCTGCCTGAGGAGATATGTGACGACAATGGCTAGTGGTTCAAGAACAAAGACCGCAAAACATGGATACGTGGTTGACAAAAGGAGACTGCCAACAGATTGAATCACGAAGTAGACGATGGTAAAGATAGCCAGTCCCATTACCGAACAACATCGCGTCTTCAAGAGCCAAGTAAACACCCATAGATACATTCAGCTCTGACGATAAGGATATATCTTGCGCGATATCTGATACCGACCACTTTGGAAGCTCCGAACGCGGCGTGTGACTTGCCACGCAGCACGAGGTGCACAACAGGCAGTGTCGAATGTACAAAACACTCGGCGCATTCAGGCAGCACGTCGGAGTGAAATTTAATCAAGTAACCACCACGCTAAACTCGAACAAGTGAATCCGTATTGCATTCCAAATCTGAGGCTGTGTCCCGGTAAAGCGATGCCACGGGTTTTCAGTCGGCGTGAAGAGCGCCATTGTTTTGATTCTGAATAGTAGAGCAGCCTCAGCGCGCGGAAAGAGCTTGAAACAGGCGCGCGGAAAGCAGATGCCCCGCTTCACGAGTTGAATAAGTATCGAATTGTAAGGGAACTTTCTTTCAACGCCCATTGTGTCCCGCGCAACTCTTTTAGAAATAGCAGGCGCTACACCGATCATATTCGCTAAGTAGACTCTGGCAACAAACTAAGTTATCGATTTTTTGGTGGTTCAATATTTTGATGGATGTTCCATTATGTTTTGAGAGTGGGTTTATCAAAACGAGGAGGCCCACGTGTATAGTGTCGCGATCGATGATGCCATCTTATAGGGATGGAACGTCAACATGTTTGAGACAAGGGGCTAAAAATGTCGACGTCTTGGAGACGCATTAAAAGCGTCTGAGCGTTGTATCAACATCCGACACATCTTTGGTTTCCGAAAAAGTTGCTTGCACTGAGCAACGACCATAGAAAGTTCAGGTTTAGTGGGATGATCATTTCAAACGCAGATCGTTTCTAGCCATAAATTAATCAATCATGCACCAGGATCGCGTTTTTGCGGACATATCCAAAAACATGTATTCTGTAAACTTCATACATGAACCCTCTAAAAAAAATTCTACAGAATAAACCAGATAGGGCCTATAGACCTTTATCACGGTGCGGCCATCTTCTCTTTTCCTCAATGAACGTAACCAAAGCAAGGCTTGGAGAAAAAAATAGTTTGGTCCCGTTTAAAATTGTTCATTGTGTGCACAATGGCACAAGAGAGCGTGCAGCGTGGACAGTGATATTCTCACATGGGCTATGTTCAGACATAGGAGGACTACAGAGACCGAAAAGGTATAACATTCCGCGGTCGCTGCGGGGGACTTTTCCTGGCCTAAAAACTTAGCGTTCAGACATGACCGAGTTAGACCAAAAACGGTCTATCTCAGGTCACGAAGCTGAATCCTGATCTCCGCTATGAACGCCAAAAATACATGCCGCACGCACTGATCGTACCCGACACGTACTATCGGGAACAAGACAAAGATGGACGCACCGTGATAAAAGTCTATAGTACACCGTCCCTTGAATGCAACTGAATACCAATTTGCCGAATGTCTGTACGGGTTATTAATTAAGGCAATCTTGTACAAAATGGACGATCACGTTACCTGTATTTTCGATCCATATTTATAATTAAAAGGTAACAATTATATTACAATTTGTACACAAATGTTTATCCTGTTTAATCTATTTGCCTTTAGCCGTTAAGGTCATCCATAAAGAGAACAAAATAATTGGAGAACTATAAATGGTCATTAAATTTATGGCATCAGAAAAATGTCAACGTTCATTTAAATTACTGTGAAAATAATGATTAGATTTTTGTAATGCATGCAAATGTTATACTTTATTAACAAAATATTGCTCTTAACGACCACAAAGCTTGTCCGGGGTTTGTACTACCTATGGGACTACCTAGCAACAACTAAGGCAAAATGAATTCCAACCATAGATATTGAATTTAAAGTATAGTGAATGAAATAGCTCATCACTATAGGCAATGTCACAAGAAACATCCATGAATTTGGATATATTGCGAAAACGAAAATTATCCCATATCTTTCCTGCAGCGCGACCTAATAAAAGACCGCATATATCCCGGAAACATTGAAATCGGCAAAGAGTAAAGTGACCAGCATTACCCACCCATTACACACACACACGGTCATGAAAATGGATGTCAACGGTTCATAAAAAGGACGGCATGGTTTCGTCCAATTACGGGCCCAATTCAATTAGGTGACGGGAGGAGTCGATCGATCAACCGCCGAGCAGGATTGCGGCTCGACTAGAGAATTGTTAGTACACGGGGTAACTAACAACGATGTGAAACGCAACGGGGGTGACATGCTTGCCGATATAATCAGGCCAGTTTGCTGACGAATTTATGCACATAACATACATGATTTGGCATCATTTACAAGGAGAGGGCACTGTACAATAAAGAACACTGGGAAAGAGTGTGCATTGGCAATGGGAACCGTTTCGAACTCTTGGTGGCAGCAGACAGCTTTCTTTTCTTTCTTTTTCTTTCTTTTAAATAAACAGGCCGTATCAAATAGCTGCCACCTTGTAGCTCAGTTTCTTTGTTCACTAGGACATGCATGGATGCACATTTTGTGCCTACATTGTTCACCAATTTAAATTACAAAAGTTGGCCCCAAGATGGCAGCTATTTGATACTGTGTATTGGATTAATACAGCGCTAAAGTGAACATTACCAGGTCTTCACTGAAACCAGTATAAACGGTTTCCCTGCGCTTTAGGAATGGACGTTTAGAAAACCTGGAAAATCCATGCGTGTTTTTGTGTGTGTGAATGAATGGTAAACAATTTTTAAAAACCCACCTTCAGTTGGCGATTTCTCCCACAAAGGTAGCATTTCACACGAAAAAAAAAAATCACTTTTAGTGGTTTTTTTTCTTGTCAACTCGTGAAGTAAAGTTTTGGGTATAGCTTATAACTGTAAATAATGTATTATTAAAGGGCGGCAAAATGTTGACACCTCAATGCAGCCTCTATATTTCTCGGTCGGTAGTGCCCTAAAACGGCCTTAATTTGCTAAAAGAGTATATATCCATTTGTGCATGCATGCTTCTGGCGCCCTCCCATTGACCTGGTTCATTTCAGACGCCCCTGCCTACATACAGGAAACTGACGGTCCTAGACGTGAAATCATCAAAACACTTTTGTCATTTACCTGCTGGAAAACCTGGAAAGTCGGCTGAATAAAAAGAAACAAAGGGACGTGTAGAACAACTGTGTATTGTCTCCAAACAAATTTTCAGCTTCTACACCTTCGCACTGATTTCCCCTAAGATTGAAACCGAAGGAAACTAATTCTAGCGGGACCTCATTAATATCATTAATCGTCTGAAGCTACATGTGAGGGAATCATCTGTAGTCGTCCAATCCTTTTAAACGTCTCCAAGGGTTGTATTGTCTGTGCGTCTACAACCTTCGCGTCTGGTCCAGTTTCTATATAGGCCTATACATACGCAGAAACGTGGCCAAGTCCCCGTGACCATAACCAGAGCCTCAAAATGTGCTGGTCAGCTTAGCATTTTAGAAGCAAGTTCAATTCACGATTAGAGTTAATGCATAGTTCGACTATTTCCGACCGAATTTGGTCTGGTCAACGATGGTTAGTCATGTCTGGTCGACCATTTGGAACCACCCAATATAGGGTACGGTTGCGCTGGTCACTGGTATACCCATCGGGCATTGAGTTGATGCAGCATTTTGCGCAGAACCAATTGAGTAACCAAGGGCATTCGCACCAACGTTATGCGTGTTGTCAGGACGACGTTTGACCAGTGGCTGACTCCATGCATTTTGAAAGACCGGTAACTTAAACAGCACACAAAGCGGTGAGCGCAGCTCTTATAAGTTTGTGCCCATTCAAAGATGTTCCGATGCAGATTTAATAAAACAATGGGATTTGCCTTTTCCCCGTATTTTACTAGGGTCAATATAACGTGAAAATGCAACTTTTATGCTTCGTTTTAGTTTGCATGGTATAGACCTATACCATATAGACCAAAACAGCGTCGAACGCACGCTGAAGTATGTGCCAGCCACACTCGGATAGAAGTCTTAACGCTAGTCAGCTAGAAGCCTCAAACAAACTGCGGCAAAGACATCCAGATTAAAGTGTGCACGGATTCACACCGAGCCTTTTCAGGGGTAAATGCGACGCTTTGTGAATAAGCGGCGTGGAGGGATTTTGGAGTAAAACGACGCACTGAATTCAATTGTTTCAGTGCGATGTTTTACTCCGTGCAAATCCTCTCCAAATCGCTTTTTCTTAAAAGCGACGCGCGTCAAAATTTACGCGTGTGTGAATCCACCCGAAGTGTTATTCCGTGCAAATTGCGAACAGTGTGGTATAAGGCCCAAGTAGTCCACCGAACAAGATTGTGAGTGAGGTATAATGCATTACAGAACATGTAAATAATGGATACGACAGTTAATAAACTCCGGTATTTTGTTGCACAAGTATTGTACATATATAAAGAAAACAGAGGACTGTTTTCAAGCACGCAAGGCACAGTGCATTCGGAAATTGTCGACGTTTGGGACGAATTTTAAGTCAGCTCAAATTTATTTGTGAGTGACAAACTGCAATATTCGTAAAAACTGGCAAAAACTAATCCCGTCTCGCTTTGATGAATTCGTTTTGCGGTACTTGCAAAAGTACAAAGCAGACGCGTCAGCAAATATATTTTCGAGGCGTCATTTGTAATACAAGCTTTGCTTTCTAACCGATCTGCCATTCATCAATCATTTACAAGAAAAACCCCCCACAGTGAACACACCCATGAAGGAGGTAAAATAGCATATTCCACTGTTGACTGTATTGATTCTGTTCGGCTAATGGACCGAAAAGCCTGACGGATGAATTTGATCCGGCGGTGCATGCATTTAGAATCATGAGCAAAATGCAGTGTGTTCAGCGCGCGATGCCGTTTTGGGCTATTCCCCGCTGATTTACGCATATCGCCCGGATGACGAACAGGCTCGGCCGATCCTAAAGTAAAATTTGCCATCGCGGATAAAATGATGTTGCAAGCATAGGGCCTAGATGTGATGTCTGAGCCCCAGGAGGACGGGGAAAGTTCAATCGAAATTGCATGAGACGTAAAGGTTGTTCCGGTTCGACCGGTCAAGTGCCGGGGCGCCAGGACGCACACACCTGGCACTCGAGTCGAATTTAGCAATTTTGAAGCCCACTTAGGCCCCCAAAGTTCATGCGCTCCCATCTCCATTGACTCGCCCACGATGCCACGAACCGGCAAAGGACAACGCCACCGCCGCCATAACAGGCTGTAAAAATAGCCCCTTCTTACATTTTGACACTGAATTGAATTCCCGCCGGAAATCAAAGAGCACAAGTACAAAATTGGCGAGCGGATGGAGCAACGTTAATAACAGGTGCATTAAAACAGGCGTGAAGTCTTCCGCAATCGATATATGAACTACCGTCAGAATGAACACGCAAATGAAGTGCCGTGGTTTGTGAAGTCTGCCCATTTGTGAACCAGAATTCAAGAGGTGCCCCTATCAATAATAACTTCTCCTTTGCTTCATTGCCATTTTCATCACACTCGTTTGCCATTTTGGCATCGCCCAAAGGGTTCAAGTCAATTCCATTCACTCGATTTCTTTTATAACACCAAAGAGACAGGCTTGTACGAAGAAAATTGTATCACAACAATCGCGATTCGAAATCTCATCTTCCGAATTATGTCCAAATGTCTGCGTTTTCTTCGCTACTGTACCGATTCTGCTACTTGTTTTCAACGCGCGTTCGCCAGATTGCATCGATGATTCGTTATCCCGCAATGTGCGCTTTGTAAGCACGGGGAACCTTCCACGAAAACCACAGTCCTATCTCCCATATCGCAAATCTTCCACGACGTTCTTCTTGCGCTATAGGTCTGTCCCAGAAACGGTGATTGTTTTGAAAAGAGGCTGTTTTGTTTGTCCTTCCCCCACGTAAATCTTCTATAAATTTAGGTGTGAACGCTTCTACGGTAAGTCCTCGTGTAAAATTTACAAAATCAACCCGAGGCACAGCCTCATGTGATGTTCTTTATCTCCCACTGTTTAAATGATCTTGTCCATATTTTGTTTTCCCAGAAAATGGATTTCGTTCGAACCTAAATAATAATACCTCCACAAAATACTATCCATGTGAACAAACCAGAAAAATTGCCATTTCGGATGTGGAAGAAAAAAGGGTTGGTGCATCACAGCACTGCATGCTTTATGTAACAGGATAAAATAGTTTACAAAAGTGGCAATGTTATAATAAAGTACTTTTCAGCTGGGTCATTTATTGTTTCAGTTAATAGATATCAAAGTGACAAATCAGCAAAAGTTGTGTTACGCATGGGGAACTCCCCAGGTAAGGCAAAAAGCATTACACAACATGTACGCTGGGACACACAATGTTTGAACGTATATTTCTAACACAACCATCCCAGAACGAAAACTGTGGTTGCACATAAGCCTAATAGCTATGAGTTATTTCACATGTTTTATTAAATGTCTTTGCAATATTGCTAACAGCCTCTATACAGCGCATTAATTTGAATGTTCATGCAAACATGTCTGGGAATAAACGCGATGCTCATAGCATAGAAACAGGCGTAGGCCCTCTCCCTCTCGTATTCTTCTGGGCTTCTCCCATAACTGCCTCCAAAATTATGCATCAACATCATTAGGAAATGATGATTGCGTGAATGTATGAAAGCCTGTCAGAGTTCCTGCCAGAAAGGGTTGCAAAGAGCAGTTGTGTGTGGGGTGATTAGACCCTTGGGCAGGTGAGGGGGAGGTGTAATTGAAGGACTAGCCACGCACGTTGGCTTGATTAATCACTCAGGGCTCATGATTAATCTTCATTTTTTTTCTACAGTCAAAATGAAGCACTTACCGAACTAACCGAAGCAGACAGAGTTCGGTAAAAGTCAGTCACCGTGCCACGCTTCTTCTGGAGGTGAATATGCCTAGAGTTAATTTAAATATCATACGAATTTGGCCTCGATGAGTATGTGGTATTCTCCAAGCCTTTTTACAGCCGATATGAATTTAAGAATCCGCTTCGAAAAATAGTTCTCAGCTATTTGCGCGGTGTGTGTTTATACACCAATCCGGTAACTAAGATCTCCTCCCTGCATATCCGCCATAGCTAGCTGGGGGTCGTCCAGTGCATGGGCTGTGCGTTTTGTGTTGCTGTTAGAACGAAAAGCGCTCATCCATTACATGCACGAACGAGCCTCCTTCGCGTATACGCGACGCGCCCGCCTTTGCGTACACGCGACGCGCCCGCCTTCGCGCGCACACAACCCTACAAAGACGCGCAACTTGTTCGAAGTAAACAAATGCAGCTTCAGCAACAACAAAAACATACAGTTCATTCAGTGGAAGCCCCCCAGCTATGGCGGATGTACAGGGAAGAAGACCTTATTACTGGATTGGTGTATACACCAATCCGGTAACTAAGATCTCCTCCCTGCATATCCGCCATAGCTGGGGGGCGTCCAGTGCATTGGCTGTGCGTTTTGTGTTGCTGTTAGAACGAAAAACGCTCATCCATTACATGCACGAACGAGCCTCCTTCGCGTATACGCGACGCGCCCGCCTTTGCGTACACGCGACGCGCCCGCCTTCGCGCGCACACAACCCTACAAAGACGCGCAACTTGTTCGAAGTAAACAAATGCAGCTTCAGCAACAACAAAAACATACAGTTCATTCAGTGGAAGCCCCCCAGCTATGGCGGATATACAGGGAAGAAGACCTTATTACCGGATTGGTGTATAGGTCTAACATGCACGGTATCATAATAATGGTTTTTTTGTAATGTATGCAACTTCCAAAAGGTTGCTCTTAACGACCACAAAGCTTGTCCGGGCTTGTCATAATATATAGCCACAACTAATGTATGCAAAATGAATTCCAACCACAGAAATCGAATTCAAACTAACAGGTGAATGAAACAGCTCATCACTAGGCAATGTCACCGTTAAACAACCATGCATAAATTTACATTAACGAACACAACATCTGGTATGGTGCCTGATCACCATTGAAATGAAACAACCAAACTTGAGATGAGAGAAAAATCGTTATGGCAATATGATCGGGATTCGAACCCGAGACCTTTGATTCACCGGGAAGATGCTCTATACCAGCTGAGCTAAATGGCACAGTTGGTATACTCCCTCAGGTTTTCCCAATAGACCCATTACAAAGAGGGTTTAAACTGTATGGTAATAAAGGTATATTTCACACTATACTTTGCAAAGAGGTACCACCAAGTTCATTGTCTTTTCTCCGTGGTTTTGAGATGCACGTATATTTAGTCTCATACAACTTTGACGGCAAATGTGTTGCCTTGGTGAGCTTTAGGGCCTACGTTTTTGTTGACATTTATAAATGATATCATCGACGGTGTATTGCCTGAATTTTAGCGGTTTCCCTTATTTTTGTTAAGGGTTACAACTGTAGGAAATGTTGCCACTTTTGCCCTTAATTAAAGTGAGGCGGTTGCTCACCTTGGAGACATATTGTTGTCCGTTTCTTTTATCGAGTTTTTTTGCCCGTATTCATGAATGAATTTCAGCCCTCCTGTGGCTAATATTCGCGCCTGAAGCGGCCCCGACAGGCGATGAATCTAATAAACGGGAGGTAGTATGTGGCAATTAACCTTATTCATTCGTGTGGACCGAGGTGGTGCCAGGCTATACGGTTTAAAGAAGAAATGCAAATTATACTATGACCAAAAGATCAAGGAGGCTACATATTTTATCGGTCAGTAACGTGTAGGACCATATATAGGTTGACTGCATGCACCAGCCTCCGTAGCATGAAGCAGGCGACGCCAAATTGCATCCCTGAGCTCCTGCACCTCTTGGGAAACACTGTTTGGGAAACGCGCGGATTCATTTCATTTCATTTCATTTCATTTATTATTTCTCAGGAGAACAACAAACGTGACAAAGGACACTACTACAGGCAAAAATACAAAAAACCAAAAAACCCCAAGTAATTTAGAAAACGAGAATGATAACACCCCTGAAGGATTGCCAAAAAGCGAACTTAATCACTATCTGGTGGCTCTCCCATAATGCTATCAATTACAGCGACAGACTATAAGTACGGCGATCAAAAAGTGAAACAGACTGCATGTTAGAAGAAGAAAAAAATAAATCTAATTAAAAATATATATATAAATAAAAGATATAAGAAAGAGAAATAAATACACAGAAGTCAGAGGTCAGCTCATCCCGTGCACGCAGGTTCAAATTAAAACCCAACAAAATTGGTTTTTACAGGATTCTCCCATGCAGAAACAGAAAGTGTCAAGTTTCATTGCTGTCAAAATCATTTTGTCCTTGGACCTGGACGAAATCACTGAACGTAACAGTCTTGAAAGCTATTCCAAAGTGATGAGTAGATCAGTAGATCCACAACTTCACTGTATTCGACAAACGTTTGTTCCGATCAAGAATTGATTTTTTTTTTGAGAGAGAATATCATTAGGCTATATATACTCAGGGAAAATACGGGGTCAAAAATTTAGTCTTCGAAACCTTTCCCCTTCTACTTTTGCATCGTTTTGCATCTTCAGTTTTTATTGCTTGAAATTGCTCAATTTCAAGACATCGAGACAAACCATCGCCTCTGTACACACTGAAGACGCCCGCATGATTTTGACCAGAATTCGTATCCATTGGTGACAATGGTATAGGATAATCGCTTCAATCAACCAAATTTACTCCCTGCAGCTTCGAAGGAAAACGACGAAACCAACAACCACATTCCATCGGTTCCCCGGAGAGGACGAACGTTGTAATTCACTAACGAAAACAATCCTTTAGTTGTGGGGTAACAGTTCATGATCGTCATCACGGTTACTTCATTTGCTGGGAAATTATTAATTTTCCGGTGCCACGCCGAATTAGACGCCATATAGATCGGCGTCAGGACGGCACAAAATTAGACGCGGATGGAAACTAACTACACGAACGTGGGTTGTCAACGGAAATATGCAACGTTGACAACCCATTAAAAGTCAAGTTCTGTAAATTACCAATTTAGGGTCTGCGTATGTTAATAAGTCAAAGCACTATAAAGGAAAAATGATTTTTCCACGGCGGTGAATAGGCGCACCCTAACAGAACAAAATTATAACAAATTGATCGAGAAACCGTGACTCAATGCATATCGCGGTTGCAAGCTACATCTTAAAAATTACTTTTATTATTTTTTAATGTGAGTGAAACACAGGATGGCGGCGCCCAGTACCATTACAAACGACCTTGACTCTATAATATTCAATCCATCGTGTTAAAAATTTTTTTCAAAAGATTGTTAAATTTATTAAATATAATTTGACCATGGTACTATACGGAATTTAGTTTACACGACATCGACCACCTATTGGAGCTATATTGACTGCAACAGCCTACGCAAGGGCCGCTGCGGCATGCAGGGTGTGGCACTCTGCCTGAAGTGCCTCCCTGAGCTCCTGCACTTCTAAAGCTGCGAAACCAGATGTCAGCTCACCCACGCGGATACATTCAACAAGGTTGAAAACCCAACAAAATGGGTTTGCTAAGAGCTCTTAACAACGAAATTCTCAAAGATACAGGAAATGTCACAAACAAGTCCTCTTGAACCTGGACAAAATCACTGAATCGGAAGTCTTGAAGGCGATACCGAAGTAATTGGTTGATCAATGCCTTGTTATCCCCAAGTTCACTGTATTAAAACAACTTCTGTTCTGATCAAAAATCGCAATGCATTGCGTTTCTTTTTTTGAAAGAGAATAGCTGCGCAGGAAGCCGAAAGGTATACTGGGTTCGAATGCAGCGCGACTATAGGCTACCACAATTAGCCTTTTAGAAGTATGGCGGAACAAAAGGAGAGGGCGCAATTTCATTTGGGTATGACTTTTTTTATCAATTGTATTTCTTTCCAAAAACTTGATTTACATGTTGTAATTATAATACATAGACAGAATTATAAATAAAATTAATAAGTGTAAAGTGAAAAACTGAGTTATTTTGCATTTTAGTCGATTTTATACCCACTGCAAAGTGCGCCCTCCTATTGTGTCCGCCATACTTCAAAAAGGCTAATCTAATGACTTGGGATGAAACTTTGCACGTACACGCGAAAGGACAAGACATTTCCATTTAGGCCTAAATTATAATGTCCAATTATCATCAGTTTTCACAATCCCTGTCACTGCTGACCTAATTTGCATGCCACCTTTCAAGGTAAAAAGAGAGACATATCTTTCCCTTTTTGCTTCTCTCCGCCAAGGTGGCATTTCAATTATGTCGTTAATATCCACGGAGAATAGAACGTGATGTTTCCGCGGTTTCCTATCTATGTTTTATAACCAACTGCTGGAAAATGGATGGATTTGACAGGTTTTAATGGGTTTCGGTTTTGGTTGAGTAGGCCTACTGTTGCGCTATAATTATGTTCTTCACTTGAGTGTGAAGTTTTCGTAATGTATCCAAATTCATGGATTTGTTATGCCTAGTGATAACATTTCACTCACATATTATACCTCAAAGCCCCAAATACATAATTTGCAGTTACCCAAAATTTACCTCACGAATTGACAAGAAAAAACCCCGACTAATTTAAAAGATGTCGATAGTTGCAATGGTAACGAACAACATGTTCAGCCCTCCCCCCCCCCCCGTAAAATAGTATTTTTTTGTGGGAGAAATTGCCAACTGAAGGTGCTTAAAATAAATTACCATTCATTCATGCACAAAGACCAAGCATGGGTTTTGAGGTTTTCTGATTTCTGCAGTTACGTGGTTGAAATTTCTACAAAACATGCAGTTCTATTGACATACACTTTTAGTCACCGGGTGGAACAAACGCCGTTTTTCAAAGTTTACCAATCAGGTATAGGCCTACTCAATCTTTAAAGCACGTACACGGGATTTGCAATGTCCAAAATTTGTAAACAACTATTTGACCGGAAAACCTCACTCGGTAATACCCCAGTCACAATTAGCTTGCGATGGGTTTGCGAGTAGTTTGCGACGGATTTCTATGCATTTTCGGCCGGGGCCCCACGGGACTCCTTGCGGCTGCCGGGTCATTTTTGGGCATAGGGCGGGCATCGAGTTACTTTTAACTCGGACTTAAAACCTGGTGCGGCGTTTCGCATCGCAAACTGATCGCCAATAAATCAGTCGATGCCTGGCCGATGTCCGGCAGGGCATCGCACACATCGGGCGGGCTCCGGGCCAAATTTTTGACAACCCAGACAATCCATATATCGGCCAGGCGCCGCCCAGGCGCCGTCCAGGCGCCGCCCAGACGCTGCTCAGACGCCGGTCGGGCCCCGCCCGGCGTCCGGCCGACTTGGCGGCGCCCGGCCGGAAATCGGCCAGACATCGGCCGGGATATCGCAGTGACATCGACAGGACATCGGACGAGTGCCTGCCGGACACCGGCCGATAAACGGGCCAAGAAATCGACCCCATTCCGTCATGGCAACGTGCGGGGCACTTTTAATTGTGACTGTGACCGCCCAATCGCGCGATCTTTCGCCGACCTCCACACGCCGACCGATGCCTATAAATCGCACACGCCGCCCGGCCTCCGCTTTAATTGTGACTTAGGTACAAGAGTTGGGAAGTTGATCAGAATTGTTTTCTTTAAAATGACTCTTCGAGCATTGGAATGTGCAGATTTGATGAAAAAACCCGGCCAACATTTCGAGTGGGAACAATTTAAGATTCTGTGAGAAATCACATTTTTCAGCCTGTCTCATATATTTTGCACACAAGGTATGTGGCCATGTTCAACTTCCCAATTCTTTCCCCTTACTCAAATGGAAGATAGAAGTTGTTCCAACCATTACGATGATTCCGCCGAGATGTTATCTTTTATATAAATAATGTGCACACGTTTTTTTTAAACAAGGGCGTCTTCATGTAAACAAGATTAGGCCCCTGACAACCGTAGTATCATGGCTTCATTTTCCATGCTGTATGGCCAGGGGAACCAGCCTAAATAGGACGGTAGCTTCGCACAATTTCTTAAAAGCATGCATGTACCATTTTTCGTTTGTTTTCTCAGAACGTATGTAGATGAGGTACCGAGCTTAGTATTTAATACGCAGGTTGGGTTTTTATCATACACATCATCAAAGTCACATGTAACAGTTTTCCGAATCCTATGTTCTATCTTTAAAGGGCCCCTTATTTAGATTTTTATCAATGAAATCTATGCTTTAAAACCACTCTACTCAGTTAAAGTCATAACAATCCTATTTGGAGCTTGCTTTGGGGGTTAAAACAAAGGTTTTTAGTTTTTATGCTAATGCGAATATGCATATTCATGACCAAGGTCACGATGCCACAAGAGGCAAACACAGGAAAATAACATTCAATTGTGCACAAAAGATTCCACTTTTTTTTCTAAATTTTCCTGAAACTTTTGTAATCCATGGCTGTTTGAGTTTGTTTTACATGTTGCCTGCTATAAGCCATGACAAAACTGGGGGTAGAAACTGCAGCAATTTGCCACAAGTCCAACTTGAAGTCTTATGTTTTTTCTTAACTTTTCCCTTCTGTCTTCCTTATGTGATGCACTCAAAACAGCGCCCTCTGTCTGTGATTTATTGCAATGAAATCTTCAAAGTTTAAAAAGGCCACCTTTTATTGATTTTACATCCAAACGAACAATAGTATGTCTTGCTGAACAAGTAATCCGTCATTATGAAGCAAAGCTTAGGCACAAAGTTGTTTAGCATGTCACAGGCCCTTTAATAACAGGCCACATATACAACAATACTCGAAACACTACATATGCTCTCGAAACCCATGGATTCGAGGGTCCATGTTTAAACAACCAAAAGCAAAAGTAAATTTGTATTCCGGGCTAGAAAGGGCGATAGTTGCCAACCAGTTCTGTTTACAGCTGTGACATATGTATACTTGATCTTGCCGCACCGTCAAATCCTCAGTAATGTGGTATTACATTATATCTGCGTCCGCCACACTTCATCGATCAATCAGTCGAGTGATCCCATTGGCTGGGGGTCAACGAGGCAAACCTTTTTAAAGGAGCTGTTTCGTTTTAACCTAACATATAAAATACATGTATATCTCCAAATTGGATGTGGAAGCAAAGAGGTTGGTGTGATCACTGCACTGCTCTATGGAACGGAAAAAATTATTCACAAAACATCGTTTGTTTTGGACGAATAAGAAAAATATATGAAAAATTATTTGGTATCAAAATCTCAACACCGACGGAAAAAATGGGGCTTCAAAATTGTGAATGGGACGGCTCCTTTAAAGGGTGCACTCCACTAAATGGGCAAAGATCAGATTCTGTCCTCAACTGTTTCTTTAAAAGAGAGAGTTGAGAGCTGAACTTGTGTGGTCGAGTGTAGAAATTGCCGGCCATATCATCATGACGTAGGGTAGGCCTATTTTTCTTTTAACTCTAAGTATTTTTGACAATCTAGCTCGTAAAGGTGGCCATATTTTTTCCAATAGGCCTATGGGACTTATTTTTCAAAATAGACGCTGGTCTGTTTATAAGGCAATATTCACTCGTGCATGCAGGGATGGTTTTATTTCAAGTTGAAATTAGCGAATACAAGTAATGGATTTCCCCTAAAAAATTTAACAGAATTGAAAAGATGAGACTTCAAGGAGTGTTTGCCTTTTTATCCCAAGACGCTGTAAGATTTATAAGTATTTTAAAACGATTTTGTGGGTGCACCCTCAAAGGAACGTGTCCAGATCAAAGATTTGACCCCCTCACCCCATTTTTCTCATAAGAGTTGAGATATTGATACCATATCATTTGCCATATTTTTCTCATTACCAACCTGAAATTTCGCGCTCTCAATCCGTATATATTTTTGGAAGAATATCGTCCAAAAACTACCAATATTTTGTACATTTATCCGGTTCCATAAATTAAGCAGTGCAGTGATTACATTAACTTTTTGGTTCCACACCCAAATTGAAGATTGTAAATTTCCTGTTTTCTTCTCGTGGATAGTATATTTTATGATTGTTAGTAGGCCTATATAGAATGAAATCCATTTCTGGAAAAATCCGAACAAGCACCTTTAAAATAGCTTGGCCGAGGTAATAATTATAATGACGGGGGTTGTTCAAGAACAGGCTGGTCGCTTAATTAGCGACGCCGGCATCGCAGACTTATAAATTCTGACCTGGGACACCTGTCACTGACATCTCAAAGTCACAATCCTTATAGCCCAGTCATCAACTGTCTTATTATCAGAGAAAGATAATTAACGTGGAATGTTCCCACAGCGAGCCCTTTGAATCAACACAAGTGCAGAATTTCCAAGACAGCTGTGTGCCTTTAAAGCATTCTCATCCGATGCCAAATCACTAAGATTACTTGTCCAAAGGTCCTCGTACTAAACGGCCACTCCACCATATGGAGGAATCCATTGACAGACACATTGATAACCTTTTAAAGGTGTACGTGATTAGTGATAAATTCATTCGGCACTTATGCTATGTTTTCCCACCGAACGCAATCCTTTGACTCGCTGACATATTTCTATGCGATGAAAACGAGATGCTTTCGAGTTTTGTTTTTCTTTCAGGAATGTATTTAGGAATTTGTCGTCCATGTTGATTGAGATGA
Organism: Henricia sp. BOLD:AAB3569; assembly: GCA_037783545.1. NCBI lineage: Eukaryota > Metazoa > Echinodermata > Asteroidea > Spinulosida > Echinasteridae > Henricia > Henricia sp. BOLD:AAB3569. The sequence continues at coordinate 522,761 of JBBELK010000777.1, read as the reverse complement.
ACTTTGGGGAGGGTATGCATATACTATGATATAGGGCTATGGGTGCACAAAGCATGCACAAAGCAAGGTTGCAGCGAACAAACAATAACGAAATCAGTATTAGGAATGCCAGTTTTTCTCTTTTCCAAAAAGCGGCAAAAGAAACCCTACTGTATATCAATGGCCGACAGTAAAGATATATATTTTTTCGTAATGAAAACAAGTATTTCCATCACAGTGGGCCAGGCGGGGTTCGAACACAAGCCCCATGAATGTGCATGAGAAAATTAGATTTAATATCCAAACCATCAAAAGGAAGATGTCGCAGATCGGCATGAAAGATAGGGGCGGTCCACAAAAGGAGCATGTTCAGATTTTTTTCCCCAGAAAATGAATTTTGTTTTTACCTTAGAAGCATATGAAATACCTCCCCAAAATACTATCCATGGGAAGTCAATGGGAAATTTCCAATTTGGATGTGGGAGCAAAAAGGTTGGTGTAATCACTGCACTGCTTTATAGAACGGGTAAATTATTTTACAAAATATCGGTGGTTTTTTGACGATATCCTTGAAAATAAACGGATTGAGAGCGCGAAATTCAAGAATGGTAATGAGAAAAATATGACAAATGGTATAAATATCTCAACACCTATGGGAAAATGGGGAAGGGGGAGTAGGGGCATGGAGCTGGTAGGGGTGAGTTCAGAAATGTAATATGGACATGCTCCTTTAAAGGCACAGGCTCGTCAGCAATGCGCGCGCGCCGAATTCGTGCCACGAAATATGCAGCTCCATGCCTTTGCTATGTAGCTGCGTATTTCATGGCACGAATTTGGCGCGCGCGCATTGCTAACGAGCCTGCAGTCTTTAATTACAGGTAATACCGCGGCAATAACGAAATCTACATCTGGTGGCGAAGGTTACCGTATCTTTTCGATTCATAAATGTCAAGTTCAGATAATCTTTAAGACATGAATTATATTTATTAAACAATATAGGGGTATTAAATTATTCTTAGATACTGAAGTCCTCATATATGAACACCAGCATAATACCAGCATAGTTCAAGTTACGTTCATATTTATATATATAAATTAAAAAAATATTCATGTATCTAACATATCCCCCACAATCTAATAAACTTTATAATTTTGAAAGATTGTCGGTTACAGTGAAAACGTGTCAGTTTCCCCAATTTCTGCCGGCAGCAAGTTTTGCAAGCCTTAATTTGCCGCTCACAACTTAGACATCTCCGGAACCAAATCATCTCTTGAAAGTCGCCGTATACTCAACACTATACTCAGCAACATGCTTCTCTCGTCACACCGCCGAAGTTAATTACCGATAAATTTGACACTCAATACCCCGGACTGAAAAACACCGACGCGTCTATAACATTTCCAAAAAGCAATTTCTCGGCTTCACATCGAATAATAAACACGTTCCTTTGGTCGGATTAGTCTGAATAGTAACTCGGGAGCATTTCAGGGCAAATCAACTTGCTCTTATGTTTCTTTATTCGCCCCATCACCGTTTGGTATTACCGAGAATATCTTTGATAAAATGGCTTAGAGGATTCGACGAAAGAAGCCTGCTTTTAGCGGCACACGAAGCAAATTTAAGAATGACAGGACTCATCAGCCGTCGGCAAACCCTTTGCAAGCGGACAACAACAACCCGTTAAGCCTGACATGATCTCATTTAGGTCCGTAAACATGCATCCTTTGAAGACTATTCTCTAATTGCCACTATGCATCGGGGATGTCGCATCTAATTTCGCCTTGTAATCACGCCGAGAGGAGAGTGTTGCGGGACCGCCCCGGGCTCTCGGACTCTGCATCGGCTTGTACTGAATGCCATTATTCGTATCCAACTGTGTTCGTGCAATTTATGGATCAACGTACCAATTTAAACATGGGATGTTAATAAGGGAAACCGTTTCGCTAAAAAAAGTTCCATTTTTTTTTAAAGCCTCGACATTTAAAGCCAGTGACATCAGATTGGCCAACATTTTGACTCCAGCAGAATACGACAAGAGTAGCCCAAGTCAAACATGCAACCATGCAGAAACGTGTTTGGGAAAAGAAAAGCAATTGGAAATTTTTTTAAAAACAGGAACAACAGCATCACATAACTAAAGAAAAATGTTAATAACTGCCTTGTAGAAATGTCAGCCACATAGGCCTATATATGCAGTAATACTTCAGAAAATCTGAAAAATCCAAGCATGGTTTTTGCGTTAAATGAATGGTGCTTTTATTATATTTTTAAAAGCACCATCAGTTGGTAATTTCTCCCACAACGTATACCATTTTACACGGGTGTGGGTGGGGGTGCATGTTACCATGGTATCAACACTTTTAGTCAGATTCAGTAACATTTTGAGTAAATTTGTTTTTTTTAAATTTCCTTTTGAAAACTGCCAAAATAAGCTCGGGAAATGCTAAATTTTAAAATGTTCGAACCAGTTGGTGTTCACAGTCATGTCACGTTCATTAACGTAGATGAGGCACCGAGCTGACTTACACACAGATTGGTTTTTATCATACACATCCTCAATCACACATGGAGATAACGCAGTTTGTAACAGTTTTCCTATCCTTTAGCAAACGATGTGAAGAAACGTGATTTTGGCAGTTTCCCTTCCGTAAAAAAATAAAAAGCAGGATGCGAACAACCTTAGAAACAGAAACAGTCTCTTGTAAAGGAACTCTCTCTATCTAGGCCATGTTTGTAATGTTTTTACATAGGCACACACATTCTGCCTACGGTATTGTTTTTAAAAAATGTAACTGTTCCCCAGAAAGGTCATTTAATTCCCCATGTGCCTGATAATCTCCAGAGGCTATATCCAGTTTCATTTTCCGAGGTAATTTTGCCCGTCAACCGGATTGCTATACCAAAACGGGTTTCGCCAATTAATCTTTCGATTTGCTCTGGGGTATATTTTAGCGCGCTCTGGCTGGAGCGTGTGGGCTCATGTGTTTATACAGAATCAGGAACATTGAACATTGTTCAGAATGTTGTTTTCCAAAATGTCGCGTGGATTACGCGACAATCCATATATTTTCAAGGATATCGTCAAAAAACCACCGATGTTTTTTATTTATTTATCCGTTCCATAAAGCAGTGCAGTGAAAACATCAACCTTTTTGCTTCCACATCCAAATTGGAGACTGCAAATTTCCCGTTTTTTCCCAGATAGTATTTTAGGGTGGTTTGTTAGGTTAAAGCGAAATCCATTTTCTGGAAAAATCTGAACAAGCCTCTTTAATTACATATACGCACACAACTATGATTTGCGTTGTGTCAATTTATTGTTTTGCAAAAAAACCTGTCGTTTAAAGAAAAATATACCCAAGAAATAAAAGACAATGTAAACAAGTGCAACATTCTTGTTAAATAAAGCACAAGATATATATGACCCATTGGAAAGCGGATACGAACATCACAAAGAATGGCAAGGTAGTATGGGCGCCGCCATTTTGTCCGAAAACCGGGCAAAGAATGAAATCTATGCGTACAAACCTTCCTGCATCCCTGTAGCAATACACTAAAAAGGTGTACGTAAACAACGTGTCCTGTTACTTGTAAATGCGTTTTGTGACAATAATTGGCGATTTGATAAAATTCTAAAATCAATTGCCTTGCCCTATTTGAATATTACTATAGGTGGTTGTGGTTTTGTGACAACGCTTACATGAGGCTTTATAGTTTAGTTTATTTGCTCCCGTGTATACGGGTTAAACAATCCCACGAACTGTCATGAACGGATCGCAACATTTAAAACTGAAAATATTCCCCCCAAAATGAGGGAATGCTTTTATATTAAAGCCACCTTACACGTCGTGTCAAATGTTTGCGTCTTTCAGCCGGCCATATGTAATCGTGCATCGGTCAACTTCACCACCTTTTGCCTTTAAGTATGAAGAATCTCATAAATCAGTCGCTGTAAAGAGCATGTTTATAGTAGGCCTATAAACAGAGAAACCGAAACGGTTCAAAGTGTGTCGTTAAGGAAGTTGAGGGAAATTAATGGCGTCATGCAGGCCAACAACGGTGACGTGAGTATATAGGCCGCGGGCTGCCTGTGGAACACGGTTTTGACTTCTGACATCTCATATAGGCCTACAACACTGTATTTTGGGCCCGGATTTTGGGAGAAGTTTAAAGACATGTTACATGATTGGAAAAAATGTTCAAAACAAAAACAACAATACATAAAGGATAAACTGCCTTGTAGAAATTTCAGTCTAATAGATGCAGTAATACTTCAGTAAACCTGAAAAATACATGCATGGTTTTTGTGTTGAATGAAAACAATTGGCAAAGAAATGCAAACAGGTTTTTTTTTTTAAAGCACCTTCAGTTGGCAATTTCTCCCACTAAGTTATCATTTTACACGAGAAACAAATCATGTATAGTGTTTGTTACCATTGCTATCAACACTTTTAATAAGTGTTTTTCTTGTGAACTCGTGAAGTAAAATTTTAGGTAACTGCAAATGATGTATTGGGCTTTAAACAGCAATGCATGATTTATGCAGATTATAAAATATTAATGGCCGACGTGGATCAGATTTCGGTATAATGTATGCCAATTTCGGACACCCAATGCCACTTGAATGGTGTTGCATCCGATGCGATCCCCCCCTCGTTGCGAGCTAATCGCATAGGCTTACACGGTGGCTTATGTAAAGCTAAACCTCAAATTGGATATAGAACGGGCATCGGCGCAGACACCGTGAATCGTGATGAGGTATTCCGGCACACGTGCCGTCAACTTGTACCCCTGGGCAGTGCAGCCAAGCAGACGGGCGTTTATACTACGCGTTGCACCGCACCGAGCATACGGCCGCGGCTCAAATTTAGGCTGCGGATTCACACTGGGAGCTTTCGCGCGAAAATACGGCTTTCACAAAAAAAATCGATTTGAAATGAAACGAGGCACTGAAAATCACAGAATGTTTCTGTAGTTTTCAGTGGGTCGTTTCACACCAAATTCCCACCCCACGCCGTTTTTTCTCTCATAGCGACGCACGTAAATTTTACGCGCGAAAAGGCTGTTGTGTGTTGTTAATTTTCGGCAACTGAGGCCCTTTATGCCATCAACTATACGGTTTTTAGCTTTAACTCAACTGTACTTTTTATTATCAACTTGAGATGACGAACCCCAAGAGAAATCCCCGGGGAAAACCCATGCACGCGGTCAAGTGGGGACTGCAAACCCAATCACGTATACACGCCTCGGATTCGAACCCGGGACGTCAAAGGTGAAAGGCGATGAAAGAACCACTATACGCCAACCCGACGCCTCGAAAAACGCTCACTGTGAATCCACCTTTTAAGTGGACATCCCAGTACGTGTCTTGAGGACCAAAAAGGCCTCGTCTTGTGAACTGTATAAAGCTAATCGTTGACGACTGAGAAGCTTCCTGCTGCAGGCGTGTGACAGCACGTGTTTGGACCTGCGTTTGTTAATTTAATATCCTCCACCTGTTTGAATCTTAAAATTGGAAGAATTAGTCTTAAAACACAAACTGCGTGTTCTCAGGCGCCTCGTTGTCCTAACCGACTTCCCAGTTATTTTGGTTAAACATCCAGATGGTATAACAATTTGTTAGAATTTAAAGGTGATTACAGGAATGGCAATGAGCTAAATTGGTGATGAACGAATTAACAGGGAAACCTTACTGAAGTGGAAAATTACCAATAAAATATTCCTCACGAGACGGTGTCTTAAGTTTGGATTAAAAAAACCTAATGAGTGTGTTCACACGAACTTTTTTTAAAGAGCGCCCTGATGTGAACGGAACTATGACTATCGTGGTGATAGTTCTCCGTTGGCCGTGTAGTATAACCATGGTACCAGCCTAAACAGGACAGCGGCTTTGCACAGTTAAATTTCTTGAAACACAAAATACAGTTTTCATTGTTTTCTCGGAACGTATACAGATGAGGTATGCCGAGCTGACTTAAACACATAGGTTGGTTTTTATCACACACATCCTTAATCACACGTGAAGATAACAGTTTTCCAATCATGTAATCCGTCTTTATATAACAAATTCCACGTTACCAAAGAAAACTCATGCTATTAGCCTTTTTGAAGTATGGCGGACACAATAGGAGGGCGCATTTTGAAGTGGGTATAAAATCAAATAAAATGCAATATAACTGCATTTTTCACTTTGCATGACTTATTTATTTTATTTAAAATTCTGTTTCTGTATTATAATTTTAACATGACTTGTAAATCATTATTTGGAAAGAAATACAATTGTTACCAAAAATCCTTTTGTTCCGCCATACTTCTAAAATGCTAATAGCTTTGGTTGTGCCTCTGTTATATTATTCGACGCGGGTTTTAACATGCCAAGCGGCGGCGAATACGCACAATATGCCTATGGGTTACGTAGTGCGGAAATTTCTCATGAAACCCCAAATAACCGTGGAACAGAAAAGCGTGAAATATCACGTTAACGATAACCCGGCATGTAATACTGCATGCAACGTAGCTCGGTATAACATCAGGTCTAGGGTGAAATCCTTATTGGCTAAATTTATAGGGCACCGTGTGCGGTGTGCGCCGCGTTTCTTGCTTGAATGCGGTTCTCCTGATGCAGTTAGATTGTCTTGTTCACTTCATCTGCAAGGGTGTAAGGAAACATTCTGGCTTGAATATTGATTCGAATTAAGACTGAAAGTTGGTCTGATGAAGATAACCGGGATATACCCTTATTATACAAACGGTCCAATGCACATCGCTGAGAGTCTATACTAGGCATATAGCGGTTTATTCGCATACTCACATTAGGAACCAATATTGGGGATTTGCGTAATGTCTGCAAATGCATGCATATCAAAAGCTTGTCTGGGGCTTGTTACTTGCAAAATAAATTCCAAATCGAATTTAAATTAACATTTGAATGAAATAGTTCATCACTAGGCATTGTCGCAAGAAACATTAAAACGGTATATTCCTTTTCGATTTGCAAATTAAAACGTGCGCTCTGGGAAAAGTCACCATGCACCAATGTTTTTATAATGTCCGCTTCAGTTTAATGACATTGTTTGCGCGGATTATTCAACCTTGTGAAAGAAATTTGAAAAAAGAAGATGTGGAATTTGTCAATTAAAGTTTCACCAATTGCAATTTCTATTTTTAATATAGGATTGTATTCATAACCAAATAGTTCCAACTTGTCATTCGAACCGAGCCTGCGTGAGATTTTTGTGACCAATCACAACAGAGCTACGCAGACAGTGTATTTACATACATGTACATTGTATTTGAAGGCCCGGTCACACAGCACTCCACGTCTAAATCACGTACAAAAAGTTATGAAAATCTGGTGGACGTGGTCGTAAGTGGTAATTTTTGGTCAAATTTGGCTTGGCCGTGCTTTGTACGGGTATGGCCGTCGGCGGCTGTTCTACTGCTAAAGCACTGCCTAAGCACAGCCTAAGCACAGCTAACCACGTCCAGCCACGTGTAAGGTTAAAAATGTACGCGGAAAAATCCACTTGTCAGTGATAAGCCGCAAAACACACGCTATTTCCCTTGATACCAACGCGTAACACCCGTCCGATGACCGTGCTCTGCCCGTGACAGACCGCTAAACTTTCGCGTCTTACTGCGTCTTACTGCGTCTCCCCAAGTTTTAATCACTGCCGGAACACGGATTATCACGTGTGTTTCACGTGTGTTGCACGTCTTTACCACGTGTGCCACCCGTGGTTGTCCGCGGGCTAAAATTTTGAGCAGTTCAAAACTTTTTGCCGCGTCCGACGCCGTTCCGATTTCTCCCCGCGTCCTGCCACGTCTATAAATCGACTGTAGCTCGTCTTAAACTCGACATCAACGCGAACAACATCGTCTGCTTCACGGGAGACCACTTTTGGACGGGTTTTGGCCGTGATTAAGCCGTAAAGCGCTGTGTGACCGGGCCTTGATAATCACAAGCAATCGTTGAGTTACTGGATTTTTTTGGTTAATTTTCCCAAACCAAAGTCAAATTTTGAGAAATGTTTGTACGGATTTGGGTATATGGACAACCCCTGGCCTTACTCAGTTGAACAGTGACAAAAACAAAGTATTTTTCATGCTCAGGCGATGTGTCGTCGTTGTTGTAGCCTTAATTGTGGCGCCATTTTTTGCAGTGGCTTGTGAGCCATATGGCAACAGTGTCATTATGGGCTGGGTTTATAGGCAATTTCGGAACTATACATAAATTATAAGATCCAACATACGTTTTATAGGCGTTTTAATCTCACGTGCAATGCTGCTAGAAAGTACACAATGTTTTGGCTGTGTTACAATCAACAGGAAGCGATAACAACTCCATTTGGTGTTTGTTTTTCCGATTTGATGGCACTCAAGTGTGCGAGGTAATCCGTTTCCCGCCGAAAACCAATTTCGTTTCAGGAATACTCATCTAAAATTAGTTTGGTCGCCTGTACAGGAGATGATACTTTGTTTCCGGCGTGGGACGAAACGTGCCTGGTTTACCTAATAGACTTCATTCACGCGAAAGCGTGCAATGTTCAGTCGTGTCCCCCGAATCCGTTCTATAAAATGTGAAGTGCTGATTGGGAAGGGGCCGGACTGCATGCTCATGCGTGTCAAACCTCGTCTTGGTAACGAGGCCCGGAACGCAAAAGTAGGCCTATAACCAGACGCCTTACCAATTTTCATTTACAGAGCTTATTAAGAGGACACAGACCCGAGGTCTATATAAAATGCACCCGAACAGTCTAAATCGACGTTCCCGCCCATGGCCATGCACCTTCAGTTCGTTTTTATTATGGCGCTACTTAAAGACACAGGCTCGTTAGCAATCGGAAAAACAATTGAGGGTACCTGCTCGCTCATCAACAAAATTCTATGGTGATAGATCATTTGTTTTTTCAGCGGCACACCTCTGGAATGGTCTTCCTAACAGCATGCGTCAAATTCATTCCATCAATAATTTCAAGTCCCAGCTTAAGACACATCTTTTTGTTCAGTATTACCAGACTTGATGCTCTTGATGATGCTCTTTGGTTTTAACGTTTAATATTTTTTTATCTACGTACATGTATATGTATGTTATCGCCTTGGTTTATACTGTAAAGCGCCTAGAGGCCCTGGCATTTGGCGCTATATAAGATTGCTATTATTATGATTAATGCGCGCGCGCCAAAATTGTGCCACAAAATACGCAGCTCTATGCCTTTGCTATAGAGATTCGTATTTCGTGGCACGAATTTGGCGCGTGCGTGTTGCTGACGAGCCTGTGCCTTTAAGTGTTTTACGATACATAATGAGAAAAAAAATTGAATTACTGCAAATGTATTAACGGAATGACATAGCTAAAAGATGGCGAAGCCATAAATTGGATATATTTTATACATTAATTGGATAATTTGGTGCATATAATTGGATTTGTCCATTTGGCAAAAAGCCCCATTTCGTCTGTATAAATATCCAATTTGTCTCGCCAATGTAATTACGCGCCTGAATAACAAAATAAATTTCAGCTCCGATTTTAACATGCACGACATGCTATCATCAGATAGACCAGTCGGGTTTGGCACATAACCAGACCGTTTCTGCATCTTAATTTCATTCAGTAATATGAAGTTATTGGATTTATCAATGGAATAAAATAGACTGGGGCAAAAACTATCGATCTTTAATATAGTCTGATGTTTTGCACGCATCACAAGCACGTCAACCGGTGTGCTGGAAATTGTTAAAGGGACACTCCTACAATATACGAGTGCGTGTGGATTTGATTTGAAAACAAAACGATGACTTTTTAAATGCAGTTTTTACATTTTTTTGGCCTGTGCGACGTTAAAAAAAGGCACACTGCATTACTGATTTTTCTATGCAAAATTCAGAAACGAATCAGGGTGCAGGTGTTAGGCAATTATAACTGTTACAAAACACAGACTGTTTGCGTTCATGAATCGCGTGACGGAAAACGTTATCGTACTTTGGTCCTATAAAATTATCGCATAGCATAAAACAATTAGGCATTATGTTGTCAGTGCAAATAAACCCAGTGCCTAATTTGGTGACAACATTTTCACCAACAGAAAACGTTTGGAAATGTCTCCGATAAAAATCACAGGCAACCAACGCAATTGACAATTCGTCATACAAATTTTTAAAAAATGCGTTCAGGGGAACTGTTACTTTATGCAATTAAAATGATTTGTCATTTGTCAAAAAAATGATTTCAATCATAAATTTTGCAGATGAGAAATGGGACAAACCAGCCGTGACACTATGCTCTTATTACAATGTATTAAGGTATATGAGGCATCGACTGCTCGTTACGACACGGAATATAAAAAACGACAAAGATAAATCATAGCTGCATATAATCACGTGTCTGATGTATTACATTGGCGCATTCATGTTATTCTTCTTTCGTATGGTCCCCTAAGGGGATCTGGTTGCTGAGATTAGCCGGCTCAAGTCGTTGCCCTGTAGCCACCTAGGGGGTTCTACAGCTCGGCCACGGAGTGCGAGAGAACAGGACGAAATTATCAGTTTTAGAGGTGATGGGAGGGTGGGGAAAACCCACGGAATCAAGCAGGGACCGAGAACCCAATCCACATACTGTCCCGGACGGGATTCGAACCAGAGCCACAGTGGTGGAAGGCGAGGAAAGAACCGCTATATACGCCAACCTGATTCCCCGCGCATTCGTGTTTAACAGGATCGAGAAACGCCGCAGTGCAGAGGACGTATACATTCGTTGTTGCACGCGTGTATAGGCTCCCTTTAAAACTTCGATTTTCACCAACTTTGCGCGGGAAACGAGCACCCTGGGCGCAGAGCCAGGTCATATTTTGCCAAACGGGCGTTATGAGCCTATCACCTGCTGTACGCACAGGCAGCTGATCCGATAATTAGCCAACAAGGTATCACGGTTTGAGCCCAGAACTCACGGCTTCAGGCCCTGCTCTAAAGATAGAACACATGATTGGTTTCTCGAAAATCAGAAATGTTCACAGATTTGCACATAACTTACACAATATAAACATGGTGATGGTAGAAAACGTCCCCTGAAATTGTTCTGTTTGAAGTGCTGTATTCTTTGAGAAATGAGTAAAACAATACATTTTCGTCTCATGAGACGAAAATTCACTTCTCGCTCCAAAACCACTTCGCCCTGGACCACTTCACCCTGAATCACTTCGCCCAAAAGCCATCTCACCCAAATGCCACTTCGCCCAAAAACTTCGTACACAGGGCGAAAGTGGTTCAAGGCGAAGTGGTTCAGGGCGAAGTGACTGGCCAAGCTTTATTAACCGTTTTCTCAAAGGTACGGAGCTGAATTTTACTAGGTTGGTTTTAATCATGCTTAGGTCTATATATTCAATCACACACGGAGATAAAACTATTTGTAACGGTTTACCAATTGTATCCTACCTTTAAGTCACTTCGAATACATGCCATAAATTTGAAGACTTTTTGTTCAATCACAAAATGTTTACATTTTTCTCCATTCCATCATTCCAGAATCAACACAGCGAATTAAAGAGCACACTGTTCAGGATTATACACTAATTACAATAATAATTTAGGTATATTTTGGAATGTTATACGCAGATATTTTATGCATTCCGCTTGAATGATTTTGTACACGATTAGACAATTTGTCACAGGAACAGGTAAAAACGGTAATTTGAAGAAAATATCCAAAATTGACAACATACCATGCAACTATCCCTAACTCATTGTGAGTAGTTATCTTTAAACCTTTCTGTCATAAAATGCATTAGGTATATAGGCTTTCTCAGATGTAGAACTCATTTTGGCAATTGAGGTAATATTTTACCACAAATGCCGTTCAAGATATTTTATGTACCAGTCCATATTTTTGGTTGTGTCTTTCAAAAAACAAAATCCAACAAAATGTAAATAAAGGTATAAAACTGGTAAAAGCAAGTCTCTTGTTGCATTTTGAAGGACATTTCTGAAAAGTATAACAGAAAATCTTGAGGTAGGCCTACGTAAAATATATTGAAATGGATTTATCTGTTCTTGCAAATGAACTATTTATACCTTTCTGTACACATTTCCCATAGGACAGACCAAGATGTCCCACAAGACTGTCTGTACTATCTGACTCAAAAGTCCGAGCACATTTTAGACAATGCCTTTAGTGCATGGAGCCTACATTATAAAATTATTTGAATGTAATATTTAGTGTGGTGTCTAATCATCACAATAATTATTTAAACAACGCTGGATGCCGCAATAGGGCGACATTTCGGCAAGACTCTCACCGGGGACCACCGAAATTTCGGCAAGAGTAACTCAAAATGACACCTTATTTTTTTACCCAAAGCTTCCGGAGATGGTCACAGACCGAAGAGAAACAACTCCAGTCCCAATAAAAATGGTTCTCGACCTAAAAAAAATGGTTTTTGACCTAAAAAAATTAATTTTAAACTCAAAAATATTAGGGCGACACCAAAATGTCGCCCTATTGAGCAGGTCGCCCTAATATACCTTTTTTACACACGATTTGTCGCCCTATTCTAGCATTGATAGTAATTTGAGTACGAACAAGAAGTATGAATAACATCGGAATGCAGAACTATATGACAGGAAGTTTGTTCAGCTTTTAGGGGAAACATGAGAGAGTACACAACTGTGTCTCGTATCTTTGAGTCATCTGCCCGGAGAGTCAGAGGTCTTAGGTTCGAATCTCTATGAGGAGCATGTGATTTTTCTCTCATCCCATGTCTGGTTAAACGAATCTTCAATATTTTGTCCTTGATTTTCTACTCTCCCCTCCCACATATTACTAATGGTCATTCCACGACGTTGAGAAACAAAGTGGGACATTTCTTCCTTTTCACAAAATAGTCAATAATGGACCAACAAGTCGTCATTTTGTATCATGATGTTGCTTTGTATAGTTGCTTAGCCTGTTCTTTAAAAATTGTTGAGTCTTCCGTCATGATGGAGTCTGGCAATTTTCAGTTAATATTTAATAAAATGTTGGTTGTGGATGTAACTGGGACACCATGCAAATTTAGCTCATTTCACTCCGATCCCGAAAGTGGTCTCGTTGAATTAGACATAATGAGAAAACAGTTCTCGACCTAAAGAAATATTTTGTAATCTGAATATGAATGATTCTAATTTGCATTTTTACGTAATTCAGTTGAAAAACACTGCATGTCACACCTGCATTTGCACAAAATTCCATTTAGTTGACCGTTGCTTCTATAATTTGTTACAATTGATGGACAATGTTAATATCTCTTATTCAATCACTGGTATTTTTTATTATTACCGAGTCAAGAAATTCATAAGTTAACAAATATATGGTAAAAAAAGGTCTCGGATGTGAATGACCCAGATATATATCCATCCCCCATAAGCATATGGTCACCATTAACACTGCGATGTGCTCGATCGAGTTGCTAATGCATGATTTATCAGAATGTGTGATCCTTGTTTCGATAAAGTCATCATGTAACTGTTATAAGACCCCCTTTGCAATGACCTAAATGTTAATAAATGCGCAAAGGGACACACCGGCTTACTGTTTACATAATGTAGCAATCTAGCATCCTTGACAATAATTTTTCGATGGTCGTTGTGAAAAAAATTTATCAAAATGTCACGTAATTAACTATAAATGTTTAAAATTAACAAAAGAGACAAATGTTGGGCTATACGCTTTACCAGCAGTTGCGATGTATTATGTATCATGTGTTTGTAAATAAAGGTGGCGTTCGATATGGGTCGACACGTGTTTAACCTTGATTCCTTGTTTTCCCTGACTCATCACACCTTGCCGAGGTGCCGATCTCCGGGGTAAGTTCGCCACGGGGCGAGTTTCAGAACAACAAGTGTGAATCGATGTGGGGTTAAACTCGGGGGGTGAGTCACCCCGGGCAGCCACGGAGCGGTTCCGGGGCGAGTTTTCCCCAGGTCCCGATCTTCTGTTCTTCATGGTTTTAATTCTTGATAATATAAGACTCCTGATATAACAAGGTATTTTGTCAAGTCCCAAGGACCTCGTATTAACGAGGATCGACTGTAAAGTGACATTTCTGAGGAAAGGCAGGCTGTCGCATTGGTCAGTATACCCTTACAAGGCTAAAATCGCAGTCTTGGAATGTTGTGCGGTTCTCCGTGGAAACGAACCAAATAAATCGGCATGGTGTTTTGCTTCTGCGAAATGATCAAGACACCATCCACGCAGTGGGATCGTAAAATGTAAAGTGTGTGAATGTTAATGTCGTTCATTGGTTCAGTGACCAGGGCAAAGAGTGAACGACACCGATAATGGGCCAATTATAGAGGGACCCTTTGGAATGATTTAAGGCTGCTGTACAAAAAGGAAATTCGTGTTGCAAAGGAAAAACATGGCCTCTCGCATACCCTACCGGCGTCGCAACTTGCTCTGGGTTGTGTATTCATTCGCCAAATTGTCGAAAATGCAGACCGTCTGAAAGACTGTTTCAATGTGTACCATACAACCTACATGCACTAACGGCATGTAATCCTAATACATGTAGCCTATATACACATACATGTAATTTGACATTTGAAACATAAAACTTGTTTACATGAAATGCAAACATCACAAATCAAGTGCACCAAATTATGAAATTCCTTATTTCGAATGCAAGTGACAGTCTGGATACTGCGTTGAATCATCCATGGTGTATTCATCTTGCAAGATAAACCTACTCAAAGTTATAGCAATTAGTAGCAAACGCCGCTTGATTTTATTTTTGTCCAAGATGCAAGAAATTATCAACTAAATGTTAACAATTTTTGTAAACGCACACCATTCATTCATTTAACACAAAACAGTGTATTGATTTTAAAAGTTTTCTGCGGCATTGGTGTATCTACATGTAGGTAGCCACTGAGCTTTACAGTCACTTCGCCCAAAAACCACCTCGCTCTCGACCGACATAGCCCAGAAGCCATTTCGCCCAAGCGGCAAGCGGCGTCATGCGTATGTGCATGAATGGCAATTACACCCCGATTGGTAGCATTACATTTGAAAGCCTACATGTACATGTAGGCCCTAATTAATTTCAATCCTTTGAAAATGTCACAAAACACCGCGCGATTATTTTGCAGATTTAAGTAGCCGTTTGTTTGCCGCGCGGACTTACGCGTGGTGCTGCTTGGGCGAAGTGGTTTTTGGGCGAAGTGACCGACATCGGCCACTGATATAGCTGACATTTCGGCTGGCTATATAGTTTACCGACATTCTTCATTTTAATATACCCTTATTCATGGATTCCGTAAAAACGTTCCACCTTGCAAATGATACATTGGGTTCTTAATCATGCCAATAATCGCAATATGTGCGTATCTCTATAAATTTAAAGGCACAGGCTCGTCAGCAATGCGCGCGCGCCAAATTCGTGCCACGAAATACGCAGCTCCATAGCAAATGCACGGAGCTGCGTATTTCGTGGCACGAATTTGGCGCGCGCGTATTGCTTACGAGCCTTGCCTTTAAAGTAAATGGCATGGCACAACACACCTTTTTATTTGGAAGGCAACATCTCTGTCGATAATACTGTCGAATATTCTAAATGTTTTATGTGCACAGCTGACGGGTTGTTTTCTTTGCTTCGGATTAGCGCTTGCTAAACCAGCTGATTATTTGCTGAGAAGCGGCTAACATAAATATTTACTTTTCCGAATTTGTTTTGATTTATGGACAGCTTTTCATTGACTTGTTATCTCGTCTATGCGTGTAGAGTGTATAGACTGCATGTAGGTATACATGACTTGTCACTTGAAATGTCTAAATTAATTTCAAATGGAAGATAGAAGTGGTTCCAACAGCGATAATTCCTCCTGATGGTAGGCCTATATTATTTTTTTATTATTATTATTAATTTTTTTTTTTATAAAGAAAACGACAATTCAAGATGAATATTCAATGTGTGTTTGCCCACAGTTTTCTTTAACAAGGACGCCTTCGTGCAAACGAAGCTATAGCCCCCGACTACCATGGTATTAGCCTTTTAGAAGTATGGCGGAACAAAAGGAGAGGGCGCAATTTTATCTGGGTATGATTTTTTTTAACAATTGTATTTCTTTCCCAAAACATGATTTACATGTTGCAATTATAATACAGAGACAGAATTTTTAATAAAATAAATAATTAAGTGCAAAGTGAAAAATAGAGTTATATATTGCATTTTATACCTACTTCAAAGTGCGCCCTCTATTGTGTCCGCCATACTTCAACAAGGC
This sequence comes from Henricia sp. BOLD:AAB3569, assembly GCA_037783545.1. Taxonomy (NCBI): domain Eukaryota; kingdom Metazoa; phylum Echinodermata; class Asteroidea; order Spinulosida; family Echinasteridae; genus Henricia; species Henricia sp. BOLD:AAB3569. Next base: position 506,527 of record JBBELK010000777.1, on the reverse strand, counting down.
TAATATAACTTTGGTGTCCATGCAGTACGGACAGGTAACCAACCTAACCAGTTAACGCCGGGATTATTTCAAACATTGCGCGGGTTTATTTTTAGTTGAAGCATGGAGGAAGGAAAACTGAACTTACCAACCATGTGCGGTATAAAGTATTGTTGTTATGTCGATGCACCGTCATTGTACACCACAATGTCGCTTTGTTATAAACATTTTTGGTCATTTCTCTCGGAAATTACTGCGAGTGTAGCGACAAAAAAAGTAACAAACGAATTTCTCCTAAAGGTGTTTACCAGTCACCTACTACACCGATGCGGATATCTTGGCGATATATTGACGATATATTCGGCGTCAAGTGAATAGGACGGTGGCTTCACGCAATTTATTGAAAATACGGACACAATTTTTCATTGTTTTCTCAGAACGTGGATGAGATAATGATCTGCACGGAAAGGTTTTTATCACACACATCCTTCACACGTGGAGATAACGTCGTTGGTAACAGTTGTCCAATATTGTAATCTATCTGACAGTGAATAGAAGACGCCATTTCTATCTGGAGAAAACAGTACTGCAAAAAAAGACCAAAACACTCCGTGCCAAACGCTGCCCGTTGAAATGCTCTATAATTATATCCCCAGCACTTCAACACAAGGGCCTGGCTACAAGCCAACTTCCCCATGCATGGGATTTCCCCAATGATCTCATTATAAGTGCCAAGTGGGTATAGCAAACTGCCAGACATTTTGGTGCATGTCTGGTATACGTCGGTTCCCGTCGCCCATAGGGTCGTGTTGGGCGGCCGTCAAGAAGTGGTACTCACCCCATCATACAATGTTTGTTTTTCCAAGGACTATCGGGTTTTACAAGTAGCAATATTATGTCTGTATTTTGTAAACTACAAGAATACTGAGCCGTGGGCTAGTTGTCAGACACCAGTGCAAGACCGTATAGAAGCAGTGGGTGTATGAGATCACATTATAGACCCCATGAGGAATCCCCCAAGAGCACTGCGGACATAACCGGTGTAAACTGAAGCAAAATCTTTATATTTATTCGCAAGAAATAAGGATAATTAATGGGTTAAGGCCTATACCTCCATGGTTAAGGCCAAGAGTATCATTTGCGGTGACCCAAAATTTTACTTTATGAGTTGACAAGAAAACAAACTTACTCAAAGTGTTGATGGCAATGGTAACAAACATCACATAAATGTGTTTCTATATCTAAGATGGTACTTTTAAAACAAATTATTTCCTCTTGTCTCAAAATAAAAGACACAATTTGATGTTGTTCCAAGGAAATAATTTAAGCCTCCAAAGGGCAACAAATGGGCATCATGCCCGTCTCAAACCAAATAAAAACCTCCCACGAGGCCCGTGTATGCAACGTATATGTGTGACGAAGACATACACTTTGTGACATTTTTGTCTGTCCATGGGATAAAACTGGGGTAAAATGGGACAAGGGGGCACATGACATTGCCTACAATTTATTTTTTTAAAAGCTGCAATTTATATACAATGAAAAAGAGTTGAATTGATAAAAAGTATATCCCCTTCGATCACATGTGTACATTTGTTAAAACCCAGCATAAGCAGATGATAATGGACGAGGTAATACGGACAACGCCTAGCTGTCCAGATGCGCAATTGGCTTCACAGCGCCGAGGGACTAGCTGACGACACGATGGCATGGGATGGCATCAAGTCTACGAGACGAGAGAGCATATACTACGGCGCTATGTGAGTGCCATCCCACTCAATTAGATACCGAGATAGTTTATCTCGCCAAGTTGACTTATAACGTGGATTAAGTCTTCTTGGCGAGATAATTCATGCTGCCAAGTCGACTTCCTAGATTTAATAAGTCGACTTGGCGATATAAGTTATGTTGCCAAGTCAACTTCCTCAGTTAAGACAACTTGGCAGAATTTGCTAGCCAAATTTTCTCGCCAAGTCGACTTAATAAATTTGGAAAATCGACTTAGCAACATAAATATCTTGCCAAGTCGACTTAACAGATTTGGAAAGTCGACTTGGTATAATAAAAGTTATCTCGCCAACTATCTCGCCAAGTTGATTTAGCAGATTTGGGAAGTCGACTTGGTAACATAAATATCACGATACGTCTCTTTTGATTTTCAGTATATCTAGCCAATTCGACATTTTTCCGCCAATTCGACATAATTCACGTTATAAGTCAACTGGCGAGATATATTATCTCGGTATCTAAACACAAGTAGGATGGCACTCACGTCACAGAGCGCCGTAGTACCCACACCGTGAGTAGTTGGGACGAGTGAATCGCCCCTAGCCCCCGATAGCCGCGGGGTTACAAGCACCAGTAATAACCCAGCTCACACCTGGTGAATAACAGAGCTAGTTGATGCAAATAAAACAGGTGTTTCAGGCACGCGGCAAGGACATCGTGCCTACAAAAACAGCCCAAAGAAAATTGCTTCACAGCCGGCCTCATCAACTGTCAACGCCGTCTCATCCAAAACCTAATTCGGCCGCAAAATGATGTCTCGGCCAAAAGGAAAACATCAACAAATCTTCACGGAAACTTGAGGGAAATTAAAGGGAAACATTTTAAAACATGTGAATCTGTCCAGTTTGAATATGTGTCTGTCCACAGTAATGGGGTACATTTGAAAAATAAGTCAATAATTCCTTTCAGATGTCTTTAGTTTATCTCAGAATTAAAGAAATGTCCTTGTTTTGTTCTCAGGAGATAACCTTTGCCCAAAAAGGTAACAAATTGCTGCCACAACATACATTTTTGAAAAGCAAGTGTACAAATTTTCCTATTACGCATGTAACGTGGACAGACAATTTTGTGACTTTTTTCCGTCTCCTTGGTGAAAAAGTTATTTCCTCAGTTTAGCTTGATATTTTAAGGATAAAATTAAGACTTTGAAGTGAACTGGGACCTAAGATCTTGAATGTTACAGAAATGTACCCCATTACTGTGGACAGACCCATATACAATTGAGGTCAGAAGTATAAATGCAACCGTATGCAGCTAAGTGTTAAACATTTGGGGCGCCAGTCACAGTCCAAATGTAACACGTAAAAAGTTAATGGAGCTCGTTCAGAATTTCCAGAAAATGGATTTCGTTTTAACACAAGAATCATATAAAATACCTCCCCAAAATACTAGCCATGGGAAAAAAACCTGGAAATTTGCAATCTCCAATATGGATGTGGAAACAAAAAGGTTGGTGTGATCACTGCATTGCTTTATGGAACGGATTAATTAGTTTACAAAACATCGGTGGTTTTTTGAAAATATCCTTGAAAATTCACAGATTGAGAGCGTGAAATTTCAGAAAAACATGACAAATGATATGGTATCAAAATCTCAACACTCATGGGAAAAACGGAGGGCTCAAAATGTGATGTGGACACGCTCCGTCGGTACACCAAGCTCGACACAACTAAATAACCCACAACCTGATGCAGTTGAGGTTGTGTCGGCTAAGATTTGATTCGGTGCAAACTCGGCGCTACAGGACCCATGTCCCCAGAGTGATTCATTCTTCTCTGTCTCAAAGGTCAAAGACGTGACAACGTTTGTAAAACCATGGAGGAACAAAAGGCAGTTTGTCTTGTAGGCCATATTTGTTTGTAGTTTGTGCACGTCTTGACCGTACATGGACAACATGCATTTCCCCCGAGTGTACAAAGTGCGCATTCGCGATTTAAAGATGGAACTTACGACACACACTACGGCCTTATAACTTTGCCTTTGGCCAGTTAATTATGACACGTAATTTTTTACTGTAAGACAAAATAATCCCTGATGTCTTAGTGATGTCAGAGTCAAGAATATTAAAGTGAAGGCATCAACTTTCTTTATTACAATCCACCCTTATTGGCACTGTATTCCTATACCCCCGTTTTGTAATTTGAAGCATTTTAATTTATATGTAAATTTCGCCAATCTTATGCCCACGCCAAACTTCGCAGGAAACCGACCAAATGCTATTTAGCTGATAGCATATGAAAAGGATATTTTACAGTTAATTGTCTTACAAGCAAGAAAATATTATTTAAGAAGATGTAACGCGTCAGTATGTATTGTAGGCCAATGACTTACAACTAGACTACCGAGCAAGAACTGAATTGTAATATAATTGGATCAAGTGAACTGCATCAGATTTGTATTTCGTTCTAACCTCCTCTTCTTCTTTCGTATGATCCCCAACAGTGATATGGTTGCTGAGATTAGCCGACTCAAGTCGTTGCCCTGTAGCCACCTATGAGGAGGTTCTTCAGCTCAGTCAGCCACGAAGTGCGAGAGAACATGAAGAAATGCTCAGTATTAACGGTAGGGGAAAAGCCCCAAACACGAATGTATGGGGGAAAACCCACGTTATCAAGCAGGGACTGGGAACCCAATCCACATAGGACCCGGACGGGATTCGAACTAGGGCCACAGAGGAAAGAACCGCTACGCCAACCTGATTCCGTCCCCTGTTCTAACCTCTGACAAGATTTGTGATGCAAAATGTTAATATATAACTGGTAAATTTGTCAATAGGCAATAGTTAAACTATAACGTTGGTTGCCACAGTAAATGAGTCATCAGCAAAACATTCCACTGCAAAACCAGTGTACTTAAAGGTAGTACATGATTGGTAAACCGTTACAAATACTTTCATCCCCCTGTGTGATTGAAGGTATGCATGATTAAAACCAACCCGAGCAAAAATCAGCTCCATACTTCGTCTAACTTTTGAGAAAACAGTCATAAAACACTGCAGCCCCAAAACCATTTCGCCCTGAACCACGGCTTGTGTTTGAACGAAGTGGTTTTGAGGCGAAATGGCCTTTGGGTGAAGTGTTTCAGACAAAACCATTTCAGGGGAAGTTTTCTACCGTCATCGTGTTTGAATTGTGTAAGTTATGTGTAAATTTGTGAACATTTCTGATTTTTGAGATACCAATCATGTATACTGCCTTTAACGGTCCAGTGATATGGTACAGTACCGTTGCCTAGGTAACTAACAGACAGTGATTTTTTAATTGGCCTTCTGCGTGTTTCACATGAATAGCGTCTGGTGTACTGACGTACTTCCTTTCACATGCACACATAGTATCCACTTAACCAGACTAAATGTTTGTTGCTATGTGATGCATGGGGCAGGTGTGAAGTACATGATCAATACCGTGTTCACCGTAGAATAAAATGGCATAAAGCAACCAGACTGTTGGTTGCTATGGCATTATAGCGTTCACGACGTAGCAGCAACTGCGTAGTATGTTACTTTATAAACTGCACCTCCATTTGAAAGTGAAGAATTCGAGGTGCCAGCCATTCTGGCAAATGTTACACGCAAAGGACTAATGGTCGTTATGCCCTACCCGACGAACTAATTAGCACTGCTTATATACTTGGTGCTTCTCCGAGACACAATGAGAACAATTTCATAGCGTGATCGGGTGGGAGTAGGACCAAAACCGTATACCATAACCATAATTGATATTCATTCTACCGGCGCAAGCCAAATCACATTCTCTATAGTGATGTTTTTTCATTTTGGCAAATTGGCACTCGATAGAAAGTTTTCCAACGTTTGCCCAAACCATTTGGCGCACAAATTTAGCGGAGCCTCCCGCGGTGCCTTTGTGGCATTTTCGAATTTATAAAGCCCTAAAGAATTCTTTACATTTTTGTTTCCGCTTGTTGGTTGTTGGCGGAAAGTACTGGGATAATTTTGAGACCAAAGATATTTCTCACAGGCCAGTCAAGGTCAGTTTGCTTTTAATCCGTTTCCTTCCTCCATGGTCTGACGAAATTGCATACAATAAAATCACGTGGTGTTTGTTACCATTGCTATCAACATTTTAGTCGGATATTTCTAATCAACTCGTGAAGTGAAATTTCAACTCGTGAAGATGTATTGGGGCCTTAACTAATGTTTTGATCGTCCAACATTATTACCACGAGAAAGAAACTCGCCACAACCCCTAATTTATGTCATTATATCCTAATTCAACAACTCAATAAGCGCGAGAGAATATATTCAATATACACATGCACCAATACAACACACCATTCAGAAGCACTGAACTTTCTCATAGACTGCCGAAGTGAATACGTCATCTTTTGTTAGTTGCCAAGGCTCTACACTAAAAGTCACTAAACCGTGTCCCTGTGCTTTTGCAATGGTACTTTTTTTTCCGACGGCCATGATGGTTAGAATCCAATTGCCATCATGGCAACACGTCACACTTCGGCTGTCTATTGGCCCTTGCAGCTTTGGAAAATTGCACTAGCGGGAAGTAGGCTTGACAAATTTCAAACTAGCAATGCCAGCCTCGTTTCAGATGCTGAGCTATTTTAGTGCGTCACGCGTCTTTTCTTTTGCCAATTTTATCACAAAAGAAAGCTCCGAGACCCCATTTTCGATGACAATTTGAAATTCCTCTATACATGGATATTTTGAGACCTCGTCATCCATAACAATGCCTGCAATTTATACTCATAGATGGATATACACAAAATAAAACGGTGCACATTTGTATTACTATAGTATAAGCCTAGCTACGACGTGTTACAGACGTAGCAGGTTCCATTTTGACGCAGGGGCCTTTGAAAACCTGTCACTGGAAGCAGCTAGTTGGGAGATTTCCTCATACCTGCCAGTGTACAAGGGCCGTGACCTAGAAGTATGTAAAGTAATAATCACGCAGCGGGGAACACCCAAAGCGCCCTGTGGGGTTTGTGTTGTGCAGAAATGAACTCATGTAGCGTTGACCGGGGCGAGGTCATTAGTGACTGTCTATTCCCTTTGTATCTTGTGAAAGTGTACACAAATGGACAGAATGAAGAGCACCCTTCAACCTGTAGCCGGTGGCCTTGGATATAGGCCTAACCAGCTCAATGACCTAACCTACTCAATTCAGATTGTGCGGGTGTGATTCTTCCAAAGCCCCATTACACCATTTTCAGTAATACGATATTTTACTTCATGAGTTGACAAGAACAAAAAGTGTTGATAGCAATGGCCACAAACCCCATATGATTCCTTTTTTTTCGTGTTAAATGGTACCCTTGTGAGAGAAATTGCCAACTGAAGGTGCTTTAGAAAAATCATTTTTTACCATTCATTCAACAAAATCCTTGCATGATTTTTTGAGGTTTTCTGCAAGTATTAACTGCTAACATTTATGTATATACTATAGACCGTATCCAATATAATAACCGCCATTTCGTGGGGGTAGTTTCTTATGTTCCTTGAGGACATGCATGGTTGCACATATTGTGCTTCCATTGTTGAACGGTTTAAGTAACAAAAGGTGCCCCACGAAATGGCGGCTATTCGATACGATACGGTCTATACACTATACTCACAATATAGGCCCCCTAAGGGATATTGTAGGGTGTACGCAGATATTTTATTGAGGTTATCCATTCTGCTTGAATGATTTTACACATGACAATTGTATTTGCATGACAGACTCATCTTGTCACAGGAAATAGGTGAAAAACAGTCATTTAAAAAAAAAATCCACAATTGAACCACACCAACATCCCTGACATATTGTAAAAAAAACCCCATTTATCTGCAATATGCGGATGATTTTTCCTGAAAATGGTAACAGTGAGCTGTCAAATTTTATACTCGGCTATTTTCCAAACTATTTTATATTTTATATTCATCGCAAACAACGCCTACAGCAAAATTTACTATTTTATTGAGAGAAAACAATAAGAGTTTCTTATCGCTGTGAACTTCCTTGTTTCTCTTTCGGTCACATGGGCGCCTTAATTTATCGAAAAGGGAAGTAGGATTCTGATTTATGTATTCTGTACTTTGTCCGATACTGAAAACCTTGACTGGTTCCCGTTTCACATATTCCACATAATTACAACGAATAAATATGAGGACCGCGGCTGCAGTATAGTGTTTAAAATAGTAGTATGACGTCATGCGTTTATTTTTAGAACTTTCGGAAACGGGAGGAATTCCTCATGTTTTAATATGGCGGACTAACATGGTATACTGGCGGCTGCCGGACCTAAAGATCAGTCGGGAATCTTTTGGTCCGGGAACCAGACTACTGAAAACCAAACTTAGCCTATTAATATACTGCATTATAAAGTTTATTTACAGTGAAAGAGGATAGCCTAGGGCCTACATTACTTAAATTTGTATGCATTATACGTTATGTTCAGTTACCTAGCTACATCATTCACATCTCTTCACAAAGACCATTGTATTTAATACATTTATGCAATTTCCTTCATATTTGTCTGCTGAAATTGCTTTGAGGTTGTTTTTTTTTACATAGGCCTAACCTTTTCCCCTGAAGTTAAAGTAGCTATAGGCCTATATGACAAGTTAATAAAGCTGGCAACTCAACAAAGGTAATAAATCATATGTGAGCGTCTCGTCCGTAAATAGCTGGAAATCGTTGCTTGTAGGCACCAGTGGCCTTCTAACAACGCTTGTACTATACACTGATTTGACAGCATAAGCCGCCTCCGGTTATATCTTTTTGTGCATTCAATATTCGCCAAGCATGCAATGCAACAGAACGACACGCATAAGTCACCCATAAGTCATATAGGCCCTATACAAGATTTATGCTAAATGGCTTTTACACAAAAGACCTCAAAAACGTGAAGTAAAATGGACGACTGATGATTAATGTCTTGTTTTTACTATAATATATAGCTAATTTCACATGCGTTTTGTGCTTTTTACATACCCCGTAGTGAGATCAATCATTCCGTAATCCTTCTCAACTCCCTGGGAAGCTTACTGTAGCAGATATACCCAATGGACGGGCAAGCACCATTATACCCAGCATGTGGCAAAGGGACTCTACCCCCTAACGCTCCTATACCTCAACACACTCTTCCCTTTTGTTAACGCACCAACTCCCCCTAAAAACTGAAAGGAATTCCTTGGAAATTCCTTGGATGTTTGAGACACAATGGGGGAACAATGCTAGGGGGGTGCCCTCTGCCACATATCGTGCTGCATATGAGCACCATGGACGGGCCAGGATGGGATTCGAACCCACAACCTCTGGATTTAACAACATTCTTGGATTCGGTCTGTTGCACTGCTGGGATTTCAATCCACGACATTTTGGTATAAAGAGCGTAAGTTTTCTTCCGAATGGCTGGGAAACTACGAGTCAAATTCTGGTAACTCGACAACCCTGTTACCTCAAAAGAAATTTCATTCGTCAAAAATCAAAAAAAAAAGTTAATTATACATATTCTATGTTAAATTTACTGAAAACTCTACTTGACGCAGATATGTGAACTTATTTCCTTGAGTGCTTATTAATCCAGATTCTCAACGAAAACGAATCAGTATCGGCTATATCGGAATACGCGATTTATCCGGCCGTGGGGAATTATACATTGTAATTTGAATACTATCCAGCTTTTGAGGAAAAATATTAGACAGGGCATCCGTTACGTATTACTCCGGTGTTTTTAACGAATTCGGGAAAGGCCCGTGAATTACACCGAAGGCCCATTCTCCCAGGAGTCGGCCAGGTGTCTATGTTTCAGTCTTGGAGTGAAGCTTATCAAATCATTCGTAAAACAACCGACAGGATATGTGACAATGTGCCTCGGGGATGGAGAATTCGAGAATTTACTCAGGCAATGCCCGCGAGAAATCCATACCGGTGATCCGATATTAAGGCGAATGCATAGTACAGCAAACAAGAGATAGGCCTACACACAAACTCCAGCATCTGTTTTTATACTGTTCAAGCTAAGCGCCTTTTGGCCACACATGCATGTATAATCACAAAGACGCCTGCCTGAAATTAAAACAATACCCGAAAACATTACCAAAACATTGCCCGCCAATATATATGAACTGGAGAAAAAAAATCTGTTCCCACTTTCAAGGACCGTGTTTATTTATTGACAAACTGCTGAAGTGGTGTTATTTCTCACTCATTGCGCCCTTTTTTTTGTTCTTTCGCGTTCCACGAGTATACCTCTTCAAATGAAACACACAGTGTATACTTCAATAATGCATCCATCCGGCTTCATTATATGCATGAACCTATACAGTGCGTGTAACGCGCAATACATTACCTACTCGTGTTTCCAAGTTTGTATTTTGGGAAAACATATCAACATGCGCGGGTAGGCCGTTTCTAAATGTCATTTTTAGAGTAATACCCGCATATGACTTTAATACATAACATAAACCGGGATGGACACATTCGAGTGTTGTTATGGGGCCGTTTGCATCTCGGAAATTGACAAACATAAATGTGCAGTGTTATCGAGTTTGTTCACAATTCATACGAAAGTGAAACGCAATCAAAATTTATTTGGCGATTAAATCTCAGTTGATCCATTGTTCTCAGATGACGCGTTTACTGACCTAACAAAATAGTTTCAACCAGTACGTTTCTTCGAAATTTCAAATCGCTATAGGGAATCCGTGCAGTGTTTATGCAAATCCTACTCTGACCGAAGGAACCGGGGGCTGAAAAACGTAACACATTTTTATCGATCATTATACATGTGTGAACACCTTGCGACAAGAATGACTGCACCAGCCTCCGTAAGAGCCGCTGATGCAGAGTGTGCCACTCTGCCTGAAATGCCACTCTGCACTTCTATAGGGCTGTTTGGGAGACGCACAGACTTATTATCTGATCGTAATCGGGTACATCTGGTTGTAATCCTTTTTTTTCGTCGTTTCCTTTATTTCCTTTCGTGATACCTATTATTATCCTTTTCAAAAATGACGAAATAATTTCACAGCAGCAACAAAATGCCAAACATTTGCAGGGAATGTCACAGATACATTTTATCTCGATACAGCTATCGCAAAGATGAAAATCGAGTCCCCTGATGACGAAAAGAGCATACTATTCGAAGTGTCGAGTGCTGGTTATTTGCCAAACCACGCATATTTGCTCGAAAAGAGATTGATTACTTTTTTTTTTCCACGGTAAACCTATAGTTATATGATTAGAAATAAAGCGGCATGGAGGTTTTTGTGTGAAGTGTTTTATACTCATGCCGGATATTCAAGAGCTCTCAAAACCTTATCTCACAAAACACCGGAATGTGCCGTTGATACTTCACCACATACAATACATCTTCCGAAGTTTAGGAGGTTCTAAATATTATCCGATCGATGAAAATGGACCTGGCGAATCGCAGTGAATGTTGATAAGGATGATAAATTGCTGATGGCTTTTCTGTCAAGTTAACTATTAATCAAGAATTCCTGGCGTTTGGCCTGGCGAGCTTTATGGATGATGGATGATTTTACGATCGCATGCTGCCGTTGCTCTGTACCTATAAAAAGGCTGCTTGAAAAGGGAGATGTTTTCCTTATAGGGCCGATACCTATCTCTGACGAATTGGAAATATTTCAGAAAGGTCTCCGAATCACAACTATGTTTTCTTTTAATTCTGGAGGATGTAGTTCGTTCCGTATTTATTCCAATTAGATTACACTCCCGAGTGGATATTTAAGAATTGCGACTTTTTTTGTGAGTGATCATCTTTCTTTGCGATGAGCCCCAAAACCCGAGGAATACATAGTAATTTGCCGGCAAAGCCATTTTCCCTCGAGTCAAATTGACATGCAGCGTATACCACGCGAAAGAATTGCACATGTAGGCCTACTGTACATGTATGCATATGGGTCTGTCCACAGTAATGGGGTACATTTCCGTAACATTAAAGATCTTAGGTCCGTGTTCACTTCAAATGTCTTAATTTTATCTTTAAATTATCAAGCTAAACTGAGGAAATAACTTTTTCACCAAGGAGTAAGAAAAATAGTCCTACAACATACATTTCTGAAAACCACGTGCACAAATTTTCCTATTACGCGTGTAACAAAGACGGAAAAAAATGTCACAAAATGGTCTGTCCACGTTACCTACGTAATAGGAAAATTTGTACACAAGCTTTTCAAAAATGTATGTTGTGGCAGAATTTTTTTACCTTTTTGGGCAAAAGTTATCTCCTGAGAACAAAACAAGGACATTTCTTTAATTCCGAGATAAACTAAAGACATCTGAAAGGAATTATTGACTTACTTTTCAAATGTACCCCATTACTGTGGACAGACCCATATACATACACAAATAAAGTGTATGCACAATGCAATTTTTACTATAAATTTATGTACTCGAAAATCCTGGTCAAACCAATATGAGCAAACGAGCACGTCCCACCTTAAATAAACATTCGGAGTCACTTTCGTCCCGAGGCCTTGTATACGGGAAGAAAAATATTGCAATTGAAATACACCGGTAATTTCTGCTACAGTTTGGGTGCCTGCCCTCGTATGTACCCTGGGGCGGTCTGGGTGTCATTATACCGCTCGAAAACGCAACACGCGTTCAAATGAATTTCGACACGTGTATATGAAAATAGAATGTTATCTCGCGAAAAAAATTGCTTTTAACACGCAGACGAGATAAAATGATATTTCCCGCGTCATCCGGACGCCATGGATGAAGCGAAGTAGATATATAATTCACAGTGACAAATGAACAGTTGTATACATGATTGAAATTCAAAGTCCGTATATGCAAAACTACCAAACACGTAATGGTAGCATTGAATTATTTTGTGAAATCACCGTGCATGCACGGTGCACTTGTGTGCTGTCATTTTCAATAAAAGTGGTGGATTTATGTATACATTTTTAGCTATGGCTGGCCGACCACTATGAATATTCATGAATATATATGAGCCTTTTAACATGTCAGTTTCTGAAAAAAATAGAAGAAAAAGCTATCAGATGAGTATAATATCCTTGATTACAGCCAGGTTTTTCTCTGGATGTCCAACATGTCGGATTGTGTGCATATATACATTTGTCATTTGTCAATTTAAAAAAAAGTCATGCTTTGGCACTATGAAAAAAATGTAAATTATGCAAAAAGCTAAATTTTCTTCTTATAGATGACTTTAAAACGCATTGGCAAGTACTCAAACAACGACAGCGGTTTTGGGAACATTTCCAGCCACATTTCTAATCTTCAGCCAGTTTCTAAATATACCGATCCAGTAAGCTCCGCCCATTTAGAAATTGCCTAGCAACATGCCACACATATGAGGCAAGGGCGTGTTTGTTTCGGACGAATCCGCCGATCCCGATCTGCGCAGATGGTTCAGCGCTAGATCCAAAATGCCTGCGCTGAACCATCTGCGCAGATCGGGATCGGCGGATTCGTCCGAAACAAACACGCCCCAAGTGTGCAGTTGAGTAATATGGCCGCGCCGTGCCGCAGCGTCCGCGCCCTGGTCAGCGCGTATTGAAACACGCACACGCACACAGAAACTGCACGCTCGAAAGCAAAATGTCTACTTATGTATCCGATCGTGTGCGTGCACGTACAACACGCCTGCATTACGCGTAACGCGCGCGATCGAACAAAAACATCTCGACACACATCTAGAACGCAGTGCATGCACAACATGGCAAAAACGACAAGCTAATTTGTGTGAGTTTTACCGATTTACACAAAAACACATTTTTGAGGACTCAGGTAGGCCTAGCCAAAATGACGATCTACTTTTTGGCTACCTGAACCTAAGGCTGTGATTAGTCAATTCCAAAAATGGGCGGAGCTTACTGGATCGGTCTATTAAATTGGCACTGTGAGTCATATCCTATCGGCTATTTGCCCAATTTCGCTGAAATTTAAATGAGCTTTTGTAATTCTTTTTGGCGTGTCCTAAGTCGACACCTGAAATTATTGCCTGCAACCTGTTTCTCTTTCAAATGCAAATTAGCACAATGTCTTGAAGAAATACGTATTAATCAATAACAAATGCGTTTGAGCCCGGATACATTATTTGCAGTTACCCACAATTTTACTTCACGAGTAGCAATGGTAACAAACACCGCATGATTTTTTCCCATGCATGATTTTCCCCTTTTCTGAAGCATATTACTGCATCTATGTGGCTGACATTTTTACAAGGCAGTTTACCAACATTATTCTTTTAATGTTGTTGTACATGTTTTTAATAATAATAATAATAATAGCAATCTTATATAGCGCCAAATGCCATGGCCTCTAGGCGCTTTACAGTATAAAAACAAAAACCAAAGCAATAACATATACATTACATGGATAAAAAGATTAAACGTTAAAACCAAAGAGCATCAAAAAAGTAATCTGTCTTGAATTTCAGATACGACAACAAACACGGTATACATGTACATGGACCAGCAGTAACTTATACATAATACAATGCTTTTTTTTGCTGTGATAGTGTATTAGTTGATTCATTTTGTAAAAAAAAGGTTAGAGGTTTCGTATATAGATGTGGAGTTAATAGATATTAACAAAGCAGGATAACTGTTCCGTTTTAATCGTATTGTGATTCATACAAATATATTTTGATTTATCCGCAATTTCGCATCCTACTAGTACTAAACTATCCGCATCTTACTAAATGGGCAACTATTTCAGGTCTATAGTGGGTCTCCCTTCGCACAAATTCAACACCCATATTCTATCTTCATCTTCTTTAATAATCCTGTAAAAAATGATGTAAACAATATAGGATTACGGGAGTCATGCCTATATCGCGTGTTCGTATCATCAAAATTCGACGTTATGCGATTGTACGATTGTTTTGAGCACATTCTATATGCATTTAGGGCGAGAAAAGCAACAGACGTTTTGAGTCGGTTGCCACGGAGACTTAAGACTTGCACGATTGATATACCGAGAATTTTAAGAATTGATAAACGGCTGTTGAGTTCGTGGTTGCCAAAAATAGTAAAGCTTTGCCAAAAGGGTCCACTTCATTCTACCGAAAGTGGATATCTTTCGGCAAGTATGGAGCACTCAAATGACTTGACTGTGATTTGCAATGTATCTACCCTTTCTTCCCTAAAGTATACGGGCGTTGAGATTAAATCTCAGCTCTTGTAAACTTTACCAGGTCCCCATGGGGTAGTCTTTTATCAAATTGTGAAATTCTAAATGGGAGGAAACAGATGGGCATTATCAATGAGATTTCCGGAATAAGGAAACACAGCATGTTCTATAATGGTCCACATGCAGGCGGTCTTACTATAAATCTCATCTGCGTTGGTGTATATGTATACTCGTGTTATCTATGCATATTAATTGGACGCTCGATTTCAGCTGCTCCTAGTGTTACAAGCGCTGCAGAATGCCATTAGCATGTATATCGCCGCGTCTGGTAATGAGCAACCAAAACCAATGTCGACTTGATGAATACACCATGATATATTGCTAAAGCACACGAAAGCGAGGTGTCTGTTTTTGCCATTTTTTTTTACAGGAGAGAACTGTCTCACTTGGACAGCGCCGATGTAATTATTAACAGAGCCCTCACAACGCACAACCAATGCGCCCATCTTTGAATACAGAATATACTAGCCTATACAAGAGAGTACAATGTCATGCTGACTCCTATTCAGTTTCACAAGTGGTTACATGTTTTCTACAATAAAATCGATAAATATTGCTTCCTCTGTATTTGTTATTAAACTGTAATTTCTGCGCAGACAACTGTCATTTATAAAATGGTCGCAGCAAAATGATTCGTGATATAGGCATGCAAAGTGCGCAACTAAGCGACTTGCACGAGAGCTCTTCGGACATTCAGATTTGGCGGAAATAATTAACTTGTAGATTTTGAGTCATCGATGGCGGCCTTTGCGCGCATAGTCGACATTAGCATGGGTATTTTGGGGTGAATTTCTTCAGAAAAATAGTATCTGAATTGCAATGGCAAATTTAAAGACATTTACATGGCAAATTTCCTAAATTGGTTTGCGACAAAAGTAGCAAAATCTTAGATACCATCGAATCTTAAAAAATACGAAATGTTTAAACAAATAAAAAGTGCACGACTATATACCTCAGAGAGTCTTCTTTGCTTAGGCCTACATCCAGGGGGGAAATTTACTAGAGCTGTTTAAAAATATAAGTCTATACTTGTTCGGTAATTACCCTCAAATTATGAATTATCCTTAAGCTTACTTGTTATCAAGATGATAGGCCTAATGGTATCATCCTGTGAAATTATTTCGTCTGTGACTACGTGATCTGCGCACCTGTGGTTGAATTTTCGAGAAAGCACGCCCTAAAGGCTTATGGGATACTGGAAAACAGAGGGCCGAAGAAATGTGAGAGGTCCAATTGATGCCGTACGTGAGCACAGCTTCATCAGTGGGGATATTTCGGTGGTTGCCGAACATGACTGTTGCGTCACTGGTGCGCGTACCTGTGACGTTGTACGCAAATCTTCTAAATCTTCTCGCCTTCGTGGATATAAAAACAGCTTTACGTGCCAGGTATCATGAACAGCTAAAGATATATGCGGTTAAAAATATACTGTGACCGAAAGATACAGAAGGCTAAGAGACGTAACTTGTTTTATCGGTCAGTGACGTGAATGATCACCTCTTGCAGGTTGATTGTAACAGCCTACGTAAGCGCCGCCAAGGCAGGGTGCTCCACTAGCCTGAAGTGCCTTCCTGAGCTCGCTCTATGGTTGTTTGGCAGAAGCGCGGCTCTAAAGGTCAGCTCATCCCACGCAGGTTTAATCAGGATGAAAAGAAAAACCCAACAAATTGATTTTCTGAGAGGGTTGTTCCATAAATTCAGGACAATCAAAATGCCTCTATACCTAAATTGCCCAAGGACTTTGGTGTAACTGTTCGATCTGGTATATATTGCACATTTCCACATAGGTGAACCGCACGGCAACACCCTACATTAGCAATGTAGGCTTATGAGAAGGTTCTGAGCCTATTTTTTTTATCAGAATAGATGGGCCTACAGTGAATTGGATAGGCCTATACAGTGGACCTGTACATAAAACAAGGCACTGATCGACCAATCACTTTGGCATCACTTCCAAGACTGTTCAGCCTTACAATTTTCTCGGGTCTTGTTTAAACTACTAGGGGAATCCTGCAGTTAAGGGCTCTCAGAAAACCAATTGGTTGAGTTTTCAACCTTATTGAACCTATACCTGGGATTTGCTGACCTATGGCGCACCCTATACACTAGCGACTCTTGGGGAGACTGGTGCACGGTCAGCCTTGCCGCAGGAGGTGGTCATACATGTAACTGACAGATAAAATAAGTTACATCTCCCAGCTACTTCAATCATTCGGTCAAAGTATAATCTGCGTTTCTTTTTTAGCAGAATGTACTTCGTAGTATCATGAGGAATGATGTCTCTTGCTAACCAGTATATAGAATGTACATTGACCTGCACGTGCACTGTGAAGGAGGCGAGATTGTCCATTGATCTCAGACGCCAAGCCACGAGAGAAGAACAACGCAATAGTGCGTTGGGTGTCGTGAAGTATACACGCCCCCCTTCATACGACACTCGGCATACTGTTTTGCTTCTGACCCGCTGCTCTTGCCGTATACGGTCCTTTTTTACACGACTGAATCGATATCCGAAGGGGAAAAAAAGGCCTTCTCGACCAGGGAAATTAAACGCAAGTTAATGTAACTCAACCACATTGACACGAGTCTTCCTCGGGGGAGAAATATCCATCATCTCGCAAAGTGCAGTTAAGTCAGGCGTAGGTCTGTGGGAGGTCATAAACGAGTTCAAAAAGTGTATGTAGGCCTATTTGAAAAAGTCCGATTTGCCCGATTTATTAAAAATAAAAATGAATAAAATTTCCGTGGCGGAACATCTGAACTATACTGCATGTGCATAATTATGTTAAGCTAGCGCGATGAGCTGGGTCATGCGCCTACGTCATCGACAAAGCGCCCAATTAACTTTGTTTGTGTGTAACCATTGCACCATGGCTGGCGTCCTGAATTCTTCATATTCAAATGCTTATTGGTTGCTTTATGTTATTCTCTCCAACATATTGATTCTGTACTTTACACCTACCACTTGCACCACATAGCAACAAAAATTAAGTCTGGTCATCTGGATACTAAATGAGCGTGTGAAAGGAATTATGTAAGTACAATGGACGTTATTTTAATATGTCCAACATGCATGCAAAATGCCAATTCAATCTGATATAATTTTTTTAAATCTTTTTTTCAACACCTAGGTTTCCTGCCTGAAGTAATCAACTTTCCATTGATACAAAATCATGTTTCAATCTCTGTCTAATTTAAAGGTAATTCGAAAATATGGTTTTACGTTCATGGATGCAAGAAAAACAAGGAAAAGGCATATACTTGTTGTCTAGTTCCCTGACTCTGCTTCACATGAAATTGGAAATCCATATATAATAGGGCTGTCGGGTCGTGCCACGAACACCAGCCGGCTGGAACCTGTTCATTGATGTGCATCCGATAGGAAATAACATGGACTAATTGCAATTTTTGTCATTTGGAGTCTCCGGAATGTAAATGTTTGGTAGTATTTTTTTAAGTTTGCAATTGACTTTTAAAAAGAAGTGTACATGCACAAGAAGAAACAAAATGAAAAACCCCGAAAATTCTAGAATGAATTTTGTTGGTACACATAAGCTTGACAAAGCCCAACATACAATATTTTTTTGAAAAACCCCATTACCCGATTGCTTGTATGAATCTATAGCCTATTCCAAACATTATGCAAGGTGCTATCATGTTTCAATTCAATATTCGCACGTTGCCCTCAGTGCATGCGATCAAGAAACAGAAATAAAGTGGGTGCGCATACGCCGATGGTAATTTTCGAGAGAACAAAAACAAATGCAAATCTTCGGTTGGAAGCAAAATCACCACATTAATCTAGCCAGACGCGTAAACAACGAATAGCACATGTCGAATACAGAACGTCACTCGTTATTAAGTATACTCTCCGTCCACGTATATATAGCTCAGTAGAGCGTTGCGAACAGAAATAAGCATTCGAATGCCGTTTATATTTTAACTCTCCGCGGGCAAACATGCAACTAGTGAAATGTTCGTCGATAATAGATGGATAGGCAAATGAGGATGTCAGATTAGGCTTAATACCCAGAGGCCCAAAACATCTCAAAAAGCACTTTTATAGGCAAACACTTAATGAACAATCCTTCTTAGGTCCGACTAATGCGTTTTGTATGCTTAAAATACCCCTGGAATCGTATTTTATCAATAAAATCTAAGCCATGCAGCTACATTCAGTTACAACTACAGTTGAAACTTGTACTGGGGGCTAAAATCAAGGTTTGTGGTTTTTATGACAATAAGACTAGGCCTATGCATATTTATGAGTAAAGCTGTGATGTCAGATCAGGGAAACAGAAAAATCACACTCAATTTCATGTTCACATTGCAAATGATTCTACATGTACTATTTCGTCTAAGTTTGCAGTCTCCAATTTGAATATAAATTTAAAAAGGTTGGTGTAATATTTTATAGCTCTATGGTGTAATCACTGCTTTATAAAAACGAATATATTAGTTTTAAAACTAAGTGTGGTTTTTGACGATATCCTTGAAAATATGCGGATTGGAAACGCATGATTTCAAAATGGTAATGGAAATATGTTAATGATATGGTATCAAAGTCTCAACACTATATTAGAAAAACGGGGGGGGGGGGGGGGGGGGTGGGGGGGGGCGTCGTTGGTGTTGACGGGGGAGGGGGTTGGTGTTGGCGGGAGGGGGGGGGGGGGTGGTGTCAACATGTGATATGTACACGCACGCTCCTTTAAGCTGGAGCAAACAGAACTCAAAAGTGTCTTATGGTAAAACTTAACGATGAAAACTATTTTATAGCGAAACACTGTGAAACATACTAACGAAATGGCACATTAGACCCATTCGACGACGCCATAAACCTATGGACGACGCCAATTGCAGCCACAGACAACACGTATGTTCCCTCTGATTATACAATTTCTATATTCTAGCTGTGCATGCTATGGGAAATATTAGAACACTTAGCATGTTAAAATGTTTCCTGTGTGTGAACGCCCGAGGTCACAGTGCGAAATGGACGGCAAGGTTGCTGTGCAATTTACGATGGAATAGATTTGACATTAAATAGCAGCATCCCGGCGTTTTGACAGTGGGATCTTTTTTGTAGATCAACAAGGAAATGGAATGATTTCATCATGCATCGAGCTGTTAGTTCTAATCTGGCGTACTTGGAGGGAGGACATTTGTGTTTGGAATGCATCGTGTTTCGCGTTGAAACTTACACGGGAAAACCGAAAAATGAATTACCATTTAGGGTAGAGACATACGTTAGATAGGCCTATGAGATAAAATTACATAGATATCATATATCAAAACGCTTAGACATTAGATTGCAGTGAGGCAGGCAGTATATTCTGTCAATTTAAAACAATAGCGGTCTCTGTGTGTGTGTTTAATTTTAATATTTTAATGAAATTTGATAGTTAAAAATAGCGAAACTTTACACTTACTTTTTAATATATTAAATAAGGCAATATACACGAGGGGAAAAAAGAAAAGAAAAAAACCCATCATCCCCTTTTTCAGGTATTTAGTAGATATTATCCTGTACTTCCATGACGTCACAGTTTACTTATAAATATGAAAATACTCAATAGATAGATATCTGACATGACTTAATCTAAATAACATGTTTTTCCCTGTAGGGGCCTATATCATTTGGAAGATGAAACTTTTTACTGAATCCTGGATTAAGGGCATACCATATCTAAACTCCTCAATAAAGTTCGGAAAGTCAAGTTTGACTGACGATTTCTCTTTTGTTACTAAATCATTTCGTTTGAATTTGGTATCATTTGATGAGGAGGAGGTTGGATGTGGAATCGATCAAGGTGGTGATGAGGAGGAACAGGCTGAGGTGGTACGGACACGTGGAGAGAAATGGTGGTGGAAGGGGCGAGATCTGTGGGAAGGCCGAAGAAGACCTGGCATGATGTGGTGAGGACTGATATGAAGTTATACTGCCTCAAGTCGACGGACGCCCAGGACCGAGCCCAGTGGAGACGCGCCAAGCCTGACTCAGCGGAGACTGGACAAGCGACTTAAAGCCGGATATGTGTCATTTGTTATGATTAATCAATTGGGGGGATGTGCAGTATAGCGGAATACAGGGGTATAGGTGGAAAGTGAAATGTCACAAAATTCACTGCATGCTATTGTCAAGCAGTGCATTCCCCTTTTGCTTGGAGGATGGGAATGTGTCAATGCACTTTTTGACAATAGCAATGCATTTTGTGACATTTCACTTTACACCCGTCCCCGTATTCAGCTGTGCTGCACATCCCCATTGCTTAATCATAACAAATGATACATCATCGTAAAGAGGAATAACAGGGCTTTCCAATGATATAAAATTAAAGGAAATTTTTCTGCAACGAGAGAAAAATCGTCAGTCAAACTTGACTTTCCGAACTTTTTTTGAGGAGTTTATAAAAAATGTTGGTAAACTGGCCTACAGATATAAATGAATGGTATGAAACAATTATATAATGCGAGGGCAGATTTTTGTAAACCACCTCTAGTTGTTAATTCTCACAGAAAGTACCATCTTGGACAGAAATAACGTCATGTGGTGTTGCAATCAAACGGTTTTTTGGGGGTGAGGGGGGAGGTAGGCTAAGGGGTTTTCTGTCAACTCATATAATGCAAAATTAGCAAATGATATAACGGGCCTTAAAATTAAAGAGGTGAGTACTGAAGTATGTTTTAAGAAAACAAACTTGGGTCGTGCTCGTTCATCTAAAAGCCTCAAACATTATTTATCATGATTTTCAGCATCGTGCACTCGACAGGAAATGCTCTGCTGCTATTAAATCATTGCGACCACACTGAAGGAAACGATTTAGTATTGATGTTATATACACGGCGTATCGTAAACCATATAAATTACCTTGACGGTGATCGAAATGTAATGGGCTTTAATACCGTCACGTGAACACACGGAAGGAAAACCACCGATGACTATTAAGTTTAGTTCATCTTTATTTGGTTGGTGAAGATTTTAATCGAATTTACAGACGAGATAGACAGTAATTTGTGATACTGTGAAATTGTTTGAACAACAACTGCCCTATAGGCTACGTGAAGATTTATAAATACTACGCAAGGAAAATTACTCGCATAGTATCCTTGTAATATTTTCAAAGTTGAAGTTGAAGTTGAAGCAACGTTGATTTATGCATGGTAAAAACAAAAAGTGTAAACGGTTTGCCGCCTATTTTCATTTAATCATCTGAAATAATCCCATCTGCAGTCCCATTCAACTCAAACACGAAATGCTCGTCCATGAAATTACACTCCCACCTTTTTCCTGCTTTTATCTGGGGAAATCGCAGGCTGGGTATATAAATAGACGTCTTTTACCATTTGCATGTAGGCCGGCGTTTCTAAATCACAATGGACAGGCTTTGGGCCGGCTAAATGACAGACCCTTAATGGAAGCTTAGCTGGCCGACAGTTTTTATTTCTCGGGTTGGCAAAGAGGGGGAAATTGTGCTTTCCAAAAAGGCTCTTTCGGTGATGGAATTACGCATTATGACGTGTTCGCCTTGGTTAATGGCAAATCGTGCATGCAGACAGCTTTTAGCAACATTAATGGTGAATCGTGGGGTGTAGAAAAAGAGGTCTTGTAACGCTTTATTAAATTAGAGTCACTTATGATTCCATATAGCATTTAAATGCTGATCATAGGCGTGGTTTCAGCAAATCTTTTCCCCTCCTTTAGATCCGCAATTGAGAAATGCCTAATAGCTTTTTGCAACGTTAACAGCGAATTGATTTTTTTTTTTTAGAGGGAACTGTCTGTTTAGAATCACATCATATGAGAACATGTACAATGAAATCATACAGCAGCGACCGGCAAGATATTCCTCTGCTAATGTTAATACAATTTTCTTTTCCAAATGCTAAAAATTATGCAATATGTTATTAATTATGCTTGTAATCTGTTCTCTTACATAAGAGACCAATAAACATGTTTGCCTTAATTACTTTGAATAAAATTACATTTAGAAAATAATAAGTGAATAGCAAAATTTGAGTAATTACTTTCGTCAGGTCATAATGCGCACTGCGGCTGAGCAATTTCGTTCGTTTTCAGATAATTTCTTGAGGTGATAACCTCGACGGCAGTTGCCATGGAAATGCGCGTCTCTTAGGACACTTCCAGGCCATAGTTAACATCTAGGGGATAATATGGTAAAAACCAGTAACGGCACTTAACATGCAGTAGGGACTGAAACACGAGGTTTTGGTCATAATTATGACAGCGTTACTGCGCATAACTGATTTCAAGTAATTTATGACATAAAACTGCGTATAGGAAAATGGCTTAAAATTGAATTAATTCGCCATCAACTAAAAGGTACGCTGTACTTGTTTGTACCAGAGGAATATACGTATTAAAACGCTACATCTGATACAATTCCCAAAAGCGAATATGCTTATGAGCTGAAGTATTTGTGATCGAGCGACTAAAAATCTAGTTGTGCACAAGATTTTGTTAACTGAAAAATAATTGTCTGTATTAAGTGTATTTACTCCATTACAGGTCGCAGCTTTCTATATCCCCTTCGATCACGTGTGTACATTTGTTGTCAAAAGGGACTTCTTTTTCTGTCCAAATTCCTGTGACTGAAGGAGTTATGCACTATGCATCATTTGCTGAGCATGACAGGTTGAAAAAAAAATAATAGCATTTCAGCCAATATTTGGAACAACCAAATTCCGTATAGTCACACAAGACGGTTGGGAACATTACAGCCTGCTATATAGCTCATGATGTTAGGTTATTCAAGATGCTCACAAATTGTTGATTTAGAATCAATATTGTTCATACCGATCGTCGCACATGAACCATCCAGTGTAGAATACAAAGTAATTATTGCTATATATATGATAATTTTGAGAAAATCCAAAATAAATTAATTTGAAAATCCAAAATAAATTAATTTTTACCAACACAGCGGGAAACTCATTTATTGAAGCGAGCGAATTAAGCATATCCTCAACAGGCGCCTGAATTTCGCAGCGCATGCTTTAAAAATATACCACGGTTTACCACCCTTTTAAAAACCAGGCATGATTATTACTTTATGGTTGACCACGCAGTTGTACCTGCATAGCCTAAGTAAACCGACCTTCGACGGCACAATAATGGTTTCTCGATTTTGTATTACACGGCCTTTAAAAAATTATTAACTCAGCACGCGTACCTGATGCAGCGGTTATTTCCAGATGTGTAGAGTATTTTTCTATCTACTTGGTATTTTCTTGGCTGTGCTCATGGCTTTGGCGCCTTTTTTTGCTAGCAAGAGGAAATCAATGGCCGCGCGGAGGTCAGCGTCCGCATCAATAATGCATTAGAAATCTCCGGGAATCGCATTTCACAGGAGATTTCTCTTATTTCCTTATCACTCTAAAAAAACAACTCGTTGGTGTACAAAAGGAATACGACCATGAACTCATTAAAGGGCTTACTGGTGAATTATGTTGAGTTTTTCTTCGTTACGTGCATAGCTAGCTAGACTGAATGAACGATTAAAATGTGGGCTGTTTCAACATAACATGAAATAATGTCATGTGACCTGAAATAACATTTCTACAGATATTAACCTAGTGTATAGGCCTACACTATACCTTTTTAGAAATGGCAATCAGGGTTGTAGTCGAGTCCATCACAAGTCCAGAGCCGATAAAATCACAAGTCCTGCACAAGTCCAGTAACAAGAAGCAAAGGATGAACACGCACAAAAGAATGCCTTTGTTGGAGTTCATTTGAATAGTCTAGAGTGTGACTTAAATTAAGACCCAGGGACTTGTGGTGGACTTGTGAAGGCTTGCGAGGACTTGTGATAGATTCGACTACAACCCTGGTGGCATTGTTATAAAGTACTTTCCAGTAAGGTCATTACCCCTATGTTAGTGTTACCCCTTGGTCCTATGGAAAATCGTGTACAAATTGGAGGATTTGGTATGGTTAGGGTTATTGTTTCAGTTATATAAGATTAGCAAAATTGGTGTCACGCACTCTTCAGTTGACGCAGAAAGAATTGACAAATTTGTGGGTGCAAATAAGCTTGGCAATGACCAGCAGGGCCAGCACACAAAACATTTCATGAATAGGCCTATGTGAAATAACTGACAGTTATTGCTGAGCAGCCTGTTAAAGGGCATATATATTTCAAATGTTATTTTAAAACACGACACGAGTTACCGAAATTAGCCATGTGAATGGCGTCTGTTACACCAAGTTACTTAATTTAATTACAAATGCAGCTGGGGTGTGACAGTCTAAACATTTCATATTGTTGCTATATGCGGCACTGGCGTTTTTTTTTCTCAAGCCAATTAATGCACACATCAACCGCCATCTTTGGCATAGTCGGGTTGCTTTATAATGCCATAATTTGTCAATGTATACACGATATTGATGCTGGACTTTAGTCTCGATGCTGCTTGGCAAGAGGGTCACGTGACAGCAACAAATTAGTGGGGCACTATTTACACTATTAAACACGCAAAAAGAGAATTCAATTTATAGCAATTAGGCCTATATGTAGGCCTATACGCAAACTAATGTGGTTAAGTTACGGGCTCGCTTTGCGGACACGGTTCACGTTCAAAACGGAAAAACAATTCGTTTTACCGACATTTACATCTGTTCACTGAGGTTTAATAGACCGTATCGAATAGCCGCCATTTCGTGGGGCAGTTTCTTTGTTCCTTGAGGACATGCATGGTTGCACATATTGTGCTTCTATTGTTGAACGGTTTAAGTAACAAAAGGTGCCCCGCGAAATGGCGGCTATTCGATACGGTCTATACATTAGGCCACTTAGCCATTGTACTCCAGTATACATGTTCTTTGCTCACATTAAAAATATATTGAAATGCATACCGTATCGAATAGCTGCCATCTTGTGAGGCACCTTTTGTTACTTAAACTGTTCAACAATGTAAGCACAAAGTGTGCAACCATGCATGTCCTCAAGGAACAAAGAAACTGCCCCACAAGATGGCGGCTATTCGATACGGTCTATAGGCATGTTTTGGCAGTCATAAGCAGAAACACGTTTCTGACGTAACCACTGATTCAATCAACAGCCAGGTGCAGGCTATTCGTCACTCAGCATGCAGCCAACGTTGTAATTATATAAGCTATTGGTTATCGATTAATTACAACGTCGCAAACATGGTTTGGGTTATGGCCGCCAAAATTTAGTGGCGGATTCAGGCTCATATAATAACCAGACAGGCCCAGGATGTAATGGCAACTAAAGGCAACCATAATACTGTTTTGGGTCTTTCCATAAATTAGGGGTCTATGTTTTGCGTCCCCTGTTAATCTGACATATTGGGGTTTTTTTGTTGGTAAACTCAGGACAAAAACTCAATCTCAAAGAGCGAGTATATAAAGTACAATTCACACACAAAATCGTTTGAGGGCAATTTTATTAAATGATATTTGTATGGCAAATGACACATACCGGGTGTAACAGCACAGGGGACACCAAACTTGAAATGTCACACTTTTTTTAATGGAAAGGCCCTTTCACAAAATGAATTGTGACGTACAGCAACACACACCATAACTACGGATAGGAAGGCCTGGGGCGTTCGCTCAGGGGACGAGTTGGCACGAGGTCAAGGATCGAGAACACCAAACTCGATCATATCGCGTCCTTGAAATAAATTTGCGCTGGAAGCAGTTTCCAATAATGTCCCCTGAATCACATCTGTAAAAATGTAACCTGCTACATGCAAAACTGTTTAATACAATGAATCACAAGTTTCACTACGTCATAATTATGAACAAGCTAACGTCACAACAGCCTACGTTTGTTACTGCACCCATGCTGCACCTACAGGCTCGCCGTTTAGCTAATATGGCGGTTTTGCACAAGCACCTATGTTGGAACCGACCACTAAACACAGGGCATGCAATGAGCATTTGCATGCAGCCATTTTTTCTTCAATTCTCTCACTGGACCCTGTGGCTATAATCTTGTAGTACATAGTATACTGTTTGTACACTCGCAAAAATCGCAGATTCTTTTTTTTTACGCAGGCATATCGTTCCCACAGTCCCATTTCAAGCCGTAGGCCTATGATACAAATAGCATCCGGGAAGTGAAACAAAAATGACATGCCTGGGTCTTTTCAAATACGGGTTGTAGTCGAGTCCATCACAAGTCTATCACAAGTCCAGAGCCGATAAAATCACAAGTGCGCGACAAGTCCCGCGCAAGCCCGTCGGAAGTCCAGTAACAATTAGAAGCAGAGGAAGAATACGCACAAAAGAATGCCTTAATAAATAGCCTGTGACTTGAATTAAGGCTTAGGGACTTGTGGTGGACTTGTGAAGGCTTGCGAGGACTTGTGATGGACTCGACTACAACCCTGTTTCAAATCTGCCAAAAAGGAAGTAATCGTTATCAATTTAGAGGAAGTTTTGCTTATTATTTTAAACACCAACACGTTGCTATGCACAGAAAAATGTGCGTCGCTACAAAACATCGGAAGTGGAAACTTGGCAAGTACTTTAATAGTTGAAAATGTTGACCTAGGTTCAGTCATTTTCAGTGAACCCTATAAACATGCTCAATCATATGGTTTGTGCCAATAGAGCTTCTACACCGGCGGCCATGACAGGGGGCAGGTTTTCTTATTTAAATGATGTAGCAATAGAACCACAAAGCACCTACTCACGTATGACACATGGTGACAATGTGACTGCCCCCTGTCATGGCCGCCGTGCAAAGGCTCTATTAGTATTAGCCTTTTGCGTGTTTCACACGAATAGCGTCTAGTGTACTGACGTACTTCCTTTCACATGCACACTCAATATCCACTAGACCAGACTAAATTGTTGTTGCTATGTGGTGCACGCAGCAGGCGTGAACTGAAGTACAACTGAAGAAATAATACTGAAGTACAACGTACAGAATCAATACCGTGTTCCCTGTACGGCAGAATGGCATAAAACAACCAGGCAGTTTTTATTTTTGCAAGGCAGTGGCGTGCACCACGTAGCAACAACAACATGTGACTTTCTAAACTGCACCACGTATGTGACTTTCTAAATTCTAAACTGCACCTCCATTTGAAAGTGAAGAATTCGGGCGTCAGCCATTTTATATGCAACTGCTACACGCAAAGTATTTTTTACGCGTGAACGCAGAAGAAGAATCGATTTAGGAGCTGTACTGTCGGCACAATACCACACTGTGTACGATAACTTTCCCAAAGTTGACCTTGGCAGTCCAAAAGGGAAAACGATATAGGTTACATTAGTAACGGGTCAAAGTAATTGTTCTGTGGGGTTACCACGCAGTAGTCGGTACACAGCTGAAAGGCGGTGGATAAACAATTTCAGAATTGGTAAAACAGGAGCACGAATTCGTTTAGAATACAAGCTTGAAGCTTAGCAGGCAAACATTTGTACTGTTTGTTACAAAGGTTGAAAGGTAGAACTGGATTGGATGATTTTATATTAGAACTTTCCGAGGGACATTTTATTAAGTTATTACATGGACTTCTTTGTCAGCTCATTGTACATTTATGTATAACAATAGTTTTACACGTATGAATAAGTGATTATTTTTTAGTGATTATGACCCAGGGACCACCGGGGTGAATAAATTCGATACGAATGAGTTTGGGAAATATGGATGCAGTGAAAAGCAACTTGGCTCCACCGGGATTCGAACCGCGGACCTTCTGCTCAACGTGCAGACGCGCTACCAATTGCGCTATGAAGCCAACTTTTACACCTATAATAAAGTATAAAAACTCCCTGAAGATTTAAGTCTAGGCCTGACAATGCAGGTGACCATACTTGGTTACTTTCGGGTCGCACGCAAATCCTTGACGAAATTTTCACTGAAAAAGGCGCGTCATTTCACATTCCCTTTTCAGGGCAACTGGGCCGGCTATACGATCAAGACTGGAAGCAAATATCAGGTTGGCCCCCAGTCTTAATTTTGGTCGGAGGTTTGTATGTTTTAAAAGAAAACATATTTTGGAGCGACATATACCGTTCACCGTATTAATTAGGTTTTCTGTTTTGATTTTATTCCCTTTATTTATTTATTTTTTATTTATTATATATATTTTTTCACTTTCCACGCATAGATGTTCGTAACACGTTATGCGTTATATATGAATTGGTCTCAACTCAAATGTTTAATAGGCATAGGCCTACATGTAAATATCATCATAGATAAAGGGGGAAAAACCAAATTCTACTTACATTTGAGATCATGGGTAAATTCCAGGCGGTTGCCACTCTTGCTTCCACGACGCAAGTATAGTCCGGACCAAAGAACGCCTGCACGCCCCCTGCCCAATGCAGGGTCAGCTCCTTGATGGAGACGCTCTCGTCTCCCACGGTGTCCGAGAAGACGAAGGACAGGTTATACTCCGGCAACAGGTCCGGCATGCTGTTGATTTTGACTACGGCTGCCGTCATGGCACCGCCGGAGATCCTCGCCTCTCGTACGTTGGTTGAGGTTGACTCCCACGTTCCCAGCATTCCCAGCCGGAGCTGCTTCAGGGTCGAGTTGGCTCCATCACCGCTCTCGTTGTAAGGTATGCCTCCGTAGAAGATAAGCTCGCCGTTCTTGTCCACTTTGGGGCTCAGCTTTCCCTTCATGTCTGCAGTAACCGGACTTAGGACGAGAAGCAAACAGGTGCAAGCGAGGAATGCTAAATCCGACAAACACAAGACTGCGGGAGCAGCTGGTGCTGTCGCCGGGGAGGCACGGCGAGATCGAGGGGCCGAGGGCAGGTGATGGCCGACCCGAACTGGAACTGGAAGGGAAGGCACCTTAGTCCTCATGGCTTCCATTCAAATGAAGAAAGCTTGACAGACCAATCTGTGACCCCAACCCACCTGTGCGCAGCAAGTTGGCGTGTCTGCTGCTCAATCCTGCTGTTGCGAAAATCTTTTAGTGGATCCGGTGGAAGAATGCCTGAATACGGTCAGTTCAACCTCCAGCGTCTGATGTTCTGAAATAACCGACAGAATGTGGCTCACTCGTGGTTCAAACCTTTTCCTACCTCCATGTTCAAACTGACATCACGTCGCCGGACACGCCCGTCAAAATGACACGGCACTGTGCTCAGCCTTACAGGAAAACAGCGTGTACATTTTGCACTGCTAACTCACCAGGCCTCGTGTAGATTTGCCAACTATGCAACAAACACAGTGCACAGTGGCCAAGTCCAGTTTTGTCCGCCGTCACAAAGCGAGTGCCTGCCGAAAAAATATTATTGTGCAGCTACCGTGAATGCGACTATAGTTGCATGTTATTATAACTTTCTCGCTTGTTATGTAGCGCTCACTTCCTTGTTGTGCTGCACATACATGCGCGATACATGAACATGCATTTGTATAATGCAACACTGTAGCTACAGTTTTATCCAACTAAAACTACAAAGTTGCTCGACAGGTGACTCCACCGTCGACACTGAGTTGATAGGCTTGTCGACAGATGTACGGGCTGAAATCACAACGGTGCACCTTGTCAAATTTGGTGTCGGTGTAGGCCTGCATGTACACTGTCATCCCGGTGCCTGGCAGATCTTCATGGCCTGAACCTTTACAGTGTGTCCTGCTGGTCTAATGCAAGTCCCTGTCGAGGTACAACAAAAAAGCATAACCTGTAAGGCCAAGTCTTCACTGCACACACGCCACTAAAACAAGGGCTGCGGTTGCAACTAGCGAGAAGTGAGCGCAACTAATGAATACAGAAAATGAGAGTGCGCCAGTTAGATTGACTGTACGTCTATTCGCTTGCAACAGCCAATGAGTGTGTACGCGTGCGCAAGCCAGCCCACGCGCCATAGCAACCGACACACTGTTCACATTCTACTGTACATGTACATGTACAATATACATGACATGTATTATTGTTGTACATGTACATATCCCCACCCAAATGAACGCTCACTATTTCTCCCGACTGCTGAGCACGCGGCAAATATCGGCGCAATAATGCCCCCACCATTCGATCAGAGAAAACTCATGTTTACCCTCCCTGACCATGCATGCGCGTTCCTTGGTAACCAAAGCATTTGCGGGAATCGTCGCAATATAGAAATTTGTCTTATACACTGGGAATAATTAGGAGTAAAGTCAGAACTGTCATTATTTGCATTTCTGCAGCGAGGATTGTTAGAATATTAACGCCGGAATATCGTATTTTTTTGGTGTGAAGTCATTTTTTATTCATATTTTATTCACATTTCATGCTTCAGAGGAACTTTTGCCTAAAAAGGTACACCCTAAAAACAGACTGGTTGAATTCAACCAATGTGGTTGATAGATGTGTGGGGTGGAAGGGGAAGAAATTAAAGCTGGCGCCAAATTTAACGACATGTACCCGTTTACATTTTTGTGTTAACTACGTATCTCCCAGATAAAAAAAGGTTGAATAATCGATTTGTTTTCGTACATTGGCTCGTTTTCAATTAGCCTTTTTGATGCATGGCAGACACAATAAGAGGGCGCACTTTGAGTTGGGTATGAATTCGAAGGAAATGCAATAATATTTGCCTTTGTACCATAATTTGAACGATTTACGGCCGTGTATATACCTAATTATACAGGCATGCAGCAACGTTATAGTCTCATCTATTTATCAAAAATGTGCTAGCCTGAGAGAAAAGGCTTGTTGTGTGTTCTCGTAAGCAAAAGAGTTTGATGCAACAAAAACAGTGGGAACATATGGGTCCCTTAAAAATGAATATAATATAAGACTTCCACTGTAAAATGGATGGCCTCCGTTCCGACCCTAGCAGATAGAGTCTTAAAAAACAGTACACCAAAAAGAGTACACCAAAAACACGAATATTGGGTGGAACACAAAGTGAAGCAGTCAGGCAGAAAGATGGTTTGGAGTGTTTGGGAAAAAGCTAATCTGTTTGGGAAAACAGATTAGCTTTTTTGCGTGCATGCACCTTTGCACTGGTGCCCCGAATCCTTCACCTTCAAATCGAGGTGCAGTTTAGAAAGTTCACATGCTTTGCTGTTGTTGCTACGTGGTGCACGCCAATGCCTAACAACCAACAGTCTGGTTGCTTTATGCCATTCTCTCCAACGGTGAACACGGTATTGATTCGGTACTTCACACCTGCCGCATGCACCCGGTCACATTACATAGCAACAACAATTTAGTCTGGTCAATGGATATGTGCATTTGCAGCATGTGTACGTTAGTACACCAGACGCTACTTGTATTCATGTGAAGCACGCAATCAGGCTAATTAGAAAAACAAAGAAGCAGGTCTGGGATTGGAGGGGACGCGAACGGGGATTGGGAGTGCCGGGAAAGAAGGGAGTGCACGTGGGAAAAGGACAGATTACATGATTTTAAAACTTTTAAAAACAGGAACAACAACATTACATAACTAAAGAATCATGTTGATAAACTGCCTTGTAGACATTTTTTCAGCCATACAGATGCAGTAATACTCCAGAAAACCTGAAAAATCCATGCATGGTTTTTGTGTTGAATGAAATGGTAAAAAAATATTCTGCAGACATTTTTTAAAAAGCACCTTCAGTTGGCAATTTCTCCCACAAAGTACAATTATTGTATACACGGGAATAAAAATGTGGTGTTAGTCGGATTTTTTTTGTCAACTCGTTAAGTAATTTTTGGGTAGCTGCAAATGACGTAATGGGAGTTTAATTAGGAAAACAAAGAGCAGCTCTGGGCTGGAAGGGGGAACAAATTGGGAGTATACCAGGAAAGAGGGGAGTGGGAGAAAAGGACAAAAAAGAAGTTTGTTGAAGACTCAACTGGGGGTTATGTACCGCATTATACTTTCAGTGAACAATACGTATTACTGTGGTATTACTATAGCAGCTGCTGACAAATTAATCTGAAGGCATAAAGGACTATAATGTGAAAGGGTGTTGCAGTAAAGAGCAGCCACAACTCTTTCAAGTTTTCCTTTTCATCTTTTCAAAGGTTTAATTCAGGTTTTACTGATAGAGCGGACAATCATATCACTGTTCTGCCTATCCACAACTGCGAAAGCGCCATGGGCATACTGAAAACAAAAATAAGCATTACGCAAAAGGCTTCAAGTTTTTGTTTTTGCTGTGTGTGCGTCAATTGAATTTGAACTGGTTGCGCCGTATAATGTTATCAACGGACTATAGGTTTAGAAGTGAAATTTCTAAACTAGCTATCATATCAAAGAGCGCGAAGAATAGATAAAACTTGCTAATTGCATACATCTGTTGGCAGTTTTTGAGGTAACGACCCGCCATGGACTGTACGACCAGAATTATCGCTCTGTCAATATTGGCTTAAAATGCCTCGTTATATTGTAAATAGTGTGGTGCCTTTGCATTCAGCAGATCACATTTGATAGACTTAATTCAGGGGACACGGTTGGTAAACACATTCGCGAAGGAAGAGGAAACATTTGTTTTGAATTATCGTAATATTTAATAAAAAATAATGCTATCTATGTACTGCCTCTGATGCATAAACCCTCGTGGGAATTCGAGGCACTCATGTTTTCAACGTCGGCGAAGCAATTCATTTTGATGATGAACTTCATAGCCAATGCGGCTATGCGCTGCGCCATGTTTAACATTTTGAAAGGGAGGATGACGCCAACCATGCATGCAACAGTTGCATGGATGGCGTCAGGGTTGAACGCTTGTTTCCTGACTCCAACACGCCGTGGAGTATGGGAAAAAATGTTGTGACCCGACTCACGCCCTCTCGAGTTCGAGGGCCGAAACTGGAAAACATGAAGCGTATTTAGAAGCAAAACCCCCGGAGCTGCAAAGGGAAGCTTCCGGAAGGCACTTTTTTTTGTATTTTTGTTTTTTACTAAAAAAACCTCTGGCCCAATTCCGCTCAAACTTCATGTATTTCTCAACTGATTACCCTAGTCTGTTCCCCTGTAGTCACCTTTAATGTTCAGTTCACTTACCGGTCAGGTCCACCCTGAGGAATCTTGGCCTCAAGCCTAGGCCCATTGATTTGTGTACAAACGTACATGTATGTTCTTTGAGTAAGGCCTATTTGCCGTCGTGTGTAAAATCAGCTATCAATCATCCGACTGCAGGCTCAGTAAACAGTTGTATTTTGAGATACCTCCATATATGCCATTATATAGAAATGATTGTGTCTCCAAACAGTGTTATTTACGCGTTAGTCTCCCCTTGGAGCCTCCGTGCAATTTTTTGGGGCCGTGCATCTCCGAGGGTTAAAAGTGATTTTTAAAACGGTCGGAAGATACGATTCGAAAAAAAGCTTCCTTGTGCTACTTTTCTAACAAACGTTGCTAGGCTGGCATATTCTAGAGAATTAAGCAACTTTTTTTCTGCAAGTTTTCCCTGTTCCTTTAAAAAGCTCTATCACAGAAGATCAAGTGGAAAATGCAATTAACATGGCCGTTCTTACAATGTTGTTCTGCGTGCAAAGGTGATGTTAGTACTATGTCCAGTGCCCCTCTGTTTTGTTAACAAATCCCGGTCCAGAATACCACTGATCCCCACTTATAAATGTAAGCATGTATAGGTTCCAGAGTAACGAGATTCTTGTCTATAAAACTAAAAGCGGGGCCTATCTAGTTACGACCGAAATAATTCACCGCATCACTGTTCTGTTAGTTGCACTTGGTCGAAAACGTCCCAAATAACACGACCTTTCAAGGTATTTGCAAATGTTGGAAATCGGAATTGACCACGTTTTTGTACAAACGCATACTTGATTTATTTAAAGCCCGTATACGGGATTTACAGCCTCAAAATATCAGCCATATTGACCGAAAACAAAAACTTACTAGATAGAAGTGGTTCCAACTGTCCAATGCAATAATTCCGCCCAAGATATATTTTTATAAGAAAATGATAATTGAAGATGAATTTGTATAAATAGGAGTGCACATGCAATTTTCAGGGCGCCCTCGTGTGAAAAAAATAGGTCAATATCATAGAGTTAGATATAGAAAATAGAGTGCGCACTCAAAATACATGATATGCCGATATGGACGCCGCCATTTTGGCGTAACGCTATGGGTGCACGATGGGCTAAGGGGTGTTGCCCACTTTGCACTCATATCGTTAAGAAAACATGGCGCCGCCCACATCGGGACAGTCCACACACGTGACTTGAATAGCCATCGCACACTCTAGTTTTGTATATGGGTCATTCTATAAATTTGGGGTCCACTTTTTCTGTCCCCGTTACATCTGACATCTTGTATGTTGTATTTTGTAAATTCAGGACATATTCTTTAAATGCCTTCTATTTCAAAGAGTGATTACATAAAATACAATTCATAACAATATGGTTTGAAGGCATTTTTAATGATACTTGTATGGCAAATAGCAGTATGTCAGGTGTAACGGGGACAGCAAAATGACACGTTGGACCCCAACTAAAGTGTGTCGTCAATTGCCATGGTAACTGGGTCTAAACATTCGCTGGTAATCTTAGATGTCCATTGCTAAAGCGCAGGGAAACAGTTCACCGGTTTTTAGTGAAGACCCAGCAACCTTGGCAACACACAAAGGGTGACGCTTTTACTTTAATATTCTATTTCATGGAAGGCTGCATAGACACAGTTTTCATTGTTGTTTTGGAACGTAGATGAGGTACTGCGCTGACTTACACCATAGAGCAAGTTCCTTGCTCTATGCTTACACATGCACAGGTTTTTTTTTTATCACATTCCCAATGACACATAATTGGATAACGCCGTTCGTATAAGCGTTTTTCACACCCATACCCTATCTTTAAACCAAAACAAGTGCATTACGGTGAAACAACATCAAGTACATGTAGAAGGTACATTGTACTCCGCAAACTAAGCAGTACATGAATGGTATCATGCTGTTCAAATGTAATCTCATTTTATTTATACTGTCTCACAATTAATCGGCCTCAAGCTTCGGAAAACAAAGTTACATTTCCGCTACTGTGGCATTTCCCCCTTCAGCTCAGATATATATGTTGAGAGATGGACACGATACAGCACCTCGAGAGAAAACGGGTTAAATCACACTTTTTACTCATGGTCATTATCGAGATTTTCACAGATATCTATGCCAGGCTATCATTCATCATACATGGAAAATCCATGTATGGATTTTTCCGAAGCTGCGCATGCTGGCATTTTAATGAAATGAGGCGCTCGGTTTATAAGAGAGAAAAAAGGAAGTCCTGTGGACCTCGATCTCCGATACACAATAATGCAAGACAGATAACTTCGTCGCTCTGTTCCGAGGAGAAAAAAAATCAACCCCTACCTAATTAATCATGTTCTTGAGCTCTGTTGGGAAAATGTTGACTTGAACCACTTAAGAAGTGAACAGAGTACAGATTCGTGTGCTTTGGATGTTAAAAAAACGATACGAGAATATTGCTGCTTGGAGTGCTTTCATATTAAATTCGAATCTTGAAAGTTATTCTGAAAACCGAAAGCAGGAAAGGCTTATGGTCTTTCTATAAATTAGGGGTCCAGCTTTGGTGTCCCCCCGTTACATTTTACATCTTGTTTTTGTAAATTCAGGAAACATTCTTTAAATACTCAAAGAGTGGGTACATAAAGTACAATTCATACAAAATGGTTTAAAAGCCATTTTAATGATTTTTGTATGAAAAATAACACATATCAGGTGTAACGGGGGACACCAAATGTCACACTTTTGGACCCCTAATTTATAGAAAGACCCTTATACGCAAATAAAAGCAGGGACAATACGAGTAATGACTCAAAATGGGGGAATATTTTCATCTATAATTACGCAAAATAACTGAGCTGTGCTATAGAGAAAGAGATTATTGTGGTATAGTTATGAAACCCGACAATGATTATAATTAACATATAACCAATAGATTGCCACGTTTATCGGAATTATAAACCTATATTTTCATATTACATAACATGTATATACATGCATTCAGTACACTACATGTATATTCTTAATTTCTTCAAACATATTGCATGAATTATAAACATGCAGTATACGACCTTATAATTAAGTAAAGACTCGGACTCGAGACGACTCGAGTCCCGATTTTCACTGACTTGACTTGACTAAACTTTAAACATGAAGCATTGGCCAGAACAACAAAAATACACAAAAGCAAGTTTCAGCGTTTATACTCGTTTTGAAATTATAGCTTGAACAAATTAATTGTAACTATCTAACTTAACCCGACTTGACCAACATCCTGACTTGACTTGACTTGGCATTGGTGTCAAATGACTTGACATGGGACTCGAAGGCAATTGGACTTAACTTGACACTTTTGGACTAACTCGCGAAACCGGTTTGACCAGGTCTCGTGGCTAGTTGACAGTTTTGGACTAACTCGCGAAACCTGACTTGACTTGACTTGGGTCTCGAAGGCAATTTGACTTGACTTGACTTGGGACTCGAGCAGAGGAGACTCGTTACAACCGTAAACAAAGTAATGTCTGCACGTACAAAAACGAAAATAATGTGTAAACAAATGTTATTTTTAATTTTTAAAGGTTTTGGTCAGCTTAGATTTTGTAATAACGTTGCCATAGAAACGACCCGTACAGAAATGGCATTTCATTGTTTGACAGGGAATGTGGAATGACCTTTACGTCTTCCATGTTCAGTCTGTTTCGTTTAGGTATTTAAAGCACTGAAGATCTCATTTATGGATCTTGGTTTTTGGGTTAATGGAGTTTTTGGTTAATGATTTGAAATGTTAATGATTTGAAATGTGGATTTCATTGACAGCAGACGCGACGAGGTTTGCTATATGCGGTGATTACACGGGACTAAAGCCTGTGTACATGATTTGCACACATCAAAAAGCAAATCAACTAATTTATAATGGAATATTTTCTTTGGCTGGAAGCTAATGGTATATTTGAATTAAAGCCCTAATACATCATTTGCAGTTACACAAAATTTTACTTCACGAATTGACAAGAAAAATCCAACTAAATGTATTGATAATAGCAATGGTAACAAACCCCACATAATTTGTTTTCCATGTAAAATTTACCTTTGTGGGAAAAATATACAGAATGAGAGCGCGAAATTTCAGAATGTATGAGAAAAATATGACACATGAACATTTTATCACTCATGATGTAAGGGGAGGTGGTGGGGCCGGGGGAGGTGGTGGGGCCGGGGGGCGGGGGGTGTCAAAGTGATCTGCATATACACTGTAAAAAAATAGCTGTAGTTTTTGCATGTATTATTGTGAGCAGATGGCAATAAATTAAGTTTATTTCGATTCAACATTTGCCATAAACGCTATGTTGTTCTTCTGCCTAGACTACCTTGATCGAATTTTAATGCAATCTATAATTCAAACGTACTTGCACATAGGTAGTTTGAAACAGGCATTTGCCGTCTTTCAGTACTGAAGGATAGCGAAACTGCTTACCACTCTTGCTGTTTGGTAAGTACATACGTACGCAGCACGATATGTGGCAAACGGACTCCCCCTACCATTGTTCCCCTATTGTGTCTCAAACATCGAAGGAATTTCCAAGGAATTCCTTTCAGTTTTTAGGGGAGATTGGTGCGTTAACAAAAGGGTGTGTTGAGGGGAGAGTCCCTCTGCCACATATCGTGCTGGGTATAAGCACATATACAAATACATTTATTCAAAAATAAACGCATAAATAAACGGTTGACGTATTACAGTACTTTCTCTGTTCCTGCGAATATTACAGCAATAGACTACTGAAGTGTGACGTCAGTTACCATGGTAATTGGGTCTAAACATTCGTTGGTAATCTGAAACTCCATTGGTAAAGCGCAGGGAAATAGTTCACTGGTTTTAGTGTAGACCCAGTAACCTTGGCAACACACAAAGGGTGACGTTTTCACTTTAGTTGTCT
The DNA here is from genome assembly GCA_037783545.1 of Henricia sp. BOLD:AAB3569. Taxonomy (NCBI): domain Eukaryota; kingdom Metazoa; phylum Echinodermata; class Asteroidea; order Spinulosida; family Echinasteridae; genus Henricia; species Henricia sp. BOLD:AAB3569. The sequence continues at coordinate 467,753 of JBBELK010000777.1, read as the reverse complement.
ATTGCACTATGAGCAACTAACAATGGAAATTGTGCACAAACCTTTGTTATTAACAATGGTGTGAGCCAAATTTCCATTGTTAGTTGCTCATAGTGTTGGCTAACTGTAAATTGCACAGTAAATTACTGGCAGCTTATTTGCCAGTAATTTACTGTAATTTTCTTTTACAGTAGGCCTACTACTGTAGAATTTACAGAAAATTACTGGCAACTCAGCTGCCAGTAATTTACTGTGAAAAATACAGGAGATTTTTTACAGTGTGCATGGTCAATCACCCGTAATTATTCATATATGAAGTGCATTAATTCACCACCGGTATTCGGAATGACAAAGTGTGTATAAATGATTTTAAAATTGTATAGATCAGTGTTTTGTCGCCATTCCTGTGTAAATAAAAAAAGATACGTGCTTTTAATCTGACACAAAGGGCCAGGGACCTCTGGACAAGTATACAAACCACTGAATTGATTTCTCGATGAGAAAACCACACAATGATAAAGCGCATCTCACGGGAGTTTCACTCTTTTGTTTGGTCAAATTCACACAAATGAAAATATTCTATTCCATTCAATCCCAGTTTCTAAATTAATCGAGATGGGTGCGGTATAATGGTTTTATTTTCTACAGCTGTCATCCGAATTTTACTTTTAGTAGACAACGTGAGTAGGGATTCATTAAAGTAATGAAAACCGGTACATGTCGAGCCTATAGACTACTAAAGTGAAAACGTCACTCTTTGTGAGTTGCCATGGTTTTTGGGTCAACTAAAACCAGTGAACTGTTTCTATGCGCTATACCAATGGACGTTTCAGATTACCAGCGAATGTTTAGACCCAATTACCATGGCAACTGATGTCACCTTTTAGTAGTCTATTGGGGAGCTCGACTGACCCTATACACACTCTTCCTTTTGCGAACGCATCAACTTCCCAAAACCTGAAAGGAATTCCTTTACAATTTCTTGGAGTATAGTCCACATACTATGCTACTGTTGCTACGTGGTGCACGCCATTGCCCAGCAACCAACAGTCTGGTTGTTTATGCCATTCTCTCCTACGGTGAACACGATATTGACTTTTTACTTTACACCTGCACGTGCACCACATAGCAACAAAAATGTAGTCTGGTCAAGTATATACTAAGTATCCACATGAAAGGAAGTACGTTGGTACACCAGTCACTGTTCATCATGTGAAACACGCAAAAGGTTAATTCCCCCAAAGCGGTGAAAAGCCAATCATGGATATACGATTTTTAAAGAAATGTGAACTAACATATTCTTGATGGCATGACAGACAAATCGACATTATTAAAAGTTGATAATAAATAACTCCACGAAAAAGCGACGCACAGGCGGCCATGACAGGGGGCAGTCACACTAACTCTGCGTCATGCACGAGTAGGTACTTTGTGGATGTATTGTCAGGCATTTAAATATGAAAATCCGCCCCTATCATGGCCGCCGGTGAAAAGGGTATATTATTAAGTAAAGTTTTCTTTCCGATTAAACATCATTGTATACTATTATGTGCCTACTGCGCGTTTAGTGACATGATAGGTACACATGTATGCCATATGACGCACTGAGCTGTTGAACACGCTTGAGGTGACATGAATCATCGCTAAATCGCACGTACCTTCAGATGTTGGCTTGTCAGTAAGTTGTTAAGCCAACGTAAGGGCTTTTATTAAAGTCAACATGCCCCAGTTTACCTTGCTGAAATCTAGTGAAATCAGGTCGACTTGACTTGTGCCGTCCAAAATCTCTGCCGGTTGCTTTTTCGCATGATCTACATTTCCGAAAGCCACAATCATGCGAAAGAAGTTAATTCGTTCCCACTAGAGATCCATATTATGACAGTAAATGACATGTTCTATTAGTATACACGAGATGTATGCGAGGGACACACGTCCGTGTTATTTATTAATTTTCAGGATTTGTGCATTTTGTGGAATTCCATTCTTGTAAGTTGTAGCTCGGAAAACAATTCCACCGTCTACAAATTTCAGAGTTCGTTAACTTCTGCCAATCGAGTTTATTGACGCCATCTTAGGCATAGAGACCTAAAGTGTGACGTCAGTTATCTAGGTAAATGGGTGTAAAATATCCACTGGTAATCTGAAATGTTCATTGCTAAAGCGCAGGGAAACAGCCTTCGCTGGTTTTAGTGTAGACCCAGTAACATTGGCAACACAAAGGGCGACTTAATTTACTACGCAAATATGTTAATCGTCATCAGTATCTCACAAGTTGTTGAAGGGTCGTTTTAAAGACGGATTCTTAAATACCATATAGACAGTTTACGCAATCTTATTGGCTGAGATCACGTCACGTGGCCAGTCTTAAACGGATGATAAAGACCGACAAGTCTAACCAAGTCTTTCTTGCCTTGAATACGAATGCAAGTACATGAATATAGTGAATAGTAGCGTTAATGTTTGCGATGTATAAACCACGTTGCAGTTATTGGGATCAATATTTTGTATGGTATGCATCATGTCAACAGTGTATGACCTTTAACTAGTTTGCACTTAACCCCACAAACCATGTTCCCATATCACATCCTAATTCCTAACCAATCCGCATTTCATTTCTGATGTCCTCCATAAAGCTCGAGGGAAATTTCGGACTGCAGGTGATTGTGGTGTTGGGCACTTTTCTAACACATTGCCGACAAGATGTGCGGGCCTGAGATAGGTCGCGCGGTTATTACATTTCGGCTTCTTCGGTGATAAATTTTATCAAAGTGCCGTGGCCCCAGTCACAAGAGTCCTTTCCAATCGAAACTAGCGCTTTGGGATTCTTTTCTAGGTTACGTATATCTGAAAGTAAGGCATTTGGGTCTGTACCGACCCAGTTTTTTGGTTTACATCAATTTTCCCGTTTCATCTAGTTGATGAACCTGTACGTAGCCTGAGGCGCGCCTCGTTTTACCAGTAATTTTCGCAAACATAACCTTAACAGCGAACTCTATTGCAAAGAAGGGGACCAGCACATTGACCTATATACAATTAGCCTTTTTGAAGTATGGCGGACACAATAGAAGAAGGGCGCACTTTGAAGTGGGTATAAAATCGAATAAAATATAACTGCATTTTTTTTTACTTTGCACTTATTTATTTAATTTAAAATGCTGTCTCTGTATTATAATTGCAACATGTAAATCATGTTTTTGGAAAGAAATACAATTGTAAATAAAATTGCGCCCTCTCCTCTTGTTTCGCCATAATGGACAGTAAAGCGACTCCCCGAATGAAGCAATATCCGCCATGTCTTATTCCAGGCACGACAATGCATTGCTTGGACTACTTTCACTGTCGCTTTGAGAAAAAGCGGTGTGTATGAAATTTGCAGTGAAATGTAGACTTGGTTCCAAGTCCGAGATCCTGTTTTGTTTTCTGAACCGAAATAGACTAGTTCCCTGTCCATACATTTCAAAAATCGGAAACGGAAAACAAAACAGGATCTCGGACTTGGAACCAAGTCTAAGTGAAATGAGGCATTGCAAACCACATAGAACCAACTTGGGCGGAAAGCGTTTTCGAAGTTTGTGATTTCCAGTACCTCGTTTCACTCAAAATTCCCTCCACATCGCTTTTTTCTGAAAGCGACTCGCGTCAAATTTATGCGCGAAAAGGCTATCGCGGAAAAATAACGTTACCGCGCTGCGCTCACCGCATTGCATGAGGTCCCAATCGCCGATCTTTCAAAAATAGAAAATTCAACTCCGGCATCTCGAGGCATCTCTGACACCTCATTGGCTGCGCGTTGGAAAGGTCAACGCACGCACCACGGTCAAAGTTCAACAAATTTGAACTTTGACCCAGCTCAAATGTGAATCCACCCTAAGCAACACTTTCGTACACCCCCAACCCCGACGACGCCACTCAGAAGGTTCTTGAAAACTATCAGACCGAGTTTGCTGGGGACTATTGGGAAAATTTCAACGATTCCGCTAGGTCTCGCAATTTAAATCGGATTCGATTAATTTGCTGTCAATAAAATTAGAAACACATATCGCATAAAACACTGCCAAATTCTTATATTATTTTTAACTTCTGAACTCATTTACATCTAGCATTGATGAGTACTTCCTGGAATCGTTAAGGTAATGGAATTTATTTCCCCAAAAAGACGAAATAGCGATTCCGATTCCGAACGTGGAATCAAATCGATATTAATCGACTCAAGAGAAGATTTTGCAAACGGAGCTTATTGACAAATTTTTAATTAGCACCGACGGCCTCGTTTGAGATATGCTGAGCCATTGTATTATCACAAAAGAAAGCACTAAGACTCTCGTTTTTCATACTGTGTACGATAGGATAATGATCCGCCTTTCGGGATCTCAACGTCCGCGCATGCGGGGTACTAAACTCCCTCTCCCCGAAACCCCCTCACCTAAAACCGAAAACATCCCTAAATGCAACTTTCAGAATAAACTTATAAGTGATACGGATTTACAAGAACATGGATTTATGTGATAACAATTCCACACTTTGGTCCAAAATCAAAGATACAGATCTCAGATTGCTCTTTCCCTTTCACAAACATCGAGAAGCCAAGAGCATCTTGCTCCGACTGTGGTTCTAATATCCCGAGGACGTCATCAAGCATTCGGCTCACTCTCTCATAGTGGCCGGGTCACATCGCCTAAACTCCCGGGAGAGGAAGCTGGCTCTTCACGCTCGAAACTGAAGCTGTTTGCCGAGCTAATGCCTTCATGTTTTAATGATCGCAATCAAAATATCTGACTTTCAACCCCTCGATCTTTTCGTTGACGAGAGTAAATTCTTATTTATCAACGGATTTGTTTCTCGCACCACCCCTTGCATTTTGCTCGGGCAAGACATCAGGAAAAAGAGAGCGTTGGTGCTAGTTTTAGACTGGAAGATAGGCGGGAATCAAATGTCAAACAAACAGACTTGGAGTGGGTTTACCACCGACGTCGCACGACCGCATCTCGCAGGCTTCTTAAAGTATATTTTCTTTTGCCGTCCACCGAGTCATTCGTTATACCCCTATCAATATTAAATAAGAGCCTTTTTGCTGCATTCACAAAGAATTGTATGCAGCAGTTGCAGCTTAATCCGGGATTGTCGCTTCAACGCAAACAACGTGGCTTTTGGTCTCTGGTCCAATCTACTCAGAGAAACCCCGAAATGCCTCGGCAGATCCATTTGTCAATACATTCCCATTGTTGTTTGTCAACGTAATATGAGCCTCTATACGATATTTTTTATTATTTAATAAAATATAATTTCATTTGGCAGTGATAATATTTACTCGAGAATATTCGATTTCACCGCGGATAACAAGTTTGATTACTCGGCACTCCACTCACAACAGACCGGCACTCCACTCACAACAGACCGACACAAAACGCAGCCGGAACCAAATAAAGATATACTATATACTGATGGAATTTTCCAATCATAGATATTTGCAGGCATGCCGCCAATCCAGCACTATCACGATCAAAGTGCTTTGCACCACAGCTGGTGTTCTCATCCGGCTACTATTGATTACCAAGAGGCAGTCTGAATTTCAAATTGTTGTTCATTTGGAACACGCGAGTGAAATTTTCCCAGCAAATATCAAATGTTATTCATCGTCGAGGGTGAATGTGCCCGATAAACAATCTATTCAGCTTGCGACATTTATTAAAATCGATGATAAAGATATGCGATATCGCTGTGTGCAAAACTTTACTCACGCAGTGCCAATAATTCATCGGTAGGCGAGCGCCCCGGATATATTCAGAAGAAAGTGACTTTTTGAAGCCGGCTAAATAAAGAGCAAAAGTGCGACTTTTGTTGTCAGGGTGATGTATTAAACGCTAAGTACACGTAGTTGGCCCAAATGCTTATTTCAAAATATGGGACACAAATCAACAACTTGGAATCTTCACTTCAATGACAGATCGTGACTCCTTTACTTCGGATCTCCACTTATTGAATTTTGCCCAAATACCAACTTTTTAAATTAGAAAACACGAATAGATTGTGCAGATGATTTTGCAACGCATATAGAAACCTAGAGTGTAAACTCTTAACACATGCACGAAGTGTCAATATGGGCGCCGCCATTTTGACTTAACGTAACGCTATAGTATACAAAACGTAAAAAGCGTACGCGTTTTCGGTATTGCCAAAATTTGCATCCGTAGCGTTAAAGGTTATAACTGTTACAGTATTCGGTTACAAATAGATATAAATATCTTAAAACCCCAAATTTTATGTCTTATTGGCATAATGTCATCGGGAAAGTCACTCGCCGCACCTTGCACTGAGGCGTGGTTTGACCCGGAATGGGCGAGGCTCTCGATTTTAAGGGTAAATTTGATTGGCTTTTGCTATCTTTTATTTTCAGATATTGGTCTATTTGGAGGTTACACCTATGGTGTTACACTCAAAACACTGGCATGTTTAAAGAGTTATCTTTGTGGATGCTATATACGGAAATTAAAAGATGCAGTTCATTGCCGTCGTGTTCCTTGACCCAACTCCAGATGAAATGGGAAACCACATTGGAGATACAGTTGAAGTCAGAAGTATAAATACATGTACACTACTACCATCATCACCCAAAATGGTAAACAGGACTACCCGAACCATTGCAATGTGTACAAGATATGCTTTTAAAGGCCCTGTAGATGATCTATTTTTGAGCGATTCTGCGAATAAAACCATTATAAATCAAAAGAAAGACATCAACAAACTGATCCGAAGAAATTTCAGCTTTGTCAAATGTACCACGTTTAAAAAAACCATGAAAATACATATGCGTTCTCCTGGTCTTGGCGGGGTGTTTGAAATATTCGTTGTCAGTTGATTGGTACTATGTGGCTTGCGTCATGCACTCTGTGGCGCACATCATATACTGCGTGTGAGCGCGATCCATAAAAATGCATCGCGTTGGAACACGCACACGCAGTACAGAGCGCCCATGCATTTTGGACCGTGTAGATGCGAACCAAAAATAAGTAAATCGTTTGCAAAAGATCTATATAATTTCATCTTTACGGATTATTTTCTGGTAAATTTATATCATTTTGAGCGGAAACCTTCCATTGGGTAGTTGCTATTAATTCAATCTTTACTTTCAGAACTTTTCCCCTGTAAACTCGTCGATTACTTTTGGGGTTATTGCAAATGATACACTGGGCCTTTAAGTACTGCATGCACGTGCGGAATTCCACAAAGGTGTAAGCACCAGTTTTAACACTTGGTTGCATAGTTGCATGCATTTATACATCTGATTTCAACTGTATGTCGCGTCATGGGATGAACACCAATAGACTTGCACCCGTTCATGGATGTGTGCCCGAAGGCAAAATCAATGCACGCTGATTACATTTGTAAACATTTAAACCAGTAGGCCTATTTGAAAAAAAATACTGCCAGTCCGTCGGTCAACAACCCCTAAAATTATATAAATTTTAGTTAAATTTAGAATAAGTTCCACTATATTCTCGAAAATAGCAGCACAGCATGTACTATGATTTCAGGCCATTATGCACTAAAATATTTTTCATAATAATTTGATGCTTTCGATTTGTGGGAAATTATCCGCCATTAAAGATAGGGCTAGTAGGTATACCGTTTCCATTTTTATTGAAGAAAAAGGTGCAATTTCATTTTCATAAAACGTTTTGAAAAGTCAAAGTTTAATAAATTGCCCATTGTATTCAATAAAATTTCGTTTTTTTAGCCACAGCTTATTTGTAATCGGCAAATCGAAAGAAAAAAAAATCCACTTTTTGTCAATAGAGTGTTTAACATGAAATCCACTACGAACAGGGATAATATACATTTAAAGGCCCAATGTATCATTTGCAAGATGCATATTTTTTTTACGCATTCCTGGAATAGCAGCATAACATACACAAAGGGGAATGTTAATAAACTAGCATGCAGAAATGCTTCACAAAACCTTTAAAATGAACGGTAATAATGTGTGTGCAGTAACAAAAGGTACATGTACCGGTATGTGATGTATTTATGTACATGCCTTCCTATATGCAAGACCATACCCCGCCATAATGAGCACAAGGGAAAGCCATTAGTAAGTAAAAACGGTCAATACTTATAAGTAGGACTCGATAATGACATGATGAATTGAAAATTGAAAGTACACGCGCGCAGCTGTCCCTGCCTTTCCATTTTTTTTATTCTGCGGGACCGGGACCGACAGAAAACGAGCCTCTAACTCGAGAAGAGCCGTTGCATCACTTGCAGTTACCCACAATTTTATTTCACAAGTTAACAAGTAAAATCCGACTAAAAGTGTTGCCAATAGTACTGGAAACAAACACCGGGAGCGGATTGCAATAAAATCGACGTAGCCACTGGTCTAAGACCGGTCTTTTATAGCCAGCCATCCAACTTAGCCAGTCTCGGCTTAGTCGCTGGTTTAGCCCATTGCAATAAACGAGTCTATAGCTGAAGTACGGCTGAGCCAGCCGAAAAACACGCACATCTTAACGGAAAGTGTGGTGCAGTTTTTGCACAGAAACTGACCGCGAAAGTTATCAAATAACGCTAAACAATGCTCTAATGGGCACAGTGTGCGTTTTGTTTGTCTTTTTTCATGAAAATTTACGATAAGTAGAGCGGTGTCCAAACATTATAGCCTACTAGTTGCGGGCTTAAATTTTAAGACTAGTCTAACTTTAAGACAACGATAGTGCAAGCGGGCTATAATTACAGACCGGTCTTAGTGGACGCCGCATTAGCCGGCTAAGCCTATAGACCGGTCTTAGACCGCAAACTGCAATCCGCCCCCATATGATTTTTCCCGTGTAAAATGGTACCTTTGTGAGTAAAATTGCGAACTGAAGGTGCTCTTTAAAAACAAAACATTCTCCTGAAGATTTATTTAACATTCGTTCAACACAAAAACCATACATGAATTTTTAAGGTTTTCTGAAGTATTACTGCATCTATGTGGTTGAAATTTCTACAAGGCGGTTTATAAACATTATTCTTTAGTTATGTAATACTGCTGTTCCTGTTTTTAAAAGTTTTTAAAATCATGTAGTCTGTCTTTAACTAAACATGTATGTTGAAGTCGTCGTGACATTTTAAACAGGATTGTTATTAGAACAAAATAAAGGTTATTAATAAAAAAGGTGTCTGCGTGACCACAGGCCGGTCTGTAGATAATTACTTTTGAAAAAACTAATTACTCAATAATTTGATGTGCCGGCAGCCCGGTACATTTTTGTCATTAATGATCACGGTTCAAGGAACATTTTAGTATAAATACATGTACCTGCAATCAAATGTACGGGGGAAAAGTCACGCTTCCCAACAACCGTTTTCAGTAGTTTTATTTATTTATTTTGTATGTGAATGACATTTGGAGAACTTATTTTTGTAACAATTCTGTAGATTAAACGAAATGGATTCCTGGGACAACGGCATTACATATATATCTCTAAAAGAATGTTGGTAAACTAGCCTGCAGACATTTTAGCTAAATAATATAGCGTGTTCAGATATTTCAAGAAAATGGATTTCATTCTAACTTAAGAATCATAAAATACCCCCAAAAATACTATCCATGGGAAGAAAACGGGAAATTTGCAATCCCTAACTTGGCTGCAGTTGGTGTAATCACTGCACTGCTTTGTGTAACCAGATAGATTAGTTTACTATTTTTGATGATAACCCTGGAAATATACGGATTGAGGGCGCAAAATTTCAGAATGGTAATGAGAAAAATAAGACACATGATATGGTATCAAAATCTCAACACCAATGGGAAAAAGTGGGGGCCTCAAAAATGTGATCTGGTCACGCTCCTTTAAAATCAACGCAATGGTTTTGTGTCAAGCGAATACTAAAAAAAAGTAACCATTTGGGTAGTGTGTGTTACCATTGCTATCAACACTGAGTAAGATTTGTGCTTGTCAACTCAGGAATTAAAAATTGGCGATCAATTGAAATACAATTGTCAGATATGGCTCAGACTGTGACATGTTCTCTGAACATGGAAGTTTGTGAGCGGCACAAATAACACAATATCTCCCAAATAAAAGAAAGCAATGTCTGAATTGACTAAACTGTGACACATGATTTGAAATCCATATATAATTAAAAAGCCCCCAAATGTGTTTTTGGCAGGCCGAGACAGCAGACTAATTGCGAAGCCAACTCAGCAACGGAAGCTATACTAGATTAATTAATTGACCCTGCTTAATGGATTGTTTTCCCGCATGAAATTTTAACTGTTCCATTGAGGCATATATTGCTTCTTAATCCCCTGTGCAGTTTCTTAATTTTCTTTGGTGGACATTACCTAGATCGAGGCCCCGAAGGTTAATTGCGTCCGAGCATCTTTTTGAAGACGTTAATGAAAGGGCAAAATCTGATAATTATAAAAATGGACCTTCCTTTGAGGCTTATGGAGGATTCTGTTTCGTCTATTGGTCATTTTGCATGCATATTAATTGTTGATTTGTCGTTATACGGTGCTAGGCTATTGGTTGCGTATGAACGCGTTTTTCACTTTTGGTACGTTTTTTTTTTTGTACGAAAACAAGGAGATGCCATTGCTAAAACCTGAATTATAGCTGAAAAACCTCAAATTCCACTTAATATCTAGAAAATGACAGCACACAAGACACCGTGTTCTCAAACTATCCTCTTAAAAAGAAGAGTACATGTATTTCGTTTTAATTTGATAGTTTTACTTTTCCATGTTTGCAAATCCTGTATCAATTTTTTTTAAATTACACACTGCATGCCAAACGTGATTTTAGCACACTCAATCGCTGTTTAAAGTCAAATGATATTAGTGAGGTTTCGGTGTGCACGGTTAGTGATTACGACTACGATTAGCCAAACCTCCAAATCGTTACCTTTCGCTGTCCGTTTTTTACTAAGGTGTAGAGGCGTTGCTATCAGTGTAAACAACAAAACAACACTTGGGATATTTGTGTAAACGCCACAAGTACGCACAAATCGATGACGTAAAATTCACTAATAGTCGTCGTTTTGCCTAACCGTATGCGACCGAAACCTCCCTAATAATAGAGAGGTTTCGCACCGTCACGAATACCGGTACGTACGGATACGTCATGACTTTATGCGCTTCGTATATAGTTGCATTGCCCGTGTTTCGGTGAAAGGATTAAAAAAATTAATTTACACAAGCGAACGAATTTAGAAAGCTTACGTGTCTCTGTAACGAAAAATATCAAAAACTTAAATTTCCGACGTCGGGAATTGGGGATACAAGCCTTTTTCTTGAAACGTGCTTCACATGTTGTACATGGGCGCGTATGCTCATATGTACATAGTATGTGTACAATGTACACATGTACGCGCACATGTACATTTACGTCATAACCCTGTCGATTAAATGACCTGCCAGCCATTTAATAATTTCTTGTTTTTAATCGACTGGCATTAATCCTTGACGGATTTTTACGTTCTTGGTACCAAATGAAAGCTGATAACCTTTTCTATTCTAGAAAAATACCTATTTAACTTTAAAAAAATAATTGTACGCCCAAATCGGCCTAAACACGGGCAGTGCAACTTTAAGTACACATGCATGTTTTCATACGCGTCGACTACGGTTATCGGCCTTCATATATACGCGTGGCATAAAAAACGGATACCGGTTATGCAGATTTTTCGCTTTGTCTGTGATGGATTAATAAGTTGTATGAAATTTCTTTATTTTGATGTATAATCCGTGAATATAGATCAAATTTAATGTGTGATGCCCACGTGAAAGCGAGGAAAATCTGTTGAAAACAAAGCCAAGCGCAGAGAAGATTTAGCAGATATGTACACGTACATTCACACAGTGCGAAACCCAGTTCAGTAAGCGCATCAACGTGAACGGTTACCGTTATCATATCCGTATTCGTAACCGTATTCGTCACCTTGCGAAACCTCTCTAATGACGTGTTTTGGACCGTCTAGAAATATGAGGGCGCTGTTCATTAGTAAACACGAAGGAGACTCATGGTATAAAGACAGATTACATGATTGGAACATGTTTAAAAACAGGAACATCAGCATTACATTACTAAATAGTAATGTTGATAAACTGCCTTGTAGAAATTTCAGTCACATAGATGCAGTATCAGAAAACAATCCATGCATTGTTTTTGTATTGGATGAATGGTAAAAAAATGTGTGCAGACATTAAAAAAAAGATGTATTGTCGCTTTCAAATGGGACATCAAGGGAAAAATCGACCAACGTTTTAATAGTTGGTCGATTTATACTGTCAATATTTCGAATTATTGGCGGTCCGCCCATAATTCAACTTACGGCACGGCGTATAGACTTGCCCAAGTCCGACTTTCCGTGTTTGGTCTGTAATGCGCAGCGTGTGTAATCTATTTTCTTCTGTTTCTTCTGTCTCAGAAAGTCTTCTAAGACAGAAGAAGAGAGATTTGATAGGCCAATAGTCCAGAGGGCGTGCTGTACATCACAGACCAAACACGGAATGTCGGACATGGGCAAGTCTAGGTAAAGCGCAAAAACGGCCGTATAAAAACGGCGTTTTTCACAGGGTTGCCGATGTCAAAAATACAAAGCATGATTTTTTTCGCTTCAGTGGGCTTGTTTATTTGTAAACTTCCCAGCGTTGCACAAATGTATATTAGCAATATAATTGTCGCAAAATTTACGAGAAAAAGACAAAAATTATATACTTAGTTTATTTTGATGGGCGTGCCGCAGACATCATAAATTAAGACAATATTACACTAAAGAAGAAACTCGACGAAGCGAAGGAGCATAAACGAACGTGACCCCAAAAACGAGTGCTATGGCGCCAAATGAAATCGATGCTTTATTCAGATTATTCAATTCAGTGGAAGTTTTTTAATTGGATCACGATATTTGGATTCCACGTGAAACGGTTCGGAATACATGAGAAAGCCGCATGTGGATGAAGTGTTGCCCGAGGGCAGATGTGGGAGCTAGTCACATTATGGTAATTTACTGAAGTATTGCCGAGTGGCGACATATGCCTAAAGGAAAACCCCAATACATCATTTGCAGTTACCCAAAATTTTATCTCACGAGCCGACAAGAAAAACCTAACTAAAAGTGTTGACAGCAATGTTAACAAACACAACATGATTTTTGTAAAATGGTACCTTTGTTGGAGAAATTGTCAACTGAAGGTGTTTTTTTTTTACAAAATGTCTGCAGACTTTTTTTTTACCATCCATTTAACACAAAAACAATGCATGGATTTCTGAAGTATGACCGCATCTATGTGGCTGAAAATTCTACAAGGCAGTTTATCAACATTATTCTTTAATACTGTATGTGTCTATGTGATGCCGTTGTTCCTGTTCTTCAAAGTTTTCCAATCACGTATAGGCCTATTCCGTCTTTAATATACAGGTGGTCCCCGAAATCATAATTTTGTTTTGTGCATGCATAGTGAGCCTTTTATTTCATCGTGGAAGGTCGTCTGCGTTTGAAGTGGTTTCGTTTGGCTTTAATTCTTGCCAGCCTAAAGATGTCGCCTCTAATAGAAACCTTATGCATTATGACGTCACGGTTTGTATACATTACTATCAGAGTCAAGCAAGCAGAATGGTTGAAAGGCCACAAGGGAGCATGTACACAATCCATGACGCCATCATGTCTTGATAGAGTTATCAACTATAGCTGTGAAATGAGATATCGGTCATACAAATCCGCAATTTTGATTTTTATTTCTTCAAAAAGTGCAATTTAAGAAACTCGAGAGACGTCAATCGATGTTGTCAAACTAATAAAGTTCTTATGTCGCGCAAATAGGCTATTCAAACAAAATGCAAAGTGCCCTCACAATATTACCCCTGGTGGGCTCAATTGTGTAGTTGCAGACATTTGCACACGGAGCCTCACAACTTGGTGTTTTACACGGCAAAATCACGGCTAAACAGGCACTCCCCATAAATTTTCCTCAGTTACTAAAAACTAATGATCTGTACTTACCCAGATCGCACACCATCCACAAATATAGATCACCCCGTTTTTGCCTTATTCTTGGGTTTCTTGACAACCGGTTGCTTTCCGCCATTACTGTGTCCATACTATGGCACGCCGCAGCGGCAATAATTCAACACTGATAATTCTGCCATCAACCCTGAAAAACAAGTCTCAACATTTTTTAAAAATTTGCCAACAAAAGCACGGTATGCCAGTTTCAAACAGTCTATATTAACATTTAAAAGTCATGCCAACTTTGTTTTTCTTGCGCAACATTTACGAAAATATGCACCAACATTAAATTATCAGTGTTGAATTATTTTCGCTTTGGCATGCCGTAGTATGGACACAGTAATGGCGGATAGCAACCGGGTGTCAAGAAAGTGAAACCCAAGAATAGTATATATGGGTGTCGCTAGTTTGTCCAAAACTGTGTGAGGAATTACATAGAAATGCACATAGAATTCGGCCCGAGCATAAAAGGTGTTATTAAAAATCCCCAGTGAAAATAAACGGTTATATTTTTCCTCCGTGGTACTAGTATACAATTCTCGTTAATAAGTATACTCTCCCATGATTTTGTGAAGTGACAAACTTCCAAAGTCCACAAATCATATTCCTCGAAAAAAAAACCTCTTTAAAAATTTCAGGAAATCATTGCTTGAAGATGGAAAGCCGCTCCTCACTGGAGGCTAAATAACACTTGAAAGAAGATTTATTGTCCGCGTACTTACTCCCCGATCTTTCATCCTAAAGTGCTGGTTTCCGGCAACCATGCATTATGAGAGGGCATAGCCATATAGGAGCCGTTTCTTCGAAATGGGACAACAATTTACTTTTCGTTCAACGATTTTTATAGACGGATTATATGACTGGAAAACTCTTAAAAACAGGAACAACAGCATAAATACATAACTAAAGAATAATTTTGATAAACTGCCTTGTAGAAATTTCAGCCACATTGATGAAGTAATACTTCAGAAATCCTGAAGAACCCACATGGTTTTTGTGCATGAATGAATGGTAAAAAACTGTCTGCAGACAATTTAGTTAAAAAAGTAACTTCAGTTGGCAATTTTTGTTCACAAAGGTACCATTTTCACGGGAAAATGTGGGTTTCGTTACCTTTGCTATATCAACACTTTTATTCGGATTTTCATGTCAACTGTAAGTGATGTATTAGGGCTTTAAAGGATCATTATAAACCTTGTATTCTCTTCAAACTGGTAAAAAAAATCTAAACAAGTTGACAAGAAGGAAAAAACGACTTAAAGTGTTGATAGCAATGGTAACAAACACTTCGATTTTTCCAGTATAGAATGGTACCTTTGCGGTGCTTGACTCACTCGCATGCGAGCAACTGGTCTATTTTTTTAACCATTATTCAAACACAAAAACCACGCAAGAATTTGTAAGGTTTTCTGAAGTATTACTGCATCTATATGCCTATGTGGCTGAAATTTCTATACAAGCCAGTTTATCAACATTACTCTTTAGTTATGTAAATGCTGTTGTTCCTGTTTTTAAAACTTTCTAATCGTGTAATCTGTTTTTAAATGTTTTCGGTGTTTATCAAAATGCTTGGCAAACTGGCACGCGTCCTGAGAATATATTCAAAAAAGAATAAGGATAACGGCAGTGGACGGTCCGCGGCCCCCTCGGCAAGCTATGACACATCCCCTACGATGACGGATGGGCTTCTCGCTTTGCTTGATAAACGAGGACACTTTACACCGTCTCCCGCGTTAAAACTATTCCCTTGTCCTCATCTTGGTGGCGTACTGTGACCCGATATATGCTGATCAATCATGCTTGGGTATCTCCTCTCGTCAACATGATGCTTAGTGATAAGGTAGAATCAACAAAGCCGTCGAGAAATGTCTGCGCGACTGTCATTCTTGAGAAAATGGGCCAATATATTGTATGGTGTTTTTTCGAGGTCGGAAAATATAAAGCCAATTTGAAATGGGGAGAGAGCAAAACTAGGATACGATTTTGCAATTGTGGTGAATTAATGTACATTGCCTCTGTGTGTAAACACAACTAGTCTTTACATTTCAACAAATTGAAGGATGGCTTTTGAACCTGCAATACATAGCCTATACTTTTTATACTTAAAGTTTAACTCTTGCGATGGGGTTCCAAACATTGGCAGATCCGGGGGCGCTGAGGGGGCTATAGTACGCACCCTCTCCCCCCAAATGTAAAACATTTTAAAAAAAGAATGAAGAAGAGAGAGAAGGAAGAAAGAGAGGGGAATATATCACGTTTTATACATTTTTAAAATTAACCCGTTTGCTCCTGTCGTAAGATCTCCCGAAAAACCAGTTTTGTTGAATTTTCAACCTGATTAATCCTACGTGCATTGGATGAGCTGCCATCCGACTATAGCCGCCCGTCTCATGAGCTACTTCAGGTAGAGTGGCGCACCATGGCTAAGCGGCTCTAACGGAGGCAGTCAGCTTTGCTATACAAGATGTGTTTATGCACATTACCGACCAATAAAAACATATATTACACCTCTCAGCCTTCTCGATCTTTTTGCCAGAATAAATTTGCGGTTTTTTTTTTTACCGTGTACATGTAACACACGACCGTGTTTTGTGGCGCTTTAATACAATAAACTCCACGAGAAATGCTCGTTGTGTACCAGGCGCGCCGTCTCATTTGCGCCGCACACGGTCAACTATCGCCAGGCCAGTCGAATTATGATTACACCTCGTCACAGTGTTGCGTTCGGCCGGAGACGCAATTAAAATGCAATTAATTTCCGGATGAAGTATCGTGTTGCGTGTTTCGGAGTCCCCGTCAACGCTGTTGAGTTTGTCCCTGGGGAGATCTCGCCAATTTCCGGCGACCGATTCAAATGAAGCAACACCAAATTACACACTGCGGGCAACAAAATTACCCCAGTGGTTTATATATTTTGACCTTTTATTGTTTCCTCTCTATCAATAATTGATTGTTAATCCTGCCGTTACCTGGCTCACACGAAGCTTAGTAAAGGCCATATGTATCCCAAAATGCAGGACTGGTATGCCTAATTCTTGGTATCTAAAGTATGTGTTTCAAACGTACCTGTTTCGAAAATTACATAATGATCAGCAAATTAGTATTTTGCGTGTAACCTTTGCACCGTGTCTGGTGCCCCAAATTATTCACTCTCAAATGAAAGCGACACAGAAATTCTACATACCATGTCGTTGTTTCTACGTGGTGCACGCCAATGCATAGCAACCAACTTTATGCGGTTCACTCTATATATACACGGCATTGATTACGTACTTCACACACACATTCAGTGCAAGATATGAGACCAAGTGACTCCTCTTCCATTGTTCTCATGTTGTGCGTAAAACATCCAAGGAATTTCCTTTCAGGTTTTAGGGGGTGTCGTACGTTAACAAAAGGGAAGAGTGTGTTGAGGTATAGGGGCGGTAGTGAGAAAACTCGGTCTCACTCTCATATCTTGCAGCATAAATATATTTACACCTGCCGCATGCACCCTGAGGTTTAATATACAGGGTGTTTTTAAAAAAAAGGACACCGAGATTAATTTGTTAATTTTGTGGAGATGGCTAAATATTTTGGAAATTTGCAACCACCATCTATTAGCTAATGATGTCCTCTTTCTTATGACACCACGAAATCCAATTTACAGTCACACATGACTGAGCACAGAGCAGTGTAATCAACCATGTCAGAACTGGTCTTGCACCAAAAAGATGTTTTCATAATGAACCATGTCTGCCCAGTGCAGGGCTTTTGTTGGGCCTCCAAATTATGCAATCCTCAGCCTGTTATTTCATTGCACACTCCTTAAAAGTCGAAGGACACTGGGGTTAGGTCGAGACAGGGAAAGGCACCCAAAATGTGTAATCATTGAGAATAAAAATTTTGTTGAGGACACACTGGTCTTTCTTCTTTTTTTAGGTATGAAAATTTTTGGAGTTAGGCTGCGGTGAATCTGGTGCAAGACCAGTTCTGACATGGTTGATTACACTGCTCCGTGCTCAGTCATGTGTGACCGTAAATTGGATTTCGTGGGGTCATAAGAAAGAGGACATCATTAGCTAATAGATGGTGGTTGCCAATTTCCAAAATATTTAGCCATCTCCACGAAATTAACAAATTAATCTCAGTTTCCTTTTTTTTTAAAAACACCCTGTACATAGCAATCTAGATGTGAAAGGAAGTATATTATAACGTCAGTACACCAGACGATATTCTTTTAATACACGCAAAACGTTATTGCGGCTAATGATAGTTCCCAACCATCGCCCAAGTAAAACCTTTGTAAATCTGTATTTTCCTTGCTACACGAGTTTTGCACCAAATCTACACTGGGAAAATAGCAATGGTAATCAGATATTGTAGTGTTTGGCATGCTCGGTGTCTTAAAAAAATAAACCACTTTTGCACGATCAGTTCAAATATTATACTTAAACTCAAGTGTCTGTACGTGTATCGTAATGTCAGACTGTAAGCTAAATAATTGTGAGGCCAAACATCTTCAATGCGTGTCAGACAAAACCGACCCAAGTAACTAAATATTGACATGCGGCTCTCCTGGAGTTTATTCTACATATATGCATAGGCATTCGGAGATTGTCGGAGCACACAGATGACATATCAGAATTCCACCTTCATGGTTCTCTAGAAAGCTTCAAATGAAGAGAGTGAAAAAAGATGAAGCCCGCTGAACGGGGTCCCGACGGGCAATCTTCCCGCGAGCGCACGCTAAGCGCAAGTTTGGATAATAACCCGCGGGCGAGTGCCCTCGGGAAATCAGCTCCGCGCTTCGAGCGGGCTTCGGCCTGGCACGTTTGCTCTTTTCCTTTCCAATTGTGCCAAAGTGACGAGCAATGCCCATTCCGCAAGCAAATCGCCAGTGCATGTCAGAAGGCCTAGTGGGTCAACATGAATGGCTCCCGCAGTCGATGACATGTGACTGTTTTATGCGCCTTAAAGGGCTCCCCGAAGTGGCCATCAGTTGCAGCTATACTTTGCCAATAATATGCTAGGAATATTTTGTCATTTTTGTTGAAAAAGATAAGAAAGCTTTTTTAACATTTAAACATTTGTCAAGAGAGGGAGCTGTTTGTGTCATGTCATTTTGGAACCCACCAATGAAAAGCACTGATATTATAATATGGACTGAGTAAGCCACTCCCTGACCGAAGCCACCGTCCGCCATCTTACTACAGGAAAAGCAATGCCTTGCAAAAAAATAGACTGGTTATACTCTTTTCACCCGAGTAGATGTGGAATACATGCGATCGTAGGGGCTGGCAAGCAGTCTAGCAAACCATTGTCTTGACTGTAGAAGAGGCCGATGTGTTGCTTCGATCAGCCTTTTGCGCGTTTCGCACCATTAGCGTCTGGTGTACTGACGTACTTCCTATCACTTGCACACTTAGTATCCACTTGACCAGAGTAAATGTTTGTTGCTATGCGGTTCATGTGGCAGGTGTGAAGTACAGAATGAATACCGTGTTCACCGTAAGAGAGAAAGACAGAAAGCAACCAGACGTGGTGCACGTCACTGCCTATATATCTATAGCAACCAATAGTCTGGATGCTTTATGCCATGCTCTCTTACGGTTAACACGGTACTGATTCTGTACTTCACATCTGCTGCGTGCACCACATAGCAACAAAACTTTAGTCTGCTGAAGTGGATACTAAGTGTGCATGTGAAAGGAAGTATGTCAGTATACACCAGACGCAATTCTCGTGAAACGTGCAAAAGGCTAACTCACATTGGTATAAAACCACATCTCAAGGTGTTTCTTACGCACTATTCACCACTTGAACGGAACCGCCATATTGGCAAAACAGCGAGGCTTTACTTGCATAAACAATGATTCCCTCGCATCGTTACTATATCGGTTGCTGTGACGTTGACTTCTGTCCATTGTAGAATGTTATGTATCCCCGGAAGGCCTCGTTTTAAACGCGACTGTGCAAGTGGTGAATTGCCGTCCCTTCGTTAAGATTACCGTATTTGAAGTAAATATTTGGGTTAAACTCCCAGGTCGCAAGAGCTAAAGGACAACATCTCTCTTCCGGACATCGGAAGTAATAAGACGAGCTGACTCCGTGATAAACCCACAACTCTGTCGATTCCGAAAGCGGATGTAGAACAACTTGTCAAGCTTCTAGGTTAATGAAAACTAAGACCGTTGGACCAACGTCATCTCCAAATAGCGACTGTTTAGCGTTGACAACTGTCAGGCGCGTCGTATGAATAAATATCAATCATTCCATTGACAAAGGTTCTGTGGAAATTCGTTAGGTCCTCTGCAGCCGATTTCACGAAAGAGTGCGCAGCTTGCGGAACTTTTAAAAAATGGCGCAATCCCCATAGCTTGCGTGTTATCATCGCTAAATTGTTGCGCAACTTACGCAATAAAATGTTGCGCAAGTGGGCTTACGCAACTGCATAAGTTTCGTGAAATCGGCTGCTGATAACTCATGTTTTTCTTCTGGCGTGCACTGTTAAACATTTCTCGGGTTTTTTTTGCGGAACGTCCTGCAGCAAAATTACCGGAAAATTTTGTTTTTCTCCGTAAATTTACGGAATTATTCCGTTTATTCCGTGTTTTTGTCCGTAAAAATACCGATTAGGGCCTATTCGACAATGTCCGTAAAATTACGGAGCTCGGTCCTTCAATAAACAGTGTGAATTACGTAAAAATACGGAAACTCCGTAAAATTACGGGACTTTTGTTTTTAAAATCCGTAGAAGAAAAAAAAACAAATCCAGCATGGTTTTTGTGTAAAGAGGTTATCTGCAAACAACTTAAAAAAAACACCTTCAGCTGGCAATTTCTTACACAAAGGTACCATTTTACACAGGAAAAAACATGTGGCGTTTGTTACCATGATTGCATTTTAACACTTTTAGTCAGGTTTTTCTCGTCAACTCGTGAAGTAAAATGTTGGGTAACTGGACATCGCATGTATTGGGTCCTCAACAAAATATGAATCCTGGTCTAAATAAGCGGTATTCTAACACGTTTCGGATGCAATGTCTGCAAAATTGCACCCTATATAAACAAGCTTATGCACGACATGTTTCGCAAAATACCAACGTACATTTTCCTCCCAACTGTGCACTGTTTTTAGGTAATATATACATGCGTATACAGTATATCTGTACATTGGTGGTGATTTATGCACGTTAGGAGCGCAAAGAGCGAATCATTTTATCATCCTATACATCCACACATAGACCCGAAGTACGTACATCAGTGATAAGAAGGTTAAAGAAACACCCGTTTTAAGTTTCCTGCGTTTTCGATACCCTAATCACGGTACGTACGCATACTAGCGTACAACCGCGAAAAGAAGCTTTTTACGTGGATTTATGTCCTCGGTCGGTCGGGATTGCTCTTTATCTGTTCGCCATTCGTCAACATTTCTAGGATTTTAATATCTCCTTCTCGGCGTCTTGGGTTTAATGTTTGTTCAAATTCCTTCAGAGTGCATTCGCCATATACCTGTTCCCTTTATGTCTGGCTGAAAAGTGCACTGTTCGGACGATCAAAATCGACACTGCTGTACTACCGCGCTGATCACACGGAAGATGCAATTACTCGGTATGGCACCTTGCCGTGGCACCTTGCACTGAAGCAACCAACCTTACAGTTAACTAACATCATAAAATATTGACAGTTGGACACCAGAAAGCGCCATTGGAATGGAGAAATACCAGCAGCGTTTCGCACATCGAAATCCTTGGGGAAATCGTCTCAGTCACTGCTTCAAGGACGAACGCAATATCTGGTACGGTGCCTAATCATCATTGAAATTATACAACCAAACTTGGGATGAGAGAAATATCGTATAAAGGCCTCATCGGGATTCGAACCCGAGACCTCGCTGGTAGAGCATGCTTTACCAGCTGAGCTTTGAGGCACAGTGGTATACTCCCTCAGATTTTTCCCAAGACCTCTGACACACCGAACAGATGCTTTACCAGCTGAGCTATGAGGCACAGTGGTACACTCCCTCAGGTTTTCCCCAAGACATCTGACTCGCCGGACAGACGCTCTACCAGATGATCTCTATAAGACACAGTGGTATACTCCCTCAGGTTCCCCCAAGAACTCGGACACACCAGGCATATGCGCTACCAGCTTAGCTACAAGACACAGCGGTATACTCCCTCAGGTTTTCCTCAAGACCTCTGACTCGCCGGGCAGATGCTCTACCAGCTGAGCTATAAGGCACAGTGGTATACTCCCTCAGATTTTCCCCAAGACCTCTGACACACCGGGCAGATGCTTTACCAGCTGAGCTATGAGGCACAGTTGTATACTCCCTCAGATTTTCCTCAAGACCTCTGACTCGCCGAGCAGATGCTCTACCAGCTGAGCTATAAGGCACAGTGTTATACTCCCTCAGGTTTCCACCATGTTTTGGGGTAACTGCAAATGATGTATTGGGGCTTTAAATAGGTGGTCGGGTTGTGTAATTTCCATTTTGGTTTGTTAAGACAAATTAATTCAGTAAACTCCCCTAAAAATGAGATCATATTTTCAAAATCCCACAATATAAGAAATATTACATCCATTTATTCCCGTTGGTGAATATTTTGATTGATATCTTCAAAATTTAGCGCACACATCATTAGTCAAAATCATGGTAAAAGTGTCGTATACCTTGAATAAAAATTATTTTTCAAAGTGCAGTAAAACGGAACCATGAAATAGGATGGGAGCTGCGCACAATTTGTTGAAACGTGGACACAGTTTTTTATCGTTTTCTAGGAACGTAGATGGCGTACCTGAGCTGACTTATACACAGCTATATGTTGGCATATGGAGATAACGCCGTCTGTAACAGTTTTGCAATCATGCCATCTATATCCAAGTATCATTTTTAGTTATTTGCGTCTCGCCTTCATTTTTTCGTTGACATATTGTTCAGAGTTACTAATCCTAGACATGCGTTACTAATCCCGGACAGGCAGTTATTGTACTTTGTTTATCGCACTATTGCACTTTTCAACCATTCGATTTCACCGTTTGAAATGTGACATGATCGCCCTCAGCCAGCCGTGGCCGGGGTAGATTACGAGCACGGGCCCCCGGTGGCTTGTTCGCAGCCGGCGGATGTTCCGTGTCACCGGTTTCATCTAATGAAAATACCTGGTCAGTCGTGAAACCAAACGACAATGGATGAGCAGCACTAGTAGCAATCGCTGGGCCGCGAAAAGAACTTTCCCCCAAACACTTGAGTTGACAAAAACAAAACCGACTAAGCGTGTTGACAGCAATGGTGACAAAACGCCACATGATTTTTTTTTCCCGTGTAAAATTGTACTTCTGTGGGAGAAATTGTTAACTGAAGGTGCTTTTAAAAATGTCTGCACTGCCAGAATTTTTTTTAACCGTTTATTCTACACAAAATCATACATGGATTTTTCGGGTTTTCTAAAGTATTATAGGCCTATATACGCATCTATGTGGCTGTAATGCTGCTATTCCTGGGGTCGATTTCACATAGATTTTCGAAGCGTCGTAAGTACCAAATCCATCGCAACTCGTCGAACCAGTGGCAAACTTACAAAGGGTTCGGCGAGTTGCGATGGATTTGGTACTTACGACTCGTCGCACGTCTTAGTAAAATCGACCTCAAATGTTAAAAGTTTTCCAAAAGGGTGATCTGTCTTTAAAGATAGTAGGGCCTATACATGATTGGTAAACTGTTACAAATAGTTTTATCCCCCTGTGTGATTGACGAAATGCATGATTAAAACCAACCTGAGCAAAAACCAGCTCCGTACTTAGTCTAACTTTTGAGAAAACAGTCAAAAAAGGGTTTGCAGTCATTTCGCCCCAAAACCACTTCGCCCTGAACCACGGCCTGTGCACGAAATGATTTTGGGGCGAAGTAGCATTTGGGCGATGTAGTGTTGGGATGAAGTGATTTGGGGCGAAATGGCATTCAGGTGAAGTAGTTTGGGGCGAAATGGCACTTAGGCGAAATGGTTTTGGGGCGAATTGAATGTTCGTTTCATGAGACGAAAACTAATTGTTTTACTCATTTCTCAAAGACTATAGCACTTTAGACAAAACCATTTCATGGGAAGTTTTCTACGGTCATCATGTTTATATTGTGTAAGTTAGGCGTAAATCTGTGAACATTTCTGATTTTCGAGATATCAATCATGTATACTGCCTTTAAGAGTCAAAACCCCGCAAGCAGTCTGACCTAATTGTTATAGAGATGTGGAAACATTCCCGCCGTTTTAGTTGTCTCTTCTGAGACGTTCATATAATAAACACTCGCTTGTGTACGTTTAAAATTTACCGACACAAAGGCTCTTACTTCGACCTAAATATTATTAGTACACACTTCTGTCGCGAGCGCTAATGTTGCGATCCACTTTCGTGATCATATCGTTCTTTGTCATCTGAATCAATCACCTCCACAAAAACAGGTCGACTGTTGTGTCGTCAAAATATTTTGTTTAGTCGAAAAGCTCAAGTATAGAAAATCCAAGGACTCTGGTATTTGACATAATTAAAAATCCCATACATTTACATTGTAGCTTTTTTTCACTTACACTAAAAAAGGTTTCGTGATCGGCTTGTATCAAAGAGAAAAAAAAAGATGAATCATTTTGGGAAGTATACCACTGAGGGAGTATACCACTGTGCCTCACAGCTCAGCTGATGGATGAGCATCTGCGCTGTGTGTCAGAGCCTCGGTTCAAATTCCAATGAAGACTAAACTATTTTGTCCTTCATCCCACACCAGATAAAAACCTAATTATTTGTTCTGAAAGATATATTAAAGTCCAAATACAGAATTTGCAGTGTCCCGAAATTTTTATTAACCAAATATTTTGATCAGAAAATACCTAACTCAAACAGAAGATAGAGGTGGGTCCAACGCAATGATTCCGCCCTAGATGCTCCTTTTTTGTTAAGAAAGCGACAATAGCCTACTATACAGTGAAAACGTCGCCCTTTGTGAGTTACCAAGGTTTATGTGAACAAAACTATATTAGGCCTATGGTTCCGTTTTTCGTGCAGTTATAGCCAGGGAATCTGGCCTAAATAGGACGGTGGCTTTGCACAATTTCTTGAAAGCATGGACACATTTGTTTTTTAAATTGTTTTCTCGGAACCTAGTTGAGGTACTAAGTTAGACTTGATATCAAGTCGGTATACGGTCGTGTTTTGGTCCGTCTGACGCCTTATCGCGCACGATCGATAGTATGTAAAGTAAATATTTTGGTTTCGACACATATACCGACTTGAGAAACGTGTTTGCACGCCAATATTTATGATTCATGGCGCGTAATAGATAAAGACGCTGTTGCTATGGAAAGAGCCAATCATATCCACCCGCGCGGGTAGGGGATCTAATGGTTAAATGATTCAGTCGGGACATTTTTCAGTAGATACATATCTTTATTAAGATGAACTGCGTTTAGCTTTTAGCAAAATGCACATGTAGTAGGACTTCTTTGAGACACGAGCATTTATGAATTGATTTAATAAAAAAACTCGGGCCAACGAAAAGCTCGAAATTTAGTATGATTATGTCTTATTTTAAAATTTTGGAGCAATGGATACTGGTAGGTCCACTGCTTGAGGAAACATAATTCACAAGCACAAGCTTTTGAAAATGTGACATGAATATTAAAAAAGCCCCGTATCTCGACCATCAGATCTGTACGTACGTCCAATTCTGGTAGCAAACTTTTGTGCCCGTGTACAAAGTAACTACTTTCTCAAGTCGGTAACTGGACGTAGACTATAGACTCGTTCCTTTGCGACAACGCTGCCGCGGTTTATGAACCAACCGGTCCAGTTACCGACTTGAGATCAAGTCTAGTATACTGAGGTGACTATTATACACATACTCAATCACACTAGAAGATAACGCCGTTTGTAACTTTTTTTCAAATCCCGTAAACATGGCGTCGTCTACCGCCACCCACTGAAGTATCCATCCAATTTCTGTTAGGCCACTAGCAAAAAATCTCCAAAGTCGACCGCCAGCTCGTAATAATGATGAATCTTTTTAAGTTAGCATGTTCACAAACAATGTACAGCAGCCGACGGCCGCGGCAATGAGAATACATCTCGTATCAACACAGGCATGACACGAACTTCATCAGCTTTGACTCTCTCGCTGTGCTTAATTAAAAACCAGCTTACACAAAAACGGTCACCATGCCCGAAGAAGCAATGAAAACACGTGGTTGATTACGGGTGAATCATTCGGTTCCCAAGTGAACCTCGGATGGCGACGGTGCGCTGGTTACCCATTTTAAAAAGACAATATTGGACCCAAAGAAAACATGGTTGTCCCGGGCCTACTCAGTGGAATGGCACGGTTCGTTTTAGCTCACGAGACTCCCTAAGATTTTTGAGAAGACTACACGGACATGCCCGGCCCTTCACCCCGGTCCCCGGTGCCACGCACGACTGGTTAAAGCACTAATACATCATTTGCAGTTACCCAAAATTCTAATTCATGAGTTGACTAGAAAAACCAGACTAAAAGTGTTGATAACGATGGTAACAAACAACATGATTTTTTTCCGTATAAAATGGTACCTTTAGAAATTGCCAATTAACTGAAGTTTTTTTTAAAGGTTGTCTGCAGACAACTTTTTTACCATTCAATCAAGTTTTCTGAAATATTACTGCACCTATGTGACTGAAATGTCTACAAGGGTGCCAACATTCCTTAAATGACGATGTCACAATAATTTAAGCAGCCTGTAGGATTTTTATTTGTCCGGGCGGCCAGTGCCAGATACAGCGATTCGGCGAGTGCGTCCTTAAACGCACGTCGCCTCGACGAAAACTGAGAAAAAGACACAAATCAAAGGGGTCCTCATGTAGCAATTTTCTCCAGAAAGAGAGAATATAAAGGCACAGAAAGAAGAAAAAAAGAAACAGTCCGGCCCGAAGCGGAACAACGCAGAAAAACAAAGCGCTCAATGGGGATTATCTGTGCCAGTGACAAACACTTTCATATTTTTGACCCTCCTCCCCCATTTTCCCCATGGGTGTTGAGATTATCGTTTGTCATGTTTTTCTCATTACCATTCTACAATTTCGCGTTTTCAATCCGTATATTTTCAAAAAAAACCAACCGATGTTTTGTAGACTAATTTATCTGGTTCTGTAATCGAAAGCAGTGCAGTAATTAGGCTATACACCCACCTTTTTGCTTCCACATCCAAATTGGAGATTGCAAATTTCCTGTTTTCGTCCCAGCATGGATAGTATTTTGGGGATATTGTTTATATATCCCCTTCAGTCACAGGAATTTGGACAGAAAAAGAAGTCCCTTTCAACAAATGTACACATGTGATCGAACGCGATATAATTGTTATAGGTTAACTGGGACCGCGGGGTCCGTCACGTACGACAGAATTGTACCAAGTTATCGTGCGAAAAACAACAAATAAATGGGACAAATTGCTGGATTCAACCGTGGGTTGCCTGTCGAAATGGGCCGATTAGATTGGCCTATTTTGAGAAACCTCAGAAAAAAGACCTATTCGCATCCATATTCCTTTCACAATGCAGGCATTTTCCATTCGTTTACTACCCAAGAAGAATAGGTGATACAAAAGCTGAGATACAATCCAAAACAAATCATGACATGTATTAGGATTCGAGGTGTTTCGCAAAACAATATGACATATCTGTCAATAGACTTGATGTGAAGTCGGTAACTGAACCGGTTGGTTCATTTCGCCCCAAATTACTTCGTCCAAACACTACATCGTCCAAACACTACATCGCCCAAATGCCACTTCGCCCCAAAACCACTTCGTGCACAGGCCGTGGTTCAGGGCGAAATGGTTCAGGGCGAAGTGGTTTGGGGGCGAAATGACTGCAAACCTCAAAAGTTAGACGAAGTACGGAGCTGGTTTTTGCTCAGGTTGGTTTTAATCATGCACATCTTCAATCACACAGGGGGAGATGAAACTATTTGTAACAGTTTACCAATCATGTATACTATCTTTAAGTCGCCAACTCCACTAATGCTCATTTTGTGAAACTAAAATGTTGAATCTACCTTGACATTTCCACGCAAAAACCGGACTTTGTTAACCCGTATTAGGCCTACACAATTTGTATCCACTAATGCTTTGCAAATATGATGTATTCACAGGTGTGTGCATATGAGCATTTCACGGGAGGAATTTGTATGGCTACTCGTGTCATACAAGGAGCTCCACTTTCATCTCTTGACCGAGATTAAATGGAAGTGTTAATTTGATATCGGTTCTGAAATAATGGGTTTCGTGTTGAAGGGGTAGCGCTTATTGACACATTATAAGAACACCTAGAGAGGCACTGTAATCTTTTCCATTACTATTCTGCAGATAGGTCAGCCAATATGCGCCTTGGGACGGGTCGTTTTGTCTTTTTTTCGTGCCTAAGTTCACAGTTGTGCGATAACGGTCGTTGCGACAAATCTTGAAAGCACTTTGGGCTACTCTACACAGCCACTTTCGAATGCAAACTAGGGTTCATGCTGGACACCTTGTTCAGTCAGAATACATTCAGTTGCTAAGAGTGGGCATGTGTCTGTGAGTCATTGGTCCCAGGTGGTTTACCCGAGTCGACATTTGGACGGCTCGAGCTGTAATTCAGGTAAATGCGCCTTTCAACCGTACCACGCCAAAATTCTTAGTATTTTCTTAGCCTACATGTTAAGTGGGTTTTAGCGGTTATGCGAAACTTAAAGGTGGTATGAAATAGAATTTAAATTTTTTTTTACATGGAAGTATGCTAGATGATGCTGTTTCAATCAATTTCAGAGAATTTAAAAGAGTTGTTCAGATTTTTCCAGAAAACGGATTTCGTTCTAACCCAACAATCACATAAATATACCTACCCAAAATACGTAGAAAACAGGAAATTTGCAATCCCCAATTTGGATGTAGAAGCAAAAACGTTGGTGTAACCACTGCACTGCTTTATGTAGGCCCTATAACTGGATAAATTAGTTCACGAAACATCGGTGGTTTTTTGACGATATCCTCGGAAATATGTGGATTGGGAGCGGTAATGAGAAAAATATGGCAAATCATATATCAAAATCTCAACGCCCATGGGGAAAATGGGGGTGGGGGAGGGGGGTGGGGGAGGGGGGTGGGGGTGATCTGGACAGTGGAGACGCCCCTTTAACAATATTCTTTTTAGATACACTTATTTTAGGACAATGAGAATGTCCAAATTCATGAGCAAAGCTGTGATGCTATTTGCAATCCCAACAATTCTTTTGTCAAAAATGGATCAGTATGGGCTTCTCTTGTTCTTGAATTGTAATGTTTTTTTCATAGTTCATTGTTCCTAAAGGCGTAATGTCTGTTTTCGTTTTGGATGAAGAATGGATACCTGAACTATCTACCATATTGGCACACCAAGCTTAGCCTATATGGGTAATTCGACATCCTGTATTTGAAAAATCGCCCCTCATGATAACAAATTCTCAGTAACAGACTGTGGCCTGTGATTACAGGGACAGCATCATTTTCTTGAATATATTTTGTTCTGTGATTACTGATAAATACTTGAAACAAAAGATCATAAAGGCTCATAATTTGTTCCATTATATTGAATAGGAATTTGGTGTCCCGGGTTACCTACGCCAATGAAAATTAGCTGTAGAATGAGTTTGCATCACCCTTGGTACCTTATCCACACACAAAGGTTAAATTTAAGTGACATTTATAGAAATAAAAATAAATATTTTCTACTGGAAAACCACTTTCAATCACTAAACACACTTGAAAATATTTAAAAGCATGTCACACTTTTGGACCCCTAATTTTGGGAATTACCCATAATACCAAATTGGGCATGAATTTATAATATAGGCCTATATGCCTACTCGTTGTTAAAGCCCCAATACAATATTTGCAGTTATCCTAATTTTTACTTTACGAGTTCACAAAAAAAATCCGACTAAAACTGTCGATAGCAATATAGTAACAAACACCACATTTGTTCTTCCCGTGTAAAATGGTACCTTTGTCAAAGAAATTGACGACGGAAGATACATGCTTAAAAAAGTGTCTGCAGACAATTATTATTTTGTACCATTCACAACAAACATGCATGGATTTTTCAGGTTTTCTGAAGTGGCTAAAAATTGTACAATTAAGGCAGTTTTATATCAACATTCTGTACTTATGTAATGTCGTTCTTCCCGTTTTTAAAAGTTTCCCAATCATGTAATTTGTCTTTAAATGCCTCTTTCTCAGTGTCGAAAAGACAGGCAATTCAGTCACCACGGGGAAACGGAATTTATCAGCGGATTTTGCAGGGGCAAATGACGCTCCTTTTTGTTCTTTCGGTACAATACTTTTCACCGTTTTTCATGTAGGCCCATATAATCCTGCAACGTGCAGTAAAACACACTTGGGACCTAGAATCTTCAATAAGTGACAATCGCTCGGGGCTTTGTCAGAACACTTAAGCCGTCCTCTCCTGTGCGTGTTGTCATTTCTTATCCCAATTTCTCAGTTGATGTGATGCCTGATTTTAGCCGAATTAACTCGCTCGGGACGCGCGTAACACTGCGGATTAACATCGCGCGAAATCAGACAATTTATTGTTCATTTGTTTATAGTCATTAGTGGGATGCACATAGGACCGGTGCAATAAAGCACGCAATTTAAATTGGGATCAGAATATAAGGGCCTCGGTAGTCTGTAGTTTTAAATTGCGACACGGTTGTTTATACAAATTAATGAAGACTTCATCGTATAAGAGGAGATGAGTGCCTTATGCGCCTATCAATTGTTTCCCCCACCCCTCCCCCCGGGCTACCCCACCTAAGAGGTGGGGATTGTCACTTTTTGCGTGACAAAATCCCCACCCCTGGGGCAACATTTAGGTGACAAAAATCCCCACCCTCGGGTGGAAAACATGCGCAAAAATGCACAAAAATGCACAGATAATGGGCCAAATGCCCCATCCTGGGGCATGAAAAATGTGACCAAACCCCCACCTAGGGGGTGGGGTAGCGCGGGGGGGGGGGGGGGGGTGGGAGGGTGGGGGAAACAATTGATAGGTGCATTATATACATGTGTTGCACTTGTTTTGCACAACATATTTTGTTTTATGGGTATAATTTACCTTTAACAGACTATGCCACATAATTACTGTGCGCCACCTACCTCCAAATCTCATGGGACGATTCCTCACAACAAACATCATCCTGGGTGTTCGTCAACTGACAAGCCGTCCCTGCAGACACGCCTTGGTTAATTGGAGACGCTCACTTTAATTATAAATACCCAACCACACGCGTGAAGAAAAGTAGTGGCTACTGATGATGGGAACTCGCTCGGGCTAAATTAGTTCCAACACTGTTGAAAACAAACCAATTATTATTGTTTTTATGTGATCTTTAAAACAGCTTGGACGTAGGTACACAATAATTTACGTTTATAGCTTTCAAGTCCCATTACATCATTTGCAGTGACCCAAAATTTTACTTAATGAGTTGACAAGAAAAACCCGACTAAAAGTGTTAATAGAAATGGTAACAAACACCACATGAGTTTTAAGTTCGTGATTTCTCCCACAAAGGTACCATTGTAAAATGGTACCTTTGTGGGAGAAATCACGAACTTAAAGGGCCTATGACATGCTAAACAACTTTGTGCCTAATCTTTGCTTCATATGATGTATTACTTGTTCAGCAAGACATGCTATTGTTCGTTTGGATGTAAAATCAATAAAAGGTGGCCTTTTTCAACTTTGAAGATTTCATTGCAATAAATCACAGACAGAGGGCGCTGTTTTTTGTGCATCACATAAGGAAGACAGAAGGGAAAAGTTAAGAAAAAACATAAGACTTCAAGTTGGACTTGTGGCAAATTGCTGCAGTTTCTACCCCCAGTTTTGTAATGGCTTACAGTAGGCAACATGTAAAACAAACTCAAACAGCCATGGATTACAAAAGTTTCAGGAAATTGAGAAAAAAGTGGAATCTTTTGTGCACAGTTGAATGTGATTTTCCTGTGTTTGCCTCTTGTGACATCGTGACCTTGGTCATGAATATGCATATTCGCATTAGCATAAAAACTAAAAACCTTTGTTTTAACCCCCAAAGCAAGCTCCAAATAGGATTTTTATGACTTTAACTGAGTAGAGTGGTTTTAAAGCATAGATTTCATTGATAAAAATCCTAAATAAGGGGCCCTTTAAGGAGCATTCCGTTCATTCAACACACAAAACTATGCAGTAGATTTTCAAGTTTTCTAAAGTGTTACTGCATCTACCTATGTGGCTGAAATTTCTACAAGGCAGTTTGTCAACATTATTCTTTAGTTATGTATAAATAATGCTGTTGTTCCTGTTCTTGAAAGTTTTCCAATCATGTAATCTGTCTTTAAAGGCCTATTGTATTATTTGCAATGACCCGATTTAGTTTTTCATGAGTTGACAAGAAAAACCTTATAGGGCCTACTCAAAGTGTTGATACCAATGGTAACAAACACCACATGAATTTATTTCCGTCCAAAATGGTATTTCATGTTTGAAATTGACAACCGAAGGTGGTTTTCTTACCATTCACTTGTACACAAAATCCATATATAGATTTTCAAGGTTTTCTGAAACATTGATGCACCTTAAGTAGCTAATTTCTTCAGGATAGTTTACCAACACTCTTATTCCACGAATCTGTAAAGAATTTTATCTTGCAAATAATACATAGGGTCTTTAAAAGCAAAGTAAATTATACGTGCATTGCGTTCTTTAATTTTATAAGATAAATCCCATTTCTCTCGGCTATAATCAGTGGGAAAAAACCACAGGAATACAAAGCAAATAATTGAGGCACGTGACTGTCCTTCCGTGTTTGATTGTATTGGTGGCATGTATTTTAATAACCGAAAATGGCCGTAATTAAAAGTGGTATGCGCATCCATTTAAAGGAGCTTGTTCAGATTTTCAAGAAAATGGATTTCGCTCTAACCCAACAAATCATATAAATTACGTCCCCGAAAATACTATTCATGGAATGAAAACAGAAAATGTGCAATCTCCAATTTGGATGTGGAAGCAGAAAGGTTGGTGAAATCACTGCGGTGCTTTGTGGAACGGAAAAATTATAGTTCACAAAACATCGGTGTTTTTTTGACGATATCCTTGAAAATATACTGCCGCGACTAAAAGCGCATAATTTAAGAATATGACAAATAATATGGTATTAAAATCTCAACACCCATGGGGTTCTCAAAAATGTGATATGGAAACGCTTTTTTAAAGGTCCATTGTGTCATTTGCAATGATCATCATCATGGCGGCCTCAGTCAAGTTTCACGTCTGTGTCTCCTCAGTCATCACGGTCAGCCATGCAAGAAGCCGGCTCCGAGGTGTTGGCTACGCCAATGTCCCTTTTTGTTTTTAATGAGTCGACAAGAAAAACCTTACTCAAAGTGTTGATAAAAATGGTAACAAACACCACATGAATTTATTTCCGTCCAAAATGGTATTTCATGTTGGAAATTGACAACCGAAGCTGTGTTCATTCACTTGTACTCAAAGTCCATATATTGATTTTCAAGGTTTTCTGAGGCACTGATGCATCTATGTATATAGCTAAAATTTCTTCAGGCTAGTTTACTAACATTCTTCCTTAGATATGTTACACTCTTATTCCACGAATCAGTAAAACGTTCTATCTTGCAAATGATACATATAGGGCAACGATATAGCCAGATTCTCTGAATTTTTATCTTTAGAAATAGGATTTTACCTGGGAAGATAAACGGAAAAGAGGTTAAATGCTCAAAGCACTCAATCACGACACACCACAGCCACGCGACACGCAACCACTGCCGGGAGCGAACCGGACGTCGAGTATAACATGTCCGTGTATAAAGTAACCGCGTACAGAAATATTAGACTGTTGCAACATGCAGTTATACGCTAAATATATAAAGCGAAGAACTCAAACCAGTCCCAAAGGCGCCGCAACTGTTGTGAAATAGGTCATAAACCTTTAGGAACCTGCACAAATCGGGTAAAGAACCAGATCAGATATGCGACGGGCCTATAAAATTTAATAACCGAGGATGAGGTATACTCTTGTGAATTGGCGATACTTCAAACGGCTGGTATTATTTTATAAATATGAAGGGGGAAAGTTGTTTATATATTAATTGTTCTCTTAAAAATTTACGCTTCTGTGCAAAAAAAAAATTTAAAAATAAAAAAGTGTTCAATGTTGTCGGTCGCTATATATCGATTTTTGCAACGTTGGAATTCTGAAAGTGAAAATAATTTTGCTAAGAATAAATGAACGTGGACTTTAACACTTGTATTGCCCGAAGCATAATCCTTGATGGCAATTTGGTGCACTCGTTTATAACCTCGGCAACACAATTAACTTTGATGTACGTTGCAACAAATATGGCTGTACTGTGTCATATTAAACTTTCACGGCTGTTTTGTCGGGAGGCTGACATCAGCAACACTTGTGTGGATGACGTCAATATTAAACCCGCCGTGATATACAAATCTGTCGCAACTCGCGACTCGACTCACGGCTGAGCTGATCTCCGAATTGCAAAACACAGCCGCTTATACATGAACTCCAGACGCAAAGTAAAAGTTTGTTAATGGTCAAAAGAGGTATAGATCCAGCTTGAAAAATAAACTTCTATTTCCAAGTTTATAACAAATATTGATATGCTGGTGGTATCCTGGGAATTAGGAAGCCTTGTGTTTTCTCTCTCTTCAAAGGGTGTACAATTTATAACATGGAAGGCCAAATTTTCCCCTGGAGGGCCAACTTAAAATACATCACATGTGTTTGATGCAACATAATGTGACGGAGAGTCATCCACATTTTCGTAAGACATGCACCTTTCCGGTCTTTCCTACATTCGGTGTTTGAAAATCATGCATACTGGCTTTAACAATATGGCAATTCTTGAGATCGGGGTCACTAAACCGTAACTATGATTACTGTTTCGAACAAAATGGAAGTGTTGACTGAAACAACACTACACGTTCATGTTAGTAGTATATGTTGAGCCTTTCAACACCCAATGTGGTGGTTTAATTTTGTGTGTGGCTGGTGGAAGAGTTTACGGTGTGAGACGAAGACGCACTAAATGTGACGCGCGTCGCTTTGAGAAAAAGCTACGTGAAAGGAATTTGGAGTAAAAAAATGCACTTAAAATCAGAGGATCACAAAAACACTTTCCACCCAAGTTGTTTCTGTAATTTTCAGTGTGTCGATTCATTCCAAATTCTCTCCACACCGCGTTTTCTTAAAGTGATACACGTCACATTTACGCGCGAAAAGGCTCAGTGTGAATCCACCCTAAAGCCCGCCGCACACCTTTGCGATTTACCGGCCAATCGGACACCGGACCATCGGATCCGGAAAAATCAATTTAGTTCGATTTGCTTCGGTCTATGGTGTACGGTCAGACCATCGATATATATACACTGGATGAAGTATGCAATAGCAGTTGGCTATACGAGAATTAAAGCCACGCGCCGGCCGCCATTGTACCCCACGAACAATACTTGGCCTAGACTGCTCCCCGGTCCATGCGATCGCTTGCATTCCACTTAACACATGTAGACCATGATGTAGACTAGTGAAGACAGTATGACCAGTCTGGCAAGGCATTGTATTTGGTGGGCTACAATGGCGGACGGTGGCTTCAATTTTAGACATCGTTGCTTCATCCAGTGTATATATATCGATGGGTCAGACCAGCCCGAATTGTTTCAGCGCACACCTTTCGGGTATGTGGTCCGATGATCTGATAAATCGCAAAGGTATGCGACGAGTTTAGGCGGGACAAAACGTACGCGCTGTCGAGACGTGGGTAGGTGGGTAAACGGATTAGCGCGCGGTCAGAAAATGACGTCACTGGCAACGCCATATCTATTTTACCGGTTAACACGTGGCTTCATCATCAGGTAACATGGCACAACTCCATGGCTCGTTAAATGAAGCCGGTGAGAGGGTAAACAGCTTAGTCAAGCGATAGGAAACATCTCCCAATCGAAATCGGCGAATGCCTTTTTTCTTAAAATGCGTGGTACTCATTCTATTTTATCGTCCTGCTAGATTCCTTAATCGTCTATCGTATCTCAAGTAGTCAATAATGAAGAAGGAATCACGTGCAAATGATACTGTGACGCAAATTAACCTCCAACAGTGACGTCAGCCTATTGTACTATCGCTCCGTTATTTCGCACGAATGAAGCGATGAAGACAATGTGCCTCGAGATGAAAGAGCATTGTTCCAGCGCTCCATTCATGCAAATTATACGTAATGGAGCGATAGAATAGATGGTAAAACACATCGTGAATCCCTTCAACAAAGGTCGAGTTGATTGAA
Organism: Henricia sp. BOLD:AAB3569; assembly: GCA_037783545.1. Classification (NCBI taxonomy): domain Eukaryota; kingdom Metazoa; phylum Echinodermata; class Asteroidea; order Spinulosida; family Echinasteridae; genus Henricia; species Henricia sp. BOLD:AAB3569. The sequence continues at coordinate 431,407 of JBBELK010000777.1, read as the reverse complement.
TTTTAACACACTTAACACATACGAATTTTTCCAAACCCAGTTCGAGTATCAAGACATTTACATCAGTACCTACATATTTACTATTATTTACATACTTTGGACACCCAGAAATAGCAATTTCAAGTAAATTCAACTACATTACATAGGCCAACATACTTAACACATACAAAACGTTTAACGCAAATAGACCTTTTAAAAACCAGTTCCATAGGGTTTGTGCACAGAGTGAAAAGTGAAGATATTGAAGTAAAATCTTTCCGAAATGTATTCAAAACCTCGTTATAAATATACAACCTTGGTAAGAGTTTACTTTAATACCTGCATCACATTTGGCCTAATACAGCTGCTTATAACCACCAAAACGTGCAGATTAGATAAGAACTTTAAAGTGGAAAAAATACAATTTTGTTAGACCAGGTCCATAGGGCTTGTGCATATGTGACCCGCTCTGCAAAAAAGGGTATTAAGTCGCGCTGGCTAGTATTCTTTTTGCGACCATAAAAAGAAATCCGCGGCAAATCCACGCTCAATAAAATACCAAAACACAATGGAAATTCCTGGCGGTGCACAGATACCGCCTGGAATGTCTGTGTTCCCCCTGGAATGTCTGTGTTCCCCCTGGAATGTCTGTGTTCCCCCTGGAATGTCCGTGTTCCCCCTGGAATGTCCGTGTTCCCCCTGGAATGTCCGTGTTCCCCCTGGAATGTCCGTGTTCCCCCTGGAATGTCTGTGTTCCCCCTGGGATGTCTGTGTTCCCCCTGGAATTTCTTTTGTGTTTTGGTATTTTAATGAGCGTAGAAATGCCACAGATTTCTTCTTATGGTCGCAAAAAGAATACTAGCCAACGCGACTTAACCCTTTTTTGCAGAGCGGGTCACATATAGGGTTAAAAGTACAGGTATACAATCTTTCCAAAACTTTCATGAAAGTTTGTAAGGTAAGAGTTGAAAAGTTAAAATGACTCATCGGTAAGTGCAGATTTGATGGAAAACTCCAAAATTTTGTGAGGAAACACTTAGAAAATGTTCATATGTTTTGCACACAAAGTCTGAAGCCATGATCAATTTCCCAATTCTTTCCAATAAGAGCACTTGTTCTTAACAGCTTTTATAAGGTTCCCGTTATAACGAGGTAATCTGCAAAATCAAAGTATAGAGTCGTTGACATGGTTTCACACCTTGTGTACAAAACATAACACTTTTGGAAAAATTACAGTGGAAAAAAATTTACTTTAATACCTGCACCTTAACCACGTGTACAAACTCTATGGACCCGTTCTAAAAATCAAAGTTTTCCCAAGAAATGTATCAACGTTTTTTTCACTCTAAAATAATGATTTCCTGTCAAGTTCACATTTTGGTGGCTAAATAGCTGGAACAAGAAAACAAATAGTGCAGCTATTAAAGTAAAATCATTCCAGATATAGTCTAATAATCATACCATTGTGGTGGCTTTCTTCGCTCTCCAACGTTCCTAGTTGTTGAAAGTAAACCTTGTAAAGATGTAATTTCAAACTCTGTTGCGTAGGATTGACATGAAGCAACTTTCCACAGAACTCAACCCGTGCGACGTCTGCATTATTTCATAATTTGCTCTTTCGGAAAACAAACCACAAAGGTAATATTCCAGAGATCCATGTTAACGTCCAGGGGATGTAAAACCTTCCCTTGCTTGTCCACGGAAACCAACAACCGGTTCCAATTTAAAAGTGAGAGCTTCAGATGACATTGTATTTCTTGGGAAATAGTTGTACTATGCTTTGCCTCTATACCCAGCACGATATGTGGCAGAGGGACTCCCCCCTAACGACCCTATACCTCAACACACTCTTCCTTTTTGTTAACACACCAATTCCCCCTAAAAACTGAAAGGAATTCCTTGGACGTTTGAGACACAATAGGGGAACAATGGTATAGGGGAGAGTCCGTTTGCCATATATCGTGCAGCATATGTTTGCCTCGAAACGACTGAAGCGAATGTTGATGAATGAAAGAAACAGCGCACATTGTGATCCTATGTGGCATTCAGCTTTCTTCGTTCTTTTGTTACCTGACTTTAGTGTATTTGCGTAACCTTACGTAATGGTTTGCTGAAAAACGCACCAGTCGTGCAAAATAATGAGTGCCTATGGGGCGGTCAGGTTGGCGTACGGGTTCTTTCCTCGCCTTTCACCTCTGGCGTCCCGGGTTCGAATCCGGGGCGTGTATGTGGATTGGGTTTGCAGTCCCTACTTGACCGCGTGGGTTTTCCCCTGGGGCATTTCTCTGGGGGTTTTCCTCCCACTTCTAAAACTGCAACTCCTTCTTCGTCATCTCAAGTTGATAATATAATATAGTATAGTTAAAGCTAAAACCGTATATAGTTGATGGCATAAAGGGCCTTAGTTGCCGAAGATGCCATAAAATATACAACAACAACAACAACAATGAGTGCCTATAGAACAATAGGCTAGGCTGGTTGGAGGTTAATTCGGATAATGCCACTCGGTAACGCGCCATTCGTGACTGGGAATGGCCCGCGGGCCAGCTCGTACCAATCTCGTATCTAACTCGTACAAATGTACGAGTCTGGGCTGCGACTGTTGGCGACAAATTGCGAACGGCATTCGCGAGGGGCTTCCAAAATGTCTCGAAACGTTCGCGGGGGTTCTCAATTTCCTCGCGTGAGTCGCAGGGTCTCGCCTTCGTGTCGCTGGAATTTTGATCGTGTTCAAAATGTTCGCGCGACAAATTTTCTCGCAAAATAGTCACCAGGTCGTCGCGGGTATTTCGAACCCGTCTCGAACCTTTCTCAATTTAGTTTCCGTGAGTCAGAAAGTGCGAGAAATGTGAGACAACTTTGTGAGGAGTTAGCGACCTATTAAACTAAATTGTGACTGATTGGAGACAAAAATGAGAATCTGACATTCCGGGCGCGATACAGGTGCAAGTGCAAAAAATTCGCAATTTTGTCGCGCGACATTCGCGCGACACGTATACGAACTCCCGGCGATTTTTGGGACAAATTTCGCCTAGAGTTTGTGCGACATTCGTGCAACATACGCAAACGTGTCGTAGGTACCAATTCAGTGTGATTCCAAGTGTAAACTGTCGCTAATTCGCGTATTTTCTCGCAATTTTGTGTCTCCAACTAGTCGCGAGCTGTCACAGCCCATAGAGATAGTAGTTCGCCAACTCTTGAAGCTCGCGCCTGAGATTTTTCTCGAGCATGCTTTTAATCGAAAGCATGCTCGAGTCATGTGCACAATATACACAACTCAAAACGCCAAAAATCGAATGCACCAATTCAGATTCGAAATTTTTATGTTTTATTTTCAAGTTCACCTGTTTCATTATCTTCCAAATTAAGACACATTATATACTCGCTCTATCACCATAAAGGGAAACTTACATATTAAAAAATGTACAAGTTGATGCATCGAGAAAATGTTTATACAATTTCGAATTCAATGGAAGTCAGTCAGTTTTGCCATATACTAATATAATAAAGCTTATTTGTTCAAAATATTAACATGGTACCTGGCCGCGCCATCTGCCCGCAAATTTAAATATACAATGTACATGTACCACATTATTTTTGGGGGGCCAAAGTACCATTTCGGCACAATACAAAGTATTCTAAAAAAAATGATGCAATGTTCCAATGTGAGCAGATGTGATCCTATCAAGCCAAATAAATTTCGTTTGCAGAGCCAACAAATTGACTTCAGTATGACGTCAGTGGCCAAGGTAACTGGTTCTAAACATCCACTGGTAACCTGACACGGTTTACTGGATTTAGTGTAGAGTCAGTAACCTTGGCAACGCACAAAGGTGACGTTTTAACTTTAGTACTCGATGGTCAAGCCTTAAATGGCTGGAATCTCTTCCAAAGCTGTGTGCGACTGTAAACAGAAATGGTCACGTGATACATGCAGTTTCTGTTCACACGACTTCACTTCAAATCAACAAACCTTTATGTACATAAACCGTATCCTTGCTCTTATCAAATTTTATAAACACAATATTCCAATGTATATACACGATACCGATATTTACAAAAAATACAATTTTATTAATATTTAAACAACGTTACCATAAGTTGTATTTTTTATGATATTCACGTTTTGGACATCGTACATTTGCAATTAATTTTGGTACTTCTGCCAAGCAGCCTACAGGGTTTAAAACATTGGCAGAGGATTAATTTTAATGATTCTCCAAAGCCGTAAAAACATTTTTGTTATAGACGTTGAAAATGTCACGTGATTAAAAATGTTGTCACGTGATCTTTCGAGATGCTTTAAATACAATCTTTAATACGGGTCACGCGATGCTAAAATAGTTATCAAACATAATAAGTTGAACGGTTTTAATTTGATTCTTACGTACATTTTTACGCAGTTTTACGCAGGATGGTCTATAGAAGTCGGAATTTTGTTAACACTATAGGTTGACCCAATTAAGGAAAAAAGTGCTCGCAATTGCTGGAAACATTTTACACGCTAAAATATGAAGCAGGTAAAAATCACCACGACTGGTTACATGGCATACGTTACATGCATCCATGAATGCATAGTCTCGTACCCAGACATGCTGTGGATGCTCGCACATCAGGTCTGGGGAATCACGATGAGAGCTCATCACTGATTGGTTGAGGCCCGCACTGAATTTCGGTGCGGGACGCTTTTGGCCATTATCATAAGCACCGCGGGTAAAGCTCAGAAAGTTGCACACAAATAAGTACCTTAACACACCCCAAATGGTCTTTACAAGAAACATGACACGTACCTTTTTCGCCCACATTACATTACAGGTTCCTATTTAGTAGCCGACACTTCTTTATGACGTTGTCCTCGTCAAACACGAAGAATTCCCTCCCAATCGCGGTCAAATTCAATCACAACGGGTACCGCATAGCATTTGAAACACTGACCAATAGCAGTGCACGTACTATCAACGACGGCTAACGAATGGTTAATGGCGTTTTACCTATCAGCGATGAGCTTTCACCGTGATTACCCAGACCTGATGTGCGAGCATTCACAGCAGGTCGGGGTATGAGACTAGAATGCATGCATGCATGCATATTTCAGCTCGCAAGCGAAATAAATTGTCAATGGTGTCTCCCTAATCAGTTCTATGAAATACATACTGTTGATGGGGAAGGTGCCACTGTGACACTATATTCCAAGCCTCGTTGTAAAGGCGAGGCTTGTAACGCACAGATAGTATGGCACCTTATAAATCAGCATTATTACAGAACTGGTTCAGAAGACAAAACCGAAAATTGTTTCACGTGAACAAGGTCCGATTTAGATAAGAAACGCGGACTATTGAAGCAGACGGCTTTTTAAGTAGAGTTTAAGGTGACTTTACATCAAACGTACAGGAACGTACATGAACATCACAGTCAACACAAAACAGTCGTCGATGTCAGTCAAGCCGCAGTCCCGTCAGTCGGTCATTGGAGTTCAATGTATGTATAAATTAAAAATAAATTTTAAAAAGTATGAAATGATAACCCATGGACCGCTGGTGTGACGTAATTCGATGGCAATGTGGACAAGTATCTATGAGTTTGGATGGGGAATCCGGAATGTATACCCTCAATAAAATATCTGCGTACACCCCACACTATCCCTAACTTATTGTGAGTAGCATAGTCTGGGGTAATTTTAACAAATTTTACCCGATCGTGGGAAATTTCCAGCAAAAATCGCATAGTGGGAGGCCGGCTTAAGACAATTTGTCTACACAATTTGTCATCCCATGTTCAATCAGTGACAGGACCTGAGAAATCGTAAGTGTTCTGTTGGTCATTCCTCATAAAGTCATTACAAACTGTCTGTCGTCAGGTCAACATAGTGCACGCGTCAAAGTGAAAGAGCAACGGATGCGTTGTAGAGACATCGTGTGATATAGCGTCAATGTCGGTCGGTCGTCAGGTTCTTATATAGATGGGACGTGCACGTGGTCTGCTCGAGTGCCAAATGACAACTTGAACGAGTGCCATTCAATCAACTGGAGTATACGCTTAGCATCATGGTTTTAAAAAAAACGACCGGAGAGATAGTTTTATCGGCAGTAACGTGTATGAACAGCCTCTAGTAAGAAAAGTCTTCCAGTCTCCGTAAGAACCGCTAAGGCAGGGTGCGCCACTCTGCCTCCCTGCATTTGTAAGGCTGTTTTTGAGACGCGCGGCTCCAAAGGTTAGCTCATCCCACGCAGAGTTAATCCAATTGAACACCCAACAATGGATTTTCTGAGAGCCCAAAACTGCAAGATTCTCACAGAAACAGAAAATGCCACATTTTTATTGCTGTGGGAATCACTTTGTTCAAACAGGTCCTCTTGGACCTGGACGAATTCACCGAAGGGAAATTCTTGAAAGCTATGTCACTTTAAAATGATTGGCCGATCAGTGCCATGTTATCTACAAGTTCACGGTACTCAACAAACTTCTGTTTTGATATTTACAAAAAAAAAAAATAAAAATCCTTTTTTGGACGAGTATTACCATAAATATTATCGCAAATAGTGCTCGGTCTTCTGTAAAGAGAGTAATGTATGCAAGAAAAATCTGCCCACATAGCCTTCCCACAATACAGCTGTACTTTTGCGCAAAAATCGAGAATGTAGCAGAAATAGACTGAAAACGTAATATACTAACATTCTACTGTTATTATCGGTTTTTGTTACATTATCAATTAGTTGTAATTCAAGTATTTCTCAAAAATATTAATCAGTCATGTATGCCTCTATTCGGTCAGAACGTCAAGTAATATGGTCTTGTCATTTTTGTTTCACGTCTGGTCACACTTAATAGTCGTTATTAATAGACGAACCGTCAAGCCACCGAAGACGATCTTCCTGTCGCAAGACTGTTGCTCCCACACCGAGTTGTCCACAACACGGTGTGGGAGCAACAGCCTTGCGACAGAAAGATGCCGAAGACATACAACAAGACAAATATATCAGGCCAAACACTCATCGAAAAGGGCACGTTTCAGTTTGGTGTAAGTAAGACTGTTAACGTGTATAGAAACAGGGAAAATGCAGGCCGGAAAATGTCAGCTGCACACTGGGGATTCATTTTGCAATTAAGGTGTAAATTCTAAACGCCGTCTGTGGAGTTTGAATATTTTGGCAAAAAACGTTTAAAAAAATGGTGGCCAAAGAGTAATTACCAAAAAAAGAAAGAAACAAAGACTGTTCATAACAGTTCGTGCGTCTGACGGTTAAATATTTCAGGAGCCCGAGGTACTGTATGAATGAGTACCCAAGGCACATACCTTAATTAAATCCGGATATCTGAATTCTTTTCCGAACTAACAATATTTTTATACCAGTTTTAATACCCTTTTCGCCGTCTGTGTAATTACAATTCCATAATACGGTATGTACCTGTACATGTATTTCAATAAAAGGTTTTGTAATTGAAAAATGTTTAATATGGGGAGCGGAATACATGCATATGATACTCCGATAATTGGGAATGACTCGATGCTAAATTTCGGGAAAGGTATTAAAATTATTTGAGCTAAAGTTGCACATAGTTGAACCACCTGTGGTCTTAAAGGCATTTACGTACATTTTACCACACAATGAACCCTGTTCGCAAAACCAATTAATAATTCTTGGAAGTATTTAGACAGGGCCAGTGTGTTACAGTCCTCTCTGCAATACAATTAATAAATATAAATATGCAAATTCATTTGAGTGATAATAACCCAGGGAAATAAATCGATAGACTTGTGGACAACATTGTTCACGAGTTTGGGAAATCTGGATGCAGTGAAAATCAACTTGGCTCCACCGAGATTCAAACTGCGGACCTTCTGCTTAATATGCAGACGCCCTTCGTCTACCCATTGAGCTATGAAGCCAACTGGTGGTCTCGAAACACGGCATTGCAGTTGTTCCTCACTGATTGGGATTGGCTATCACGTGAGCTTAACAAGCCCTACAGAGGGATAAACCCTTCAATGAGATAACCACTCCTCTCGGAGATTACTTTAGATACGACCCAAACTAATGCTCGGCTTGATAGAGAGAAAACAAATAGACAACAACGTGTCTTTTTGTTTGTTTGTTTGTTGGGTTTTTGGGTGGGTTGTTTGTTGGGCTGTTATGGTGTCCGTTTGTTTGTTTGTAAGAGGACTTCCTTTGATGAGCACCAACGCGGATTTGTGGATCGAATGCCGGGACTGGAGTCCATTACGATCCACAGATCGCGAGGCAGGCACATTGCAACGCCGCGTGCAACCATTGAAAAAAACCTTTACTGAACTGATGCAGAATCATTATTTATTATTAACTCTTTCTGGTACTGAAACTGAGGATTCCTCAAAAGTGCCCGAGGCACTGTAGCTCGGAAGCCTGAAGAAACATGTGAAGAGGAGACGTTGAAGAAATGCTCATGGTTTTAGAGGTGTCGGGAAAACTCCGACACAATTCTGTATCTAGGGGGAAACCCACGGAATCAAGCAGGGACTGAGAACTCAATCCACGTACTGACTCGGACCAGAGGTGGAAGGCGAGGAAAGTGCCACTACGCCAAATCCATACCTTTGGTTGTTTTTTGTGCCATTTTGGTCTTTACAGGCACACGAGAGAGCTTCACGCGAATTCTTCATCAACTACTATACTGGGCATTCACCACCGGGCATCAAAGCACCAACGCCGTTGGGGCGTAGAGGTCCGGCACCGGTGTTTGCAGTTGTTTTAGAAACTGTCATAGTAGCCTTCTGCTGTACGCGGATCACAGGTAAACTTCCAGCTGCAGCGCATCATCTCGCGAGTTGGTACCGTGGCTACCGATTCCCGAGTCGGCCACGCTGGTCTTCTTGACCCGGTCCCCGTTGCTTACTTCACCGAGTTCCAGACCCTCGCAGTCCCGGTCCTTAACACCAGATCTGATGACAGAATTTTTCTGGAAGCCGACGTGCCTGCTCGTGGCGTCATTGACAACTTTAGGGTTGTCCGTGATGTTTGGTAAGAGCGGATCGCTCGGGTTAGAGTCCTCCTCTTGGCCGTCTAGGGGAAAGCATTCTTGGTCTCCTGCCGAAGTCCTCTGCGGGACGTCCGTCATGGACGACCGCTGGGGGAGGCTGTTTCCTTGCGGCATATCGAACAGGAGAAACCCGTCTTTTTCGAGCCCGGGGTCGGAGGCATAGATGCGCTCTGCGGACGATGCAAGACCCTCGGGCCCAGGGCAGGATATCTGCCGACTGTTCCGGGATAATCTGTTGAGGCTGGACGGGGCAGTGTCTGGCGAGGCCGGTGGGAAATAGCTAGACCGTTCGGGGACACTAGAACTATGCTCGGGACTCTTCTGTTTCTGCAGCGCGCCCAAGTCCTCGCAGGTACCGTTTAGCGAATCGTCCAATGGGGCAGTCCTTTGGAGGGACGGGTCCTGACCGACCAACCAGTATGTTAAGAGTTCTCCTTTGCCTTTCATGGTGACAAGACCGCGATCCTCCAACTCATATCCCGTTAGGTTAATTAAATTATCCCGAAATTCAATGCTGCAGTGGATTTTCAAGGCTGAAATTAGAAAAACGAAGACTGGTATCAGACACAGATAAAAATATATTAAGGGGTCGTCCAAAGTTGTCAAAATTTTCACAGTTATACAGAGAGTAGTATTTTTCAAGACCCCCTCCCTCCCCCCGAAATACTACTTATCAACATTTTTTCACTACCGTGAAATGTTAACATTTTACAGTGCAAGTAAAGTCGTGCGCGGCCCTCGACCCCCCGCCAACCTCCCCACGCTTTGTAGAATCGTGAACATTTTGACAACTTTGGACGGCCCCAAAATGGTTTATACCAGGACGACATCCGGGTAAGGTAACTGACCGCCATCCATTTTGAACAATTCCCGACAGAAATTAATTACTTCTCGTAAAAGAAACGAGCGGGAGAACAAATATGATAATTCAATCAGTACGGATGACTCAAAGATGTCGCTCTTCGTGTGCGATTTCAGCTCGTTATCTTGGCAAGAGTATACCAGTACATCATCGATCAGACGAGATGACACATCTCCGAGGCCCGCGTATCACCGTGTCACAGGGAACGGTGTGTACGGGCTCGCGCGGGCCATCGACCCGTTGTCATTTGGCGTCAACTTAGTACTTACGCTGTCCGTTCGATTCCATCCGGGAAGCCGTGTTGACTGTGTCCCCGAAGAGGCAGTACCGCGGCATGGCTCGGCCCACTACCCCGGCAACCACAGATCCTTTTGCAGAAGACAAATTGGACAGAAAAATAGAACAAATACGCTATATACAATTAATGAAAATAGTGCCTTTAATCAGTTCGTGCTGGTTCGTGTTGGGAATTTGTTTCATAATCCGTTTGGGTGAGGCTGTGCAATAGACCCAATTCACGCGTTTGAACGGTTTAATCCGGCCTCCTGAATCACTTCGATTGAATGCAAACTGTTGATCGGAAAGGTGCCAGACTCGTCTTCAGATCGATGTGAGTGACACCTTTCCAATCCGCTGTTTGCATTAAAAACTAATTCATGGGACACGATTAATCCGTTAAAACACGTGAATAGGGTCTATGGGCCATACTCTTCAACGGTTCAGTCTGGCCTCCTAAATCAGTTCTATAGAATGCACACGGCTGATTAGAAAGGTGTCAGTTACGTTTGCGTTCACAATCTCGCTATAAAGAAAAACACAGGAACGCACAAGTAAAGTAGTATGGCACCTTTCCAATTAGCAGTTTACTCAATAGAACTGATTCAAGGACCCGACTGAACCTTTCTACACGTGAATACGGTATATTGTTCTATCTCGCGATTTCTAGTTCTGTGGCCTTTTTGGAAACATTAATTTTGTAAAGATTCGTGCATGGTTTACCTCCCGAGTTTGCATAATAATTTCGCATCATCACATAGATGTATTTAGAAATACTACAGTGCTCAATTTCGCAAAATGTCGTGTCAACATTGTGCGCCGCCATTATGCAGCACGATATGTGGCAGAGGGTATCCCCCCATTGTTCCCCCATTGTGTCTCAAACATCCAAGGAATTTCCAAGGAATTCCTTTCAGTTTGTAAGGGGGTTGGTGCGTTAACAAAAGGGAAGAGTGTGTTGAGGTATAGGGGCGTTATATACCTAAGTCACAATTAAAGCGGAGGCCGGGCGGCGTGTACGATTTATAGGCATCGGCCGGCGTGTAGAGGTCGGCGAAAGATCGCGCGATTGGGCGGTCACAGTCAAAATTAAAAGTGCCCCGCACGCTGCCATGACGGAATGGGGTCGAATTCTTGGCCCGTTTATCGGCCGGTGTCCGGCAGGCACTCGTCTGATGTCCTGCCGATGCCCTGCCTATGTCACTGCGATACCCTGGCCGATTTCCGGCCGGGCGCCGCCAAGTCGGCCGGGCGGGGCCCGGCCGGCGCCTGAGCGGCGTCTGGGCGGCGCCTGGCCGATATATGGATTGTCTGGGTTGTCCAAAATTTGGCCCAGCGCCCGCCCGATGTGTGCGATGCCCTGCCAGGCATCGACCGATTTATTGGCGATCAGTTTGCGATGCGAAACGCCGCACCAGGTTTTAAGTCCGAGTTAAAAGTAACTCGATGCCCGCCCGATGCCCAAAAATGACCCGACAGCTGCAAGGAGTCCCGTGGGGCCCCGGCCGAAAATGTCAGAGATCCGTCGCAAACTACTCGCAAACCCATCGCAAGGTAATTGTGACTGGGGTATTAGTGGGAGTCCCTTTGCCACATATGGTGCTGGGTATCCGCCATTAGGCGCGCAACACTGTAAAGAATTTCCGTATGTTTGCGGAATTTGGTCCGTAATTATGGGAATTAGCAATAGAACCAACATATTGCAAAAACGAAATATTTCTGTAAAATAATGTGCATGTATTTTATATAGTAAAATGGAATTCGCCCCGTTTATCGAATGACTTAGCTCGGTAATTTTACGGACATAATATAAAGAATATACAATTTGGAAAAAAATCTTGAAATTTTACTGAGTACAAGAACGTTTCTGTTAAAAACGGATTTTCTCAGTATCTTTTGTTTCGGTATCTTTCAACCTTCTCTATAGAGCAAACAAGACCCACGCATACAAATACCTAAACCACCGGTCATAATAGATGAAAAAATAACAGGAATACACAGTCCTTCCCTTAAAATGCAAATTTTGCTTTCATCAGATGCTGCAAGAAAGAACCAAATGATCCGAACGTCAATTTAAATTTGCATTTGTTTCTCCAGTATATTCCTAATTAAAATGACATCTTTCATTACTATTCGGAAGGACGCATGGTGATTACTTCTTAATGATTTTATCACACGCAATGATAAGGGTGCAATCCTCAATATTTCATCTGGAAATACCATTCGATTTTGCCATAATATGAGAAATAAAATCACTGTTTGGAGCATAGAATACTAAAGAAAAAACGTCACCCTTTGTGTGTTGCCAAGGTTACTGCAGGGTCTACACAAAAACCAGTGAAATGTTTCCATGCGCTTTAGCACTGGACGTTTCGGACTACCAGCGAATGTTCAGACCCAGTTACCATGGCAACTGACGTCAGACTTTAGCAGAAGCTCTTACCTGAATGGAGACCAATACGCAACTTAAGCACCTCGTCCGGCTTGTGCCGGATATGGAACTCCTTGACGGCCGATAGTAAGTGCAAGGCTGTGGAGGCTATTTCACCGGCATGCCGGATACCGTTCCTTATTGGCAATCCGGAGACCAGCATGTAGGCATCGCCAATCGTCTCCACCTTGTACACGTCGTAGTAGCTTATGATGGCGTCGAATAGCGTGTACAGATCGTTTAGCAGGTCAACAACCTAAATGTGAAGTAATACAATCGGAACTCGTTAAAGCCCCAATACATCATTTGCATGCAGTTACCCAAAATTTCACTTTACGAGTTGACAAGAAAAACCCGACTAAAAGTGTTGAATGGTAACAAACACCACGATTTTTTTCTGTGTAAAATGGTACCTTTGTGGGAGAAATTGCCAACTGAAGGTGTTTCTTTTAAACCGAAGTTTATCAACATTATTCTTTAGTTATGTAATGCTGTTGTTCCTGTTTTTAAAAGTGTTCTAATTATGTAATCAATTTATCATTTCCGACATGAAACCTTTTAACGTTTTCCTGGAATAAGGGCACAGCATACATGTATATAAAGAAGAACGTTGGTAAATTAGTCTGCAGACATTTCAGCTACATAGATGTAGCAATGCTTTAGAAAACCTTCGAAATCCACGCATGGTTTTTGTGTTAATTCAATGATAAAATGTGTGTGCACACACATTGAAATAAAACATTCAGTTGTTAATTTATTGTAGAAAGCGCGCAATTTCTTATAAGCATGGACACGGTTTATCACCGTTTTCGAAACATGGATGAGGTACTGAGCTGACTTATACATGTACACAGGTTTAATAGTTTTTATCACACACACCCTCAATCACACATGGAATTAACGCTGTTAGTAACAGTTTTCCCATCATGTAATCTATCTTTAATCTGCGAGCCTGCAAAAGAAAGGAAACAATCTCCGTAAATTGAGATGACTAAACTCATCAACATAATTTGTACATTTTATATGTAATGTTTGTTAATGATTACCTCTAATTCAAGACACGCCACCGGTTCACTTGAGCTCACGCAGCTTAACTAATTTGTTTACACTGTTTGCAGCTCCAGAGCTCACAATCCTCTCTCAATCATCTAAGAAACGTTTTCCATTCGATCACATGGAGTATAACAATGTGACGTACAGGTGACTTGTAGTCAACAGTGAGTATATATAGTTCATTCACAGTACATGTATTTAATCAAAACGCCAATAAGCGGGAACATGTAATACCAAATCGTATAAGCTAAGTAATGTATCAAATGTTAAAGGCAGAACACATGATTGGTAAACCGTTGCAAATCTCCCTGTGTGATTGATGATATGCATGATTAAAACTAACCTGAGCAAAAACCAGCTCCGTAGTTAATCTAACTTTTGAGAAAACAGTCAAAAAAGGCTTTACGGTCACTTCGCCCCAAAACCATTTCGCCCGAACCACTTCGCCCTAAACCACGGCCTGCGCACGAAGTATGTTGGGGCGAAGTGGCATTCGGACGAAGTGGAGTACAACGAAGTGGTTTGTGGGCAATGTGGCTTTGGGGAAGAAATGGTTTTGGGGAGAAATGAATTTACGTCTCATGAGACGAAAAATAATTGTTTTACTTATTTCTCAAAAACTATAGCATTTTAGACAAAACCAATTTTAGGGATGTTTACTACCGTCATCATGTTTAAATTGTGTAAGTTATGTGTAAATCTGTGAACATTTCTGATTTTCGAGATTACCAATGATGTGTTCTAACTTTAAAACATGACACATACTCACACTCAAACTCAACACCAACGATTGGAAACCGAAATAAAGGAAAAATAAAATGAAAGGCCCATAATTTTCAGAAAATTTTTACGAATTCCATGGACAACATGCAGCATTGCATAGCTGAAGAATAATAATGTTGATAAAATGTAGAACTTTCAGCCATATAGATGCAGTAATACCGCAGAAAACCTTAAAAATCTATTTGTTTTTTTGCCGAGAGAATGGTAAAAACATCGTATGCAAACAATTTAAAAAAAACTTTCAGTTGACTATATTTTTTTCTCCCACAAAGGTACCATTTTACACGGGAAAAATCATGTGGTGTTTGTTACCATTGCTGGCAACACTTTTAGCCCGGTTTTTCTTGTCATTGCAAATGATGTTGACAGCAATGGTGTCACAAACACAACGTGATTTTCCCCCCTGTAAAATGGTGCCATATGGGAGAAAGCAATTGCCTGAGTAAGTTCCTGTTATAGTTAAAAGAACAAAGACACGCAGCTTAAAGAGCGCCAGTTCATCAAAACGAGGAATGCTTGGTATTTCTTCTCCGTTCTGAATAAACAACACATCTTCAGAATTTGCGACTTGGTTGCTTTATAGACCTGTATCGTGTTCCACCGCCACTTTGGTTTTAATTAAAAGAGCTATACTACTGCTGTTTTGCACATGGTTGAAATTTTTAGTGATCCCGGCTCCCAAGGAATGAATATACGTATTAAGGGGCCACAGCGATGAGCGTTTGTACTTTATAGGCCGTTTAGTTCAACCATTTGGAATGTAGGACGTGAGTATTTTAGTGCGTTGTGTTCATCTCGCACAAAATATTTTGGTTCAGTAAAAAGTAAAAGATCAGCGTCCAGAAACATTACCTTTTGTGCGTTTTCATGGTTATCGGTCTATATCATCGATATATATATACACTGGATTAAGTATGTAATAGCAGGTGGCTATACGAGAATTGAAGCCACGTGCCGGCCGTCATTGTACCCCACGACCAATGCTTGGCCTAGACTGCTCCCCGGTCTATGCGATTGCCTGCATTCCACTTAACACATGTAGACAATTATGTAGACTAGTGAAGACAGTATGACCAGTCTAGGCAAGGCATTGTATTCGGTGGGGTACAATGGCGGACGGTGGCTTAACTTTATGACGTCTTTGCTTCATCCAGTGTATATATATCGATGGTCTATATACAATCATGTACAAAAACCATACAAATGATTCCACGCGCTTTAGTAATGGGCATTTCAGCAATAGGCCTACCAGCGAATGTTTAGAGCCAATCACACTGGCAACTGACGCCGCACTTTGATTTCCTCAAATGTTGTTTGAATTGTATTTGTTGTAAGCAGTGTACCTATATAGGACAAGAATATATTTTGTGTTTGGGGCTATAAAAATAGATCAGCTCAAATGAAATTGCGGGTTTAATCAGGCAGTTTCCCACGGTACTTCTCGTAAGGGTTTTGAACATAAATAGGGTTTGTCAGACGAGAAATGGGCCAATATTGCAAGACATAAATACCGGATAACTACAATGACGATGCCATAATGCAATGTATACCATGTACCTTCGGGCTACCAAAAGCAATAAACTTGGACAATAAATCAATTTTATGCCCAATTCTCGAAGGAAAACACCGACGTATTCGGTTTAGGCTGGGAGCAAAAGTAATTACACGAGTAATTTAGAAGCTATCAGCCGCTTGATCCGACTATTAAAACTATTTGGACAATTCACGCGGGAATTAAAGAGCTAATAAACCGATTCCTCAAACACGGTGCAACTTGCTTTTTTTTAATCATCGCTGAAAGTAAACCTTTTCAAGTTAAGGGGCTTTCCAAAGTTGTCAACATTTTCACAGTTCTACAGAGACGGGTATTTTTCAAGCGCCCCTCCCTCCCTCCCCCCGAAATACATTTTTGTCACTATAAGTATAATACCGTGAAATGTCAACATTTTACAGTGCATGTAAAGTCCTACGTGGCTCTCGACACCCCCGCCCTTCCCCTTCATATACGCTATGTAGAATCGTGGAAATGTTAACAACTTTGGAAATCTTGGGTGAAACAAAATTACGGTTGACGAAAAGGAAATGATAAATAATTGAAAAACTTGATTTTTGTTGGCCGCTGGGTCATCATCTTTTGCACGGCTGTCTGTTTTGCACAAACGCTCAAGCAATGCGACCGTTCCGATTGTTCTGATTTTAAACATTTTCAACACTTAAAAATCGGACCAAATACAATAGTTGGCAGGTATGCATTAGTTGTTGCCAGGTAGGATAAGCCCTCGGTCGAACAAGCTTTGTCGTCGTTAATAGCAACCGTTTGTTATTGAAGTATGCATGGAATTTACATACATTACGGAAATCCCCTATTGAAGATAAACGTCTTTTGGGAAAAAAGCCTATGTCATGTAAGAGGTGCACTGCAGAATGTGGCATCAGCCGGTTCAAGCTAAATTCCTGATCACCAACTGAGTGAAACATTGCATATCATACATAATCAATCATCAGACTGTTTATATCAAATCTATGAATACCTCAACGAAAGTACACAACATCTCCTTGCAACGCGAGAAGTCAGTTCAATACACTTTGGATGCAGGTGTGTTCCAGCTATGTAGGTCATTCCATCAAGTTGGGCCACAAAATACACTTAGTTGTATTAAAGGATCTTGTCAGGATTTTTTCCCCAGAAAATGGAGCATGTTCTAGTCTTGTAACCTAACAATCACTGCACTGCTTTATGGAACCGAATTAGTTTACAAAACATCAGTGGTTTTTCGATGGTTACAGGTATCCTTGAAAATATACGCATTGAGAGAGCGAATTATCAAAATGGTAATGAGACAAATTACCTGATATAGTATCAAAATTTCAACACCCATGGGTAAATGGTGGCTGTGGGTGGGGGTGGGGGGGGGGGGGGGGGGGGATGTGATCTGGACACGCTCCTTTAGTTAGGCTACAAACTGTACATTTACTCTTACATTCAATTGAAATGTTCATTGCAGTACATGTACATGGATATGGTATAGCACCTGCGATGTTCATGCACGTTTTCATCTCTCCCCGATTATGAGATTCTTGTCATGTGGACACCACATGTTTAACAGTGTCAATACATTTTACTTGGTCTATAATAATGCAAGTACTTTTTTGTTTGTTTTACTGTATTGTGACATGATTTTGGTTCTAAAATGAATATTGACTAAAGTAAATGGCAGTGGCGTAACTAGGGGGTGGGATGGGGGGGGGGGGGGGGGGGGCGTGACACCCCTCCCCCCACACCCCCACAACCCACCCCCACCCCTACCCCTACCACGCCAAACACCCACCACCCCCATTCAGTTCCACGTAAAGTATCATTTCGTTAACGAAAAGCCAGACGAACACAACATCCTGCTTATAACGAGGAAAATCATTAGGTCCAATCCTTGTTTTGTTCATTTTTTGTTTCATTTCTGATTACAGAGGGTTCCTCCCCCCACACCCCACCACCCCTACCACGCCAAACACCCACCACCCCCATTCAGTTCCACGTAAAGTATCATTTCGTTAACGAAAAGCCAGACGAACACAACATCCTGCTTATAACAAGGAAAATCATTAGGTCCAATCCTTGTTTTGTTCATTTTTTGTTTCATTTCTGATTACAGACGGTTCCTGTTATAACAAGGTATTCTGGAATGGAATACTTAAGTTTTGAAATGCATGACATTTAATTGTAACAATAACTTTTCCCATTTATTATATTACACATTTATTATATACATGTATTATATTATTTATTATTAATAGAGCTATTTATTTTAGAAAAGGTGGCACAAGGGTGCGCTGTTCTATGGTATCATGTCGCCACGCCGTATAACGAAAACAAACACATGTACTTAAAACACTCAAAAATACACGAAAACTATCCACGGCGAAACGACGCGTGACAAAATACAAGTCTGCTGCCACCAAGAGTTTGACCACAGCTATGTAAGCCCAAGACTGGGTTTCGGTCCACATATTGTTTATAGAGATCTTTATTTTAGAAAAGATGGCACAAAGGTGTGCTGTTCTATGGTATCATATTGCCATGCCATATAAAGAAAACATTAAACAAACGTGAGTACTTAAAACACTCAAATACACGAAAACTATCCACGCGCGACAAATACGAGTCTGCTGCCACCAAGAGTTTGAACACAACTCTCTAAGTATTAGACTGGCTTCCGGTCCACATGTTCTATACACGCACACGAATGAGGACTGTATCATATGGAAAGCGCCGTTCTTAGACACATTTCGTGAGGCGAAAGGTGGTGTTTGTTTATTTCGGTCACGTTAGTACACGCACCACCGTTTATAAAGGAAAACAAATTTATGTTTTACCATGTCGTTTGTGGATTCAATAATATCGGGACAACAGGCGAACACCGACAACTCCCCGTAACTGTGTGTTTTTCACGACCCCGACACCGGGACGGAAACCATCCCTCACTTTATGAGGCGTTTACTGTGAATCCCGCGATTACATTAATTAGGCAGGTTTCTGACTAAAATGGCTTCCAGTACTCTGTATGCGGAATATGTGGACCGGGAATTAGTCAATGTGAACCCGACTAAATTGAGCGCAGTATAACTTACTGTATCTTCGTTGCCGTTAACTGATGTCAATAGGCCCATATTGTAGGGCAGTTTCTTTGTTCCGTGAGGACATGCATCATGGTTGTACATTGTGTGCTTACATTGTTGACCGATTTAAATGTCAAAAGTTGCCCTACAAGATGCATATGTGACCCGCTCTGCAAAAAGGTAGAATAAATCGTGCAGGCTAGGTCGAGTTTTTGCGACCATAAGAAGAAATCTGCGGAAGATCCACGCTCATTAAAATAGAAAAACACAATGGAAATGTCAGGCGAAACACGGGCATTCCAGGCGGTATCTGGGATTTCTTCTTATGGCCGCGAAAACTCGACCTATAGTCTGCGCGACTTTTTCTACCTTTTTGCAGAGCGGTCGTATGGCAGCTATTCGATGCGGTCTATTAACCACTTGCACGGTCGCGTTCAAAACGAGGCTTTTGTGACATACATCATGTTTTACAATGGACAAAAGTCAACGCCATAGCAACCGACATGGTAACGACGCGAGAGAGTCATTGTTCATGCAAGGAAAGCCTCGCTGTTTTGACAATATGGCGGTTCCGTGCAAGTGGTGAACATGTATACAATGCTGTCGTGGAAATTTAACAATGGAGTAACCAAAAGAAGGCGGGCTAACTAAATGTTCGTCAAATATTCCAAGGACTCTTGTCGAACTGCGGGTTTCATTTCAAAGTGAAGAATTCGGGGCGCCAGCCATATGCAAATGTTACACGCAAGATGCTAAATTAAAACAATTCGTCTGGGAACGAGGTCGCGTGTCAAACTGTCTTTGTGATCTTACAACGCAGTTTGAATGTCTCTCTGGACTGGGAGACACTTTGTGGAATTTTAATTTGCAAATCTGAACTGTACAAAACGTTGAATGGTCGCGTTATTCCACCCGCCCCCGGCAACAAACGGATACGCAGGGAGTAAAAACCATCATCTCGTACACAGTAATTAGTTTAATAATAAGATACCGCAGCAGATGCAGGGAAAAGCGAAATCCCAGATTCGGTTTTTCAATTTCAAAATATCTCATCACGGAGGCGTTGTTCCGAGAGAGATAACTCACAGTAGAAACTCGCAGGGGGAAAGACAAGAAGATACGTGCCCGATGGGAAAATGATTGAGGCGGTATGTCAAAGGCAACGCACCCATCGTTACGAGGTCCCGGTGCAGCTCCGGGAAGCCCCGCATATCGCTGGCACCGATCTATCATGCCCCACTGCTAATGATTTTTTTTCCCTCTTTGCCTGGCACTTGTGATAAATATCCCCGGTTCATCTTCGCCACCAATTTATTTTAGCAGAGTTTCCTTGCTTGATCACGCTCGGCGGCTTTTTCATTCTCTCACCCTCAAACATCGCACAAAGCACAGGCCAAGCGTGTCCTGTGAGCCGTTTGGGGCACCGGGGAATCATTACACGAAGCACTTAATTCTCTTCTCCGGCGCTAAATAATTGGACTTGGCCTTTGTGTCTGTTTGCATAATCTGCGAAAGAGCGCACGTCAATATGAAAGCTGCGTGGAGATAAGAGCATTCCATGGATTTGCAGTGCACTGAAGGAACCATCCATCAACACATTGGTATAGTGTGTGTTGTGTGTACATAAACAGTTCACAAATATCAAGAGGTCTCGCTCTTCAAAAGAATGAATCATTTCTCACCAAATATTATTCAAGATTGTAATGCAATAGTCCCTTTGCACCGGTAGCCATGACAGGGGCAGGTTTTTATATTTAAATGATGTGACAACAGATCCACAAATTGTCTACTCGTGCATGTGACTGCCCCCGTCATGGCCGCCCGTTACTGTAATTACTGTCGACTATTTGTTACGGTGTATCCGAACCAATTTGTATAATCGCCTTTAGTTCTTTATAGCGATGTCTGCGAAAGATGTATGGTGTTTTGGATGGCTAATGAAGTGCGTTGATGCAGCCAGCGTCTGTATGTCTGCATGCGGAAGGCCGTATACAATATATCATGCGAGATCAAGTTTCATGCAAGGTCATGGTCACACAGGCAAATTAATAACTTTGTTTCCACATTCAAGAGAACCCTTTTGTGATGAGCATTATAGCATCCATGCATTACTTTCGCTGCAAATCTCTTTTTTGCATCTTTCGCAGACGGCTTAATGCTGTACATTGTATAAAGGGATTACGGCACAGGGCCAAGTTTTGCGTATCAATGGACATTTTCAAATCCATATCTGTATGTACATCGATGATCTTATAATTTTAGATGGATTCATTTTTCCTTTTCTCGCCACGGAGGCCTTGGTACTAATAGGATTCAGTCGATAGCCTGCAAATTGGCCTTTTGCGTGTTTCACATGAATAGCGTCAGGTGTACTGACGTACTTACTTTTCATGCACACTTAGTATCCACTTGACCAGACTAAATGTTTGTTGCTATGTGGTGCACGCGGCAAGTGGGAAGCACAGAATCGATACCGCGTTCACCATATAGGAGAGAATGACATAAAGCAACCAGACTATTGGTTGCTAGACAATGGCGTGCACCACGTAGCACCAACAGCACAGTATGTGGACTTTCTAAACAGTACTTCCATTTGAAAGTAACGAATTCAGGGCGCCAGCCATTATGCAAATGTTATACGTAAACAGTTTATTCACAGAACTTTCAATGTTTTGGGTTGTTGTTTTTACATACAAACAAGCGAACTTTTTTGCTGCTGTGATGAAGACAGGATCTCATGAATGCAATAAATATGACTTATATACAAGTTTCTTTAAACGTTATTCTTTATGAATTATCTTGAAAAATCCTTCTCTAAACTGATAAGCAACTCAAAAAAAGTGTCGGATATTTTTTTTATAAAAATGCAATGCGATCAATTAACTGATGAGTTAATATCGATGTAATATCGAAACTATTTATAATTTTTTAAATACATATTACACAAAATAAATGCAATTTATTTTTCTGCGTAAGAAAGTTTGAGGATTGCTTCGTGTCGCGTTAAGTTACTTTTGAAAAGACAACTACAAAAAAGCTCTAGCCGTGTTCAAACGGTCACAATCCTTGTCGGTTATAACCCCCCTTCCCCCCGAGTCCTATCCACACGATCATAATCCTCCAAATTTCCCGCGAGTGACGTTTGTTCAGTCGAGGGAAATGCCGGGTACACGGTATAGTCTATTCCTCAAAAAGAGTCTGTCCACACACGGCGCAACACCCCGAGTTCACTTGGAGGATCGTCGGAGGATTCACGAATCCACCAAGATTTTTAGGGGGGAAATAGTCACGGGAAACTCTGAGGATCACTCGCAGGAGGTTCCAAATGAGTCCACACGGTCAAATCCTCTAAATTTTCATTCGAGGGATCGTCCTCCGTGTGGACATGCCTGATATTTCTATCCCAAATAAGCAATCTCTGAGGAGTACTTGGTCGTAAAATCACCTAGACGAACACACGGATGCCAAAACATGCATTACGAAATGCCGGAAAATAAGCAACCGGAAAATAAGCAACCGGAACCGTTACGACCATACGCATATCCCCCCGGTGTACACAGTTTCAGTTCGTTGTTTCTTCGGCCAATACTCTTCCGGCGGTCACTTTAGTCAAAACACTAGGGTCGATTGCTACTGTTTTTGCAAGCGCCATAACCGAGGTTTAATTGGCGATCTAACAGCCCCAAATTATTTTCCTACCCGACCCCTTGTCGGTTACAATTCTTTATGGGGCTCATATTTCAATTATCTCTCAAACGGATGGCAATATATTATGATATGGCAGTACATGTTATCTTCCAAAGAATTATGGCCCGTGTAGTTAAGACACACGGGTGATGACCGTTTTTCGCAATTAATCTTCCAAGACATTTTATTTTATTGCAAGAGTTTCTTCGGATGAAAATTTATCGTTGCCGAAATATTTATCATCCAAAAATGCAATTACTTCACCAGGTAACCTTAAGAAAAAAAAGACGTCCATACAAAAATGAAACCAAGTGACATAAATTATTCTTGTATTATCAAAGAAAATATAAGAGCGAAGTAACATATTATAACCACGAAACCGAACTAAGCAATATTTGATGGCTGTTTCGTGCAAAGTCTGCACAACGGAAGCTGCAACAGAACAATGAGGGCGCTGTGTGCTTTTGACAGCAGTGCCATAGTCGGCTGTGTATCCTCTGAAGGTAAAATTGATCTTTCATAACAGACAGTAATTAATAACAGAAAGATTATTGGAGTGGGAAAAAAATGGGAATTTTATGGATAAATAAAATTACTCTTTAACACTCCAAAAACTGTTAAAGATGTATTGTCCGTGCGTTTTGGGTGTGGCCCCTCAAAAAATAAAAGTATTTTTTAAATTGATATTTTTCTAAAAACATCAGTTTTTCGCTTTTAATTGAGACATAAAAGAAAAAAATCGACTACGGTTTAGTTATCGAACAATTAGGCCAAAACAAAAAGTATTCTGGTTCTGGTAAGACCGAAGTTCCGGAATTGATGCGGCGACGCGGGTTTCCGCCCCCCTCTCTTTTTTCCCCTCCATCGCACACAGATTCGTACACAGTAGGGAAACTAGCCGCTGATTAAACAACCTCATACTCACTATTATTCGTTCTCATTCGATATCAGCATCATTCGAAATTGCCCCGAGTACGAGGTCGAGGTGCCCAGGAAAATACATAGACTTGTTACAATTCCTTTCGTAGTCTACAGGATTGGCGATCAGTCTAGAAAATGTGAGGCGGTGCGGCAATAGAGGGCGCTGTTTTAGCTGCCGCAGAGAAAGTGGGAGAAGGATTTGACGCGGGGGAGGTGTCAACAGTATAGTATAAAAGGCATTAAAAATAAGTGGGTCTTTCTATAAAAACGGAGCTAAAGAGTGACATTTTGATGCATTTGTAAAATGTCTTTTCCAAGTAAGGGGCGGGGGGAACACTGAAATGACCCATTTGTTAATCGGAAAACTTTCTTTGCGGCAAAAAGCATATTCTACATCACGCAGTTTGCATAAAGGTGCGTTCACACTATCGCGGAAAAATCACACTTTTGCGCTGCGCTCACCGCATTGCATGAGCTCCCAATCGCCGATTATTCCACAATAGAAAATTCCACTCTGGTAACTTGGGGCTTCTCTGATACCTCATTGGCTGCGCGTTGGAAAGGTCAGCGCACTGCGGTCAAAGTTCAACAAATTTGAACTTTGACCCGGCTCAAAATGTTTTGCGCGTCGCGATAGGCCGCGCACAAGCGGCAAACCAGTTTCTGTACAAACCAATGGAACAGTGTGATTTTTCCGCGATAGTGTGAACTCCCCTTAAAGGAGTGTGACCAGATCACTTTTTTTTACCCATAACTCCCCGGGACTTACCTTATGGGTCATGAGATTTTTATTTCATAACATCCGTTATATTTTTCTGATTACGAAACTGAAACTCCCGCGCTTCTAGGCCGCATATTTCCGAGGATATCGTCGAAAATCCACCGATTATTTGTAAACTAATTTTCCAGTATCAACGTTTATCCGCTGAAAGCATACTCGATAGTTTTGTTCAATTTTTTACTGGAAATTGCGAATGTTTTCGGGTTTTTGGGACATGGGAGGTGTGTATGGGAGTTACTTGATAATATTGGTAAGTTACATCGAAAACTATTTTCCAGAAACTCTGGTCACGCTCCTTTAAGGCTTGTACCTACCTGCAGTGGCGAACTCCTTGAAGAGAGATCCGTGAAACCAACGATATCACTGAAGAAGATGGTGACGCTATCGAAACACTCTGGTACAACCTGCATGCCTCTTTTTAGCTGGTTCGCTACTGGCCTGGTGCGAAACGACAGAAAATGATAAAATGCAAGTATTCACACAAACCTTCCATATGCTGCACGATATGTTGTTGTTGTATATTTTATGGCATCTTCGGCAACTAAGGCCCTTTATGCCACTGCACGATATGTGAGGGTATATACCCCTTCAATTGTTATCCCATTTGTCTCAAATATCCAAGGAATTTTAAAGGAATTCTTTTCAGAATTTCGGGATTAGGGGGAGGAGTAGTTGCATTAACAAGACTTTTATCACGGTGCGTCCATCTTTGTCTTGTTCCCCATAGTACGTGTCGGCCACAATCAGTCTGTCTGCGAAATCGCGCCATAGTACGTGTACCATCAAGTAAGATGTAGAAAACTAGAGTGCACACTCCCAATACATGATGTGCCGATATGGACGCCGCCATTTTGGCTTAACGCTATGGGTGCACGGTGGGCAAAGGGGTGTTGCCCACTTTGCACTCATAACGTTAAGCAAACATGGCGCCGCCCACATCGGCACCAGCGCACACTCTGGTTTTATACATGTATAACTATATACATATGTAGACGATTACTTGGCACGCTACTCGTGTGTCATTGTGATGCACACAATGAACAATTTCAACACGGGCTAAACTATTTTGTTCTGTAAGCCCCGATTTGGTTACGTAAAGAAAAATAGGATTATTTTTGTCCGGCGGCAATTTTTTTTTGATCCGGGCGCTAATGGTACCTCTGATGATTTTGTCTGGGCGGTGCACCGAACATAACAAGTAGTGAAGTAGACTGTTTCCCGTCCACATATTCCACATAGGAGAATATAGGGACAGGTAAAGGGCGCTTCATCTTGATCTTTGATTGGTCGTCTTTGCGCGTGCGCATTGTGTGCTTTATATTTAAAAATTTGCGAAGCCCTTTGCTCTAGGCAATTTACTTTATTTACATTTAGATATGTTTGACACGCACGGCCGGGTCACAAATGTCAATGGAAAATAACGCACTTACTTTAAAAAAATAATAATAATAACCACGTGACCGGGCAGAATTCTGCCCGTCATGTCTGCCCTTTACTGATCCCTATATTTTCGCAATAAGTGATAGGATCGGGAACCAATCTAGTAGTTAAGAACTTGGAGGTGGGGTTGGGGACACACTAGCTTACTTGGGCAGCATTCTGTGCAGTAGATTGTCCGTCTTTTTCTTCTCCTCCACAAGTTGGTGCGTCCTGTCCTCCACTATCTCCTCCAGATTATTTGCATATTTCTCCATAATTGCCATCATGTTGTCAAGAATATCCGCCTTCCTAAAAAACAAAATCCAAAATAATAGCTAAAAGGAAACGGGTCAAGCACTACAGCCAGTAGGGGCTGTCGGGTTAGTGACGTCATGTACATGCGTAGTACAGCAACGCACAATGGCGAATAGTGTGATGCGCGAATGAGGTAGGCTAATGAGGCCAAACCGATGGTGATAAAAACTGTAAACGGAGTGAGTTCAATCTACTATGTCCCTTTGCCACTTGTGTGTAAGTTTAACCACTTGACGCTGGAGGACGTGTAAACACGTTCTGGCAATGTATAGTCACATGGGGCGTTTAAAACATCAGCTCTGCCGCTGTCTTCCACGGTTGACGTGTAAACACATCCATTGTCCACCATTCACTTGTACACACCGAGTTTTTAACTTGAAGGCTGCGGACGGCCTGTCAGTGGCGGCCGCCTCAGAGTGTACATTGCAAATTATGATCTTTTGACGAGAAGATTCATACATTGAATGTAGAAATGACTCTCAAGAGTCAGTATTTGTGGTGCTTGACCTGGTCTTAACTTTTTGCCAGTCACATTTGCCTTTTCAAAAAATTTGTATTTTTTTGCCAAAAAATAATCCCGGTGTCAACTGGTTAAGGCCAGTGGCATCAACCGTTAATGGGAAAACAATGAATTTAGCTGTGTTTTTGTTTTCTCGGTCTTTTATGACGACCGTAATCTGAATATTGACCTACGATTCTCTAGTGAGGGCGTGTTTGCGTTCGGGTTGCCGAGCTCTGGTGGCTCACCCGAGACCACTACCCAAGGAATCTACTCAAACACGATCTCGGAAGGATTAAATCCCCAATTTTGCAGCTACCCAAAATATCCGACTAAAGTGTTGATATCAATGGTAACAAACACCACATTATTTTGTGTTCCCATGAAAAATGATACCTTTGTGGGAGAAATTGCCAACTGAAGGTGCCTTTTTAAGAAAAACTGCAGAATTTTTTTTTTACCATTTATTCAACACAAAAAAACCACGCATGGAATTTTCAGGTTTTCTCAAGTATAACTGCATCTATGTGGCTGAAATTTCTACAAGGCAGTTTATCAACATTATTCTTTAGTTATGTAATGCTATTTTTGCTGTTTTTCCCTTTTTAAAAAAGTTTTACACTCATGTAATCCGTCTTTAAGACTAAAGCCTAGACCGCCACTAGCTTACATGCCACTGTGCAGTGGTTTGAGTTTGAGCCTGACCGTCTTAAAGTCTGGCCTCTGGTCGGGCTGTTCATGCCAGCAATCCTGCATTGTCGTCAGTAGGCACTCATGACAATCCTCAACCTCCATCACGTTGGGCCGGAATGGTACGGTGGGATCCAGCGGGTACGTCAATTTATCGATTATTTCTGCATCAAAGCAAAAATATTGAACATTAAAGATAGAAACCGATCACAGGATTAGAGGGGAAATCAAGTTGGCGTATAGTGGTTCTTTCCTCGCCTTCCACCTCTACGGCAGTGGTTCGAATCCTGTGCGGGTCAGTATGTGGATTGGGTTCTCAATCCCTGCTTGATTCCATGGGTTTTCCCCACACGTTTGTGTGCGGGGTCCCCCCACCCCTTCTCAAAAACTGAAAATTTCTTCCTGTTCTCTTGTACTTCGTGGCCGTGCTGAAGAATCTCCTAGGTGGCTACAAGGCAACCTGATTCCTTTAGGGAATCATACGAAAGAAATAGTACAGGATTTGAAAACTGTTACAAACGGTGTTATCTTCAAGTGTGGTTGAGGTTGTCAGGTCAGTACCTCGTCTACATTCCGAGAAAATAATGAGAAACTGTGTCCATGCTTTCGAGAAATTGTTAGAAGCCACTGTCCTATTTAGGCTGATTCCCTAATTTCCAGACTACCATGGTAGTTGGGGGCCTAGTTTCATTCACACAAGGGCGCCCTCGTTAATAAATGTGTACGGACACACATATGTATAAAATCATATTGTTTTCTTTTTCGAAAAAGAATTCTCAAGCACTTTGTGAAAAACCCATTTGATTATGACTTGGTTAAAACGTTAAAATCATGTATACCAAGTCAAGACAATTAT
This sequence comes from Henricia sp. BOLD:AAB3569, assembly GCA_037783545.1. Lineage (NCBI taxonomy): Eukaryota > Metazoa > Echinodermata > Asteroidea > Spinulosida > Echinasteridae > Henricia > Henricia sp. BOLD:AAB3569. The sequence continues at coordinate 403,226 of JBBELK010000777.1, read as the reverse complement.
TGAACCTAGATGGGGAAAACATTTTTTTAAAACCTGTTCCTTCTGAATTTAGTTTTTTCCTTCTGTTTTGTGTAAAAAAATAAAAAAATAAAAAAATAAAAATCAATTTTAATTTTCCACCCCTAATATGAATGTATTTTGCAAAGTTTCAGAGAAATTTTGCTTGATCGCACCAAATTTTGTTACTCCAGATAAGTAAAGCTTTTGAAAATTTCTGCTCACCTTTCCACCAAAGCCAACACACATTTTAATCACAAATTATACATAGCCTAACATATGCCAAAACTCTTGGTGGCGCCATAACCTTTCTCTGTCTAGACATCACTTAGACTGGTTCCCTTGTCCACATATTTACTTCCCCTCCGTCGTATATGAGGACAGGTACACGCCGCCATGTTTGGCATAAATATCCAGGAATTCCTGGATGTTTATGCAAATTAAAAGGACTGTGTCACGGTTTGCGCAAGCGCCAAGCAGGCGCCTAGAATACAGCGTGTTGCGCGCCTTCGTTCGATTTGGCATCGCGCGCTACGCAATCAATGTCTGGGAAAATTACAGTGGCGGCAGCAGCGGTATTTTTGCATCGACAGCAGAAGATATGCCTGTAAAATTGCTGTCAGAACCAAATAAACATACTGGTTTCGGTGGGAATCAAGGTTGAACAAATAGCTCTATATCCAACCATGTCATTCATATCATTCGATGGGGTTTCTGTCATGTTTTGTCGAGTTTTTTTATGCGATGGAAAACTTTTTTTGAACAACGGCCGCACTGTGATATTGATGTTTGGCGGCTTAAAAATACGGCAAACAGCGCCATTTCAAGTAAAAAGTAATGTATCAGTACAAACCTGGGCGTTGACGAGTACACCACTGCCAAAATTACTAAATAATTATAAGGGATGGCAAAGATTGAATAGGATATGCAAAACCCAGCGACAAAATTAACGATTGCGAAATTCACTCGTTGTTGAGCAAACTCTAAAAATAGATCATGCATATATTTAATACAACAACCAATCACGCGTGGTAATACAACGGCCAATCACCCATGGTTATTGCTCGGCGTGTGCCTGTCCTTGTATAGCGAGAGCAGCGTAGTGCACATGGACAGGGGACCAGTCTAGACATCACTAGGGTCAATTGAAACTCTTGGTGGCAGCAAACAGATAAAACAGGCCAGTGCATAAGGGTGCAACCGACTAAATAGGCAGAAATCGATGCGCGAGCTCATTTTGTATACCCTAAATTTTTAGTATATTAGAGGTAGTTGAGAGCTGAATGAGTGTGGTCTTGTGTAGAAATTTCCAATCATCGTGTTGTGGGGTATTTTTTCCTTCAACTGTATTTTGGACATTCTAGCTCGTAAAGGTGGCCTTATTTTACGCAGTAGCGTATGGAACTTTTTCCAAAATTGACGCCTGTCTGTTTGTCAATTTTCACTCTTCTAAGGGTGGTTTTATTTTAAGCGGAAATTAGTCAATAAAAGTGACAGACTCTCCCTATAAAACTTAACAGAATTAAAAAAGATGAGATTTGAAGGAGTATCCTGCTTTTTGTCCCAAAATGCTGTGAGAGTTCCAAGTATTTTAAAAAAGATTTGTTTAATATTGGACATTAGCATTGTTTCCTATGAGGAGACTCTATTTAGTGTGGTGCACCCACAAAGCCTAACCCTTTCCCTGTCTGGACATCCCTTAGACTGGTTCCCTGTCCTCATATTTACTTCCCCTCCGTCGTATAGCGAGAGCAGCGTAGCGCACATGGACAGGGGACCAGTCTAGACATCCCTAGGGTCAACTGAAACTCTTGGTGGCAGCAAACAGGTAAAGCGGGATTGTGTATAAGGCTTCATAGAGCACGTTTAGGCCAGGTTTTTGTTTCTAAAATAACAAAAAAGGGTCAGACCACTTTTTTGCAGAAACAAACTAAAATCAAAATTGTACTTTTGTTGAGTAAATATTTGTGTGTTGAGTAAAAATTAACAGACACATTTCATGGTCATGCATTACCTTTGGGAGTAAGCATACAGTTTCCAAATGGACCGTTTCTTTGTACCAACTCGTATAAAATAATGGCAAATGAATAGATGTCCTCTTTCTGAGTGCCCTCTGGCGGGGAGTGTGTGTCCCTTAGGATCTCCGGGGATTTCCATAAAAGATCTGAAAGAGAAGTTGAAATAAATGTTTAAATTGGCACAATTAACTGCACTGGGCAGCTGATGTAGGGGAATTATTGAACTGCTTTGCACTGACCATTTCAGCATGTAGAGGACTAACGCTTCCCCTGGACAAAGGGTAAGTAAAATATAACCATATAGATACCAAATATAATAAAGTATTTTACTTCCCGGTAAGTAAAACTTACCCACTGAATACTGATTTTTGGCCACAAATTTTGCTCAGACCAAAAATCCAAATATTAGGGCCTTATTTCTAACACTGTGCTGGCACGTCAAACTTGCGCTTATAACTTTAAAGACATTTATGTGAAAAAGCTGGAATTCGGAGTGCTCTTCTCCGAGGCGCTCACTAAGCTGCTTGCTGAGCCGCTCACTGAACTTAAAACCTTCTCTGAGACGCAAATTCTCCTGATGAGCCACTAACAATGTAGTTTCTTTCTATTTAATTTGGCAAAGTATTTTACTGAAGATGACCACTGTGCATAGGGTGTATTCCAAAAAGCTTACTTTGATAAAATGCATGCTCCCCCATGTCAGGCGTTTGGTGGCCAATCTTGAAATGATGCAGACCAAAGTCTGCTATCTTCAAGACCCACCGACTGTCTACCACGCAGTTGGAGGATTTCAGATTACCGTGGGAATGTATCTCGCTGGCATGAATGTGGCTCATTCCCTGTTATGGAGTAAACAAAAGTAGACTAAAATCAAATTAATAGATATAGACCGAATGAGAGATGACGTCAACAATGTAAACAAAACCGTATACCCAGCTCGATATGTGGTAAAGGGACTAACTCCCCTATACCTCAACACACTCTTCCCTTTTGTTAACGCACCAACTCCCCCCCCCCCCCCCTCACCCCCTAAAAACTGGAAGGAATTCCTTGGAAATACCTTGGATGTTTGAGACACAATGGGGGAACAATGGCAGGGGGGGGGGGGGGGGGGGAACAATGGCAGGAGGTACCCTCTGCCACATATCGTGCTGCATATGCAAAACCCGTCGCGCAGGGGTTTATAGGATTGTTTGGAGCACTCTAATAAGGTGGTTTGTGCGGTTTTGTGTTGGTCCGATAATTCGACGTGCTATAGGTGCTTCACTACTGTAAAAATATGTTACCAAAAAGTCATCAAATGGAACGTGGAACCTTGCAGGTAATCGAGTCTCATCACACTTATTTTGACTTCAGAAAAATCCAGATTTTATTCGAAATATTTTTCCGATACAAATGTAAACAAATGTTTGGAAAATCTGGATGCAGTGAAAAACAACTTGGCTCCACCCGGATTTCAACCACGAACCTTCTGCTTAAAGTGCAGGTGCCCTACCAATTAAGCTATGAAGCCTGGTGGTCTTGAAGTACAGTGTTGCAGTTGTTTCTCACTGAAATTATTTTTTAAGATGATCGCAAATGGGAATCATTGCAATGTGGTCACTATTTTGAACCACTACATAATATCTCACCTTAACAATATCCGACACCAAGGAAGCAATAAACATGTTGTCCAATTTGATGTCGTCATTCGCTAAAATATCCTGTTAAAAAAACAAAACAAATGAAATCAACAAGTTTAATTAACGGACATTATTCTCACCAAAGCAATTTTCATTATTGTGTCACTGCAGCGGCGGATTCCGCCTTATTAAAATACAGGAATACAATGGATTTCAGGGGGCTGTAGCCCCCGCTTTTCCTTCGTATTCCTGTATTTTAATGAGGCTGGATCCGCCACTGCCCTGTACTGTTTACACGACACAGCAGCATCATACTTATGAATTACATCTGAATGCTATATAAATACCCAGTATTGGTTCTATAAATCTCTTATTCTTGATTTTAACCAGTTGACGCTTGGATTCTTTTTTATGGGAAAAAAACTACATTTGTATTTTTTTTAAAAGGCAAACGTGATTGGCCAAAAGTTAAGACCAGGTCAAGCACCACAAAACTGGCTCTTGAGAGTCATTTCTACACTACTAAGTTGTATGAATCTTCTCACCAAAAGATCATACTTATAGATGCCTATAACTATAGAATGCCAGAACGGGTTTCTAACTCTTCTGAAGTACACTCTATGCTATCAGTCTGGAGCAAAGAACTAACATCGAGTTTTTGGCTTTTTGATCTTGGACCGGGACATGCCTTGTCTGGCCTGGATGAGATGGCGTCTTTCACTGGAGTCTCTGCCGTGATTCAGTTGCTGCAAACTGCCATGAGACACGTCCCCACGATATAGCTCTTGTGGTCCATGGAGAGCAACCTGGGCACCAAAATGTCCCATCCAGGTGGTTCTCACAGACTCGGCAATCATTCTGATTATCAAGCTGCAATCCATCTACATTAGTTCATGATCCTATGGATGTTGGCACCAGACCTTGTTATCGATGTTGTCCAACGTCTTCCTGAACCGCTTGTGCACGAAACAATGTCTGCTCCTCATATGTTCCTTTTTTAGCATGGCAAAGGTCTTGGATATTTTTTTCTGAGTTTTAACATTTTGCTCTCAACTAATAGTGTGACAGAGTGGACTTTATAAAGGTTGGAACCCAACTCTAAAAACAATAATAATGTGTTAATAGTTCAACTGATTGGGACTGGGCTTATATTGTGTTCATGTTGCAGAATTCTATGATGTTTTGTCGATTCCACAATTCCACAATAATCAAAAGATTGACAAGACTGCACTGAAATATCAAAATTCGAAAGTCTGTCGGAAAGGCTACATTTGGTTGATGAAGAGAAATTACTGATTTACCTGTAAGCTCCCGCGTGAGCAGTATTCGGTAATAATGCAAATGTTGGGAGGGTCTGCACAGGCACCGAGAAAAGCACATAGATTGGGATGGCACAGATCTCTCATCTGAAAGAATAAAATAAAGAATGATACAATAGACAAGACATTTTAGTCCACATTGTTTCTCTCCACCCAGTTGTGTAAATTGGTACCAGCACGTAAGAAATTCTCACTATACCTCGCAGTGCCACGTGGACCCCGTAACTGTCACGTCCCACCCCGTATCACACAATTGGCCCTATTTGGCCATTACGACTAGTTTTTACGTGATAGCATAAAACCTCGGCATTTGTGTGTAAATCAAAAAGGAACATAAACAGACTTACAATTTTCAGTTCCAAGCGTACGCTCCTATTGAGGTCCACGCTCTTCTTTTCCAGTGTCTTTATAGCAACAACGGCGCTTTTATAGACGCCAACTTTCGTGTAGAGCTGGCTTTTAAAGAGAGATCCACGGCTGTCTGTGGTGACCAAGCTAAACTAAATCAAAAACAAATTCACCAGAAATGAAGTGCATACCAGATCAGTTGATTTATACGGAGCTCGCAAGGGGAAGCAATTTCAAAACATTTTCGTTCCCTTAAAATATTTTTACATTTCGTTCCCACGAAATAAAGAAATGTTCTTGAAATTGAGTCCCCTTATACGGGCTCTGTAGATTTACCAAATTGATTTTTTCTCCTTCGGATACACATCCACTAAACAGGTTCAAGCCAGATGGGTTTTATTTCATAACTTTACAACCCCAAATGTCTAGTGATTTATAGTTTTATTGAAATAAGGTATAGACAACAAAAAGCACATTTCTTTTCGAACTTTTCCAGCATCCAGCATGTACCGCAATCATTGAACGAATTTTTCAAATTTTTCTAAAACAAAAGAAGCCTATCTTGCCTTTGAACAGCAAGCCAGTTCAAACCCACTAAAAGGGAATATAAACTCATTCTTCTGTATTGGCCAAACCCTTTTTTCGAATGCATGATCCCTATCGGCAGACTTTCTCTATAGGGCACCAAAAAAACATTGTTTACATCATAATAATAATAACTCTTAATGCAGCAAAGGGGCGACACGCCGTATAGACTTTGCCAAACTACCACCGAAATTTCGGCTAAAAGACATCGATTGGACACCAAATTTCTGTAAACCTGAGGTTCTCAAAATGGTTCCAGACCTAAGAGAGATGGTTCTAGACCTAATAAAAATGGTTCTCGATTTAAAAAAGATGGATTTTGACCTTAAAAAAAATAAATTGATTTTGACTTCCAAAATATTGGGGCTACCCCAAATTGTAGCCCTAATAGAGCGGGTCACCCTAATAGGGCTCTCTACACAGAAAGTGTCGCCCCATTGGATAAAATAGAGAAATAACAGTTTTTGTAAAAACCCTGGATGCGGGACCACCGAAATTTCGGGAAGAATCACTCAAATTGACACCAAATTTCTCTACCCGAAGCTTCCAAAAATGGTTACAGACCTAAGAGAGATGGTTCTCGATTTAAAAAAAATATTAGGGCGACACCAAATTGTCGCCCTATTGAGCATGTCGCCCTAATATAGCTTTTTTACACACAAATTGTCGCCCTATTGCTGCATCCAGAGTTGTTATGACGCATTTAACAAGGCTCAATGCGTTTACAATATCCTATGACATTAAAATAACGGGAAAAAAGAAAACATTTACCCCAAATCAGAACATTTAAAAAATAGAGTTTTAAGAGCAGTCTTAAACAAGGGACGGCAAATTGCTGATGTCCGAGTTAAGGCCGTTCCAAAGCTTTGGTGCAACTACGGCAAATGCTCGATCCCCGTAATTAACTGTGTTGGACTTGGGAATAGTCAATAAACCCTGTCCAGTGGAACGTAAATTACGCCTTGACGTGTACAGTGTAATCAAATCACAAATGTAAGAGGGTGCCAGACCATGAACAAAATGTTAAAACAAATACGCTCTTTAACTGGGAGCCAATGGAGATTTCTTAAAATGGGCAAAATGTGCTCTTTATACGGTTAGCTTGACAAGCCTCGCTGCAGAATTTTGTACACACAAACCACTTTCAATGCTGTGAAAATAGTTTTTAGTCGGACAAGTGTTAGCAGAGGGACAGCTATGAAAATAATTTTCACTTTGAACGCGGGCATTCTCGCTTATTTGCTCTCAGTTTTATAAGCGGATGAGTTTGTGAGGTACATTAATGTTGGCAAACTAAAAACACTACATTGACTTGACGGATGTGGGTGGGAGAAGCAAGAAAATGCTGCTCCTTGTCTGCAGGCCCTATACTCTTAATCAGCGGATTGTACACTGAAAAAAAAACCTTGTTTTTACGTCTGAATAATGCTATTTATGGACTAGAATCAAAGGGAAATTCCAAGCTAATTTGTTTAATGCACCTTCACAAAATGTTTAGCTTCTAGAGAAATAACCAAACCTACCCTACTTCCAAAGGGATCGTTTTTTCGTAGGCTGATGTCATCAAACTCTATCTTCCATATTAGGCTGGCCAACTCCTGTTCATACCGCCAATTTCTGCAGAATAATCAAACAAGAACGATTATCATGAAACACTCAGAGAATTATTGCATCCGTCCACACGGTGTTAAACGGATGTAATTTTGCTCATATACACGATGCATGTATAATGAGCACGAGCTTGTCCCGTCAAAATTCTAAAAACTCATAGCATGTTCAGGTAGGACTCAAGCATAGGAAACATTTGGATTTGAATTTTACGTTTTAGAACACCGTCATGTTGGGTAAGAAAGAATTATTTTCAGGGTTTTTTGTTACAATTTTTTCTTTACTGTACTCCATGATATATCGAAAGAAATCTTGTTCAAATTTTGGTAAAAAGCAAGTGTGCCATCAAAAGTTGGCGTAGTGGGACTTTCCTTGCCTTTCACCTCTGTGGCCCTGGTTCGAATCCCGTCCGGGTCAGTTTGTGGATTGGGTTCTCAGTACCTGCTTGATTCCGTGGGTTTTCCCCTATACAGATTTGTGTAGAAGTTTTTCTACCACCTCTAAAACTGAGCATTTATTCGTCTTCTTTTCACAGGTTTCTTCAGGCTTACGAGCACTTTTAAGGCACCCTTGGTTTTATTACAGAATTGATAATAATAACAACTCACATGGGATAAAATATGAACCATGAAAAATGCCATTTGAAAATTTGAATCAGTAGCATAAGTTCATCTCGGAATTGTTGCAATGTAAGCCTTTAATTGCTGCCGAATCAAATTTGAGTCCTCCAAGAACGGCGGCTAAATTCGACAAAGGATGTTGACCACTCATATCAATATTTATGCAAGCTTTTGCTTTTGGTGGCTTTCGGCGGCTTTCGGCCTACACTTTCAACAAACATGACGGGGGCAAAAGATGAACATCAAATGAAACATTTGATAATGTCAAAAGCCGCAGTGATCACTGGTTTTAACATACCCAAGAACTTGTTTATACCATAGACATTGTCGAAGCATCCCTTGGTTAAAATGCCAAAAGGCAGTCATTTTTATTATCACCAACTGACATTGTGCATACGTCGTCTCAATAAAAATTATCATTCAAACCAAAACCCTTAACTTAACATGTTTGTAGAAAATATTGTGAAGAGCAACCGGATGGAGAATTAATTTGTTTCAGTTGAACGTGCATGTGTATTATCCTGTGGCTGATACTTTAGCTATTTTGGTTGCAACCAGTAAACTGTGGACGGGTGAGGTCACTTGAAAGAACCCCAAGAATATTTTCACCAGAGAATGGGACCTCCCCTATAGTGTCTCTATATACTTTTGGCGGCCCAAGGAATAACTTTGGCTTTGGTTCATCTCAACAACTTGATTGGTCAAACTGACGACCATTTACGGCAGCTTTAAGCCGCCCTCAGGTCGAGCTAATACGAGGACTCAGAACAGTCGGCGACTGACTTTTTATGACCAAGCTGCGCCTGAGCTACGTCTGTCGGCATCAAAGTAGTTTTCTTTAGCCAATCAGCGTGCAGAAAAATCATGCCATCGTGTGTGACATGAGCATAGTTGCGATTATTTTGTGTTGAGCTTCCGCTTGTTCAGCAGTACTCACATTATTTGGTCATGCAGTTTTGCGACCCGAGTGGTTCTGCTTGATACAGAATGTTCTCGCGGCGCAAAGGTTTTGTAGGTCAAACTTACGGCAGCTTTACGGATCGGATGTAGCCACTAACCTGTACATTACGGCACCAACAATCAACGCGATGAGTCCCAGTCCCGACACAATACCACCAACGATCTTGGCCGTGTTGCTGACCTCGGGCGGCGGACACTTCTTGCCGAAGAATCCACATTTGGGCTCGGCAAGTGGGGGTTTCCCCGCGACCCAGTCTATCTTGGCCTTTGAGTGAGGTGCGTAAATCTGCAAATACGAAGGAATGTGTCCCGGTTTTATAAGTAAAATGGTGTCGGTGCATTATTAAGAGTTTGTTGATGTATAGGGAAAGTGGATAAGTCCCTCTGTCATATATTGTGCTGGGTATAGATAATTAATATACTAATTTTCTTAAAAAGGCAAATGTGATTGGCCAAAAGTTAAGACCAGATCAAAAAGTTAAGACCAGGTCAAGCATCACAAATACTGACTCTTGGGAGTCATTTCTATATTCATTGTATAAAATATTCTCACCAAAAGATCATATTTGGCAACACTCCGAGGTGGCCGCTACGGAGCAAGACTTCCTACACTGGCAGGCTGTCCAAAGCCGTCAAGTCCAAGTTTAAAACACGGTGTATACAAATGAATGCTGGACAATGGACAATGTTTACATGTCAACCATGGAAGACAGCGGCAAAGCTGACATTTTAACTCGTCAACCCCCCCCTGATGACTATACATTGTCAGAACGTGTTTACACGTCCTCCGGCGTCAAGTGGTTATAAGAAATGTGCAAAACATTTCTCAAAGTGTCCCCCATAGTTTGTTTTTTCTCTAGCTTACATGTTTTAACCCATTTTCTTTTGCCATATACATTGTAACTCAAGCATTTAATGAGGATCGGATCTAAAATTAGCCTGTGAAGAGTATAGTGGTATTTGCACTTTCTCCTCAAACTTGGCAATATCTCTGGAAACTCTTTCAAGCAACCATAATCCCCCACACCTCTTGTAATAAGTTGACATTTGTAGCCCAGGGCCGACTGGAATTGCACTCCATACTTGACAGCAAATCCCCTACTTTGCTACCTTATCGCTTCAGCCCTTAGAGCTGCCAATGTTAGGCCGTCTCGAGTGTTTATACCTGTGTGTCGTTGTAATCTTGGAAGATGGCCACGGGCGCTATGATGTATCCGTACGTACTGTTGTCGTCTTTCTGTATGGTGAAGACGCTCACGTTGGCGTTTGCGTCGCCGTTAGCGTCAATTGTCCGTGCGAACCCTGTGATGCCTGTCGAGTGGTGTATTAATTCAAAATAGAAAAAAAGGTAGTTTTAGCTCAATGTCTAATTCTACAAGATAGTTGAACGCTTTTAATATTATTGCTATGCTTAGCCAGTATTGCAATGGAGTCGAGAACATTCTGCGAGCAGAGTAATGTTCTTGTGTAGGATGACTTAAGCTGGTTTCACACAGTCCGTTTTGTCTTCAGTTAATCATTGGGGACTACCAATGATAAATGGCTTCCACCTGTTCTGCTGCAAGACTGATAGACAGGTGATATAATCGTTGGACATGGACAAACTCATGGTTGGTTCATTCTCTTGGGGGAATAAAGAATGGACCACAGAATAGAGCCCTGTCCTATTTTGACACCGGAAATGATGGAAATTCTATATACCAACAATTAGGGAACTGACTACCCAACTGGCCAATCAGGTATACAGCGGTTCAAGATCAAGAAGTTGCATTGAACAAAAGAGATGACCCCTGTTTTCATTTCATTGCTGCACCCACATACTAGCCGGCATACAATACTAGCCTGCATACAACTATAGTTGTGCCAGCCCCAACATATTGTTAGGAAGTCTCAACAATATAAGTTGGAACGGTTGGCACAGTTGGGGTGTAACAAGCTCATGGGATTAAAGTCAAGATAGACCATGTGTCATTTTCTTAATAAAAAAAAATCATATGTTTGGTACCATTGTATATTTTCAGTCGGGATTTTCTTTGTCAAAATGATGCAAAATGATGTACTGGGGCTTTAAAAACAGTTAATATATGTAAAAATCTCAAAACGAGTATGAAACGTTACTAGTTATAGACTGTCGAAGTAAATACGTCATATTTTGTTGGTTGCCTAGGCAATTGGCTCTAAACTAAAAATCACTAAACCGTGTCCATGTGCTTTTGCAATGGTACTTTTTCCGACGGTCATGTTAGTTTAGATCCAATTACCATGGCAACTACGTCACACTTCGGCTGTCTATTCTTGACTCTGAAGATAAAAGTTACCTTTTTTTTGGAAAAACGATTATTGAATGCTTCCCCCGTTTCGAAAAAAAGTGTAGACTTACTTTGATAGGTTCGTCCAATCACGTGACCGATCAACGTAGATCCGTTCCTGATCCCACCTTCTCCGGTTGCCACGGTACTGTTTAGCGCATGCGCGTACAACATGACGGCATCGTATAGATTTGCTGCTGCATCGGCTACCTGGTAACGGAATGACAGATGCAATAAATAGTCATTTATAACGGCGATAATGTAATTTGATGTTTCATGGGAAATAGTTTGGGCAACCACCATTAGTTAAAGGCCCAAGTGAATGGTAACAAAATGTGTACACGTGCACACTCAATTTTAAAACCACTTTCAGTTAATACCTTACAGAAAGTGTCATCTTGGACAAAAATTCAGGTGGTGTTTATTATCATTGTTACGTGTACCATTGTTACAGTATAGTGACTGAGTAACTTTTTCTTGTCAACGCATGTAACATTTTGGGTGATTGTAAATGATACACAATGGCCTTTAATTTTGTTGGGGATTTTGTGACTCCCATACGTTTTAACCTCAGACCATGTGTGGACGAATGTCTCTAGATACAAGTATAGTTCCTGCAGCTAAATGATGCAACAATGCACAGTAGGAGTAGACGGATACCAGCGAACTGCACAACCATGCACTGTGCGATTGTTCAAAAGCATTTAATAGACTTGAATAAACCCAGCTAAGTAGATTACGTTCGGGCCAAAATGGTTGAACTTTTGCCAAGGTGTATGTATGTAAATTTGACCCAAACTGTACCCCATCTGGCGCCCTAAGACCTCCATAGAAATGCACACATGTAACAAAGTGTGGCGTCATTATGTCTTAGGTCTATTGAAAATGGCTTTCATAAGGTTTATTTTGTGGGAAAAGTGTCTTAGTCAAAGATCAGATCCAAGCTGACATTTTGCAAGCACAATGAAAAAGTAAAAAAATATCTCATATAATGGGCAGGATTTTTTTTTTAATAGACGTAGGCCATTCTAGCGGTTAGACAGACAATATTTTTTTTGTAAAGACCGTTCTGCATGCAACAACATTTAAAATCAATGCGTGTGAAATGTCAAGGCTGCATCTGACACTTTTTGACAGTTAATAAACGCGCTAATGTTGTCCATTTATTCCGCTCCAGTTGGTAAATTAAATAACACGTTTTTTTTCTTCATGTGAACCCGATGAAGAAGCCTGCTGGATCGATATGCATTCAATAATGGGCACGAGGTGACAGCTAACAATTACTGCTAGATGTGCTAATGCTCAGATACTCACAGGTATGTGTAAAAAGAGTTGACCGTGACGAAATTACTGACAAACATTTAGGAACGGAATGGCCAACTTTCTTTGAAATATCTTACTTGCTGTATGAAAAGAAAAATTTTTCACGGTCCATGCAAAGAATTAGAAACCCTCTAAGTTGCTTTTTAAAATTGCAAATACTGTACAATTACCAAAATAATTTAAAACCCAAGGCAACTATATTGTAAATCTGAATATATGATAAAATATGATGGTTGGCAGGACCATCTTTCTTAAAATGTTACAAAATTCTGAGGTTTATGGTGGGACTGAAATCCAAACAAGTAGACCTATATCGTGCAGTGTAAATACGGTAAAGGGGGCCAGTAAAATAAATTCATGTTAGCACTGTTGATGTCTATAAACTATATAATCTCATACATGCACGTCTAAAATGTTTTTTACACTGTTCTGTACGGGTTATCTTTAAGAGCTTTCTACAACTGAGCTCGCATATTGACAGGGTACTGGCCTTTCACACGGCAGAAATATAGTGTTTACCAAATTTGAAGCATATTTCAAACAAAACGACGAAATTGTATTCCAAAAGTCATATACTTTGGGTCAAAATACTTGGGACCATATAAAGTAACCAGAGATGCTGCTAAACTAGCACTAAAAAGCTATTACATATACAGCATCATCAACGTACATGCTTGTGTTTATAACGCAATCGACCTACTAGGCAATCTGATACGCTGCTAAAGGAGGCTTTTATTAACCAAGTTCGACGACCTACACTCTAACCGATTATAGCTCCAGGGCTCTTGCGACCAAAACAGCTTTTTAAAAGCTGGTCATTCAACGTTTGTTTATAGTAATCTTACCAAATTTTTCGCCGGCATTGACCAAACGATTTACAGCAAAATAAAATAAAATCTTGCTAAATCAAGCGTGCTCAGGTAATATTGTTCCGATGACCAGATATGGTAACACTCGTCGCGAAATGGGCTTGTGTATGCTCTGTGCATATAATGTGCGTGACATGAGACATGCGTTTCTCGTTATTTAAGTCGTTAATTTAATTAAAAGCTAATGGTAGCTGAAGACCTTTCTAGACGTCGTTTACACATACAAAGGTCTACGGGGACCACGATGAATTCCATTATTAAAATTATCAAATAAAGGCTAATTCAAAACACTAAATGTATATTGATTGCATTACACTTAATTTTGTATCTCACTATTATGATACAGTTGGCCTACACATCAGTAGGCTTATGCGATACCATATGGTCATTATAAGACTCCGTAAATATCCACAAATTGGGGGGAGAGGGGAGTGGGGGGGATCCAAGCAATGAAAAGTGACTGCAGCGATTGAGAGCACTAATGTCACCGAACATCAAGAGCCTCATCAAAAGTGATTTGGTGGATAATGTCTAGCATGTAGCACGCGCACCGAGTGCTTCATTTTGAGAGTCTGTCGACGAGAGATGTGGGTTAATGTCGTATCCAGCGGAAACGCAGCCATTAGTTCGAGGGAGAGGACGCGGATTGCTCGAGAGCTTCCATTACAGGCAAATTCCACATCAATGGCCTTAGGAGCCTTGCCCTCAGCATGATTTGCTGTGTATGTGCAAACACGTTATACTTAAGCGCCGGCGGGCCTCTCACTGTGCGATTTTGCTACGAATTTCCAACGATTAGGTACGATTTGGTGAGATTATACCAGAGACTGTCTATGGACTATATACACAATCGTACCAAATCGTACCTAATCGTTGGAAATTCGTGGCAAAAATCGCACAGTGGGAGGCCCGCTTTACTCACTTAACTTAAGAAAGATTATATACATGATTGGAAAACTTTTAAAAACAGCGTGACTAAAGAATAATGTTGATAAACTGCCTTGTAGAAATTTCAGCCACATAGATCGATGCAGTATAATACTTCAGAAAACCATACAAATTCATGAATAGGTTTTGTGTTGAATGAATGGTACAACAAAATTGTCTGCAGATGATTTTTTTTTCAATATAAAAAAGCACCTTTAGTTGGCAATTTCTCCTATACTAAGGTACATGTACCATTTTACACGGGAAATAATCATATGGTGTTTGTTACCAGTCAGTTGTTTTTGTCAACTTGTAAAGTAAGATTTTGGGTAACTGCAAATGATATATTGGGGCTGTAAAGGCCCAATACCGTATGTATCATTTCATTTGCTTAAACAAAAAAAACGTTAAAATCCATGCATGGTTTTTATAATGAATGGTGAAACAAATGTGTGTGCACATTTTTAAAAACCACCTTCAATTCATACATGTGGTGTTTGTTACCATTGCTATGAACAATTTTAGTTGGGTTTTCTTGTCAACTCATGAAGTAAAATGTTGGTTCATCGGAAATGCTACATTGGGTTTTTAAAGTGATAGCATGTTCAGACTGAAATGTGATGTCTAAAGAATCACAGTTATATAGGTGCCTTTTTGTGCGAGTCTCAGTGCACCAGACGGTTTGCATCCGTAAATTTAAGTGAACCGTAAAATAATTTAAGTGAAAATCTAATTCAGGGGCCCTAAATTTGTTTGTTTTTTTAACATCACAGACTGCGACTGCCGTTTTCGTAATTGCATTTTGGTGCTACGTATACCAATGCAGCCGTCACAACGTATACAGCACACAAGAAAAACATGTGAGGGTTCGGAAGTAACCTTTTACTTTCAGGTTTTATAGACCTACTTCTTAATTTGATTTATCAATTCCAACCGTCTCTTACTCAAGCAAGTGGATTTAGGGGACTGGGAGCAGAGGTTTGCGATAAGTGTTAATTTCGATCTTGTGTGCAAGCCACTGCATCAAAGTAGGTCGTTCAGACGAGGGGCTATCCCCAGAGATAACTAGCTCCGGAGATAGTTATAGCGACACCCTATACCCCTATGGGGGATATACATATTCCCACCAAACTTCGTCTGATAGTTTTTGAGAACCCAACCCTAATTGCAGAATTTGTCCATTTAATTATCGAAAAGTTTAGAAGTCAATGAAAATGGTATGTCATGCAAAAAGTGCATGTTGCAACCGCTGTTGTTGACTTCTAAGATGGATTTTCGAGAATTATACTGACAAATTCTGCCAAAATCCATAGACACACGCAAGCTATAGGTAGGGTTCTCAAGAACTATCCAATTGCGCTAGCCATGTTTTAATGTACGCCTGATAAAGTTGCTGCACGGTACGACCATATATTGCTAAATCACGATTGTACCTATAATATGTATCCCTCATGTATAGCTCCACCCCAAACTCCCATCGTTTGAACGCAACTTGGCTCCTCAATTCCAGCCACGACATTTTTTAGCTAGCTCCACTTTTAGGACAGCTGGGTTTCTTTTTACGACTTAGCTCCACCGTATAGTAATTTGCCGATTGAACGCATCTGACCTCGCTCCGCAATAAATGCCAATGGTGGAAAAGAGTAAAGCATCTATACAAGGCATTGCATCAGTTGGCAAAACTTACAACGAAGTGGTTCTTATATCAAAAGTGCACAGCGGTGCCATATAGACCTAAAACCTTCACCTTTAAAAGCCATCTTTCTACGTAATCCATTTGGCCACCTTTTAGCTCCACTGTAACTCTAGCTCCAGAGTTATCATCGCCGTGTGAACGAGAGGGCATTTTGGACTACAACACTTGGCTCCGATGAACCCCAACTGAGTTTACTAACTCTATAACACTCCTCAATCCTCCAAAATCATACACCCTAGGGAGTTAGGGCTAATGGATTGGAGTTATAAAAAAGTAGCCGTCCGTCTGATAAGTGCCACGGAACTTACTTTAGGTGTTAAATCCATCTCCGTCATCAAAGAGAAGTTTCTGTTGAACGGCGGCTGTTGGAGGTAATATTGGACCTTTTCTTTGAAGCTTCCGTATTTAGGATTCATGATGGAGGTGTAGAACAGCATTAGGACGGATTGGAAGTACTTGACTCGTTGTGGCTTGAAGCTCTTCTCGTAGATTGGCTCACCTGGAAGATTAAAAATGATTATCGTTAAATCAAGATGGAAATCTAAACTCTATAAATAATCGAGTTTCCATTCACACGTTTTAAAGCCCCAATACATTTGCAGTTACCCAAAATTTTGCTTCACGAGTTCGCAAGAAAAATCTTACTAAAAGTGTTGAGGATTTTGTCCTGTGTAAAATGGTACCTTTGTGGAAGAAATTGCCAACTGAAGATAAAAATAAACTATATTTTAATTGCTCTTAACCTCTCACTAGTTGATTTTTTAACAAATTATTTTTTTTTCACATTTTATTTAATGTAAAATCGGCCCTACCTACAGACCCACAGACAATACATCTTGAAATGATAAGATCGATATATTTTAAAAATATTTTGAAAGGTGCCACTTCAAAGGTCAACACTCGCACTCTTCCAGCGTGTTTTAATCTATCCAGTTAATCGGATTCACAAAGGTGATTTAATAGGGGAAATTAAACCACTAGATCAAATGGGATCAAATATCGGTATATCAGACTTTCGTCTCTTCCAAATTGGATCCAATCGCAATTGGATAAAGTTCAAACCGAGGATTAAATTTAGTTTGTTTATACTTATCCTTAGACTTCCAGAAAAACTTGAAAACGTCGCTGATGGGATATAGCAGTGCTGTATTATTAATTTACTCAAAGTTATCGTCAAAAGTACCTGGCCATGCGGCACAGCCATCTTAGCGCTGACTGACACATCAGCTACCTTAGGCAAGTTGGCCAACCTGTCCGTCCCTAAACTCAAAGTAAATACCTCATTTCCGAAAACGTACCCGACTCCAGAATAAAAATCTCCCTCATAAGAGTCATAAGAAAACAGTGAAGGGCAAAAGCAAAGGAAGACTACTAAGTTTAGCATCAATTTTGTCAACTGCTGAAGTGCTTTCATGTATAGTGGCACACAGACAGACAGATCACAGGCCCCGATTGCACTCAGAAACTGGAACAAGTGTTGGGTCGTGTCTTAAATTGAGGTTAACAGTACGGTGCAGTTAGTTAAAAAGCCTTCGGCTAGTTGCTTGTATTCAGAAATCTAATCGTTATGTAGTCTCGACCCAAGTCCATGGGCTATTTAGCCTATTTGGACGGCAGTTTTGCCGAATAGCCGGCCGGAAATTATTCAAGTGTCATTCAACTGTTGTCAACATGCACGTCAATACCAGTATACTCATTGGTAGAACGTGAAGCATTCAGACACTAAATTAGCCGCATGCGTATACAGGATTATTTTGCAAACATCACAAAGAAAAACTGGAGAATTATGAAATTTTGTTTGTATAAATGCACATATAAATTGTTTTTCCTATACACCCTCCCCCAGGCTACCCCGCCTAAGATGAGGGGATTGTCATTTTTCAAGTGACAAAATCCCCACCCCTGGGGCAAAATTCAGGTGACAAAATTCCCACCCAGGGTTGCAAAACATGGGCGTTTTGCTACCAGGTGCAGACAGAGCTGCCAACCCTCCCACAGATTCCTTAAAAAGATGGCTGATCTTGTGACTCCTAAAAATGAAACATCCTCCTGTACTGCCATTTAACAACCTTACAATTTTTAGATGTGTGAAGTCAGGAAGTGTCTTCCGGATGTCTTAAGCTCCAAAATCAGGGAGGGTTGGCAGCTCTGCAGGAGTGCAGGTGCACGAATATTTGATTTGTATGTGTTAAAATCCCAACCCTGGGACACCAAATCCCAAACTATGGGGTCGGGTAGCAGAGAGGGGGTGGGGAGAGGGAAGGAAAAATTGACACTGCAGGTGCATAAGATATAGTGAATAAGAGAGTGAAACTATTCTCAAAATATTATATAGTTTTAAATAATAATTTTAAATAAGTTTTAAATAATATTTTAAATAAGTTTTAAATAATATTTTAAATAAGTTTTAAATAATAAAACAGTACACACATTTTCTAAGTAGGCCTACCACAAAACAGTTAACACCACTCAATTATGTTTCATACAGGGAAAAATTTCTTTTTTAAATTAAAAAACAGTAGGCCTATACAAACAGGGTTGATGCAAAACAAACATAAGAAAAACAGCAACATGAAATGGCCATTTCTAAAAAGCAGGAAATAAATCTTATTCCTGTTTTCTTGAGAAAAAAAATTGTCAACAAACCTGTTTTAAACAGGGAGAAAACCGTTGTATGTGGAATATGTGGAGCGGCAACCAGTTTAATGTATGTTGTATCGTGTTTCTTTGTAGGCAGGATGGGCAACTATGAATAGGGCCTATTCCATCCAAAGTAAGCATACACCCAATGTATCTCTCTGGCAATGTTGAAATAAATCGTGTTCCAATTACCCATTTTCTGGTAACATAACCAGACAGTAGGCCTATGAGCTGTTGACATGTCTGGGCCTATTTTTATCACTTTGGTAAGTCCAACGCCAACTTGAAGCTCTTCCATGTCCGTCGCCACGACGCTTAAAAGTCGGCACCGATTGAACTCGGCAACCAGCACACGCTGACGGGAAAACAATCGGGGTAAGTTGATACGTACGTGATAACTGCTAGCAAAAGGCACGCAGAGATATACAGTACGGTGAAAAATGGTGCAGGAAATATGCAAGAACATGGATATTAGCCACTTATAAGGCTCTTGATAATGCATCATCAAGATTCCGCACATGAGGTTTTTTTTTCAACGGTGACTACAAGATGTGAGTTTATAACTTGGGCCTGTATGTAACACAAACGGGACATTTCTGATCAAGTTTGCATTGTTGGATGGATTTTACCTTGAAATTAAAATAAATAACTGTGTGTTGCCATGGTTACTGGGTCTACACTGAGTGAACTATTTCCCTACACTTTAGCAATGGAGGTTTCAGATTACCAGCGAACGTTTGGACCCAGTTACTCTGGTAACTGACGTCACACTTTAAATTACTAGTCTATTGGGCGCAATGTTTCTTTAAGCCTGGCCTATGTGCCAAGAAACACAAGGGCAGTTGGGTTGGCGTAGTGGTTCTTTCCCCGCCTTTCACCTCAAGCGTTCCGGGTTCAAATCCGGTGTGTATATGTGGATTCGGTTTGCATTCCCTACTTGACAGCGTGGGTTTCCCCCAGGAGATTTCTCTGGGGGTTTTCCTCCCACTTCTAAAACTTTATCTCCTTCTTCGTCATCTCAAGTTGACAATAATGTAAAGTTAAAGCTAATACTGTGTATACATGTATAGTTGATATGAAGGGCCTTGGTTGCCGAAGATGCTGTAAAATCGCATTGTTATTTCAGCATTTTGCTATTATGGCAGCAAGCGGTTAACGGTGTAATCTCATATGATGCTAGTCTAAATCCATTAAGTCTGGACCCTGTTAAGTCTAGACCCGTAGTAAACAGCCAGGAATCTCGGAAAGTAGACCGCTATAGTGTAAGATCCTTTGATTAGACAAATCGTCGATTGCCGGTGAAATGTAATAAGCCTCTTGGGTGATAAATGACAATAATGTTTGGTGTACCGACTTGCTTGCTCGCTCGCTTGCTATGCTCGATAAATCACTGACTGCAACATACCATTTGTATGAAAGTAATTACATTAATGGGAAAGGGAAGGTCAATATTGATGCAGCGTACACAATAGGGAATAAAAGTAGCATTAAGCAATGCAAAACTAATTGAGACTATACATGTGTAGTTCTTATATGGCGTAAAAATCTATAAGGTGCTCAAGGACACTCACAACATTGTGAGTGCCAAGGCGAAGCGGTCTAGTGGATCGTATTCTCGTCTCGTACCCCGACCTGCTCGCACATCAGGTCTGGGAAATCACGATGAAAACTCATCGCTGATTACCCATTCGTGAGCAGTCGTTGATAGTACGTGTACTGCTATTGGTCATGCGATCAAATCAGCGTGCTGCCATAGCAACAGAACGAGCCTTCGTAGTAGTCGGGTGCCAAAGGATTGTGCGATATGACGCTGTACGGCGCTATATACAGATATAGTATTGTGGAGTGGCAGGTCTTTGGCCACAGTGATTGTTATCGCTTTTGTCTCTCCTATGCCCATCTTGTTTGTGTTGTATATATGAAATGGCATGAATAAATAATAATAATAATAATAATATACTAGACTCCGTCAGTGTTTACAAATGCTATGCGGTAACTGTTGTGATTGATTTTGACCGAGATTGAGAGGGAATTCTTCGTGTTTGACGAGGGACAACGTCATAAAGAAGTGCCAGCTACTAGATATGAACCTAAATGGGCGAAGAAGGTACGTGTCATGTTTCTTTTGGGGTGTGTTATTTTGAGTGCATTTATACCCGCCAAAAGCTTCGCAGGGGTATTCGGTGCGGGCCTCAACCAATTAGCGATAAGCTCTCGTCGTGATTCCGCAGACCTGATGTGCGAGCATCCACAGCAGGTCGGGGTATGAGACTAATCGTATAGACCTTTAAAGGCCCTGTAGATGATCTGTTTTTGAGCGATTCTGCGAATAAAACCATTATAAATCAAAAGAAAGACATCAACAAACTCATCCGAAGAAATTTCAGCTTTGTCAAATGTACCACGTTTTAAAAAACCCATGAAAATCCATACGCATTTTCCTGGTCTTGGCGGGGTGTTTCAAATATTCGTTCTCAGTTGATCGGGTACTATGTAGCTGGCGTCATGCACTCTGTGGCGCACATACTGCGTGTGCGCGCGATCCATAAAAATGCATCGCGTTGGAACACGCACACGGAGTACACAGCGCCCATGCATTTTGGACCGCGTAGATGCGAACCAAAAATAAGTAAATCGTTTGCAAACGATCTAAATAATTTCATCTTTACGGATTATTTTCTGGTAAAATTATATCATTTTGAGCGAAAACCTTTCAATGGATATAGTTGCTATTAATTCAATCTTTACTTTCAGAACTTTTCCCCTGTAAACTCGTCGATTACTTTTTGGGGTCATTGCAAATGATCCACTGGGCCTTTAACACGGTGCGGCCATCTTCCCTTTTCTCCTATTGAATGAACGTAACCAAAGCGACGCTTGCAGAAAAAAAATAGTTTGGTCCCGTTTTGAAATTGTTCATTGTGTGCATCACAATGGCACAGGCGTTGCGCGATCAAGAGGGCGCGCTGCGTAGAGCGCGATTCCCAATGGGAGATACACGCGCTATCGCGCTGACGCGCAGACGCGTTGATCGTACCCAACACGTACTATGGGGAACAATACAGAGATGGACGCACCGTGATAAAGGTCTATTCAAGACTAGGTCGTATTTGAGTTAGATTATGGGTTCGCATCTTGGTCCAGTCCGTTTATGGTAGGTGTGTCCTTAAGCAATGCACTTTGCCTATTGCTGCTCTCCATCCATAAATGGGTACTTGAGAGGGTATATGATTGCTGATGTGATTGATTAGCCATTGAGCACCCGATAGGCAGCCAAGAACCCGTCTGTACGTTGACTTTTTACCCACGCACAGCAAATTTACGCGCGAAAAAAATTAGTGTGAATCCACCCTGTACTGTTTGAATAGAAATCATACACGTCTGCGTGTTTGACAACACAATACCTTACCTGTTAGCAGCGTATCCTTCTGCTCGGGTTTGAACGAGTCTTTGACGATAGTGATGACGAGATACTCCCCACTGTCCAAAAGACCCTTAGCGTCTAGTTCTTCCATGAAAGCTTGCAGCTCAAAGTCGTCTCCCAGGAATATGTAAACTGAAAGGAAATAGCAACAATAAGCCAGTTTTGTATTGTAAAAAAAATGTGTCATTGCTTAGTGATGAGCTATTTCATTCACCTGTTGTGATGCTCCGACGGGATGCCTGCAGATAGCTTAGTTGGTACTAAGAGCAGTTGGCCACGTATGCCAAGGATCTGGGTTCGAATCCCAGGCGGGGCATAGCAATTTTCTCGTTTTTCTAAATTCATCCCAAAATGTATATAGTTAAAAGTTTCAACAAAGGAAATAAAACTGAACATCGGTGCTTCCTGAAACTGAGAACTATTAACAAGTATGTAGGTGTAAAAATATTGGCTAACAAGTGATTACTTCTAGCTCAATCACATCCAAAATAAAGCGTTAAGAAAAATTAACTGCTTGTCTCCTGACGAAGAATATATAGTTGAAATGTTAAATTACCATTTGCCAAAGTCACCAAAATATAGACTATATATCTGCATGGCAGCCAACTTGGGGACAATCACCATTGTCGCCTTGTGTATGACTATATGGACTTTGTTGATCTACTGACACCGATTTAAAGACAGATTACATGATTGGAAAACATTTGAGAACAGGAACAACAGCATCACATACATTTAAATGTAACCAAAGAATAATGTTAACGAACTGCCTTGAAGAAATTTAACCACACAATATGCATAATACTTTGGAAAACCATGAAAATCCATGCATGGTTTTTGTGTTGAATGTCTTTTTGAATGGTAAACAAATATCTGCAAATATTTTGTTTCAAGAAAGCACCTTCAGTTGGCAATTTCTCCCACAAAGGTACCATTTTACACGGGAAAATCATGTGGTGTTTGTTACCTTGGCTATCAACACTTTTGGTCGTGTTTATCTTGTCACGAAGTAAATCATGAAGTAAAATGTCGGGTCACTGCAAATGATGTATTGGGGCTTTATATAAAGGCCCGTCTACATGTAACAAGGTCCAAAATGAAGTTGGAATTTGTTGGGCTTTACATGTTTGCGCTCGACCACACGACCCAACGTATCAAAAATATCAAAAATATCACAACTGCAGTTGGCTGCTGCCCTCACGTGACTGGCGTTCTACTCTGCTATTGGCCCTTTTCCCCCAAGCTCCAACAAAGTCAGGCGATAGCTACATGCATGCTCCAACATGTTGGATGATGTTGGACGTTGTCTGGAGTGGTGTCCACACCATTTAATTTTGGTCGGCCGACATTGTCGGACACATGTTGGACCTTGTTGGCCAACAAATGTTGGCTCGTGTAGACGGGCCTTAAGAAACCATGCCCGCTAAAATGGCCGCCAGTGCAAAAGGTCAATAGACTCTGGAAAGGTAATTCATACAAAAATAGCGCTGGACCTGTAGTCGAAAATTTCAAGACACGGAAACAGTTCCTACATGTTTCCAATCTTTGCACAAGCAGACAGGTGGGAATAAAAAAAACCAACAATCTCAAAGTTCACTGCATGTAATGGGCAAATAGACGATACAGTTGTCAATTACGCAGAGCCATTTCTGGTCTCTACTGACCGAAACGGGAGGAGAAAAAGCAGCATGATATACGTGTTTTGCCAGTTTCAATCGCACTGAAGTTAATTTTCAATCTGTGATAAAGTGCAAGGAACTATAGGGCGTTTTGTAAAGTACACATCGGTTTATGTCCTTGAAGGGTTAAGTTGGAACAGTACTGCGGCATTTGCGACTTTCTGGGGGGGGGGGGGGGGGGGATGTGGGAGGATTAACTATTCCTTTGAGATGGGGTTCGTTTTAAGCATGGATCGCAACAGTGTTCGTTTATCAAAACTTTGTGATCGTTTATCAAAAACTTCTTTACTTGGGAAATAAACTAGCCCTCGGGGCTGTACTTCTGTTTGTGCGCGGGAGGCAGATTCTAGATTTCATTCAACTCATATTTGAGCCGCTCATCCACCAAAAAATCCTCTTAAGTTCCGGTGACCCGATCTCAAAATGTCAAGCGCTTTAAATAAATGACCGACACACAAAGTCACGGGTTTAGATTACAAAATTTCATGACAAATAACTCCCCAAATAGGATACGTCTCATGATAAATTGGTATTATGGAGGCTATAATTTAATTATTTGACAGAAAGGGGACAGGGAATATTTTCGCTCATAGGTTAACCTTTCTTTGCTTGTTTTAATTTTCTTTGCTTGGATTTGAAGTTTAATATGACAAGTCACGGGTTAGCGGCACGAAGCAAAGAGTAAATTAGACTAGAAGGCAAAAGAAGATCAATTTTGACTAAGATTCTTAGTCAATCTAATTTGGGAGGCGTATACAGTCACCTAAATCAACATCATTGGCCGAGGCTATGCCTTTGGAACATACTTCATGTGGTGTGTGTTACCATTGATATCAACACTTTTGGTCGGTTCTTTTCTTGTCAACTTGTAAAGTAAACTTTTGGCTTTGGGTAAATGCAAATGATATATTTAATGACCTGTCACACATTAGTTAAGTGCAAATTTGACAAAAGAAAACAAAATTCAGGAGTGAAAAAATGAAACATTTTCTCAAAAAACATGCTTTGAACCCACGGTCTGAAGCTATAATCAGCTATTCAATTCTTTCTCAAGACCTCAACCCAAAAAATGATTGAAAAAAATGGTATGTGTATTGGGTCTCTATGTTCTATTTCTCAAGGCAGAAAGTGATCGGTTTTACCAAAGACTTGTCTTCTCAAATTTCTTAGCGATTCTCTAAATAAAACATTGTAAACACGTATACATTAAGATTAAGAGTTTTAGAGATTCCTCATTTCACCTTGTCATCTCAACCTAATGTCTTCGATTTCTTTGTTCGTTGAGGATTATATTGCCTATGTTTGAATCTGGTCTATTTTGCTTCAAGAACGTGAGATGCCTATATCAGGTGGTTATCTGTCTTGGAAAAAGGCTGAGAAAACGAACAAGTTGGTAGATGCATGTACTTGAATCGAGAGACGATGGCCTAGTTTCTGACCAAATAAATGAAGAGACTATAAATACTTAGCTGAGTTGTAGTTGAATACCTTTCGAGTGCACAATTGCTTATTGCTCGGTGCTTAGCAAATTGAATAAAACTAACCAAAGCAAGTTTTAAATGCTTTTAAATGCGACAGTTGAAGGAACACAAAATTGTGAAAAGAGCAATATAACAAAATACACTTGTATCTGGTGAACATTTTGAGGGGCCACGTCCATTTTTTTGAGTAAAATTAGTGTATTTCAACAAAAAGTGATGGTACTAACTTCTCGTGTTTCGATACGTTTCCTCGATAATATTGGCCAGCTCGTCGTTCTTAATGTCGGGCCAGACGCTGCCGAAGTACGGCGATTCGAACTGGACGCTGTGCGTGACAGTGATGTCGTGTAGCGGGAGGATCTCCTGCAGGCTAAACATGTCGCTCTGGTGGCTAGGGTGGTTCGCTGCCACGATGGACACGACATGCCAGTTGAAATGTTTGAGCAGGGACACCACGGACTTGGAGATTTGCTTGATGGTGGGGAATGTCCGCGCGAAGTTGCCGTATTTGGCCTTGTTGCTCACTTCTTCCGAGGCACACAGCTGGAGGAAAATAAGAGGAAGATATGACTTGAGAAAGAAGTCAGGTTCAAACACCAAATGGAAGCAAGATATCGGAAGTTTGGCCTTTTTACAAATACTGCTTTCAGAGTGAACTTGGACTAAACGACCTTCCCATGCGCAACTATGTTTTGTCTTTTGTTCAAATCCTCTAAAGCAAAAATGACGTGCATGTGTAAAAAATTCCATGGAGAAATAATGTCCTATTATACAGCTAACATAAACATGGGGACGATTTCACAAAGCGCGACGACTCGTGTTAGGAAGGGTCACAATCTTGGGACGTTGGTATTGGAATCAGGACGCATTGAACCCGTCTTAACTTTTGCGAAATCGTTCCAGGTCTCAGTGGCTAGTTGATAATTTGTACAACTGGCGAGACCTGCCGATTTCACAAAGCGCTAAGACGCGTCTTAGGAAGGGTCACTCTTTTTATCTTTTTTTTTTATCTTGGGACGTATGGGAATTAGGACGCATTGAATCTTTGCGAATATTTCCGATGTCGCAAATTTTGTCGCAAATATCTTTGCAAATACTTGCAATGCCGTACAAAGATATTTATGAAGAAATGTGCGACATCACAAATATTTGCAAAGATATTTGCGACAAAATTTGTGACGTCGCAAATATTTGCAAAGATATTTGCGATTTGCGATGTCCCTTGTACGCCACGATATGTCTGATTATCACTGGTCCAAGTGAAAGACACGGAGCGTATTTCGTGGCACGAATTTGGCGCGCGCGCATTGCTGACGAGCCTTGCCTTTAAAGCCGGCCTGTGCCATTTTTGCTACGAATTTCTATTATAGGTAATATTTGTTGAGACAACAAATCTTACAACTGTGGGAAATTTGTAGCAAAAAAATACTATAGCACAGTGTGGATCGGAGGCCGGCTTTATTTATTCATCTTTTACCAGGAAAATCAATTTCGCGAAGATTATGTAGGCTGAAGCACCGATTATCGAAATGTCTATATTGAGCATTACATCACACTAACAGTATACCCTTCTGTCAAGTACAATTTCCACAATGCAATATAAGCAAAATACCACAAAGTACTCTTAAACAAACAAAAACTCATTTTGCTTTCTCCCGGCGAAAAGTCGTCAAAACACCGGAGCTTGCAGACACATAATCCGCCGCTTCCTGGAGGATAGAAAAACCCGCGTGTCATCAGAAAGTGATGTATATTGTTTCAGTTCCAGGTAATTTATGTGACGTGATCTCGCCGAGCCATCTGCAAGGAAAGCTTAAATGTCGCGCGAGTCTAGAGTTTAATGGACATTTCTTACATTATTACATTGTTTCAACAATACTCGCCTATCTGAGCTTGCAGTATTTAATCAAAGTCCAATATAATATGGCTTTCGTGGGAGTCTGCACATTAACAGACCTGGGTGGAATAACAGTATATTGTCTTTAATCATTTCTTAATTTGGTATAAGATAGTCATCGCGTGAGGACGTTGAATGTATACTTAGACATGTTCAAACAAAGATAATTTCACACCTCTATCTTAAAGGCAGATTATAATCGGTACTAGAAAATTCCAAAAAATAAACGCAATTTTCTAAAATATCAATTCTTGATCAGAACAGAAGTTTGTTGACGGTGAACTTGTGGATAACAAGGCACTGATCGACCAATCACTTTGCATAGCTTTCAAGACTGTTCCGCTTTAGTGATTTCATCTAGATCCAAGACTAGTGCACCTGTTCGAGAAAAGTGATTTCTACAGGAGTGAAATATGACATTTTCTGTTTCTTGGAGAATCATGCAGTTAACGGCTCTCGAAAAGTTTTGTTGGGTTTTCACTTTTCAACCTGATTGAACCTGCGTGGGATGAGCGGACGTGTCACTATACCCTATACTATAGAAGTGACAGATTTCAGGAGGCACTTCGGGCAGAGTGGCACACCCTGCCTTATCCGCCAGCGGCTCTGACGGAGGCTGCCGCAGTCAGCCTTGCCAAAATACACGTCACCGACTTTTTTCATCCGCATATATTATGACTGATTTGAACGATATACGACAGCACTGTACGCAATCCTATATAGCTGCAAGTATACATGTACAATGGACCAGAAATTGACTTTGCACAAACGCTTCTGAGATTATTTTGTGCCGTACGGAAGTTACTCTGCAGCTGTATAGCCGCATCAGTATAAACACAATCCTCACTTGCAACGGAACGCAAACATTTCGCACATGGGACAAAATGCCATCGCATATACGAGAGAGAAGATGGTGTCTCAGTGTCTGCGTGTCGGTACGTACATTGTACATGTCGTTATACTGAACTCTATTACACAGAATGTTGGTCCCAAACTATCGTCGGACAACGGCAGCAAAGTAAGATATTTGAAGGAACACTTGCGTATATCATCCTATTCTACTTTTAAAAATTATTCATATCTTGCATCAGTTTGGGGCACTTTGTGTAGCCCACAAATTTCCCAATCGTGCGCGGATTTTATCTTTAATTTTTGATTTGTCTTACCATAACAGATACCAAGTGTGAGCCATGAACGCGAGTGTAGGTCTCTTGCACGTACCATATAGGCCTACGCAAGATTGTCGCCATTTTGGGATTAAGACCAGACATTCCATTGATGCAATGGTGACTGCCATACACGAGCGCGAGCATGCGCAAGCCCGCAGATGCATTATAAAAATAAAGCAACTGACAATGGGATGAAAGAAATATAATTATGGGTCACATCGGGATTTGAACCAAAGACCTCTGACTCACCGGGCATGCTCAAAACCATTAGGCTATTATCAAATATAAGGCACAGTGATATACCCACATTTTGGGTGTTGCATGTGAGCGCAACCGAGCAAAGTAACAAACCAATATTTGGCATGCCTAATCCCCATACGACGTTTTCTTCATCCCATGTTTGGTTAATTTTAATGTTCGTGACTTTCAAAATGGCACGGGTATGTACAGAGGTTCTACATAATCTACAGGATGTAATTTGCACTTACATGTATGATCAAATGTGTATGGGCCGTAATGAAGGTACCATCGTCTATCATCAGTTACCATGGTAACAGCTGCAAATATTGATCAGTTGAATAAAACTTCCATTGCAAAAGCGCGGGAAACGATTGAGCGGGTTTTGTATTCAAACGACTTTACTTCATCTCTACAATTTCAAATCAACAAAAAAAATAAGAACACCGTCTCCTAGTTCTCGAAATTGTAATTTTTTTATCACGGTTCATCCCAAATAGAACATCACGTACAGATTGATTCGTTTTTCATGTTTCCAGGTGTAATTCGCAAATTAATGTTTAACGAAGTATCCGCGACCCGATAGCGGCACGCACGGAACACTGCCGATGGGGACCTATCCATCACGCAAAATGTTCGGTGAGGCAAAACCCCGTCAAACGTCCGTGCGCAGCGCGCGGGCCGCGATTTGTTTTATTTTAAAAATCATGATCCAGACATAGGCAAAGATTTCGTGCCTTCCGATTGTCACATTGGTGATTGTCACATTGGTGATTGTCACATTGGTGATTGTCACATTGGTGATGAATAATCATACTTTATATAAACAATTTGAATCACATTTCTTGTGTTATTCAAGTCATGAAAGGAATGAAACTATTTTTTATTTGCGGATTAGCCCGCTTAGTGCACAATATGAGACTCCCCTCCATTGTTCCCACATTGTGTGTCAAACGAGGAATTTCCTTTCAGATTTTAGGGGACAGTCGTGCGTTAACAAAAGGGAAGTGTGTTGAGGTATAGAGTTTTAAATCACTTATAAAGACTTACCTTTTTATTGTGTAATTTAGACTGGATAGGTATATTTATGTGCAATGTTTTATATATCTGCTTTCTAATTATTGTAAAGCGCATTGGGGTCTTTCTATAAATTAGGGGTCCAAAAGTGTGACATTTGGTGTCCCCCGTTACACCTGATATGTGTTATTTTTCGTACACAAATTATTTAAATGGCTTTTAAACCATTTTGTATGAATTGTACTTTATGTACACACTCGTTGAGATGGAAAGTATTTGTAGAATGTGTCCTGAATTTACAAAAACAAGATGTAAAATGTAACGGGGGACACCAAAGCTGGACCCCTAATTTATAGAAAGACCCATTGGGATGTCAGTATAGACATGGAATGCGCTGTATAAGAATTGACTATTATTATTATTATTATTATAGCGGCGGTGGGGGGATTTTACTCAGTCTCATATCGTGCAGCATACGGATGAGTGAAGCGAAGGAGCTGGTCTTGACTCCAAGCAAGAACGATTTTGCATGCACTCCCCCCCCCCCCCCCCCCCCCCCCCCCCCCCACCCCCGTAGCTACGCCGCTGCCAGAATTGCTCATAGATGACTGATAGCGAGTGTAATTAATTTGATTGACATTGACATGGCTTGACTCCGGAACTATCTGGTAAAAACTTGGGACTTGAAACTGGGAGACTTATTGAGGGTATTCACAAGCCTACGGAAACTTCAGCACTGAGATTGAAACTTGATCTTTGCAAAGTTGCGCTACCATGCAACACCGAGAGAAAAATTGGGTCCACAGGGGACCTGATTGTGCCTCATAGCTCAGCTTGTAAAGCGTCGGCCCGGTGAGTCAGAGGTCTCGGGTTCGAATCCCGATGGGGCCCTTAAGATTGTTCTCATCCCAAATTTGATAGAAACTTGAATATACCACTGTACAAAGTCTCAAAATGCTTGAAAAGAAATCTTTGATTTTAATATTAACTTGAAGAACATTTCTTGTAGTCACTTCGAGTCCCCCCTGCAGGGCGCATATTACATCAGCGACCTACTGCCCGTCCATTAAGTATACATTAAAACACTTGCCATACGGTACCCAAAGCAGCCGTTACCGCCTACGTCTCCCGAAAACATAATGAAGTGCACCTTTTCAAAACCAGCCACAACTCGTATGAAGACCATCGGAAGATTTACACACGGCCTGCGTGTTCTGCCGGCTCTAATTGTGTTTGGCCGCGCACGTACAGAAGAAAATTCCATCTTCACGAGTGAGTGATATGTCACGTGCCCACCTATATTACGTTTTTCCTTTAATTTTATATCGCAGTCAGCTCCGAGACACCCGCATCTGAACGGTCATGGCACTTTTTTTAAATTAAAAATGAGACATCAATTCCAGCTTCTTGATTAGAACTGAAATGCTTTGCAATGAGGAAAATACAAATGTGTGTGAAGAAATGACAATATGTAGTGTATTTTGGCGGGAACAGCTGGTTTAATTGTATTATTTTTAAGCAATTACTCAGCGGTACTGCATGCCACGCGTAGTTTTGCAACCATACAAGCAGATGTTTATTTAATATTATAGTTGTTGTAATCATTACCATGTTAGGCTTGGCAACAGACCACTAAAGTGAAAACGTCACCTTTTGTGCATTGCCAAGGTCTACACTAAAACCAGTTAACTGTTTCCCTGCGCTTTAACAATGGCCGTTTCAGATTACCAGCGAATGTTGAGACCCAACTGACGTCACACTTTAGTAGTCTATAGATGAAAGGCCGTTTATATGAAACTGAATAGACTGCAGGTGCCTGACAACAATGCTCAATTGCAGTATTCGTGTCTTTTTATGGCAGCCTCAGGCTACCAGACGATTCGTAGCTCCATAAGAAACCGCACATGTAACCAAAGTACACGTCATCAGTGTATTATGGCTCAGTTTTTAGCCTAAAGGGACAGTGGCATCGCACAATTTCTTGAAAGCATTGATACCATTTTTCATTTTCTCGAGGTACTGAGCTAACTCATACACAGGTTTCTTGTTATCAAACATCCTCTACCACACTTGGAGATAACGCCGTTTGCAGTTTTCCAACCCTGCAATCTATCTTTAACAAAGTTTGGAAGATTGTTTCGGATAGGACATAGAGCCGTAGGCTCAATGTGTCGTGTTATGCACTTGAATGATATCATCGACCGACTGTCCGCAAGAGAAACGACACTCTCCGAGTACCTTTGGCACTTCCTCAGTGCCTCTGCACCGAGTGCCGAAGGCACTACCCGGCTATGTATCCCGTTGCTTAGGCGGTACGTGTTGCGTTGGGATATCAGGGGGCATGGAATAAGCTACTTAAGCACGAATGCATATTATTAAACATATAGGGTGAGAGGAAAATCATATTCGAACCCGAGAACTCTGACACATCGGACAGATGCTTGACCAGCTGAGCTATTATATATAGGCACAGTGTGGTATACTCCTTCAAGAACTCCGACACACCTGGCAGATTTCCTATCAGCTGAGCTATGAGGCACAGTGGTATACTCTCTTAGGTTTACCGAAGACCTCTGACTCACCTAGTAGATGCTCTGCCAGCTGAGCTATGAGTCACAGTGGTATACTTCCTCATGATTTCCCGAAGACCCCAACATAGTACAGCGACCATTATATAACAACCAAAACATGCACCGCCGGCTATATACGTTCGTTTTGTTTGGTAAACACGTTTTGCCCACGATATAGATATCATAAGATCGTGTCTAAACGAGCACACAAGAACCTGCCTTTAGACCTCATTCACATACACAACAAAACGAGGTGAAAACGATCCGAAAAATTGAAAGTGGGGTGGATTTCAGCCGTGAAAAGTTTGGTTTTTACTGGGCGAAAGCCGATGCACCTAATTTTAGATAGAGAGAATTTACCTTTTCTCCCCGAGACAAGGTAAGGGATCCCCGCAATATTCGAACAGGGAGACTTCCTGCTTTTAGACTTCATTACGAATTAGCTCATCTAAACAAAATCGGGGAAACTGCAACACGTTACACATCTTATTCTATTATAGCAAACATGTGAGCCACTCCTCAAAACTAGGCTCTTGCATTAAAAAAAATGAAAATGGAGCTAATGACTTAATCAGATAGAGTATATTATAAGCTTCACAAAACTACAAACATTGTTATGACCATTTTCGTGATGACCAAGATGAACAATTTTTTAAGAAGTGCTTGAGAGAAAAATGGCGTATAGAAGGTTGTACTTCTGCATAAAGTCCTTATAGCAACCATACAAATTCTGACTGCAAAAGCCCTATACCTATAGAAAAACGTGTGTTCTTCTGGTGTATGGGATATAGTGCCAACCTCTGCCAAAGGCAATGAAAATAAGCACGGAATATCGGTGATTTTCTCATTGTTTTAGCCAAATTAGCCTAGTTTCATGAAGGTATATGCTTTAGAAAAACACTGAAGAAACTGTTTTCTGGTAGCAATTATTCACTTAAACTTCTTTAGGTGATAGATGGATACTTAATAGGTGGTCTCATGCAGAAATCTTGATATCGATAAAAAATGCCCTAATTGACATACATGCATAAATTAGCCATCATCTCAGTTCTGGCCTGTGCGACAAGCGCCTACTTTCGGTGGAGCGGTTTCAAATCTAAAGATGGTTTCGATATCAGCAGCGTATTAAGCGTTTGGTATTGAACGAAAATAGGCCTATATCGGCTATTTTGGACTGAAGTGCCATTCTCTTTTCTCCCCGAAACAAAGTAAGAAATATTTAAATGGAATGCTTTCCATGATGACACGAGGTCAAGAACTTGATACCAAGTGTCTCTGGGGGCATGACAATACAAACTATAGAACACCATGCCTGAAACGATGAACTCCCGGAGGCTATAAACACAAAAACCCGATATAACTTTCGCCAAGTGGGGATTGGGTCCTGATAGTGCACACAATAATTCATGATAGTACGAGGCTGATATACATGTATAGCTTATTTTATCGGTCGGCAACGTGTATTAACACCTCTTGTGGCATGGTTAACGGCATCGGCCTCCGTAAGAGCCGCTGAGGCAGGGTGCGTCACTCTGCCTGAACTTTAGTTCTTTGAGAACCTGCACTTCTTAATGTGGGAGGACCACTGTAATTGCAAGTTGATATACGTCAATGCACTTTGCGTTATTTGTTTTGCAGCAATTAAACTTCGTCTGAAAACTAGTGCGTGGAATATTACTTTAAAACGGGTCATGTTCGTATATGAGGTAGACATTTTCAGGTTGATCAATGACTTCTTTTTGTGCCGCATTTTCATATGGATGCAATTTTGTCTCTTTGCTTGTTTTCACCTGTAGGCCCTAACCCACTTGGGGAATAAATGTACCGATAAAACGTGCAAGCCTATTCGGAGAATTGACATTAATGGTGACAATTTTCCATCAAATTTTTCCATTAAATTCACTGACCGAACTACACTTTCCCCCAAGAGAGTATATTTAATTCTGTAAAGATGTTTCGTGCTCTTTCCGTAAAAGCAGGCGACGTCCCGTCGATCTAAATATCAACTACGGCAAAGGAAGCATGACAAACCCACATTGACCCACATTGAGCTTTAAATAAAGTGCGAATTTCTTGGCCTTCTTTTCGGGAGGTCACGAGCATCGTATATTGTCAGTGTTTCATCATCTTCCTTTCGTAAGGGTCTTCGCTGCACACAGAGTTTCCCAAGACCCTTGCTAAAACGAGTTGAGCTAGGCTGTATTTTAGGGCCTCGGGCTGTTTGACCAATGAGAGACAAGGGATTGTTTTGACCTGGCACTTTTGACCTCTTAATGAAGCCGTTTCGAACAATCATCTCGCGCGTTGTGTCTCGCGACATGGTAGCCGCAATTACCACAATTTGTACGGGGGAGATCTTTTTATGTACATGAATATCATTTTATTCTGCACGCAGTATAAATGTTCGTAACTGAAGGAAGACTTACTATATTTCGCTAAAAACTAAACGCAGTTCATCTGAATAAAGATAGGCCTATTAAAAAACGTCCTTACAGTGACTGTTCATTTAAACATTAGACCCCACCCCCTAGTAAAAGTGGACGCTACCACTAAACGTAGCGAGGCGCGTGATTGGCTCTTGCTGTTGGCAACAGCGTCCATAGCTATGATGCAATTTTGAATGTCGCGCTACGTGCTACGTGCACGCAATGCGTGCACGCGCGCTTTAGGCCAAGTTCGATGAAGCGACTATAGTTCACTATTATAACACGCCTCTTTCTGATTCTCAATCCTGACTGGCTGAAACGCAGTCACGTGAGGTTCACTAATTTAGGCTAGTGCATGAAATTTGCGCCAGCGTGTACTTCGCTCGCGCGTTAAGACTTCACGCGCGCGTGATTCCCTGCTAGTGTTCCCGACCGGTCACTAGTCTCAAAAACTAGTGACCGGTTATTGCGCCAGTCCATATGTGTATATTATACACATATGGACTGGCAAGAGGTCACTAGTGCACGTCTATGGGCCCCGAGGGACTGTGAGTGACCACAAGAGGGTCCTATTTCCCGAGGCCGAAGGCCTAGGGAAATAGGACCCTCTTGTGATCACTCACAGTCACGAGGGGCACATAGACGTGCCCTAGAGACCGAATTATGCCAGTCCGTATGTGTTTTATAACACGCCTCAGGCAAAAATACACACGTACAGATGAAATTCAATTTGATACATTAACAAGCAACCTCTAGAGGGCGCAGGAACCGGTCACTAGTTTTTGAGACTAGTGACCGGTCATGAACACTAGCAGGGAAACACGCGCGCGTGAAGTCTTAGACTAGTGCACTAGTCTAGACTAGTGCATGAAATTTGCGACAGCGTGAACTAGACGCGCGTATGAAGTTTCAGGCGCGAGCGTTAAGACTTCACGCGCGCGTGTTTCCCTGCTAGTGTTCATGACCGGTCACTAGTCTCAAAAACTAGTGACCGGTTCCTGCGCCCTCTAGAGGTTGCTTGTTAATGTATCAAATTGAATTTCATCTGTACGTGTGTATTTTTGCCTGAGGCGTGTTATAAAACACATACGGACTGGCATAATTCGGTCTCTAGGGCACGTCTATGTGCCCCTCGTGACTGTGAGTGATCACAAGAGGGTCCTATTTCCCTCGGCCTTCGGCCTCGGGAAATAGGACCCTCTTGTGGTCACTCACAGTCCCTCGGGGCCCATAGACGTGCACTAGTGACCTCATTGCCAGTCCATATGTGTATAATAGTCGCTTCATCGAACTTGGTCTTAGTATATCGGCACCGCGATGACCGAGCAACATGCGCGGCGCGTGATTGGTCAATTGCGATCACTGTCACTGGCTAATCCATATTCATATATATTCCTCAATACAGCCTAGCTCTACTCGTTTCAGCAAGGGTCTTGTGAAACTGGTTGTGCAGCAAAGATCCTTGCGAAAGGAAGATGGTGTTTCCTCAACAATAAATTTCTTTGGTGCATCGACTCGAATAAGACCCGAGTCAATTCCAGTCATAACAACACTGCCGATTGCACACAAATACAAAGGGGGTTGGGGGGGGGGGGGGGGGGGGGGGTGGTCTTGGAGAAATTATTCTTTCCTCACTTTCAAATATTCCGTAACCATTTTTCTCAGACACATTTATATCTTGAATTTAACATCCAAAGCCATTTTGAGAAATCTATCTTTTATAAGAAACATGCCTAATTGGGAGCTATTTTTATTTCCTGTTTTGTTCCCCCTCCATGCCCAATGATTTTGCTCTTTGTTCCCCTATAATTGGCTTTCCACTCCAACCCATCTTTCTGACTGTTTCTTTTTGCAATGTTCCTCCTAACATCGTATTCAAAAACGATTTTAGGTGTCAAAACTAAGAAGGAAATGCGAGGAAAGCGTGTTCACACAAAACGACCCAACTAGATAATGACCTTGTTACTGTGTGGCCTTGCCGCGGCGCTTCCGTCAAAATGGATACAACCCGATTGAATTTAAGCTGAAATTAGAACTGACATTTTGTTCATTACTGCATGCTGTATGCGCACGTTGTGGGAGCGAGTTGGCCTGCATTTGAGGCGCGATTTAACGGGCAAATACATTCCCGCTGTGACTGCTTTAATTCGAATCAGCGGGCACGAGATTAAAGGTCCGCATCCCGTCCGCGATAAAAAGTATCCCGAATTATTGAAGAACCGTCCTCGATATTAATGGTAATTGGTATAGTCTCATTTCAATCGCACTGTTCGCCCTATGGTGACGCTGCTAACTTTGGCTCATGAAGAACTTGCTTAAGTAGCGCGCGGTATATCAACGTGCAATCTGGTCGGTTGTATTTGAAGCTGGAATTGCGTACAAGGCTCGTACAAAATTATACGTAGAATGTCTTGATCTTAACAATTTTACATTTATGAATACAAATTGCATTTTACGACGAGTGTCTTGTGTGGTTAAAAAGAAACGCAAATTTAATATATATAGGCCTACTGAAACGAAAAAAATCTAGGCCGAGAAATGTAACATGTTTTATGAGTCAGTAACGTGTATGAACACCTCCTGTAGCACGGCTGACTGCACCAGCCTCCATATAAGCCGCGCAGGCAGAGTGTGCCACTTTGTCTGAAGTCCCTCCTGGCTCTTGCACTTCTAGGGCTGTTAAACCAGGTTGATAACCCAACAAAATGGCTTTTTCTTGGAACCCTTTAACTACAGGATTCCACCAGAATTATAAAATGTCATATTTTCATTGCTGTTGGAATTACTTTGTTTAAACAGGTCCTCTAAGACTTGGACAAAATCACTGAAGCGGAACAGTCTTGAAAGCGATTCCAAAGTGATTGATCAATCAGTGCCTTGTTATCCACAAGTTCACTGTATTCAACAAACTTCTGTTCTAATCAAGAAATTATATTTTAGGAAAAAAATTTCTCTTACAAAAATTAGTTTTAAAGTGCAAAAATTCCAGAGATCTGACGCAAGGGGGCGAGCGAGGTCAAATTTTCTCACTGATGCAATGAAGCCCTCTTCAATTCTATAAGTCATTATATGGGATTTCACGCAGAGACATACCTACTGCATTCTTATACACTGAACACCGGCATGCGATGTTCATTTGCCGCGGCATCTCATATATAGGCCTAACGAGTTGTCAAACGGACACCAAAAACATACAAATTAAATAGTCATTGTATTTTACACATGTACATGAAACGGTTCAGTGCGTGTGTCAGTCTATCGCCTCTTATATTAAGAAGGAAATCCACTTAAGGGGGGATTCTTATTGCAGAAGCCGTTTTAAGGAGCGTGTTCATATTTTACCAGAAAATTGATTTCGTTTTAACCTTATAATCATTTAAAATACCTCCCCCAAACTACTATCAATGAGGAGAAAACAGGAAATGTGCAATCTCTAATTTCGATGTGGAAGCAAAAAGGTCGGTGTTATTACTGCACTGCTTTATGGAACCAAATAAAATAGTTTACATAACATCTGTGTTTTTTTAACGATATTCTTAAAAATATACGGATTGAGAACGCGGAATTTCAGAATGGCAATGAGAAAAATATGACAAATGATATGGTATTACAATGTCAACACCCATTGGAAAAATTGGGTGTTTAAAAAATTATCTGAACACCTTTAATTTGGCGATATACAATAAACGTGCTGGCTGCAGGCATAGTGCACGTTATTGGAGGGAGAGTGTCCGTCCATTCGGCCATTGGATCGATTTCTCTCCAAGGGTGTCGGCTTGACACAATGTAGCATCTTGAGCTAGACATGGGCCGGAGGTTAATGCCTGCAACTGTCGCAAAGTCTGCTTATAGTCCAGTGGCATGTGGTAAGAAATTAGGGCCCGTGGGCATCGGATAATTAGAAAATGCCACATAGCTAGATATCTTAATTACACCCCAATGAACAAGAAAAACCATGTTGGCAAAATCTGAGGGGTTGCAGACGGCCGCCATCTTGGATTTTAAAATGGCCGCCATTTTGGAACCATTTTATGCTAGAAATTAATTTCCAAAGGTCATACAAAAAACTGTTTAGGTCAAACACTTAAAAATTGACAGTTGTTATCTTCCGTAGTATGTTAACAAGTGGCAGCCATCTTGATTTCCAAAATGGCTTCATATGCATACAGGCAGGCAGTAAACAATATTTGTAGGTCTTAAAATAAAATAAAATACATTATAAGCAAACGTGCGCGTTATTTTTTAATGATTGACATCTTAAGAACAGAAACACCAAGTTCATTAGTGTGTATAGTTTGGATACGGAGTCAGAAAAACTATGAAGGACGTACCACATACATGTATAACAAAAACATGTCCCGTCTGGGAATCCGTAGTTCTTTCTGTGTAGGCAGTTGAAGGGCGTGTATTGCACCAATTTAAAAAAAAAACTAATTTAAAAACAATTTAAATAAAATTGAGATAAGTGAATATAGCCTTTGTTAAAGAAGGAAGGACAGTATTTATACAGAAAATTATGCTCTTGGTGGCCGGTGCAGTCCGGCAATTAGGTTCAACTGCCAAGAGTATTTTTGTGGGTTACGACCCATAGTAGTAGTCACTGCTTTTTATAGCAATCAGCGTGATGTATATGCGAATCCTTGCAGATGTAAATTCTTTTTTGAGATTAATTTTTCAGTTTTTACCGAGAATCCTCGAGAGTCTAGAAATTACCAATGATGAAGGTATGTACAGGTGCGCGAGCAATTGAAAGCCTTCATTCTGTGTAATGTACGTGTAACCTGGAAAAATGGAACAACTGGGGACTAACTCAATAAAGGACAATAAAACTCAATAAAAATGACATAGGGACCTGAGGACTAGTCACGAACTGTTTTTAAAGAAAGGTTTAATGAATAATGACACCAAAATGAACCAGACTAGTAATTACTTAAAATTCATAAATACCTTGGACAGTTTACGCATCTCTATTGGCTGAGAGCACGTCACCTGGGCAGTCTTAAATTAGCGATAAAGAATAGTGATAATGCCCGGCTGGCTGTCCCGCGTTTGTGCCATAGTCAGCGCGTATATGGAAAACGCACATGCACAAAGAAACTGCACGCGCCTGAAAGCAAATTGTGCACTTATATCTGTGACTTATATCCAGTCGTGTGCGTGCGCGAGCAACACGCCTGCGTTACGCGTAACGCGCGCGATCGAACAAAAACAACATCACGCACAGCTCGCAGTTGTACGAACGCCGTGTTGAGACTGTATAGGCATAGGAAAGTGAATGCAAAAGATGGCAAAACGACGAGCTAATTTTGGTGAATTTTACCAATTTACACGAAAAGGTATTTATGAATGGGATTAAAAGTAGGTTTGGCCAATCTTAAACAACCCGTTTAAAACCAGCTAGGGGTCCTGCAGGGGCACTGATAATGCCCTCGCCTGGCGGCTCGGGCATTATCAGTGCCCAGCAGCCGATTTCACGAAACTTTACGCAATTGCGTAAGTCCACTTATGCCATAAGTTATTGCGTAACTTGCGCAATAAGTTAATAAGCGTTTCACGAAAGATGCGCCACATCAGGATGTGGCGCAACTCGCCGACTTACGCCATAAAATGTGGCGTAACTTGCGCAATGGTTTTTGGTGGCGTAAGTTGGAAAAATGTGTCGTAGGACAGTGGAAAATGGCGATAATGCAGCTAGCTACACGTGCTTATTTACCGCATCGTCAACGAACTGAACCCCAGCCTTCCGTTTGTAGAAAACGGCCTTTATCGGTGAAATCTGCGACTCGACGCATTATGACTCGCGACGGCAGCCATGATGACCGTGCAAAATTTGTGAAAAACAACGACGTATGTTTTATGTACGACTATTTTATCAAGCGCAAGCATCAAATAGTCGTTGATAAACTAGAAATTAGCCTCGTCCTAGAAGTTACAAGTGCTAAAGTGAAAAAATAAACGTTGCGCAGCTAAGAAGAGTTTCGTGAAATCGATTTTAAGTAATTGCGCAGCTACGGCATAACTTTATGGCGTAAGTCTTGCGCCATAACCGTTTATGGCGCAAGTTACGCACTGTTTCGTGAAATCGGCTGCAGGACCCCTAGCTGGCTTTAAACGTGTGTTTAAGATTGGCCAAACCTACTTTTAACCCTTAATTATTAACTAAACTAAAACTTGAACTTGAAACCAACTAAAAGCAGCCAAATTATGACCAACACAGTGTACAGTAAAAACCTAGTGGACAATTAGGGAACATGTTAACAAACAAAACCAAAAAGAGCAAAATAATTAATTACATGAATAAATACATTATACAGAGGTGCCAGGGAAGTGGCAATAAACTAAACAATTAGGGACATATGTATGCACTAATGAATATTATGAAGTACTGGTATGTAATAAAACTGCTAATCCCTAGCTAGGCACACCATATATGGCCTTCAATAAGTCTAGAAAAGAACAAATGACAATTCTGAATCACACGGTTTTACACTAATGAATATTATGAAGTACTATGTAATAAAACTGCTAATCCCCAGCTAGGCAAACCATATGTGGCCTTCAATGAGTCTAGGACAGAACAAAGCACAATTCTGAATCACATGGTTTTTACCATACCTCCATGGTTTTAAAAGCTAAAAGTACAAAAGGGAAATTATATCAAGAAATGTACAGCAAAAACAAGCCAAACAAACTATAAAAAAGTCACAGTTAAGTCAAAGGGGTTTTTGCAACTGAAACGTGAGGTAAAATTAATTGTTTAAAAGAAATAATAAATTCTCTAAAATTATCCTTATTTAAAAATCCAGATTTGTCTTTAAGTTTAACAAAACAAAGAAAATGAAAGTCTATATATAGGCCTAATATAATTTCTTGAGATTTAAATATATGGGAAAGAACTTTTTTTGTTTAGAGGTAATTACTTCTTTAAAAAAAAAAACGTAAACTGCAAAAAAAGACACTCTTAAAACCACTACTAGTATTACAGTTGAAAATAACAAGATAACTCACCAGGGATGTGCAGACATTCCTAGAAAAACTTCAAGAACGGCGGAAAAAACACACAAAGTTGGAGAGATAAAATGAAACAGGTCTTCAATTGTCTCCACGCTGCTGGTCTGCACACTGACCATGTGCTTGTTGTCACAGGGCCAGTGACCTCTACAACTATAAACTGTAAGAGGGATGCACTAAGACACGGGTCTTATGGGGCTTATACAAGGGAAATTAAAGGGACATTAAAAATGCATTACAGGGAATTCAATGAACACCTCTGAGAAAAACGGGGTAAATATTTACACAATTTAAATGAAAGTTTGTATCCACCCTTCTACATACGGTCGAGGCCTGGTTATAGGGATGTGATTTGTTTCGGTTTTTACCGGAATAATCTTTGTCACAAACCAATGGGACAAAAGAAAGTCCCGGGAAAAACCGGCACAATAACATCCCTGCGTCACGTCTACGTGACCCAGGGATCCACTTGAGTCGCATGTGCGGGAGTAAATTCGGCCGAAAAATGACGCCTTAAAATATATAATACAAATTTGGAAAACACTTACAGCAAGCCATGGTTCGAAGTAGGCCTATATATACATTATATGGGCCCAAAACTGTCTGTGGACACAATGGTAAAACTTACACAATCGTCTTATAGGCCTACATACATCCATTTTCTTTTTTCTCTCGCTTACATAGATCGAGCTTTAATACATGTACATTCAATTAAATTAAATTCGAGTCACCGAGACCAACTATCTCGCAGCATGTCAAATCCCATTACCTCATCTGACTTCACATGATTTCATTTTATTATCTCTTAATCTAGTTTAACTGACAGGTGACGGCGATGATAGGCAACAGCACTGTTTTGTAACAGATGTGTACCATACATGATTTTGCTTTTTGGCGACATTCCTCATTTTGCCATGGCAAGGTCACGAGTTGTAAACGAAAATTCGTCAGTGATCAGAATGGATATCACATGCCTGTTCCAGTTATACTTGAAAAGGGATTAACTGACACTAAATTTTGAGTAAACACCAAGAAGGCAAATTCTGACTAAACGCGGTATTTAGAATCGAGACGTCCGGTGAAATGCAAACAACTATAATAGACGATGTGCTCTTTGTTTATATCTAAGGCGCCTTCTGTTGAACAATGGTCGTCGTTATGCGCACGCATCCTGTTTTGCATAATTTTGGTTTGGTAATGATGCCAAAGGTCACAAAATTCAAAGACGATTTGACATGCGACACATTCCTAAACCAAATTTATGTAAAACATGATGCGTGCGCATAACGCCGGGCATGTTTTGGTTTGTTGTGACGTCTTAGGGCGCATGTAAGCAGGAATATCTGCCCGCCCGTACAGACCGTCCGAGGAGACAGAAAAAAAGATGTACTATCATTTGACATGACACAAAAGGTCAAACAATTAGTATTTTTTTCACTTGCGCACAGAAATTGTTGAACTAATCCATGTCGCGTGATCTACTTTCAACCAATCACTGAACGAGAATTAATGTATGAGGTATATAATATATGATACATATTTAACAAAATACAGACAATGGTCGCTTTTAACTTGACGATTGTAAATACTCCCGGTACCTAAAGTACAATGCCCTAGAAATTGAAAATTCTGGATGAAGACGCGGGGCAACATGATTGTAAGCGACATGTCCACCAACTCAAAAACGGATCAATGATTTCAGTTTCCGCGCAATGAAGCTGTCCCTCCTGGGAGCGCAACAAATGCACGTTGTTTACTCAGTGAAATTAGGCTTGGGTTATTCTGTCAATGTTTCACACGACCTTATACTGTTACAATATACTCCCCCGGACCTGCTATTTAAAAGTGAACGGAATAAAAATCAGGGTTTGCGTGCAAAACGATCAGATCGATAGATCGATATAGATCCATATCCATCAATCAAGCTATTTGCTACACAATTGGCAATGTCACCACCCACATCAATACTAACCGACAAAAGAATAGTTACGAAAAATCTCACTGATTGCTCTAAAACATACGCATTGTACTTTGCTACAGGGTAACAAAGATAATTTCCACCTCCATACGAAAATTTTGTTCTAGCCCTTACAATTTAAATACACCTCCGATGTTCCATATTTACACAGGCATTATGCGATACACGAGAAAACAACGGCCAAAGTCGACATTTCTTAACAATTTAAGCCTTTTTTAAAAAGTGAAAATTCCCTTCACACTATATACCGCGGTCCAAAGGCCGGATTCTGCATAAAAACAACGATGCGGTCTGTGTCGTGTTGACACAGGCAACACTCTCTGCTCATTGCAACCTGCTGCTGTGCATAAATCAAACATTTTGTCAGGCTAAAATTGATTTTTTTTTTCCCTCCGGTGTCAAACATGCAACATCAGTGAGAGAATGCCTATCAAAGGATTCGACA
The DNA here is from genome assembly GCA_037783545.1 of Henricia sp. BOLD:AAB3569. NCBI lineage: Eukaryota > Metazoa > Echinodermata > Asteroidea > Spinulosida > Echinasteridae > Henricia > Henricia sp. BOLD:AAB3569. The sequence goes on along the minus strand of JBBELK010000777.1, from coordinate 359,051 downwards.
CACTCGGCGCAGAGCGCGCTGCGAAAAAAGTCCCAAGAAAAAAAAAATAACAACGTTTCTATATCCCCACGAGAAAACGCATCTGCCGAACATTTCAAAGATGTACCGGAGCCATCTTTTTTTTTTCTTTCTCGATCAAAGCCTGGCCCTAATTGCAGTGCCTGACCTGGGCTTGAAGACATTAGCAACGTAATTTAATTCGAAACGATTGTAAAGCACAAATCATTAGAATTTTATTGAACCGGATCCGCAGCAGTAGCTCAAATTAACTGCTACTTTACCGCCAAACGTGCTACGATCACACGTACCTTTTGTGACTTGTGGTATAGATTGATACATTGCGGTTTCAGTTATACTATTTGTATATGCCCGCGGTTTCAAAAATTACACCGTTTGATCCTTCAAGAATGATTGCCAAACACTGTGAACGGTTTAAAGGAGTTGTTCACATTTTTTTCCTCCAGAAAATGAATTTATTTAAAATACCTCTCCAAAATACTATATCCATGGGAAGAAAACATGAAATTTGCAATCTCCAATTTGGGTGTGGAAGCAAAAGGTTGGTGTGATTACTGCACTGCTTTATGAACCGGATAAATTAGTTCACAAAACATCAGTGTTTTTTGACGATATCCTTGAAAATATACGGATTGAGAGCGCGAAATTTTAGAAGGATAATGAGAAAAATATGACAATATGTATCAAAATCTCAACACCCATGGGAAAAATGTGATCTGGACACGCTCCTTTGAAAAGCGGCAGGAATAACTTCTATATACTCTCGGCTATGGAGCATCATGGGCGAGTACTTTGTGTCATAAGAAAGAAGACACACGGTGATGTAATGGATAGGGATTACCGTTTTCCAAATTCCTCAGTAATTACTTAGTAATTAGCATTTTAATGTCGGGTTCTTTTTTTTACGACCCTGTGTTTGTTTTAACGCACCTAGCCTATATCTCAACGCATGTCACGTACGGCATTCGTTTTCTCAAACTTCCGCTGGCCTCATTTTAAACACGATCCGTCCATCCATAAGGCCATCCGGCCCATTGCGTATACCATGCGCAAATTTGGTCCGTCAAGCGACAGAAATCTGCCAACCTTGGTTTTTCGCGCTCCACTTGGTTTTTCATCCCCCGCGGAATGATTTTTAAAATAAGGGACAGAAAAACAATCAACATGCACAAAGCTGGCTTATAGTCCGTCTCGGTAGCCCATTTGACGTGACGTCACAATATTATCCAGGCTGCGATTTTTTTTCTCTGCAGTACACTTCGTCAATTGCACAGGGGAGATATTGCTTCTGATTGGTCTAACCCCCATGCATATGTTGCATATACTTTACCTCAACATAACCCCACACCACTCTCTTTCCTCAATTATTAAAGTTGCACTGCCCGTGTTTGGGCCGATTTGGGCGTCAAATTTGTTTTTTCAAGTTAAATAGGTATTTTTCTAGAATAGAAAAAGTTATCAGCTTTCATTTGGTACCAAGAACGTTAAAATCCGTCAAGGATTAATGCCAGTCGATTAAAAACAAGAAATGATTAAAAGGCTGGCAGGTCAATTAATCGACAGGGTTATGACGTAAATGTACATGTGCGCGTACATGTGTACATTGTACACATACTATGTACATATGAGCGTACGCGCACATGTACAACACGCGAAGCACGTTTCAGGAAAAAGGCTTGTATCTCCAATTCCCGACGTCGGAAATTTAAGTTTTTGATATTTTTCGTTACAGAGACACGTAAGCTTTCTAAATTCGTTCGCTTGTGTAAATTAATTTTTTAAATCCTTTCACCGAAACACGGGCAATGCAACTTTAATGAAAAAGAAATGTGACACAAAGCAGAATCGAACTCGCAACTCTAGATTGATAGTCCTACGTCTTAACCAAGTATCTCGACAACCTCAACAATGTTCTTTCTCCACGAGGGCGCTATATAGAGAATATAAATATTCATAGATTTGCATAATGATGATGGGAAACGTGCAGTATGATTTGTTAATTTTTCTTCAATAGACGATGTGTACTGTAGAAAAAAAGCGCCCTACATGCCGTGGCATATGCAAATTGGAAGTAGCGCCCTCTTGCAGATTAAGACAATACGAGTTAATAAAGTCGGGCGTCTTTTATAAAAATAAAATAAAAAAATAAAAGATATTATGTTTGTGTCTGTAGTGGGACCCAATTAGTTTGTGCGTGCTACACATGCACACTTGTATCCATATGACCAGACTATATTTGTGTTGCTATGTAATGTGACCGGGAGCACGCGGCAGATGAGTACAAAATCAATACCGTGTTCACGGTCACGAGAGAATGGCATAAAGCAACCAGACTGTTGGTTGGTAGGCAATGTCGTGCACCACGTAGCAACAACAACATAGTATGTGGACTTTCTAATTGTGGAATTCGAAGCGTCAGCTATCGTGCAAAGGTTACACGCATAAGGCTAATTTCTTTCATAATGCTGGCCTTGGCGCGTACTACAAAACACCTATAGAGCCTATCTGAACTCGCCGCGAAACGCAGTGTTAAAACAGACTCCCTTTTCTTTGCAAAACACGTCAGCCGCTTATTGTTAGATCAAAAAGGAAATGTGGCATTACACCGCTGCCACAGACCCCAAAATGGCATTTAATATTGTGCTTTCGCAAAGCAGAACAGACAAGTGTAATCGAGCAGATAAACCGGTCAAATTAGAAATAATACGGCCGACGCGGCGGCCGGGCAGTCGGACCGGAAAACGCAATATCCCGGAATTATAAAAGCACAACCCCGTTGCTATGTGCCCGGATGGTTCATTGCGGATTGATTTCTCACGTGCGAATACGCGTACACCCGCCACTAGCATCGCAGCTATTGCCCCAATCGGAGGCAAATTTGCCACCTAATCAAAACACTCTTTAGGTTATGAAAATATTAGGCAGATACAAAAACGGAAAGGTGCAGAAGGGGCGAATTGGCGTAACAGTGGAAACAGTATACCGCGGTTGAACTAGCCTTGTGCACCCGGGATCATTAGAGACCGTTTACAAACACACACATCGCCTCGGGTATGTAGAACCAATATGGCAAACACATCTGCGATACCACACGCATGCCAAACACGGCTTCACGAAAACATTTTGAGATTTTCATCTTTTCAATTAGATTGTCAGCAATCTTGACTCAAAGATACACCGACCACATATGTACACGAGAGGTCGAAATTTGAAGGGGAAAATGGCGAGATTAAATCTTTTTACACCATGCACGCGAGTGGCACGGGGCATGCATATGGCGCCACTTTGCACACGCGCGAGCTGCCACTGGACTTTAATCACGGTAAAAGGGCTCGTTGGAGACGTGCCATCAGATCGATTTGTACTATAATAGAGAAAAACTCGACAGCATGGTGTCACAAATGGTCATAAACAGAGACACGATTTATACTAATAAGTCAAAGCCATTTAGGTACTATACAGCAAAACATAATAAATCGACTGTCACCAAAAATACGATTTATAGGCCTAATACCGTTAATGCATTTGTATCGACATTTCGTCTTCATAAGAAATCACATCTGTGTGTATTTTTTTCACATGATCATTTTGGCAAATACAAAATGGTCAATAGTTATAGCCGTGTGAAAAATTTAGATTCCTAGTCGATATAAACCATTATATACCTCATGCGTAGATTCCAGTCATCTGATTGGTTAAAAGTGGGGGCATTGAATCGGCTAGACCCGGCGCGTATGCCAACTGGTCAATAGTCTTTGCCATGCCCCGGGCGCGCGCGCCCCGGGCATAGTCATTTAGCGGGTTCCGGACGCGCGCATTACATGTGTTAGCATATAGCTAGTTGTGCACCAACTATGCAGCTGGGCATAGTCATTTAGCGGGTTCCGGACGCGCGCATTACATGTGTTAGCATAGCTATAGCTGTGCACCAACTATGCAGCTGTGCGCTTCACGTAAACATTCATCAGGACGGTAATGGCGGAATCTCGACGTCATTTTGTCGTCTGTCGTAGATGATGAAGTCCTTAAGAAAGTAAGAGAAGTGGCCTACAGTTAAAACTGTGTCAGGTGAAATGTGCTACTAAAGTGCCAGGTGATTATATGCTACAATGTTTGCTGTAAATATACAACTTTTCCGCCGTAGACCAGCTTCCGAAATCGAAACGCGAAGGACCACTGTCATGACTGTATATGATGTCTCGTTACTTTTAACCAACCAGATGACAAAAATCTACACATTCGGTATATAAAACAAATATTGACTGCTGTTTATTCGGGTCATGGTTAAGATTATAGGCCCTCGGTGATCTCGAAGCCATGACTATGCCCCTCGGCTTCCGCCTCGGGGCATAGTCATGGCTTCGAGATCACCTTGGGCCTATAATCTTAACCATGCCCCTCATTGCAGTCAATATTTGTATAATATATTGGGCTATACGAAATCAATGTTTTCAATTCCCTTCGAAGAATATTTTAATCGTTTTGTTACGAGGATCAAAGCCGCGAAGCGTCCGAAAAAGGAAAACAGTCCGCAACTACTAAATTGAAGAATCAAACTTTATCCCTAAACAATTTTCAGACATTAGTGATCTCTTGTGGAGCGTATGCTGAGCTCCAGTTTGGAACCGATGTGGCTTGTGTTCTGTTGACAACTCGGTAATCAATCACGTTCATAATTCACTTTTTAATCAGACCAAAATCTAGCAAATTCTAACGGAATACATGGTTCGAATTCCGATAAGGCACCATACCAACTATTGCGCAATAATTAAATCCCGAGAAATCAAACTTGCTTAGCTAGCTTAAAACATAATTCTAACTCAAACTAAGAATCCATCCCTGCATACAACAGTAAATTAACAGGGTTTTTCCCATGCTGGTTTACTCAAAACTATGCTGAACAAACATTTTAAGCTTATTCCCTTGTATACTATAGTTCGACTGACTTCGCTGAAATCAAATTGTCAAATTATGAAACTTTACTGACGACGGTTTCTTTAAAACACAACTAGAATCTCAGCAGCGCAAATTCCAGAGTTGGAATATTTTACATTTATGTTACAATAATTTCAGCCAATTCTTTATAGTTACGCATCGGTTATTAAACAGAGAAAAAGAATGCCGAGGATTGAAGTTATTTTTTAGTCCAAAATATACCACCAGTATATAATTCGAAACGCCTCTTCAATAGTTAATACATAAACTATATAAGATTACTTATCAATACACATATAATTACATTTTTTTAAAACCTGGTGAGGCAAAGAAAAACAAAATAACGAAGGTAAAATTCAATAGGCGTTAGCGACCATATTTTTAAAAGCCAGATTACATGGTTGGAAAAATGCTACAATCTCCATGTGTGATTAGGGATCTGTGTCCATGCTTTCAAGAAAATGTAGGAAGCCGCTGTCCTATAGGCTGCAGCTGGTTCCATGATACTGCACGGACAACGGAGTCATAATGTACAACGGTAGTCAGGGGGCATACTTTTCTTCAAATGAAGGCGCTCTTGAAAAATAAATTCTACACAAGCACACATTTAAATTGTATAGATAAATTTATATAAAATTGTTTTCTTATTTTAAAAAAATAATCTCGGCTGGAATTATTGTATTGGACGGCTGTATCTTCCATAGGGGTTTTAGTGGTCAATGGTTGATTACAATAAGGGACGTACAAATCCTGTATATACGCCGGACTTTATGTACAGAATATATCCACACGGAATTAGCAGAACACAAACGGAATCAAGGACAATGTATACGCACCGTAAAGTGCACAAAATGTACAGGTATTGTCTTCAATCGAGACGATGAAAAATGGCGCAAATAAACGAATAATTGAAATTGATTATTTTTTCATATTTCAAATGATAAATGAACGCCGCTGGCAGATACGTAAACCATTAATAATTCAGTTGATAAAAACAGAAATGCGAAAAACAACTGCCATTTTCTTTGGCAGGTTAACGGCGGTTAAAAACAATGCACATGAGAAATGACATATGTCTTCATAATTAAAATTCAAACTTTACTGATATCTGCGTGAAGGTATACACTATAATTTGTTTCATTTTGTTGAGACTGTGCGTATGTATTTGTGTCAGCCACGCGTTTCCCACCATATTTGGCGTGGAATCTGAAACATTTTTTAAATTCAAATACACGTAATTGGGGTGTTTCAAAATAAAACTGTCAACCATGTTTCAAAATATCAAGTGACTTGAAATAACCCGTACATATTTTCTACCAGTGTACAGTTTGTATGCCTTTTGAGAAGTGGTATAAAGTACTTTCCTGCAAGGTCATTTATTGTTTAAGTTAATAAACATGTATATCAACGTATAACAAATCAGCAAAATTGGTGTTACACTTATACACCTGTGTCTGGTGACACGTTTACTCTGTCAGGTGACAGAATCTGGCCAATCACGGCAAGTGTTATTCAGGCCTAGCCTTGGGTGACGTCACGCACGCTCTTCGCAGGATTTCATGCGAAGTTGAGCAGTGGTTGGGTGCGGACAAACCGCGCAAAGCCACTGCGAAATGAGTGTATAGTGTTACACATGCATGGAACCCTTCAGTTGATGCAAAAAAAGCATTACATGTCATGTACATTTTAAAAAAAGGATTAGGCCTTACACAAGTCATGTACATAAAAAGCATTTTTTACACCCATGTCGTGCCCATAAATTTCCAAAACAACCATTCCATAATAAAATTTCTGGGTAGACATTTCATCAAACATGTGAAATAGTTATTGCCGAGGAGCCTTATACACAACATGAATGTGAAATTTCAATTTTTGTTTGCCACGTACAGCCCGGTGTGGCATGTTAAATGTCAACGCAATTACCAGATTAAAATAGATGATTCCTCATTAGTCATGACTTATTAATGAAAGTGACATATTGTTTTTTTTATTTACGCACGAACAATGGACATTTTAAGGCACATTACATCAATTGCCAAGGTCTTGGAGAAACGATAATAATGCATACCACATCATACTCCAATTAATCATACTGCACCTGCCTGTGGAATTACCACCTATACACAGGCCAAAAAAATTGCAATTGTCCCTTCGCTATGGTTGCCACGGAAACACTACGCGGAGTGGGCAAATTACCATCTCCTCGCAGATTATGCGCGCGTTTCGGTAACTATGGGCTACACGGGAAGGAAAGCGCAACAAGGCGTAAAATGACTTTTGTCGAAGCCGCCGTAATTAACGAGAATTTCCCGACGCCAGACGTGAAGATAATTTTGTGCTTTGAGGGGAAAAACATTTTTGCGGACTTGTAGGAACTAACATAGGTATGTGTGTGCGACGGGGGATCATACACTGTAGCCTATGTCTGTACGAATAAATAAAGCAATTTGTATAAACTTTATATCGATTCAATCATCATAACCCTATACCCCCTCCGAGCGACGTCGCCGCTCGCATGGCCTCCCCCTGCCAACATTTTTCGGTACTCAACTTGCGCCCGCCCACAGTAACGTCCGGCCCCCCAGTCGTCCCCCCAACCCCCCCGACCCCCTCCTATGGAGAAAACATGGTTAGGCCGCCGATTCCTTGATTCATGTAACGCCAAATCCACGCCTCAAGCACAGGTTTGATGTACATGCACGATAGGACATTGCCCCTATAGTCTACATTGCACTGCAAAAACTGTTTGAACATGTACTTTACGAGTCGAGAAATGTTCAATTGAATGAATTAAACTGATTCAAAAAGCAAAGATGCTAAACGCCGAGACGTTCTGCGAACAATCATCGCAAAGATTGATCCACTGAATTTCATTGAAAGTCTTGTAAAAATCTTGATATGCACATGGTCGTATTCATTACGGATGGTTGGCTGACCATGGGCTGACCATGGCTAAAATAATTGATACACAAAAATTCCCTTTCTTTAAACTGATAACAAATGATGAATCGTGCGTTCACACTGGACTACAATTCACTTACACTAAACAACAGTATTTCACAAATATTTTGTCATAATTATTTGCTTTTTTGATGCAAATCCCCCATACTTTAAAACAAGCTCCGTTTACGAGCCAAACTCTAGTGCTTTTAACAAGATAAAATCTGAACCCTGTCTGTTGCCGAGTTTATGCACGGTTTATGATGATTCCATCGTTAACGAGTGTTTTTTATGTTTACCGAGAACGGCCCGTTAAAGCCGTGGAGGAGCTCGTTGACGCGGCACCTATACAACACCTGCGGGGGTCGCACTCGGTGACTCGGTAAAAGGTTTGACCGATTGGTCACCACCAATAAACCTAATTTCCATTCAATGCGCGTTTCTGTAATGGTGCGTCGCGGTCGCTTGGCGGCGTTAAGTGCCAACCGTTCATGTACGGTAATGTGGGAAACCTTAGTACGGTGCCTCGGCCGTGTATTTGCATTTCTCATCAGTCAGCGAGTATAAAGTTGAATTTCATTCAGCAAAAATAGGCTGTGTATTTAGCACGCCTCTAAGTTCCGGGTGTAGCGAATACACTAGCTCCGTCTCCATCAACGACGAAATCTAACTCAGCTCTTTCAAACTCACGAACTGTACTTGAGCTCACAGTATACTCTGGCAATACCCAACAAGTATACGAAAAGGCGTCATTCTTCGCCCAGTTTTCGGACAAAATGGCGGCGCCCATAGTATATAAGGCATCGCTGCAATTACCATTCTTTGCGAATTTCGTATAACTACTTTTACTTTGTGTCATATTTCATATATAATATGCGGTTATATAATATACGGTTTGAACTCGTTTATGGCACAATGTCGTTTGTTTATTCAGTTTCTTGCTCTATGGTTCAACCATAGAGCAAGGAACAGGTTTATTGCTGGGTACATTTCACGAAAGTCACAAAAGGATAAAGTGGTAATAAACCACAAAAACGAGGTTTCTTTTATGATTGTACCCTCAATTCATTTTGTATGCAAGAAGTGACTTGTTCCAAGTCGAAGTCTGCTATAGGCGATGCGCATAGGCCTATATGAACGCAAAACTCGCTAAATTCTCTACTCTCGGCCTTCAATGCGCCTGCGCACACGTCATGCTTGAGTGACACGACAGAAGTTAATTACATTAATGACTTCCAAATTAAAAGGTATTCCACGAGTTTCAGACACTTGGCTTACTGCGGGGGATCAAATGCGGATCTAAACAAGGAATTTGCAATTTAAAGCAGCGTGTCCAGATCACATTTTGAGCCCTCCATTTTTTCCCATGGGTGTTCAGATCATTTGTCAATCCGTATATTTTAAAGGATATCGTAAAAAAACCACCGATGTTTTGTAAATTACATGTAATTTCCATTCCAAAAAGCAGTGCAGTAAATCACACCAACATTTTTTTCTTCCACATCCAAATTGGAGATTGCAAATTTCTTGTTTTCTATGAGGAGGTATTTTATATGATTGTTAAGTTGGAACGAAATCCATTTTCTGGAAAAATATGAACAAGCTCATTTAATCGGGCATTTAAAAAAAAGCTTTTGAAGAAAACGGGGATAGGCTTAATCCAAAATACAGTTAGGCCTAACTGTATTTTGAGTTTGTAAGCAGAGTTTTTAAAAATTAATAACATGTTTGGAGCAAATGCAAAAATTATATCTTCAAACGAAGCCGGGTAGACTCATAGCCTCATACAAAAAAATATGTAAAAAGTGTCTATCAAGACATTATTGTTTTTACATCTCGGTGCTGTCAACGATCAAAGTGGCGAAAACAAACAAACAAACAGAATTGACAGCAGTGTGCCTTTCTCGCCGTGTTGCTGATTTAACAGCAGCGGTATTAAAAATAATAGCATTTTCGCGCCTGTGAAAAAAAAAGCCAAAATAATCGGATTGGCCCCGGGGTGGGCGGCCCCTGGAGGATTTAAGTCGAGAGTATCAGTGCCCATCCGGCTGTAACTAGATTAAAGGCACAAGAATGCTGCCTGAGCAAATCCTGGGAATTATGCTCTCCGCCCGGATGATTTTAATACTGTTTTTGTTGCCGCTAGACATTGGTTTTTTATTAGTCAAATGCAGTTTACACCCGGTGGTGAAAAACTTCTGATTCAATAAAAAATATTCCCCAAAGTCGTAACGTCTTCTTGCCTTGCTATAACTTGAGAAAGGTTGACAGTTTCGGGAAAGGAACACATTCCCTATGGACTCAATAGGTTGTGTATAGAGAAATTACAAATGAGCTAAGTTATTAGGTCACTCACCTTGCATCATCACACAGGGGGAAAATCCGGCAAATGTTCATATATTTACATCTATATTTTTTACAGTTTAAACATATGACAATGGACAATTTTTGTAATGTATCTTAATTCATGGATACATTTCATATTATACCTATGCGCTATTTCATTCACTGTTACATGTACTTTAAATCCTGTTGCTATAGGTAGGACAAGCCCCAGACAAGCTTTGTGGTCGTTAGGAGCAACCTTTTGTTATTATCAATCATTTCACTTTATTTCCATATATGCATTTACACAGTCACACAGTAATCTATTATTTTGACAATAATATGTTCTAAGTTTTAAGTACCGTTGCATGTAAATATGGTGGAAACCTACAAAAAGCATAGCTTGTCTAGTGTGGGAATCCATATAAATTTTTACATTAGTTTTCGATAAGATGATATAAAGTGAAATTGCAAATAATAGTGTAACCCCTATACTAACACAAGGGTAGAATATTTAGAAGCCAGTTAAAAACAAGGAGGAACCGATTGTTAAGCAGATTAATTTAGCATTATTAGGAAGTTAGCTATATGGTGCAGGGTACATGAAATAAGTTGCGAAACTAACATGTAAGCAAAATAAACATTATTATATAGCATGCACGGAATATGCACCGACATTCATTCTAACCAGGAAAATAAACCTGCAAGGGGAAATATTGGCAGCACAACCATAAATTTTCAAATCCCTATAGTAGCAAGAAAGTACATTGAAATAGGATAATTTAAAAAAATATTGTCTCCACTGGGATTCGAATCCGAGACCTCTGGCAAACCGGACAGATGCATCTATACCAGCTGGGCTATGAGACACGAAGGTATATAATAAATGTATATACTCCTTTAGGGTTTTCCTTCAAAACAAAACGTTCCTCGGTGTTACAAAATAACGAACGCAATATTTGAAATGGTGGCACTCAAAAATGAAACAACGAAAGTTGTCGAGCAAAAGGTTTAGTTTGTGCATGAACGTTTAAACCAGCGGAATTTAAAAAACTGCACTTTTTTTGTTCCGCATGGTGGATTTTTTTTCGAAGGTTAATTGACTTCGTCAAATCGAGATAATTATCCATTATTTATCCATGATGAAATTGGCTTTCAGCACAAACAAGGCCGAGAGTATCATTTACAAGACAGTGGCGGATCCAGCCTCATAAAAATGCAGGAATACAATGGATTTTAGGGGGCTATATATAGTCCCCACTTTTCATTTGTATTCCTGTATTTTAATGAGGCTGAATGCGCCACTGCAAGATGATTCCCGGACAGAAATAAATTCATTCGGTGTTTGTCACCATTGTTACTATAACACACCGAGTAAAAGTTTTTTCTTGTCAACTCATGAATTTCTGAATCATTATGATTGCATATGACAAAATGGGCCACAACAGCATCCCATTCTTGGGTTTCAGCCATTAGTTTCCATAATATGGCACGCCAAAGCGAAAATAATTTAACACTGATAGTTCTACCATCAATCCTTGCGCAACATTTGCGAACATATGCGACAACATTTTTTAAAAATTATTTTTGCTTTGGCGTGCCATAATATATGGACACAGTAATGGCGGATAGCAACCGGTTGTCAAAAAAGTGAAACCCAAGAATACTACACGTTCTACAGGCGGCGTGCCTCACACGACTGACGGACTTTAATATAATCTTAACAGAATCACAGTCGGGGCTCGTGGCAAACGATGCGTCCCGTCGAATCATTCTAGCATGTAACTGGGTTATCTCTTAAGACACATTGAGCACTTAGCTTTACTTTATTATCGTTATCCGTTTCGTATTGACAGATTTTAAGTTAACACTGCATGGCAGCCTGGTTTCAGATGCTGAGCCATTGTATTATATCGTCACGCGTGTTTTCATTTGGGTCTGTCCACAGTAATGGGGTACATTTGAAAAATAAGTCAATAATTCCTTTCAGATGTCTTTAGTTTATCTCAGAATTAAAGAAATGTCTTTGTTTTGTTCTCAGGAGATAACTTTTGCCCAAAAAGGTAAGAAATTGCTGCCACAACATACATTTGTGAAAACCTCGTGCACAAATTTTCCTATTACGCATGTAACGTGGACAGACAATTTTGTGACACTCTTTTCCGTCTTTGTTACATGCGTAATAGGAAAATTTGTGCACGAGGTTTTCACAAATGTATGTTGTAGGACTATTTTTCTTACTCCTTGGTGAAAAAGTTATTTCCTCAGTTTAGCTTGATAATTTAAAGATAAAATTAAGACATTTGAAGTGAACTGGGACCTAAGATCTTGAATGTTACAGAAATGTACCCCATTACTGTGGACAGACCCATTTGCAAAGATTAACAGAAAAAGAAAGCAACGAGACCTTGTTTTCGATGACAATTTGAAATTCCTCAAAACACATGTATCGCGTCTTTCCTATAAAAGACTTGACCCAGTGACATTTCGTCACGTCACTGATGTGACATTGTGGAACACCCATTCATTGTGTCCCCATTGATTCAAGCGTTCAAGGAATTTTAAAGGAATTCTTTTCAGGTTTATGGTTTTGGGAGCGTTGATTCAATAATGTATACAATTAGAAGTGCACTTGTATTTCGGTTTCATTTGAACGCTTGAATTTGCTTGATTTGCAACAGATTAAAGAAGACAGTTTGATAATTTATTACATTTATTTTTTAATTATTAATTTGTTTATATTAATATAAAAATTTATATAAATATATTTTATTGATACATTTTATATGAATAAATAAGTTCACGTGCATATGCGCTGCACATCATGGACTTCATTATACAGCCCGTAGGGTTTGTTCCATCAGCACATCGAGATAGATTGTACATAGGTGGGTGGCGCCCTTGGCGCCGATGCTTGGCCAGAGACACATGGGAATCCCCTTTACTCTTCACGAAAGAGTGTTCTGGGGTCTTTTAAGTGCGTTCCACAATACACTGGACTAGCGGCTTTACATCCCTTCCGAAGGATGGAGCGTTTGTGGTTAAATACTTTGCTCACGAGTACAGCAACGCTAGGTTTCACCCGAGTGTTGCCAGCCAACGACCCAAAGCAGTCGACCACGATATCAATATTCATCATTTAATAAAAAGTGAAATACCAGAAATGGGGTTACTTACGTATGAAATCATGGGTAGGTTCCATGCTGTGGCTATACGGGCCTCGGTCGTGCAGGTCTGTGCGGGGCCGAAGAACGCCACTACCCCCTCTGCCCACTGGTTACTGAGAAGCCTGATGCTGCCCAGCTCGCTACCTTCAGTATCGTAGCGATCGTATAGGACCAACCGATGGTTTGGGAGCAGATCCTGGCGGTTATTGATATTATCTATGGCTAGGAGTATGGCACCACCGACCACCAAGCCCTCCCGGCTCACCGTTTCGCTGCCTTCAGGCGGTTTCGAAGTTGTTATTAATCCAATTCGCACCTCCTTGCGATCGTCCGAATCATCGGTCGCACTGTCGACATTGGAGGAACCACGGGTGGGGCGTTGGGAGGCGGTACTCTCCAGGGTGGGGCCGGCGTCGTCAATGGCGGCAGCCGCCAAAATGATCCACGCAATGGCCAATAGTTGGCAGAGGTTCCACGTGCACCGTGTCCCGGCCATCACTAGACGGGAGGATGAGGCGCGGCCAACGGTATGCGGTCCCCGGTTCGCGCGGTGACGAGGCTATGAAACGTAGCTACGTCGACCGTGGAATGACTTCAGATCACGGGTCACACTAAGGAGATGATACCACTTAGAATCCGGCTGCTCCTCATTGCGGCTCGGAAAGCAAAATGAATAGCCTTTGTACTGTACCAAGACACCGAAGACAATGCACCCTCTGCGCGGGCCTATCCGATTGCTTTAATGCGATGTTCCTCAGTATACGACGTCAGAAAGCCATCGGCTTTTGTATTTTCTCCGTCGTAGAGTTTTCTCTCCCATGGCGTCCTGTTTCCTACAAAAGTTTACCAAGAGATTTAAAAAAGCATCGATACAAGAATTCCTCTGTGCGTGTGGAATTCCTACTGCGCGTGTATTCAGAACAGGTACGGCCAAAGTGCGCTGGAAGATTGGGCTCTCGTGTTTGGCTGATCGCAACTAGCTCCTTCACTTGATATTTATAAAAAGAATTGGGATGGGCATACACGAGGCCACACGTACGTCTGATGTTGTGCACAGCGCAAATAACACAGAGTCACTGTCGTCGAGGGCGGCGCTTTTCCAGGTGTCCACGCGAGACACGTGTATCATGGCAAACTGTACCTATGCGTCTGGGTTGTTCCATGCGTGCACCGGGGGAGTGTGTAGTGTAGTTTATAACATCGACTTTGTACTTGCGCTGGCTGTGCATCACTGCACTCGCTTATGATGTATAGTACACAGGACGGTGAACATGCTGTAAAGACTGACATTGATGTGTGTATTAAACTTGCTACCCAGAATGTGATTGGCGTGCTTCCATTCACGAAGTATAGGGTGGTGCCAGAGCATCCAGTGCCAAATAAACCGTTTATACACGACACACTGATATGGTTGGGGAGTGGTGTGGTTTGGGTGTGGTCTGGTGTGATTGTGGTGTGGTGCAGTGTGTTTTTTTTTCTCCATTTAATGTGTTTTATAAATCTTAAATCGCAGTATGTAGGCTGAAATGCATGAAGCTTACATTATGTGTTTCACCTTAAACATCGAGATACATAGGTGGGTGGCAGCCGACGACCAGAGACACCGGGGAATCCCCTTACTCTTCACGAAAGAATGCTCTGGGATCTTTTAAGTGCGATATACAACACACTGGACCAACGGCTTTACATCTAAAGGATGGAGCAATTGTGCTTCAGTGCCTTGTTCAAGGACAGGGGTACTATACGGTTGGGTTGGGTTGGGTTGTGTGGTTGCAGTGTGGTGTGGTTGCAGAGTGGTGTGG
The DNA here is from genome assembly GCA_037783545.1 of Henricia sp. BOLD:AAB3569. Classification (NCBI taxonomy): domain Eukaryota; kingdom Metazoa; phylum Echinodermata; class Asteroidea; order Spinulosida; family Echinasteridae; genus Henricia; species Henricia sp. BOLD:AAB3569. The sequence continues at coordinate 343,864 of JBBELK010000777.1, read as the reverse complement.
TTGCAGAGTAGTGTTGTTGCAGAATAGTGTGGTTGTGCTGTGGTGTGGTTGTGGTACATTGTGGTTGAAGTGCGGTGGTGTGTGGGTGTGTTGTGATTGTTGTAGATTGCATGTGGTGTGGGTGTGTTGTGATTGTTGTAGATTGCTGTGGTGTGGTGTGGTGTGGTGTGGTGTGGTGTGGTGTGGTTGCGGAGTGGTGTGGTTGCGGATTGGTGTGGATATGGTGTGTTGTTGTTGTTGTGGTGTGGTTGTAGATTGGTGTGGTGTGGTTGGGAGTTGTGTGGTTATGGTGTGTGTGGTTATATGGGATGGGATGTGGTTGTGGTTGTGGTGTGGTTGGGGTGTGGTACTGTGGTTGGGCAATGTTATGCTTTGAATGACACAAAACTAGCACTATTCGAAACAGTTTGTGGTTATCCATGCGTGGGCAATGTCACACTGCTGGGTATCGCACTGAGCTACTCTGGTGTTTCATCTCACGTTAAACTTCGCAGATTGACTAAGTAGCTGTCAACTCGCCCACGAAACAATCACCCCGTTTTCAACAAAATGCCTTGTAACGACAAGCTGTTCGCGTAATCTGAGACGCGGTGACGTCACTGCACTTGACGCCAATGTCAAACTGAACTGAACGTTACCTTCGGGTAAATGTAAAGGCCGAAGATATAATCTAAGTGAGACAGAAATGCAAACGGAAATTGCAAACGGGGTTCAGTGCTCCCGGATTGGGTCCAATGACGCACAATTTACCTGGCGACCAATTCTTGTCAGAAGCAAGACACGCGTACACTCTTGTTTTGTGTAACTGTTGGAAAATCCACTACCTATCGTAAAGGTTGAATGCTGCGAGAATACGTAACGAAGAGCACATTATTTTAAGATATATTTCCTGTGATCAGAGCAGATTTTAACACTGGGTTTCGATCAGAAACACACACTCTTGTTCTTTACTTCAAGATACACAAACTTTACTTCAAGAAAGATACATATGTACCAGTTATGTACACCACTAACATCGCGCAGCTTGTCGCTTGCATTTCGGAATCAATCATGTCAAAGTGCAAGAGAACACATAACATGGAACACGGCTACTTGCGCATTGTGGGAAAAGACGCGTTCCACGGTCTAACATTTCTCGGCGACGCAGTGAGGTGGCAATGTCAGAATCTAATTTCCGACCGCGATCCAATATCTAGGTCTGTGAACAAAATGTGTGACTTAAGGTTTCCGAATTACGGTCTCTGTTCGATCGCCGCTAACACCATACACGCGGAACAAAGTGACATAGTGGTGGCCTGGTTTTGCGTCCACGTCTCGGAGGCATTGTGGTGTAGACGCATTTCCTGAACTAGGCCGACGATGGTACAAGTTGAAGCGGTGGTGGGAAATTCAATATGCGGTCGGCTGTGAAAAACAACACGCATTTCATATACGATGTTCAAAACACAACATCTGGTACGGAGTATGACTGCCACCATAGAGTTATGGCTATTCAAGTCACGTTTGTGGACTGTGCCGATGTGGGCGGCGCCATGTTTGCTTAACGCTATGAGTGCACAGTGGGCAAAACCCTTTTGCCCACCGAGCACCCATAGCGTAAAGCCAAAATGGCGGCGTCCATATCGGCACATTGTGTATTGAGAGTGCGCACTCTAGTTTTCTGCCACATAAATAAATTAAACTAAATTTGGGTTAAGAGAAATATCGTATGATCCTTGTTGGGTTTTGAACTCGAGACTCATGGCACATTATAGCTAGATCCTCTAGCAATTGAGATATGAGGGCCTAGTAGTATTATTATCCCAGGTTCCTCAAGTCACATCCAGGCTCACATTACAGGTCACATCAAAGGTCACACTAAAGGTCACATCACAAATCACATAAAAGGTCACATCACAAATCACATCAAAGGTCACATCACAAGTCAAACCACGACACATCACATCCATGTCTTACCAAGTCTTACCGAATACCAAATGTAAGCGGACAAAACAGTTCATATGATGAGCTTCAGGCATGAACTGAGATCGAATTTTCGACACATGAACCTGTCACGTACCTTGTAACTGTTGTGTAAGTATTTGAGAGTTTGAAACTATACCGCCCAACAAAATTCACAACGTTATCCGGCAAGTCAATATGGCTTCCGGCTCAAGCAAGATTGGCTAACTCAAATACTTGAAGCACTGCAAACACACCACCCCATCCTCGACATCAGATCGCATGACAAACTCAGTGAGGCCAGTTAATGCCAGATGTCCGTGTTTATTTCAGGCAAACATTTTGACATCATTTACGACGTGAGAAATCAAAGGGTAGATGTACTTTTTGTTGACTAATTGCAGCGAGGCAAAGACGTGTAAAGAAGGCATCTGGACCACTGTACTTAGTGAACATGCATACCTCTAATAAAGTTCTTTTATTTTGTCAAGAAACGTGTTCACAGGTAGCATGTAATACAAGACTTTGCAACTTTTGTGCAAGGCGAAAAAGTCGAAACCCTCAAATTAGTAAATCAAAACGCGAGATTTATATTTTAAAAATACAATATTTTAATTTATCGTGGAAAACGGGGACATCTGCGCTTCATTTTGTGACGAGGTCTTGAGATGAAACGGTGTTCGGTGTAAGTCAGTAACTCGCGGTATATTAATTTGAATTTGAGAAATCTGAATTGGGCTTGCAGGTGCTGTCGCAATTCCAAAATAATTTTGAAAACCAATTAATTACGATCAGGTGTGGGTTGAATCCATTCGAAGATTGGCACACTGATCGCCCATACACGTGCAGACGTTTTTATCCTTGTTGATGTTTTTAAAGACAAATTACATGTTACCGTTCGGAAACAGAGAATCTTCTGTTATCCCGTCGATGTTCCATGGTACTCCGCGTTTAGGCCGAGGTTCTCCGTGTCAAGTCGGCAGTACGCATGCGCTACAAGTACAGTACTGTACAGTGACCGAGTGTGTACGTGTGCTGCTAGCTCTGCGTGGCATGTAGGAATGATTACATGCATTCACGTGCGTATACATTACTAGTTCACTTCAGAGTTTGACAAAGAGGCTCTGCGTGTTAAGCTACATAGATGCATGCGCAAATCGGCCCTAAATTGGTTAATTTGGGATTCGTCTATTGCTATTAAAACTTTTAGTCGGGTTTTTCTTGTCATTTATTTATTAGGTGATCGGGCCAACAGCCCGATCACCTATTACTCTCGTACGATTTCTTTATTTGTTTTTTTTTTTTTTTTTTCTTTTTCTTTTTCTTCTTCCACTCAAACGTTTCCAGAGCTTTTCTTCAAAACGGTTCAAGCTATCAACTTAAAACTTGGTAGGAACATCAACCCCAATGTGAAGATGTGCATACAAGTGTGACGTCATTGTGACGTCATTAGGTATCAAATTACAAACCAAAAATGACCAAAATATGCATGTTTTAAAATGCTTCCGTCTGGAAAACCACGTGACCCATGATCTTCGTATTTGACAGGCTTATATATCAGATCATGGCCTACAATTTTCTTCGTGTGGGCATTTTCATCTGACCCTTCCTTCTGGGGTCAATCTGAGGTCAAAGTTCAACGAAAACGAAAATCTCAATTTTTGCACTTATTGAGCAACAATGCCCATCAAACCAAGCTGAATCTTTAAGAAACTAAGTACAGGCATAGGTCCTATAGCAGACTTTCACCAGGGTGTTTAATATTATGATGGCATCAAGCGTGACGTCATCGTGACGTCATCAAGTGTCAAATTACACCTCCCAAAAAACCAAAATGTGCATATTTTAAAATGCTTCCGTCTCGAAAACCACGTGACCCAGGATCTTCGTATTTGGCAGGTTTATAGATGACATTCTGTTCTACAACTTTCTTTGTGTGGGCATTGTCATCTGACCCTTCCTTCTGGGGTCAATTGGAGGTCAAAGTTCAACGAAAACGGAAATCTCAGTTTTTACACTTACCAGTAACAATGCCCATCAAACCAAGCTGAATCGTTAGTAAATTAGATACAGACATAGGCCCTACGGCAGACTTTCACCAGCATGTATAGTATCATGACGTCATCAGGTGTCAAATTACAAAAATTCAAAGGTTATTATTTTCAAAATTCATATCTCAAGAACCGTAATACTGTTCCACAGACGGACTACTTCTGTTATCGTAAACAGAGAGCCCCATATACTCCACACACAGCGCCCGTGGTTACTGCACATTCCTATGGGCACACACAACTTCCGGCGAGTTCGTGTCAGTGGTACACACTTCAACGCTAAAACGAATCGGGCTAAATAAGATCGGAACACTTCGGGTAAAGATTTGCGCGTTCTGATTGGCCGGTTGGCTTAGAAACGTCATCATCGGAAAAGAGTATGTTTCCAGCTAGCCTGGGGTCCATTCGCGTACAAAATCGACCGCGGGTTGCAACATTTGCGATCAAAAACATTTTTTCTCGTCCATAAAGCGATCCATAATCAACGTGAATCACCAAGCGACAAGGTATGTATACAAAAGTAGACATTAAACAATCCTACCATACTGACAAAAAGTCCGTAAGGCCTACCATTTGTCGCAAAAATGTACTTTTAGGAGGGCATGTTGAGCAGGAATCCGAGACTTCGCTCGCGTGCAATGTCCACACCGACGTACGACCGAGTTCCACGCCGTGTGTAGGGCCGGGACGTACGGCGGTGGTGTGCCCACTGCATACGCGATGATCTCGTAATTCCCGTGAAACAAGCAATGATGCAGCGTTAGAAAACCTGCGTTTTACGTCAATCTGTGCAAAATTGTGTGCCAATTTTGTAACTGATATTGAATTTATTAACATTCAAAGACAATACGTGATATCAGATACACCAATTAAAGATATTTAGTTGTTACTTAACAAATGAAGGCAAATAATTTGTTGAGTAATATTATTCTTTGTCAATTATTTTTGCAGCTTTTCTGTGGTCCTCGTCCTGTGACATACCACCAGTGAGCCTGAAGATGAAAAAGGGTAGTACGAGTCCCTTGATGATGCAGAATCGTCATCCATAGTTGAGCCTCCTGCCCGTAGTAACATCTGTAATTACTATTATTTGTAAAGATTTAAATATAACCTCTAGGCTCCACATCCGTTTGTTTTGATCAAAACATAAATTATTTATCTCTGAAGAATAATACGTCATTCTCTTCTCTGTTTTGTATTTAATGTAACTTTGTAAGCAATTTGGAAAGTTGTACAGTTTGTGTGTGGATGCGCTACCTGTCATTCTTTTTTGCTGCCCTCAATCCACACCTCTCCAAAATAGTATTGGCTTGGTAATTAACACATACAGTGATTGATTATGTCAATTAAATTATTGATGCAAGTCCCAATCTTGACAATAGACAGATTTGATTATATCAGTATCTCTTATCAATCTATTTTTCAACATTAATTGGGGAAAAATAAGGTTCCCTTAACAATCAACATTTTTGCATAAATTATGCAAATTATGGGATTTCAATATAAACTAATTATCTGTAGTTAAGCAGGTTTGATTATTACAATGTCTTGCATCATTTAATTAAAGTAAATACTTTAATTAAATGATGCAAGATGCATTGTAATAATCAAACCTGCTTAAGATAAATTTGAGAAAAATGAGTTTTCCCTTGAAAATTGACCGTTTTTGCATAAATTATTAATTTATTATGCAAATGAGGTATTTAAAATATAAATTAATTATCTGTCCTTGTACATATATTAATAACTGTTGTTTGTACCAACTTTGGGCCATCCAGGATAGAGTTGAGCAAAGATATATAACCAAAAGTATAAGCCACAGTGACCATTGTCGGTGCCAAATTAGAAATAAAGAAAAACATAGGATAACCTTTGACCTGCCGATGAATTTTTACCCTGTTTTCAATTATCCAAACCGACTGTAGCTTCGCAATGCAAAATCCGATTTGAAAAAAATAAACAGATTTCTTCTAGTCAATAACCACTCTTTCAATTGACACTGATTTTAAATCGATGTGGGCTTTAAAATAAAAGGGTTGAAACTGCCTAAATTATAATTATAGATACTTGAACAATTCTTTCACAACATGATAAGTCTAAATGAACTGAACAAATCATACGATGTCATGGCCCCTGTGTGACGCCTACTTCCGGTCCAAACCGAAAGTTCTTCGAAAATGTGCAAATTTTTAGGATTTTTAATGCAAATAGATTCAAAGTGGTAGTGAATTTGACCATATTTCTACGGAACGAAATGTTTCCACACATGTGGACCTTTTGACTATACCATTGGTGACGTCATGACATGGACGGTGGTTACGTAATGTGGTGTCAAATTACGCAAATTTGGAGCCGAGATGTTTTAAAATGCTGTATCTTGAAAACTACAACAGATATTGGTATGATTCCTTCGCCACATTTAAGAACTTGATGTTCAACATATTGTTCAACAATTTGTGCACAAAATTGTGACGTCATGATGTCGTCACAGGTGTCACATTACAAGATTTCAAAGATTATTATTTCAACAATTCATATCTCAAAACGGTGCAAGCTATCAACCCCCAGCTATGGCGGATATGCAGGGAGGAGATATTAGTTACCGGATTAGTGTATACAGCAGCCGATTTCACGAAACTTTACGCAATTGCGCAAGTCCACCTACGCCATAAGTTATTGCGCAAGTAATGGCGTAAGTGGACTTGCGCAATTGAGTAAAGTTTCGTGAAATCGGCTGCTGAACTTCCATTTTTGCCATTCCACAGGTGATAACAACGTCTGAAATTCATCACAAAATGTTCATTTACCCCGATCACCTGGCGTTTGTAACAACAAACGTCATACCTCTAGTTTTATATTTAATCCTCTTCGTCCCCAGTGGGACATAAGGCGTCAACGATTTGCCTCCATCCATGGGTCGGTCCTTCGCTGCATATTGTGCCTCGCCCCATGTCAGACCCATCTCTTTCAGCTCGGCTACTATCCGTCGCCAGGTTGTTCTTGGCTGCCCACGTTTCCTTTTCCCAGATGGTGTCCATCTGAGGGCAGTTTTGGCAATACGGCTTTGGTCCATTCTAGGAACATGCCCGAGCCATCGGATCCGGCGGCGTTTTATCTCCAGCACTACACTCTGGCTCTTTGTTTTCTTATACAGTTCTTTGTTTGTGATCTTGTTGGGCCAGAAGATGCGACATATTTTTCTCAGGCAGCCATTGTGGAAAGCGTTGATCTTATCCATATCGGTCTTTACCACTCTCCAGCACTCGGAGCCATACAGTAGAACTGGTTTGACAATACTGTTGTACAGTCGGAGCTTCGTTCTTAAATTGTACTGTTTTGATTTCCATACAGGCTGGAGTCTTGCAAAGACACCACGAGCTTTCCCAAGCCTTACTTTTATGTCCTTATGCGCTGCATTATCTTTTGCGACGAGGCTACCCAGGTAGGTAAATTCCTCAACAAAGTCAAGCGGTTCACCATCTGCTGTAATTGGTGCATCTGGGGTGGAATTGATGTACATGACCTGGGTTTTGAAAGTGTTGATGTTCAAGCCTGTCTGCTTGACAAATTGAACCGGTTCAATAATGTAAGAACAATGTGTGCAACCATGCATGTCATCAAGGAACAAGGAAACTGCCCCACAAGATGGTGGCTATTCGATACGGTCTATTACACTGCGTTATTAGACCATTCCAACTACTAGAATGCATAGTTCCGACCTGTCAGCAAGTCGAGCCCGCGTGACCATTTATGACCAATCACAACAGACCTACGCAGACAGCGCCCACATATGTCATAGTACATTTGCTCACAAACAAAAGCACGTGCTTGTGAGCGGTGCGTGGCCGTACAGCTTGCATGCGGTGCAACGAGTGAATTTTGGTTTCAATGTCGGCGATTCGCTGTTCAAAGGTAAGAAAGCGCGCAATTTGTATATACTGGTCCGTTACTCAGTGTGTGCTATAAGATAACTGTCGACCCTAAACATAAATACCTTTGAGTTTTCTCCAACGAATCTGTGCTTTTTATCTCGACAAGCGCCAGTCCTCATTGCTTCGTGACTTGTGTGTCGCCATTTTTGCGATGGTTTGTGAGGCGTAGCAACAGTAACTAAGATGGTGGGGTTAACTGGGCAATCTCGGAACTATGCATTGGATGGAAGCCATTACTGGGGCGACATTTTGCGCACGTCGTACGAGTACAAGGTCTATGTCGTAAAGATAACCGGTGATTAAATAATTTCCTTCAAAGTTTTGAAGGTAGGGAATAACCGCTTGTGCACATTTGTTAATGAAATTCAACAAGCAAACACGTCTGTACATAAACAAACACTTGTATAATATGCATGTCTCATACAGATATAATTGTTGATGACGGGACTTTGTGATAAAATTAATGGAAAACAGCTTATCGAGTCATCTGACAAAATTAGCATCTCAAAGCACTTTGGTTGACGCGTGAGACAGTCAAATCGGCACTTTACATTCGGCCTTGATCGCAATGGTAGTTTATAGCGGCTGCTCTTTGAATGCAAAATGAGAGCTGTTTTTATGCAAAGAGATATCAAAAAACACCCCCAGCTACACGATAATTGCACGGTTCAACACTTCAAGAGAACAGGTGATATTTATCTCCGAGTAAACAGCACTCTGGTGGATTAAACATGCAGATACTCGGCCGGACTTTCGAAGACGACGGCTGATGCAGTTCTCTGTCCGTAGGCGGCAAAGGTGACGTCAACGACACGTCCTCTATAGCCAATGGTTTTACGCACAAGTCACTCAACCGTACGTTTTCCCGTAATGCTTTTGGCAAAAGATGGGTTTTTTTTTAGCCAATGCGTGTAACCTTTGCACTATGGCTGGCACCCAGAATCCTTTACTTCCCAATGGGGGCGCAGTTTAGAAAGTCCACATACTATATTCTTCACTTTCAAATGGAGTGCAGTTTAGACAGTCACACATGGGCCTACTATGCTATCATTGCTACGTGGTGCACGCCAAGCCTAGTAACCAACAGTCTGGTTGCTTTATGTCATGCTCTCAAACGGTGAACACGGTATCGATTCTGTACACCTATCACGTGTACCACATAGCAACAAAAAATTAATCCGGTTAACCGGATGTGAAAGGAAGCAGGCCAGTGCACCAGACGCTATCCATGTGAAATAGGCAAAAGGCAAATTTCCCACAATTAGGTAAGATTTGTTACGATTACCTGAGACTGTGTATCATAGACTATATATAGTCTCGGGTAATCTCAACACATCATACATACAGGGTGTCCCAGAAAAAAACGAAATCGAGATTTATCGATGTTTAATCATACTTTAATGAATAAATACAATATGAAGCAGGGCTACCAAAAAGTCGTTTGCACAACGATACCTGAATTTCGAAGAAATAATCACATTTCTAAAAAGTTAATTTCCTACCCTTTCGTATGATACCTCAGTTAGGAAAAATGAGCCAGGGATGACAGAGATATCCTGCATTTAAATATGGATTGAATTTCCATTTTTTTTTTTAAATCATTCGTTTTTTTCACACCTGACCGATTTTTCGCATGAATGGATTCGGAGATGGTCTTGTGTGCATTAAAAACGTGCGTGTTGAAACCCCTGAAATTCAGGTAGCCCTGCTTCATATTGTATTTACTCATTCATGCGTGAAGTATGTATCATATGAGTGCATGGTATCAAATGAAAGATGAGGAACTAAGCTTTCCAAATATGTGTCATTGAGATTAAAGTATGATTAAACATCGATAAATCGCGGTTTCGTTTTTTCTGGGACACCCTGTATATCACAGGAATTTCGTATCAAAAATTGCATGCAGTGGGAGATCGGCTTTAACCATATTAATGGAAAAGTTCGTAAAAACGGACCGATTTCCTCCCAATATCCCGAAAAACTAAATTCATTTTTTATTCATAGAATGGACGTAATTGAGTTCGTATTACGTGTAAACGACTTATTGGCGTAGAAAAATATTCTAAAATGTCTCGCTTGGCTGTTCACTGACCCGTGGAGAATGATCGTGAGGGTGGGCGATACCCGTCACGACCATACATCACGGCCGCGCCGCTCGCCGGTAATTAGCTGATTCGTCGGGGCCGCACGGAATATTACGGCCGAGTGCGCGGTTATTGTCAAGGACGCCAATTTATATGTAAATTTGTCCCTGATTTTTAGTGATTGGTGAATGTATTTTTTTATATAACGATGTTCTTTTGTGCAGGGAAAATATCTTAATGATAGTGGTTGACTATTAAACCATTGATGATAGAAAAATATACATATAGGCCTAGTTTCATTTTTAATGGAAAAGTTTAACTTATAATCTAATAAGGTGGATTCTCCGAAACTTTGTTGTCCATGCACGGGTAATCTTAAAGCCCCAATACATATTTTGCAGTTACCCAAAATTTTACATCACAAGTTGACGAGAAAAACCCGACTAAAAGTGTTGATAGCAATGGTAACAAACACCATATACTTTTTTCTCGTGTTAAATGGCACCTTTGTCAGAGAAATTACCAACTGAAGGTGCAGATGTTTCTTTTTTTACCATTCATTCAACACAAAACCATGCATGGATTTTTAAGATTTCCTGAAGTATTACTGTATCTATGTGGCTGTAATTTGTACAAGGCAGTTATCAACATTATTCTTTAGATTACAATGCAGTTCATGTTTAAAAAAAAAATGTAAGTTCATATTTATCATTATATACCTCATGCGTAGATTCCAGTCATCTGATTGGTTAAAAGTAACGAGACATCATGCAGTCATGACAGTGGTCCTTCGCGTTTCGATTTCGGAAGCTGGTCTACGGCGGAAAAGTTGTATATTTACAGCAAACATTGTAGCATAATCACCTGGCACTTTAGTAGCACATTTCACCTGACACAGTTTTAACTGTAGGCCACTTCTCTTACTTTCTTAAGGACTTCATCATCTACGACAGACGACAAAATGACGTCGAGATTCCGCCATTACCGTCCTGATGAATGTTTACGTGAAGCGCACAGCTGCATAGTTGGTGCACAGCTATAGCTATGCTAACACATGTAATGCGCGCGTCCGGAACCCGCTAAATGACTATGCCCAGCTGCATAGTTGGTGCACAACTAGCTATATGCTAACACATGTAATGCGCGCGTCCGGAACCCGCTAAATGACTATGCCCGGGGCATGGCAAAGACTATTGACCAGTTGGCATACGCGCCGGGTCTAGCCGATTCAATGCCCCCACTTTTAACCAATCAGATGACTGGAATCTACGCATGAGGTATATAATATACAAATATTGACTGCAATGAGGGGCATGGTTAAGATTATAGGCCCAAGGTGATCTCGAAGCCATGACTATGCCCCTCGGCTTCCGCCTCGGGGCATAGTCATGGCTTCGAGATCACCTTGGGCCTATAATCTTAACCATGCCCCTCATTGCAGTCAATATTTGTATATTATAACACGCCTCTTTCGGATTCTCAATCCTGACTGGCTGAAACGCAGTCACGTGAGGTTCACTAATCTAGGCTAGTGCATGAAATTTGCGCCAGCGTGAACTAGACGCGAGCGTTAAGACTTCACGCGCGCGTGTTTCCCTGCTAGTGTTCCTGACCGGTCACTAGTCTCAAAAACTAGTGACCGGTTACTGCGCCCTCTGGAGGTTCCTTGTTAATGTAATAAATTGAATTTCATCTGTACGTGTGTATTTTTGCCTGAGGCGTGTTATAAAACACATACGGACTGGCATAATTCGGTCTCTAGGGCACGTCTATGTGCCCCTCGTGACTGTGAGTGACCACAAGAGGGTCCTATTTCCCTCGGCCTTCGGCCTCGGGAAATAGGACCCTCTTGTGGTCACTCACAGTCCCTCGGGGCCCATAGACGTGCACTAGTGACCTCATTGCCAGTCCATATGTGTATACTATATTGAACTAGTGATATCCGGTATATACGCGGGCTGAATGTATATTTTACTGGTTTATTTCCAGCGGCGTCGCCAGGGGGGAGGGGGTGGGGCGACGTGCGTCCCCCACCCCCGCCCCTCCGAAAAAGTGTTGTACCACCCCCTCCCCCCCCCCCCCACCCCCCAAAACAGGTGTCGTACTCCCCCCCCCCCCCCCAAATGCATGGTTGCACATATTTTGCTTCCATTGTTGAGCGGTTTAAGTAACGAAAGGTGCCTCACGAAATGGCGGCTATTCGATACGGTCTATTTCGATGTCAACATATAAAAAAGATCATAGTTAGTCCCGCCAGCTATTATTAGGTGTAAAAGGTATACATCCCACATTAAGTGTTGAGTTCACATCAGTCTCCACTGTTGTTATTATTAAGTTATGTCATTACACCCTAAGGGGCAAAAGCGGGCAGGTGTGCGACTTTATTATAGCACATTATTGCATCATCTAGCGGGACACATTAACACGGACCGTTATCATGTGTCTGATGTGTCAACTGAGCATCATGCTAGTGCGGAAAGCATTCCTCGCATTTCTGTAACGATACGCCGTATGTCAACACTCAGTACACCCCTTGGTACCAGGCTGATATAGGTACGGCTTTATGAATTCTCATACAGAAAACCAGTGGGGAATTTATGAAGGAAAAACGCTCAAGGGTTTCACAAATGTACGTTTCCTTTTCCTGATCCGGGTAGGGCACTTGAATTTGCGAGCGCAATTTACAGAGGGAATAAAATAATGTTACGGCCCGCAGCTAGCTTGTGGCGGTATATGATTGGATAAGAGATAAGACAAAAAATAAAATCCTTGCTTTTTTGTGCTAGGTTTGGAGTGAATACACCATGGTTTGCCTTCATTTCTCGAACTCAAAATGAAGAATCGATATTGTGGGTAAGAAAAACGACCTTAGCCTTATTTTTCTCTCCCCCGCATCCACGTCCAACGAGTCAAGGGCTGTTTAATTTTCGCACAAAATCTGCCTGCTGGAGTGCTGGTATCTTAAATCCCTAATACATCATTTTGCAGTGACCCAAAACTATGACAAGAAAAACCCGACTAAAAGTGTTGATAGGTGTAAAATGGTACCTTCGTGAGAGAAATTGCCAACTGATACGAATTTCTTACCACTCATTCAACACAGAAACCTTGCGTGGCCCTAACCATGTTCAATTAAATACAACCCTTACATAATTGTGAGACAACATCAACTGCTTTCTGGTGATCTTCAGAGGCGTCTTAGGTTTTGCCAATGAATACTTGATCGTCCAAACAGGCTGTGCCATGGTTCAGGCCACTGGATGTTATTTAAGAAAGTGGCGCAAATCCCAAACATAACATTGATCACTGCTCAGTCAACCGGAAACATAATGACATGATCAGGGTGTCATTTTAAAGAGGAGATTCAACCCTAACAGAAGATGTCTTCCTTTGATTCAGATGTGCCCTACTTTAGTCACAATTAGCGATAATATCTTGGTTTCGTTTTTTGTATCCACCCTGTATAATGCGAATGTAATTATTTTCCGCCAAGTCTACATTTTGTAAGCTAAGAGAATGTAACTTCTCACTACAACACTTCAGTATTCACGTGCCTTATTTTTGAATTTAAATTGTAGTTATTTATGCAGTAATTTTTAAATTAGTATACTGTTTCATTTTGCCTAATTCAATATGCAGTGAATTTAATATTTTATATCTGTTCGCACTTTTGTATTCAATCAACCACCCTGCAAATTGTGAACGCACCTGCTCCTGTATATAAATAACGGTTTGAGATTTTGACAACAGACTGTTGGTGCAACGGTACATGACTGGCTCTTGCTTTCAATACAATGTATTACAACTAAAATTGTATAGCTAATGTCGTTACAATCACAACTGATATTTTTAAAGGCTTGTGAATGTTCGTGGGTACGACGCTGTGGGTGCCATCCTATACTTGTTTAGATACCGAGATCATTTATCTCGCCATGTTGACTTACAACGTGAATTAAAGACAGTTTACATGATTGGTATCTCGAAAATCAGAAAATATTAACAGATTTACGCCTAACTTACACAATATAAACATGATGACCGTAGAAAACTTCCCCTGAAATGGTTTCGTCTGAAGTGCTATAGTCTTTGAGAAATGAGTAAAAAAAAAAAATTTCGTCTCATGAGACGAAAATTCAATTCGCCCCAAAACCACTTCGCCCGAGTCCCATTTCGCCCCAAATCACTTCGTCTAAACACTACATCGCCCAAATGCTACTGCGCCCCAAACCACTTCGTGCACAGGCCGTGGTTCAGGGCGAAATGGTTCAGGGCGAAGTGGTTTTGGGGCGAAACGACTGCAAACCCTTTTGTGACTGTTTTCTCAAAAGTACAGAGCTGGTTTTTGCTCGGGTTGATTTTAATCATGCATATCTTCAATCACACAGGGGGATAAAACTATTTGTAACAGTTTACCGATCATGTACACTACCAATCAAAACTTTGTAAACACCTTAAATGTTTTAGGTTTTTGAGAAGTATTATTTTGTTTATTCATAATAAACCAAGTAAGGTATTAAAGCAAACCGAGGTGTAAGGGGTATCTGGAGAGAAAGCAGTCATATGGAGTGCTGTCCATCATGGAATGGCCTGGCCATATGCAGTCACCTGATCTCAATCCCATTGAGCTGCTCTGGGAGGAGTTGGATCGTAAGGTCAGTAAGAAATGCCCAACCAGCCAAGAAAACCTCTGGAGAGTCTTAAAAGAGGCGTATTTCCACTGAATGTTTGGAGAAACTGACAATCAGGATGCAGAGATTGTGTGTAGCTCTCATAGCTAAAAATTTCTTCTAAGGGGGGATTCATTGATGAACATCAAGTTCAGACGCTTATTTTTGCATGCTCTCCAATTTGTTGATTAAGCCCACTGCTGAGGCCGAAGATGGCATGCACTAAAATTAACATTTATATATTGCTTTTTGTTAGAATACACCTACATTTTCTTTCACAAAATTAACATTCACAAAATTATACGTTTTCTTCTCAAAAACCCGAAACTTTCAAGGTGTTTCAAAAGTTTTGATGGGTAGTGTATACTATCTTTAAGTCGACTTGGCGAGATCATTTATGTTGTCAAGTCGACTTCCTAAAATTAATAAGTCAAATTGGCGAGATAATATGTGTTGCTATGTCGACTTCCCACTGCTACGAAGACGACTTTGCAAGACAAATTCAAGTTGCTTGGTCATCTTATTTTATTTTAGGAAGTCGACATGGCAACTTAAATTATCTCACCAAGTCGACTTATTGAATTTAGGAAGTCGACTCGGCAACATAAAATATCTCGCCAAGTACATATCAGTGAACATTTTATTGTTACATAATTGGTTGGTGGTACAATATTAGACTATTTTTAATACATTTAGTGAGATTTTGGCAGGTAAAACGACGATTTTATTGCCTATACGTACATGTGGCGTTTACACAAATCTGTTCAGTGTAGTGAAAAACTGATGGCGAATGGTAAAGATTTGGGGATTTAGCCAAACGTAGTCGTGATCCACGCCGAAGCTTCACAATTATCATCGGTTAAAGTGATTTATATTTATTTTTATTTAATGGGTTTAACGAACTTCAACTCGCAGCCCGTATATTGTCATCCACCTAAATATCGGGACACGGGTGGCGCCAGTGGCAGTCGACAGCCAGTGACACCGGGGAATTCCCTTACTCCTCACGAAGGAGTGCCCTGCGATCTTTTAAGTGCCTTACACAACACACTGGACCAACGGCTTTACATCCCTTCCGAAGGATGAACTGTAGTTATGTGCTTGCTCAAGGGAAAATGTACCAGGATCGGGTATCGAAACCCGCAACCCCTTGTTTTCACCAGAGTGCTGCGAGTCAGTGACCCAAACCACTCGGCCACCGTATACCCAACATATTTCGTTGTAGTATCGGTTTGTGATATATGTTATCCGTTAGTTACGATATAACAAAACTGCAATTGAGACCTGTAACCTCATAAGTTTTGCAATCTGCCTCCTTTTGGCGGAACTGACAAGCAGTTAATCGGAAACTGACGAGGCTGTAACGGGTGAATGGCTTCCAAGTGTTGTCAACGTGTATGGGCAGGATGGGCAGGATGGGCAATTCGGCTGGCCGGAGACCACGGGACGACACTGATTGATGACCGTAGGTGGTTACGGGTGACGTCCGCCAGCGTCATCTCAAAAACATGAGGTAACCACAACCTAGCCATGTTATAGTAAAATGGTTCACGTCTCATTAAACAGTCTCGGAATTCGGTATACGCCTAGGAAACGAGTGCAGACGATGAGTTCGTTGATAATTCATAACGTTGAATAAAGTCGAATGTTTTAATAAAGCGACGGGTTTGTCCAGGAGGCGCGCGTTGATTGGCTGCCGGGCCCACCGACTCTCACCGACTTGCGACTGGCGGTATACACTGCATGGCACATGACGACGCATCTTCCTTTCGCAAGGGTTACCCAAAACTCTTGCTGAAACGAGTTGAGCTAGGCTGTATTGAGGAATATATATGAATATTGATTAGCAAGTAACAGTGATCGCAACTGACCTATCACGCGCCACGCATGTTGCTCGGTCATCGCAGTGCCGATATACTAAAGCGCGCGTGCACGTAGCACGACATTCAAAATTGCATCATAGCTACGGACGCTGTTGCCAACAGCAAGAGCCAATCACCAAAGAGCCAATACAGTAAGTCTTCCTTCAGTTACGAACATTTATACTGCGTGTAAGATAACATGATATACATGTACATAAAAAGATCTCCCCCATACAAATTGTGGTAATTGCGGCTACGATGTCGCGAGATACAACGCGCGAGATGATTGTTCGAAACGGCTTCATTAAAAGGTCAAAAGTGCCAGGTCAAAAAATTATCTCGTCTCTCATTGGTCGAACAGCCCGAGGCCCTAAAATACAGCCTAGCTCAACTCAATGCAGCAATGGTTTTGGGAAACTCGGTGTGCAGCAAAGACCCTTGCGAAAGGAAGATGACGACGCGACTCAACTCAACTCAACTCAACTGAAAGTCGGGCCTAGTTTTTCAACACTGCCGAAAAACTTGTTCAGACGACTTCAGACTAGAAGCGACTGACTCCGATTTGAGTCGTGAAGTGGTATACACTTATGACTTTCGCCAACTAGTTTGCCCCAGTTTAGTTGAGTTGAGTCGCGTCGGGCGAAAAAGTGCCAGTGTATACCGGGCTTTAGACAGATCCTCTCTGGGGTCGATTAGAATTGATTCCGAGTTGAGAATCGATTCTGAGTTGAGAATCGAAATCGCGATTCCGAGGAATCGACTCCCATTATCTTGGCGATTCAGAAACTACTGGGCAATTATGAATGTCAATAGACGCTCTCACGCGTCTCAACGGTTCTATCGTGACAGCAAAGAAAATGTTACATAAAAATCCAAAAGCTCTCCTAGTCCAATTTCCATTACACTCGAGTGGCTTTTTGTGGAATCGGACAAATCGTGCATGACGTACGCGTCGTGCGCCGGGCCGGAGACTAGTCTATAGTGTCGACCGAAGTGCCGGAAATGTAGCCCAAGTTTGAACCACTCAGACCGGTCGAGGCACTCCATCAACTTAACTGCCCAACCCCAGTCTATTCGTGGCTGCGGACCTTTCGTCGAAACTATAGAGGTAAAAGTACAACTCATCATGACTGCATGCCTGAGTTATCGCGTTCATGGCGAGACACGAATGAAGAGGAGATTTCGAATAAAGTGTATGAATGGCCAGCAAAGTGCCTCGTAACTATGTTGAACATAACGTGCTATATAAGCCATACATGATTGTGTGTTTTTGTGGGGTACCAAGGCCAGGTGGTCTGGGTCGTTGACTCGCATTAAGCCCGCCGCACACCTTTGCGATTTACCGGATAATCGGATCATCGGACCACTTACCGGAAAGGTGTGCGCTGAAACAATTCGGGCCGGTTTGATCGCACACCATAGACCGGAGCAAATCAAACTTGTTTGATTTTTCCGGATCCGATGGTCCGGTGTGCCGGTAAATCGCAAAGGTGTGCGGCGGGCTTGACTCTAGTGAAAACCTGGTGCTGCGGGTTCGACACCCAGTCGTGATACATGTGCCCTCGAGAAAGGTACTTAACCACGATTGCTCCATCCTTCGGAAGTGATGTAAAGCCATGCTTATCGTGTGTTAACGAGATGGCTCGTTAACGCATGGCTCTTTTGTGAAGAGTGAGGGGATTATCCAGTGACCTACAGTTAGGCTCAAAATTATTTATATACCCTAACCAAATTCGGAGTATTTTGAATCGTACCCTATTTGAGGAAAGAGATTACGTATGGCTTAGGTTGCATAATAATGTGACAAACAGCTGAAAGAATCACTCAAGAGACTTTTCAAGAAATACATTGTTTCGGGGGTATTTTATTAACAGATTTACTAAAATGCCATGTCCAGAATTATTCATAACCTCGCTTAGATCAGTTCAAAGTCACATTCAGTAATCGAGGGAAAAGCCTCCGTTTGTTACCGTCAACACGTTTACACGCCATTTACGCGTCTGTTTAAGCCACGGCCTTATAAAGCCGATATCCTCCAAATCAACACCCACAAATGCCGGCTCAAATACTAAATCGTTTCCCGAAGGTACTGCTAGTTCAACGGCATTTGTTGTGGTTATAGACGGTAAACTACTCTGCGAAAAGGTAAAGAAAACGACCAGAACAAATAGACATAAATTGCTGTACAAACACACTCGGAGATGCACATGGATTTGGGCAAATACAGACGCTACGTGCCGAGTGGCCTATACCTTTACGTCAACCTACATAGGTGGAGCTGGTCATTTACTGAACAGAACAGAAAGCTGTAACCTGAATATAAATTAGGCAACGGCAAAAGATATTACAAAATAAAACGTGATTTCTAATCAAATTGGTCCTTTTCTTTAAAAAAAATCGTATTAATTTTATATAGCGCTCCTTATTTTTAAGAATATGTTCACGTGAGCTGCACATTGCACAATGATGGTTCATGGAACTTCATTTCGCAACCCGTAGGCTGTATTGTATGAAGCTTACGAGTGTCTTCCACCTAAACATTGAGATGCATAGGTGGGTCCCGCCATTGGCAGACGACGGCCAGAAACATATTCCCCTTATAATACTCTTCACGAAAGAATACTCTGAGATATTTTAAGTGCGTTACACAATGCACTGGATCAACGGTTTACATCCCTTCCGAAGGATAGAGCAATTGTGGTTAAGCCACTTGCTTAAAGGCACAGGTACCACGACCGGGTGTCGAACCCGCAACACCAGATTTTCATCCGAGTGTTATGTGTCAACGACCCAAACCACTCGGCCAATCCTTTCAACGTTCATTTTCCATATGCTATGTTTACACCGAAGCACGACCAAGTTAGGGTCGACTTACGAGTTGTAAAATTCTGTATTTCTTGGACTCGTGAGTGGTCATGAAACTTTTGTCAAGGGGGCGACCGAGAAAGTTTCCCGACCGTTTTGAACCGTTCCATACGGTCGGGGAACTTGTGCCGAGCGATGGCGACTCCCCCGAGTTATTGCGAGTGTTCAGGACTAACTTACGACCTTTAGACAAGTAACATATGAGGAACTTAAGATCTTGCCGACCAACTCCTAAAGAAATGCCATTTTGACCAATTTTTGTTCGTAAATCACTCTCAAGTCCCTCGGGATTTCGGTGTAAACAGGGTATAAACCAGGCACAACTGACGAGTGATAACAAGCTCATCAGATCTGCCTTAATAGGCTATAACAATTATACTGCAGAAAACACGAAGAAAATTAAGGCCGACAAAGATTGGACATTTTGGAAAGATGTCGTTTTAGTTTTTACCGTAATGCAATCATGGGCCCTTCAAACGCTTTTTTTATAATTAAAATATCCCACGTTTTGAATAAATGTACAAAGTACCATGCACCCCACTATAGGTTAACCCGGTCGCCATGCGTATGATGGCAACCACACTCGGAAGCTTCGAAAGCAGCATATCGAATACATCTTTAAGGAGTAGAAAGATCCGGACTGTGTTTATTGGCGAGGTTTTATTTTAGGGAAAGGCAACACCTCGTCACGGCAAACCCAATCCATCGTACGTGCCGATCGTGTCGCGAGTTTAGCGGAAGAACCGCTGAGAAGTGTTAAGATATCCGCGTATACAGTCGACATCCGATAGCGCGCCGTGCGACATGTGGACTTTCTCTTTCGCGAACAAGGAGAGACTGATTATTTTTTGTGGCTTTATAATTTTTCTCTTGTCTTGAGTAAAACCGCCACAGTCACACATCAGGAATGTCATTGCGTCCATACATGCAAATTTTTCACAGAAGAAGGCTGCCATATTGGGCCTACATTCCCACGAATATATATGGTTCATCATTTGGTTTGCACCGCGCCGGCGGCCGTGTGGTGATGTGACAATAGATCACAAAGTGCCTGACACACCGAGACAATGTCTATACATATTATTTAGTGTATAGTAATTTTATGTCTTCATTATTAAGGACATGTTACATGATTGGAAAACTTTTAAAAACAGAAATATAACATCACCACGTAACTAAAAATAATGTTGATAAACTGCCTTGTAGAGATTTCAGTCATGTACATAAATGTCATAATACTTCAGAAAACTTGACAAATCCATGTATGGTTTTTGATGAATGGTAAAAAGGTTATCTGCAGACAACTTTAAAAAAATAAACCTTCAGTTGGCAATTTCTCTCACAAAGGTACAACTTTACACGGACAAAAATAATGTGGTGTTTGTTACCATTGCTATCAACACTTTTTGTCGGGTTTTTCTTGTTAACTCGTGAAGTAAAATTATGGGTAACTGCATATGTTGTATTGGGGCTTTAAACGGTCATCTTCGCACCCATACTATTCAGTTTGTGGATGTTGTTAGCGATGGCTCGCATCTCAAATCTCGTTTAAAGTTAAATCGGCTATTGAAAAGCAGCAGTCACCGCGCAGAGAAATCCAATTTAAAAACGGGTACAGGGATTTGCATGTTATCCAGTGCAAATTGCTGCAATGAGAATGTGCTGCTGCAAAGAATTTTAATTACTTGTGAATGGTACAAATGTACCACATTTGTTCAAAACAGATGTGGTCAGATTAGCAAATAAATTGACTGGAAAACGTAAGGGGATCAAAATAATCCTAAGCGAATAAGTGTACATCATTAAATATCAATGCAGTTAGCACATAAATGGAATATACAAGTGCATTTACAAATGTATTTTCTAAAGAAGCAGGAGCGTGTCGCATACTTGGGGCACAGGTGCAGTGCATGTGGTGCATTGAATAACAATTGTAGCAATGCAGTATAAAGATGCATGCTTGAGCGCATTGGTCACTCAGGTTTTTCGCACGCCACAGACGGGATGTACTAAATTTTCTGTTAGTTTTAAGTCAGTCTTTTTCAGATTTGTCGACAATTCATTCTAGACAAAAAGGTTTGTGAGGAGCTGAGCTGAGTTAAGTTGGAGCCGGAGCGTTAGTCTCCCAACTGACGCCTAACGCCTCCACGAAAGTCGACGTCCAAGTCCTGTCCTACTGCGGTAAAGCCGAAATCCTAATCAAGTATAGAGTGTATTTTTACTGTTTTCTTCCACAGGTGCGCAGCGACAGTGCGCAGCGACGGCGCATATAGGCGCGTTAGAAAATGATTTATTCGCGTTTAAGCGCAGCGTTATTAGAGAATAAAAACAAGATCCGTCGTTGCTTGTACGAATGTTTCGATTTAAAGACGAACCGGCGAAAATCGTAACACATATGAAATATCATCTTAATATCGGCTTGAAAGAAATAATGATATATACATGTATATGAAAATGGTATTTGAAGCTTTCTTTTTTCAAGGTTGGGAATGACTATAGACCGTATCGATTAGCTGCAATATTGTACGGAAAGTTTTGATATTTAAATTGGTCAACAAGATGGCAGCTATTCGATACCGTCTATAGCATTTAATATCGTTTAATTTTGACACTCTCCGAGATCAATATATTTTTTTCACACACCGTTTAGTGGCTATAAAGCCATACTCGAACCTCACTAGTGCAGACGTGTTTGTGTCCATGGGCAAGACACTTGATCTCAATCGCTTGCCTTTCTGTGTTATCTGTTTTTGAGTGGGTCATATTTTTGTTCTTTGTATGCTGATAACGAGTTGCACTTGTTTAACTTAATGACCGTCTTTGGTATGTTTCTTAAAAATCTTGGTACAATATTTTAATAACAATAACCTTGTCAGCATGTACGTTGCAAAATGAGATTGGTCGTAACGCTAACTAACATCGTCTAGCCACCAAAGTTGTGTAATGAGTTCCAATTACGTATCTCCTTGAATCGCCAGTAGTATTTAGTACAGGTTCTAATCGATGTAGATGAATACAATCCCGGCCCCAAGGCATGCAAAGTGTAGCAATCCGCTATGCAGTTTTAGAATGCAATTCGGCCTTAATAGCGGCACAATATTAGTAGTCAATTTTTGGCGCGAAAGCCCGAGGGGTTAAAAGAAATTTGCTAGCTGCGCGCGCGTGCTAAGTAGAGCGTGGTATAAGCAGCCTGTATGTAGGTCTATTTCTTGAGGGTAGGGAAACGGATAACATCGATATCTTTTCCTTTTTTTGCCTTCCAGTGATGTGCGGATCGACAAAACTCGGTTGTATCTGGCTGCGGGGAATTTCTTGTGGCGTTATCTCTTATTTTGCATCCCCCAAAGGACACTTTGTGAAGATAACTACGCTTCGGGGGCGAAACTTTACTCGCGGTTTCGTTCCTTTAAGGTAGAGCACTTAAAACCAGACTTTGCCTTGAAATGTTACATTCTGCCGTAAATTGCAAGACGTGAAATGTGCAAGACATAAAAGGTGGCTTAGCTCTATACGCTGAACTGACATATACTGTTTTAACTTTTATATGAGTCCCTTTTTAAATACAATGGGAGTGCACCTTTAATTCCCGGTAAAAGCTTGACCCAGACTTCCAGGGCAAGCCCAGAATGTCTGGCAGGCCCCAATATTCAAGACTTTCTTGGGCGCGCGGAATCATTGCATTGGACAGTTGCAACCACTTATATTTTCCATTTTGAGTAAGGTTTTCCGGTCAGTGGTTTATTAAAATTTAGAGGCCTGCACTACAAAAAAACATTACAGGGTTTAAGCAACCTTCCTGTCTGAAGCTGAGCCCAGTACAACCTCAATTGGCTTCCTGGCATAGTAGCAGCCGGGAAGAGAAAGACACAGTCGTACCCCCTGGGGTGCGTGCGAGTAGGCAGTACAGGTGCAACTGGTCCGTAAATGCCCTCCGACTCGCCTTGGTCCGACGAGCGAGCAGAGTGCAAAACCGCGTGCGCCGTTGGCTGGCCTGGATAGCCGGCCCGTAAATTGGACATTTTGCCACGGGCTAAACTGTTTCAACCAATATTGGACCGGTTGCCAATGGGTTCGTTACACCGACATGAAATTCAATAACTCAATTTGCTATGGGTTTTCGCGAAAAAAATATTCGGTATTTTCCCATAGTCTTGTCTCAGACACAGCAGTATATAACCTACAAAACGAAGAAATTGTTTTGCAACATACTAACAAGCGTTTTTCATAACGGATTACACAAGCCGTAGTAAAAAAGGGTTTCATAATATTTCTCAAAAGAAACGATTTAATAACTATATAGCCCAAAGGGTGTTATGCACATGGTAGGGGTACTTTATAATTAGATTACTTACAATCATACAAAAACATCGGCAGCACTTTACAATATTTCAATTATGTGCCTCCAGTGGTATGAAATGTAATCAAATTGGCCTTTTGCATGTGTGTTTCGCACATGAATCTGGTATACTGACATACTTCCTTCCACATGCACAACTTAGTATCCACTTGACCAGACTACTTTTGTTGTTGCTATGTGGTGCACGCGGCAGTGTGACGTACAGAATACATACCATGTTCACCGTAGGACAGAGTGGCATAAAGCAACCAGACTGTTGATTGCTATGTAAAGGCGTGCACCACGTATCAATAATATGTGACTTTTAAAACTATCTCCATTTGGGAGTGAGGAATTCAGGCCGCCAGCCGTTATGCAAATGTTAGACACAAAAGGGTAATTGGCTAAAGGTATACATGTACTGCACTGTTGCTGAGCTGCCCGAAACAACTAGCACCGGGCATCAAAGATCTCAAGACATGCAACAGAATCGGGTCATCTGACCCGGAATCCGGATCAATTTGACACGGGAGGTATGTTAGCGCCCGAGTACCTTGTGTGAAAATTGAACTGTCATTATACACGGGGTACTAAAGCAAACACGTTAACACACTACACAGAGTTTAGCCTATACACATTCATACTATACACACAGTTCTCCCCCACCCCCCCCCCCCCCCCCAAAAAAAAATCAGGAGTTGGCCAGTAAGACCACGCAGCTGAGCCTTGCAAAACGCAACAATATTTTCCAAAGTTGTCGAATGAAAGTAATCGACTTTCTCTCGTCCCCATTGTGTAAGGTGCAGGTGCAGAAGTCGTATTAAGCTGCCAAATGTGTCCTTGCCCGCCACTGCCAGATTTTTCTTGCATCTTCTGAAGGTGTTGCAATACTCCCCAGAGTAATCCGGTGTGTAACGGGCTGGTCGAACCACATAACCGGTCTTTCATTCCAAATTTCCTCGGGACTGTATTAGAGTCTGGTGAATTCAGGTGGATAACTGTTTTGCTTTTTATACTCCCCCGATTTTGTCCGTTGAATTGAAACGGTTCAATCTTGGCCTCGTGGTGTTTTTCCTCGGTAATTTAGTCCAAGGAAAATGATACCGTATTGTTCCTTGTTTGTTTTGCCGTATCGAATGCGATTGGGGCTATTAGCGTTGTGCACTGGACTGGAAGTAGAATAAATCAAAAATCCGGATTTATTATTGAAGAAGATAATTGTCAATGGTCCGTGAAAGAACTGCAGCTAGCAAGCGATGGTAGTATTTTAACTCATCCGGGGAGGTGGTGCTATTACTCCCGAGGGATACGGGGGAAATGCGGCTCTTCCTTATCCATGTTTGTGGTTCATTCAAGTTCTCTCCTGTATGGTCGAAAACTTCAAAGTGTACTTCGCTAAACTTGTTTTCCCCGCTGGATGCGCTTGTTCTCCCAAACAATCGTGGACGTTTTAGGGAGGTCTAACAAAGATTCGCTCCTGTACAAAACCAACGAGAGTAAGGAAAAATAGACTATGTCCAAACAAAAGAGGAACAATGGGACGTCCGCAGTTGTAGGTGGATTCACACCTATATGTGTTTAAAACGTTAGTGTCACGTTGGTTAAGGCATGGTTCGGTCTGTGTGATTAGACCTGTCCGATTTACTCGATAAAACGGACGCAATCTAGTGACGCGCGCGACCTTTTGTGCGGGCGTCATTCAATTCACGCTTAATTTCCATGAATTGTAAACTGGCATACATTTCATCAGTTTCCCGTTTTATCAGTTTCCCATAAAACAAGAACAGAGAGCATATCTCATAGTACTTTATAAGGGTCTTAAAGTTTGAACAAAACCCAAGTTTGAAGTAAATAAGACGCTTTAACGAGACATTCCCATGAGCAGCACGATCTCTACAGAGCGATGTGCCGATCGATTAGTCGCCACAAATTATACGTGACAGTAATTTCACCGAGAAAAAGTTTGGAGTTTTATCGCTCGTTTGATCATTCTACGGAGGACGGCCTGCCCGTTGCTGCCGAAGGCGCATCGTATCTTTAGCTGAAAGCCCCCGGGCCCACAGCTTAATCACGGTCGCTCTGCATGTACTTCCACATCATTTCCCAGGGTCCTTTTTGTAATCAACTAGCCCATCCTACGCCGGATCCTTTGAGACATGGCATAGGACTTTCAGAAAGGCTGCTTTGGTTTTCAGCATAAGAATGAACTAAAGTGAAAATGTCACCCAGTGTGTGTTGCCAGGATTAATACTGGGTCTACACTAAATTAAAACCAGTGAACTGTTTCCTTGCACTTTAGCAATGGACTTTTCAAATTACCAGCGAATATTTAAACCCAGTTATGTTTAGCATATGCAACACGATATGTGGCAGAGGGTACCCCCTTCCATTATTGTATAGTGTGTTGAGGTATATTTAGGTTGGGGGAGGGGAGCGGTGGCTTGCCACATATCGTGCTGGGTACAATGTTTAGATCCAGGTCATGTGATTGTATCACATTAAAACAATATCCACCGCCCCGTGGACCGTTGCCAAGCTGAACATATTCGTTCGTAGTCGGTGGCAGTCGGCTATAGTCAGTACCCGTCGAATTTATGTGGCACACGACAAGATAAATCGTCTTATGGTAGTTGAGACAATCATAAAGTGACATTCAGTCGTTGGCGTCTGTATAGTTTGAAAACCGCTTGCAAGAGGGGAAAGGACATTCACCACTGTGTAATTTGTGCTGCGAATTTCTCAGTTGGGTTGGATTTGCTGGGACTACCCAAGACTGTCTATAGACAATCTAATATACAACATCTTAATCTTATACCCATTGGTGGGAATTCCCTAGCAGAATCGTACAGTGGGTTGTCGGTTTTAGATCGCTTAGTGCTCATAGTCCAGCCATTTATTTACTGGAAGTGATCATTAGTTTAGTGGGTGTCGCCCTTATGTCGTGACACTTATTGTGCTTTAGAACGATTTACCAAGCATATAACAGTGTATGGCTTCGTGAATATGCTTCAAAGCATACTGCGAAGCTCTTTAAAGATTTATTCATAAATACCTTGGACAGTTTACGCATCCCTATTGGCTGAAAGCACGTCACATGGGCAGTCTTAATAGCGATAAAGAATAGTGATAATGCCCGGCTGGCTGTCCCGCGTTTGTGCCGTAGTCAGCGCGTATATGGAAAACGCACATGCACAAAGAAACTGCACGCGCCTGAAAGCAAATTGTGCACTAATATCCATGTCGTGTGCGTGCGCGAGCAACGCGCCTGCGTTACTCGTAACGCGCGCGATCGAACAAAAACAACATCACGCACTGACAGCTCGCAGTTGTACGAACGCCGTGTTGACACTATAGACTGTAGGCATAGGAAAGTGAATGCAAAATATGGCAAAACGACGAGCTAATTTTGGTGAATTTTACCGATTTACACGAAAAGGAATTTATGAATGGGATTAAAAGTAGGTTTGGCCAATCTTAAACAACCCGTTTAAAACCAGCTAGGGGTCCTGGGCACTGATAATGCCCTCGCCTGGCGGCTCGGGCATTATCAGTGCCCAGGACCCCTAGCTGGCTTTAAACGTGTGTTTAAGATTGGCCAAACCTACTTTTAACCCCTAATTGAAATACAATGTATCGGCTTCGGCTTCTTTTGCCAATTCCTTATAGTTACATTATGAAGTCTATAGTTTGTTATTACGACAGTTAATTAAAGATCTGATGACGGTTAATGAACCAGGTACACGTATTGGGTAGTCGTGCGTAGTGGTAATGAATCATTATGCCAGGGAAGCGTGTCAGGTATAGATATGTAATAAATCGTAACACCTTCCTCCATGCTCGTAGTAAGTAACGGTTGAGGATTTCTGTGCCGTATGCTACAGTATTATAAGGGCAAATCGTGTTAAATAGCTTTTTGCATGTTGCACACGAAAAGCGTCTGATGTACTGACTTACTTCCTTTCACGTGCACGCTTAGTATCCAGATGACCACACTAAATTTGTGTTGCTGTGTGGTGCGCGCGGCAGGTGAAATATAGAATCAATACCTGGTTCATTGTAGGAGAGAATGGCATAATGCAACGTATGTAAGAAATAATGGTTCAAATCTGCAACCACAGGGGTGCTACTTTGCAACACCAACAGCACCCCTTATGCATGGAAGCAAATTTGCACCATTTGAACATGTGTACACCCTTAAAGGTGCAGACTCGCTCCTTTGAAGGTGCAAACCATGTTCACATGGTGCAAATTTTCTCCCGTAAGGGTGCTGCTAGTGTTGCAAAGATATTGCACCCTAATCTTTTAGTGGGCGGATGTTAGTTGCCAGCTACTGCAAAGATGCCAACCCTCCCGGATTTTGGAGAGGGCATCTGGGAAAACAGGTTCATTCTGTGACTCCTAACACATCTAAATATCTCCAAGGTTGTTAATTGACAATCTTAGATGGTTTTTATCCATGCCAGGACTGACTAAATTAGTCATTTTCCGAAGAATCTGTTGCCAACCCGGAAGGGTTGGCAGCTCCGCTGTTGGCGTGCACCACTTAGAGCAACAACAGTACATGTGGATGTTCTAAACTACGCCTCCAAACCAGTACACGGGGTCAGCTTCACACAAACCCAAGTGGTCATTTCCGGGGAATATATAGACTTGAAATCAATTCTGTATGCGGTCGTGTTATGTCCGTCTAATGTCATTTTACCGCGCACGATCGATAGCCGTTTTTATGTGCAGTACATATTTTGGTTTCGACCGATATACAGACTTGATAAACCTGACTGTGCGACAGTATTTATGATTCAAAGCGCGTTATCGCTGTTGCCATAGCAAGAACCAATGAACTGCGTTTAACTTTTAGCTAAATGTAGTAGATCTTCTTTGAACCACGAGCATTTACCCATACTGCGTACATAATATACACGTACATTAAAATAAAAATCTCCCCCACAAAAATTGAGATAATTGTCGGCTACGATTTTTGAATTGATTTCTTAACCAAAACTTGGTCCAACGGAAAGGTCGAATTATTACTATGATTATGTCTCATTTTGAAATTCAGGAGTAATGGATATTGATATAGGTCCACTTCTTGAAGAAATTTAATTCAGAAGCACATTTTTTGAAAATGTTGCATGAATATTAATAAAGCCCCGTGTCTCGACCAATCAGATCTCTACGTTCAATTCTGGTAGCAAACTCAATAGCCGTGTACAAAGTGAAAACAGGTTTATCAAGTCTGAAACAGGAGGTCGACTAGACTTGTTCCCAGTCCATTCGCGACTACGCTGCTGCGGTTTACGAACCAACCGGTCCTCCTTCTGACTTGACATAAAGTCTAGTGAATATATGGCCCCTTGCTCTTGGTCCATCACCAAAACAAAAGTGCAAAAATTTATCAAATCTGTTTTGGACTCATCCACGAGTACTTTGGTTTTGGCAGATGGCGGCATTTCACCTTTAATCCCCGTTTCTTTGATTATCTCAACGCGTTCGTTTTTACAGTAACGAATACAATACTCTTATCCCAACGGCCACGGGCTATCGTTGGTATTTCAATCGTCTCGCGTTCAGGGCGAATTTCTAAATCCACACTGCCATCCCGTCGTATCGTGCGGTATTTAGCATTTCTTTCATCGATTGCTTATATTAGCCATAAAAAGAGTTCAATTGTCTATATACTACTGGCATTATGGTGTTATCACCTTTCAGGCCGATCAATTATAAAAACATGGTTTATTATGGTCTGACAATAGTATGGGTATCTTGTAACGCGACCTTTTCCTTATACCGCAAAACACGTGGGTTATCTTACAACACTTGGAAATGTCAAAACAGTAGCTATTGTGAGTGTTTTTTTTTTTAGCATATTGCCAAATAATGTTGAAGCAAATAAACACAGGGGTAGATTATTGAATAGTTTTGTTATTACACCCTTTGTGCAGCCATTGTTTTAAATTATCTTTTAAATAAGAAAACGTGTCCCCTAATATGGCCGCCAGTGCAAATAGTTTATAGACATCAACTAAGCAAACTGCATGGTGCTAAAGTTTTTCGTTATAAAGCGGAATAGACGACTGAAGTGTGACGTAATTTACCATGCAGGGTAACTGGGTCTAAACATTCGCTGGCAATAATAATAATGTAATGTAATGGTGGACACTTGTATGTCTACTCTAGGGTACTCCGGACGCTGTTGCCATTATTATTACCGCTGACATCAGGAAATCGCTAGAAACATTACGCTTCAACTAGGTGGCTATACCTGGCCAAGGCGCACAATCCTATCAGCAGTTAGTCTTGGCCCAAGACTACTCTAGTCGATATTGGTTTGTGTACGCGTTGGCCATTCCCAGTAGTGGGCCCTCTTGCAGCACTAACTGGCCAACCCTTTGCTCACTAGAGTAGTCTTGGGAATTTCTCCCGGAAGTTCAGCATTGGGGGCGGTACCGTTTTATGTAAATAGCTGCAGAGGGTTTTATGATGGCACACAAGGGACATGGCATACCACAGATATCTTTGCAAATATTTGCAATGTCGCAATTATCTTCATAAACAAATGTATTTTGCGATGTCATATCATACGCCTTTGCAAACATGTTTGTAAATATATTCGCAAACATTTGCCAAGAAACTTATGCCACCGAAAATATTAGCAACGATAAAACGGTCATGTTCGATGATTCTTGTAAGCCGCCTTATATTTTTCAAACCATTCGAAGCGCGTGCACGCGGTGTATTTGGGTCACGCTCTGCGGTCGACGCGCTGTATTTGGGTCGCTCGCTGCATTCCCACGCTCTGCTGTATTTGGGTCACTCGCTGATTGGTTCCCTAGGAAAGCCTAGGCAAAAACAAAGAAAAAGTTAAAACTTCCGGGAGAAATTCCCAAGACTACTCTAGTGAGCAAAGACTGGTCCGTTAGTGCTGCAAGAAGGGCGCACTATATGGCCAACGCGTACACAAACCAATATCGACTAGAGTAGTCTTGGGCCAAGACTAATCAGCAGTTAGATTGTGGTATTCCCCCTATAACAGCTCCCAAAATATCGCTTGAGTTGACGAGGCAATTGAGACACAAACACATTGGCACAAGTGGGGCTCGAACCCATAACCCTTCGATTACGAGCATGGTTGTATACCCACTAGACACACATGCTCCCTGAAACGTCTATTTGTAAAGGGCAGGGGAACAGTTTACTGGTTTTAGTTCACTTGGCAGCACACAAAGCATTCCTTTCACTTTAGTACTCTGTCGACCCCACTCGCGCGGAAGTGTCCCCTCAATCAGTCCTATAGAGTGTAAGCTGCTGATTGGAGAGATACCAGTCTATTTATGCGCTTCAATCCCCGCTTCATAATACAAAAAATGGCTGCGATCTTGTACATGTAGGGCATTTTCGTTGTCCCGTGAAGACGTGCATGGTTGCATGTTTTATGCTTGCATTTTTGACAATTTAAAGGGCCCCTTATTTATGATTTTGATCAATGAAATCTATACTCAGTTAAAGTCATAAAATTCCTATTTGGAGCTTGCTTTGGGGGTTAAAACAAAGGTTTTTAGTTCTTATGCTAATGCAAATATGCATATTCATGACCAAGGTCACGATGTCACAAGAGGCAAACACAGGAAAATCACATTCAACTGTGCACAAAAGATTCCACTTTTTTTCTCAATTTTCCTGAAACTTTTGTAATCCATGGCTGTTTGAGTTTGTTTTACATGTTGCCTGCTGTAAGCCATGACAAAACTGGGGGTAGAAAATGCAGCAATTTGCCACAAGTCCAACTTGAAGTCTTATGTTTTTTCTTAACTTTTCCTTTCTGTCTTCCTTATGTGATGCACTCAAAACAGCGCCCTCTGTCTGTGATTTATTGCAATGAAATCTTCAAAGTTGAAAAAGGCCACCTTTTATTGATGTTACATCCAAACAAACAATAGTATGTCTTGCTGAATAAGTAATCCGTCATTATGAAGCAAAGCTTAGGCACAAAGTTGTTTAGCATGTCACAGGCCCTTTAAATATCAAAACTTGCCCGACAACGAGATTTGGAACGTGTACATAGCTCGCTCCTTTGCAATTACCAGTTTGCATTCTACAAAACTAAGTCGGCGTTCATCACGCTATCGCGGAAAAATGGCATGACAAATGGCGGGAAAATGCGCATGTGCGCGGCCGGTCGCAACGCGCAAAAGGTTTTGAGCTGGGTCAAAGTTCAAATTTGTTGAACTTTGACCGCGGTGCGTTGACCTTTCCAACGCGCAACCAATGAGGTATCAGAGAAGCCCCAAGTTACCGGAGAAGGAATTTTATATTTTGGAACCGCAGTGATCTGACCTTTCCAACGCGTAGCCAATGAGGTATCAAAGAAGCCTAAAGTTACCGGGAAAGAATTTTATATTTTGGAAAGATCGGTGATTGGGAGCTCTTGCAATGCGGTAAGCGCAGCGTATACAAACGTGGTTTTTCCGCGACAGTGTGAACGCCCCTTATTTCAGGGTATATACGCATAATGGTCCGCATTTCCGCGTGAATATACAAGGTCTCTTCTCTTTTGACGCGCCTGAATTTCAACTCCCGTGGAACCGGTCCTATAGCAAGTTTAGTCTTCAAAGTACTGCAAATGTGATAAGATCGCAGATAGCGTGTGTTTCTATGCATGTGCGGCACCGTGGCCAAAGGGGCCTCTGATACCCATCGCAGGAAGAGATCCTTGGGCGCTTTGAGTGCGTTGAAGATACAGGAAGTCTTGATAGCAAGACTAGATCTTCAAGCTTCGCTTCGTTTATTAAAAGCCCCCCGGGTATCGAGCAAACTCGTGGGTCCTAAACCCCGACGTGAATAAAAGTAAGGAAGAGTTTAAACCTTCGGTATATCTGGGGACGGTAGTTCATTTAACGTGCCAATCGTGCGATTATGCGACTCGGATAACAGATTTTTAACCCGA
Source organism: Henricia sp. BOLD:AAB3569 (assembly GCA_037783545.1). NCBI lineage: Eukaryota > Metazoa > Echinodermata > Asteroidea > Spinulosida > Echinasteridae > Henricia > Henricia sp. BOLD:AAB3569. Next base: position 311,182 of record JBBELK010000777.1, on the reverse strand, counting down.
GACGTGGAATTTGGAGCTGATGCATGTACGGATTTGCAGTCCCGGGTGCATTTTTTTTCGTTTGCGTAAATAAATATACTGCTTAAAATTTGCTAGATAAGTAATTTTGTTTTTCTTTTTTTTTTAATATGCCAAATGTGTTTATTGATTCCTTATACATGTATAAGAAAACTGTTTCCCTGCGCTTTACTAATGGACGTTTTAGATTATTAGAGAATAATTATACCCAATTACCCGTGGCAGCTGACGTCACACCTTAGCAATCTTAGGTACATGCTCGTCAGCAATGCGCGCGTGCCAAATTCGTGCCACGAAATACGCAACTCCATAACAAAGGCATGGAGCTGCGTTATTCGTGGCACGAATTTGGCGCGCCTGTATACCTTTAAAGTTAGGGATATTGGCGTATTGTCAATTTTTGATTTTCTCTTCAAATTACTGTTTTAACCCTTTTCTATGACGAGGTGTTGTCATGCAGATAGGCCTATATCTATCATACACAAAGTCATTCAAGCTGAATGCATACCCTCAAAAATATATCTGCGTACACCCCACAATATCCTCAGTCAGGTATTGTGAGTAGTGTAATCCACGCACCCTTTCTCAAATAAAAAAAATTAAAGCCTGTCCGCATTGGACTTTTTTGGGGGAAAACTTATCGAGACGATGGGTACTTTTCCCATATTGCCAATGCGAACAGCCTAGGATGTTTTCCTTCCAGTAACTTTTCCTGAGTCCAGCGGTTACTTTTCCTGGCCAAAGACCAGGAAAATTGACCAGGGAACTTTCCCCGAGACGAAAAGTCCAATGCGGAAACAGCGAGTTGGTAAAAGCGGTGGGGAAGCATTATGTCCACCTGTGAAGGTCATCCTGTGAAGGTCATCCTGTGAAGGTCATCCTGTGAAGGTCATCCTGTGAAGGTCATCCTGTGAAGGTCATCCTGTGAAGGTCATCCTGTGAAGGTCATCCTGTGAAGGTCATCCTGTGAAGGTCATCCTGTGAAGGTCATCCTGTGAAGGTCATCCTGTGAAGGGACACTACGCAAACGCATGCTCTTCCACGGTCTCGATAAAAATATCCCGTGTCAAAAAGTCAAAATGCGGACAGCAGTAAATATTAGCCTTTTTATTTTATTTTACCATTATCTCGGTCCAATGCGGACACGGCTTTAAACATATCACATTTGCATTATACTAAACTTCACTTGTGAAGTTTCCTTGGGCCCTCGCCACACCTGGGGAGTGTCAAAGCCTTAAACGACGCTTCTTTCGCTTTGAGGAGAGCCGAAGATGTTTGATAAAACATGAGCCGACGTGTTAACAAAAATGCTTCAAAGAAGAAAGTCTGCACGGAACCTTTTGATGTTAATCGTGGCCTGACGCCATTAAAACAGTGCCGCTGGTGATGCTGCGTTGTATTAGCCACACGATGCATATACTTATTTTGCAAACAGGGGCATGAAGTATGTGGCAACTTGTGATATTTGGTAGGCTCAGGGAACGACATGTATACGAACTTTGGCGTTGTGTCTTAACTTATGTGTCTATTGACCAATAATAAGTAGTCTGTGCTACTTTGTAGAGTTGTAGGCGAAACCAGACCGCGCTAATGACCTACTCACGTCAGTGATGACGGATAGTCATATGCAGATTTGGCCTGTCGCTACCATAGTATACCGCGTTGAATCCATCCTATCATATCAGCTGTACAATGTACATGTAGTGCGTACCGGTACTCGCTGTACGTGTGCGCTGTTGGTTTCAAATCGTAATGAATAAAACACGACGCATCTTATCTTGATCGCTGATTGGCTCAAAACAAAGAAAAGATTAAGCAGCCACGAAACATATCTAAGACCTTCGTGGAAGTCTGGTCAAAAAGGCAAGAATCGATGTCAAAAAGGTAAGAATCGATACCAACATCGAATCAATCGCACAGCAGAATCGATTACACTGTACACAACTAAGGCATAAAAAAAAAATATGTTATGTTGGCGTAACCCGACCGACCCTAAAAATACGGCCGACCCTGGATATTTTTATTTTTTTCAAGGGAAGAAATTTAATGATTAATCTATATGTTTCCATCAAGGGAAAATGTGGATCTGCGGTCATTTTCGATCGCTTAAAACGGATACATTTGAGTCAACAGCTAAGGTTAATCGACCAGAGCTGCGCCGATGATGTCAAGGTGGGGTACACGGTGCTGAAAATACAATCGTCAAAGGAAGAAGCGGGTCCATACAAAGATGTGGAATCAGATGAAACGGCCAGCATTTTGTCTGATTTTGGTTTCCACTTTTTCATGTCATTTTCGTTGCTGGGAGGATTTTTTTTTATAAAAAACAAAAAAAACAATCCCGACCTACCTACCCTATTTTTGGGGGCCCGTTACGCCAACATAACATATTTTTTTTTTATGCCTAACGGCGCGCAACGAGAACAAACGACGAAGGTGTTGGAGCCAAGATATTATAAGCGGGCCTCCCACTGTGCGATTTTTGCCACGAATTTTCAACGATTAGGGACGATTGTGTATAGTATAGACAGTCTCTGGTAATCTCACAAAATCGTACCTAATAATCGTTGCAAATTCGTGGCAAAAATCGCACAGTGGGAGGCCCGCTTAAATGGAATAAACAGTCATTTACAGATTAAAGTGATTGAGGATATGTATGGAAAAAACAAACCCGTGTGTAAATCAGTCTGTGTACCTCATCCACGTTTCGAGAAAACAATGAAAAACTGTCCATGTTTTCAAAAACTTATGCGAAGCTACTGTTCTATACTGTGAGTGGTTCACTGCTATACTGCACGGAAAACGGAGACTACATAGTCACGGGCTTAGTTTGGCTCCGCCCTTTTAAAAAGATGTGTGCGCACACACATTTAAATAAATTTATCTTCAATATCGTTTTCTTATAAAAAAATATATCGTCTCGGGCAGAATCATTGCACTGGACAATTGGAACCACTTATAGGCCTATCTTCCATTTGAGTAAGGTTTTTTTCGGTCAATCTATTGATTAAAATTTTGGGACGTCGCAAATGGGGCTTTAAAATAGCCACGCCGGTGAGCATGTTTAAATAATTATTCATGTTGGCGTCGCGTGTCACCCGTTCCTTTTTTTGCCGAGTTAGGGAGAGGCGTTCCTTTTCGTAGGACTGATGATCTTGCTTTACTGTGCAGCTAAAACAACAACTTTACGGCGAGCAAACACACTTCACCGCGCGGGGTTTACCCCCGTGCCCTGATCCAATATACACGGGGCCGCGTAGATGCAACGGTACCTTTTTATTTGCGATTTTATTCTCCGAAAGCGGTCAGGTTTCTTCTTTGAAGATGACATTTAGGCTATAGGGCAGATTTTAATAAGGAAAAATTTGAAGTTCGGAGCCATCTATATTCAGATTCTGCGATAAGTAAAACGTTATCATGGGCGGCAGGTTTAACATTAAGAACCATGCCGAAATATTATTCGCGTTCACACATGGATAGTTACGATTGGTCATGACCGATTCACACATATATGGCTCTGCCATTTTTGAAAAGCGTTCACGCTTGCGTTCACACTTGCGTTTAGTTACGACCGAGTCATGATTAAATACGGCTCATATTCACATTAAGTGAACACACTGCACAAAACTTCAACCACTCTTCACATTATGGCAGAGGTGTGCGGGTTTCTGTATTCAAATGGAGGACGTTTCGTTTCGTTTAACAATAGGAACAATAGGGTCTGCGATTGCCAAGGGGGTCGGCGATTTGGAATCGTGCACAAAACAAATTAGAATAGTCACTAAACAAAAACTAAGTCCAAACAAAAGAGGAACAATGGGACGTCCGCGGTGGGAGGTGGGTATGAGGTTGGTAGAGTGCCGAGTATGAGCTCAGTTGGTGACCCCACAAGGCCTTTCTTTATAGGGAGGGCGTTTAAATCATGTTCATATTATATTCTACTGTTCATTTTTCCTCCCTCACCCCCAAATCCAATCGAACATGCGACACCCCCGACTAATTTTACCACCACATAGGCAGTACCACATGAGCATACAAAGCCCATATCATATACAATTATAAACCGTTTTCTGTTACTTAAATGCTACATTATTAATGTATAAAATGTTGTTGCACTGTTCATTAAGATTAAGAGGCTGTCCAAAGTTTTCAACATTTTTCAAACCCCCTCCCTTTCCCAAAAATACTATTTAACATTTTTTTGACAAGTATACCATAAAATAATCCTCAAACATTTTACAGACCCCCTTCGAACACGTGCAAATACGCCATTTTGGGAGTCTCTGGTGGGCATAGCGCGGTTTAATTCACCAATTCACGCTATGGACACACACAACGCGCACGCACATTGCTTCCACAACGACGCGGCATTATTCGACTCCCAAAATGACGTCATTGGCACGAGCTCAATAGTCCTACGCCGCCTTCGACCGCCTCCCCTTTCCTACTCTTTGCAGTACCGTGAAAATGTTGACAACTTTAGACGGCCCTTAAAATAATAAGTTAATTTCAAATTAATTTCTAGGTCTATAAGTATGTTGCGATAGGACCCACGACGAGAACTACGATCGGACCAGAATCCAACTTTGGATCCTCGGTATTCGACTACGATAAATGCTATACATGTAGACCGTATCGATTAGCCGCCATTTCGTGCGGCACCTTTTGTTACTTAAATCGTTTAACAATGGAAGCACACTATGTGCAACCATGCATGTCTTCAAGGAACAAAGAAACTGCCCCACGAAATGGCGGCTATTCAATACGGTCTATACTTATTATTCTTGTGATGCAGACAATAACTTTATACCTTTTACCAATTCAGATCACATCAAAAGTTCCCTTCAAAGCTGCTAAAAGCCGAAACCTTTCACAAGTATACTTCACACCTTCTCCAATAACGCCCCCTTTATCTCCTTAAGCTTGGGCGCCGCACGCGTGCTGTTCATTGCAAAAGACGGTCCATCTCCTCAATAACTCCAATATGATTTGCTTGAATTAGGCGACCCAGATACAGCTGTGTTCTTCACCTCAACATAGCTTGATGAATATTAAACAGGCCCGGGCAATAAACTGAGATCAAAGGAGTACCCCGCATATGGAGTCCCGATTTCAAATAATAGATACATGTACATCCGTTACACAATTTGAGAGGTTAACCGGGGCAAGGAACTGCCTGCAGAGATAATATCGCGAACCAGATTTCTACAAATTACCAAAATATTATTTTAACTTACAATATATGTCCAATGGCTCAGGTGACTTGGGGTCGTCCAAAGTTGTCAACATTTTAACGGTTCTACAAAAGCGTATATGAAGGGGCCGGAGAAGGGGAGTTGAGGGCCGCGCAGGAACTTACATGCACTGTAAAATGTTGACATTTCAGGGTACTGACATTCGGGGGAAGGATGGGGAGTCTTGAAAAATACTACGCTCTGTAGAACTGTGGAAATGTTGACAATTTTGGACGGCCCCATGCATACCGAGTAAAGGCCGACAGGAAAACGATTATTGGGGACGAGCCCTTGGGGACAAACTTTGTATGTAAAAAAATAATTGGAAATCCTAAATGTAGACATGGTGTAATTTAAATAACCAAATATGAGATGCGAGAAAAATGATATAATTTGAACCAGAGACATCTGACACACCGGGCAGATGCTCTGCTACACTGCCTCAGGTTTTCCCTCCAACTCAACTTTTCTCTCGGTGTTGCATGGTTGATATATTGAATTTTTTTTTTTATTGAACACGACTATTACAAACTAAAAGATTTTGCAAATGGCTGGCTAAGGAACAACTCTTATTTAGCTTGGGTAAGCAGGCTTTAGGGCTACAGTGTTTATGTTCACTTTTGCTTACCCTGGCCGGCTTGGACTGTTTTGTCCTATATAGTTCACTCCTGTCTATTTTTCTCTGCATTATTCAGTATTACATCGTAAATTGCGCTTTCTTATGTAACTTTTGTTTATTGTTCACAGCATGTAATTTGTGTGCTCTTGTTTTTTTGTTGATGTATTGGCCGAATAAATAATAATAATAATAAGAAGTTCCAAAACATAAATATTGACGTGACTCTGGGTTTAAAGGCCCATTGTATCATTTGCAAATAGCAATGACCAATTTTTGTTTTTCATGAGTTGACAAGAAAAACCTTACTCAAAGTGTAACAAACACCACATGAATTTATTTCCGTCCAAAATGGTATTTCATGCTGGAAATTTACAACCGAAGGTGGTTTTCTAAAATAAAGTCCCGTGCATGGGACTTCTTTTTTACCATTAACTTGTACACAAAATCCATATATAGATTTTCAACGTTTTCTGATGCACTGATTCATCTAAGTAGCTAAATTCTCTTCAGGCTAGTTTACTAACATTCTTCCTTAAATATGTTACACTCTTATTCCACGAATCTGTAAAAGTTTTATCTTGCAAATAATACATAGGCCTTTAAAGATCAAAGGCCACAATGCTCTATTTTGACCTCAAACTCAACCGATACATGTAGGTGGAGGGCAGGTTAAATATCGACCAGTCTAGAAGGTCTAAATAAACCCATAGCCTTCCAATTATGGATAATCCTTAACGCGGATATCAGGGTGGAAAATGAAAGATGATGAGGTTTACATGAAGCATAAAAGGTATCATAACAACGAAAGAAAATATGTGTTCTTAAGGAAACCCAACTAAAGAGAGTATACTACTGTGTCTCATAGCTCAGCTGCTAAAGCATCTGCTCGGTGTTTCAGAAGTCTTGGGGGAAAACCTCAGGGAGTATACTACTAAGCTTCATAACTCCGCTGGTAGAGCATCTGCCTGGTATACCATTGTGCCTCATACATTGTACGTAGCTCAGCTGGTAAAGCATCTGCATGCCTGGTGTGTCAGAGGTGCTGGGGAAACTCGAGAGAGTATACCACAGCCTCATAGCTCAGCTGGAAGAGCATCTGCCCAGTGCACGGTCTTGGGGGAAAACCTGCAGGAGTATTTCACTGAGACTCACAGCTCAGCTGGTAGAGCATCAGCCCAGTGTGTCAGAGGTCTTGGGGGAAAAACTGAGGAAGTATACCACTGTGCCTTATGGCTCAGCTGGACAAGCATCTACCAGGTTTGCCAAGACCCTGAATTCTACAGGGGACCACATGATTTGACTCTCATGATTTGTTCCGGTTTTTTCCCGGAATAATCTTTGTCACAAACCAATGATACAAAAGAAAGTTCTGGAAAAAACCGGAACAATCACATCCCTGCATGTTTAGTTAAACAAAAAGTATATTTCATAATAATTTGATACTTTTGTGTTAAATTTGCCATTTCTGTACACTGGCTTTAAAGGGCTTTGGAGTGGCCGCTTTTGGGCTACAAAAATGAAAAGGACATGATAGCAAAGATTATCACAAAAGAGAATATAAAGATTCACATAAACATACCTTTAAATTGTATGGTTTGTGTTTAATTTCGTGTCAAAAGTACTTCCGCCATTTTGTAGAGCAAAATTTTGACTCCACAAAATGGCGGAAAGTTTCCATGTAGTCATATTTCAGTTGCATTTGTTGAAGCCAAGCTCCCTGGCACCCGTGCACACGGTCCACGCTGCTTTCACGAGTAGGTTAGAGGTGATTAGGCTAGGGGGCGAGTCGGTCAGGGAGAAAGTCGGTCAGGGGCGAGTCGGTCAGGGAGAAAGTCGGTCAGGGAGAAAGTCGGTCAGGGGGCGAGTCGGTCAGGGGGCGAGTCGGTCAGGGGGCGAGTCGGTCAGGGGGCGACATGGCAAGGGGTGATCAGTCAGGGGGAGAGTTGGCGAAACAGTGAGTTGGAAAGGGGCGAGTACATAGGGGGCGAGTTGACCTGATTCCCTTGTGGTCATGTGTGTGCAGACATCAATGCTGTAGGTGTACCGTATGTCTCATGGTGGAGAATGGTACCCGTTGTTCATCTGGTAGGTCTACGTGCCATTGCCTGCAGCGCCAGCCTGACAACTATTGACAGCACAGTATTTACTGCCAGAATAGACAGCTGAAATGTGACGTAGTTGCCATGGCAATTGGCTCTAAACTATCATGGCTGTCGGAAAAAAGTACCATTGCAAAGCACAGGGACACGGTTCAGTGATTTTTAATTTAGAGTCAATTGCCTAGTCAACCAACAAAAGATGACGTATTCACTTCGGCAGTCTATACGTCTACGTCGCGGGTCAGATGTTTAAGGGTCAGTGGCCAATTTTTTTTTTAATCAATAATCTCTAATTACAACACATTACAAGTGTTTTAATGCATGAACAATTCTTCAAAGGTATAAGGAATATTTCCAAACAGCAAAATCTTGGGGAAATTGAAGGCAATGTGTCCCTAAGACTTCGCTTTTTTTCCCCGATACCTCTAGCTTGCTGAATAAATCTAATCTAACTAAAAAATATAGGATATGTATTCCAGTTGCAGACTCTCTCTAAATTTAAATATACAGAACGCTGCCTGTAAAAATAAATGTCTTTTACAAATTACAGCCGTTCCCAGTCACACATTACTTGCTTAAGTGAGTCAGAGGTCTCGGGTTCGAATCCTGATAAGACCCTTATGATTTTTCTCTCATCCCAAGTTTGGTTGTTTTATATCAATGGTGATTAGATATTGCATTCGTTGCTTAAAAATGTCATTTTGTTACAAAACTAACGTGAATAATTCTATGTTATGAAAAATATAAAATACCCACTAATCAAAACACCCACACATACCTGAAGTATCCTAAGCATTTTTCTGTGACTGTTACAAATGATACCTTTCTATGGAGAGTGGAACCACTGCGGCAAGTACCCCAATTTAGCATTTTGCAAATTAAGGCCTCATTTGACAGCGAGTGGTTTTTGAACAACATTAAAACTCATTTATCAGACCTGTATACCGTTGTAAATAACTTGAAACTTGTTAGTGCTGTGAAAAAAATATGAGTATTCTATTATGTGATCAATAGTGAAAAATATGTATTTAAATAAGGGAATAAAGTGCAGGTTGCCGAATCAGAAATATATTTGAGAAAGGACAAAGACAAATTAAAGGCCCACTGTATCATTTTGCAATGACCCCATAAGTTAATTAACGAGTTAACAGGGAAAACCTTTCTCAAAGTAAAGATTGAACTGGTAGCAACTATCCAATAAAATGTTTCTGCCCGAGACGATATAATTTTACCAGAAAATAGTCCATGAAGATGAAATTATTTAGATTCTTTGCAAATGATTTACTTCTCATTTGGGCGGTCCGAAATAGGCACTGTGTACTGCGTGTATGCTGTTCCAATGCAATGCATTTTTTAATGCATCGCGTGGGTTGCGCGCACACACGCAGTATATGACGCATGCCAGAGAATGCATGACGGGAGCCACAGAGTACGCGACTGACTGAGAACGAATATTTGAAACACCCCACCAAGACCGGTAAAACGCATATGGATTTTCATGTTTTTATAATTAGAACATTTGACAGAGCTGAAATTTCTTCGGATGAGTTTGTTGATCTCTTTCTTTTGATTTATAATGGTTTTATTCCTAGAATCGCTTACAAACAGATCATCTATAGGGCCTTTACGACTGGATCTTTAAGAAGAGTTATAGAGGTACATGTAGCAGTAGTTATTAATCAAGTTAATCCACGCAGGTAAACTCCTCAATAAAAGTTCGGAAAAGTTCGGAAAGTCAAGTTTGACTGACGATTTCTCTCTTGTTACTAAATCATTTCCCTTGAATTTGGTATCATTGGAAAGCCCTGTTATTCCTCTTTACAGTGATTTGTCATTTGTTAGGATTAATCAATTGGGGGATGTGCAGTATAGCGGAATACAGGGGTGGGTGGAAAGTGAAATGTCACAAAATTTACTGCTATTGTCATGCAGTGCATTCCCCTTTTGCTTGGAGGATGGGAATGTGTCAATGCACTTTTTGACAATAGCAAATGCATTTTGTGACATTACACTTAAAAATATTGACAGTGGTGTACCAAAGTCCTCTGCCAATAGGTTCTGGTCAGGAGCAATGTTTGAGCCAAGGCATGAAGACCCTGGCAAGTAGTGGAAGTCCCATGCACAACACCCATGGGTCACATCCAAGTCACACATGGGACCCCCTGGGTTAAGAATGAGTCGTCTAGTTCAAGTCCAATTCTGGGTCCCAGTCGTGATTCTCCAGGTCTGAGTCCAAGTCTCAGGCAACAAGTCCTTGGGTCACGTCAACTTTGAGTCCCATTCTCAAGTCCCCTGGCCAAAAAGTGCGAGTCTCCAACGTGAGTCCCCTTGGTCATGAGAGTCTCAGTTGCGATCGAGTCCCCAGAATTGAGTCCAAGTCCTGTTTAGTCTGATGTCACAATTCCCCGGGGTCGAGTCCAAGTCTCAGGTACAACTCCACTAAGCTAAGTCCAAGTTTAAGTCCGGTCCGAATGTATGTGAACTCGGTAGAGTTAGAGTCCTAGGCATGATTTATTCACAGGGAATGCTCAATAAGTCAAACTCAATTTGACTCAAAACTCTTCTCAATACAAAAATTAATTGTCATCAAAAGTATAACTCACTGGATTTCTAACCTGGGACCTCTAACACACCAGGCAGATGCTCTACCAGCTGAGCTATACTTCCTTAGGTTTTCCCCAAGACCTCTGACACACCGGGCAGATGCTACCAGCTGAGCTAAGAGGCTCAGTGGTATACTCCTCAGGTTTCTGACACACTATGCTACCAGCTGAGCTAGAGGCACAGTGGTATACTCCCTCAGGTTTTCCAGAAGACCTCTGACACACAGGGCAGATGCTACCAGCTGAGCTAAGAGCTCAGTGGTATACTCCTCAGGTTTCTGACACACTATGCTACCAGCTGAGCTAGAGGCACAGTGGTATACTCCCTCAGGTTTTCCCCAAGACCTCTGACACACAGGGCAGATACTACCAGCTGAGCTAAGAGGCTCAGTGGTATACTCCTCAGGTTTCCCCCAAGACATCTGACACACTATGCTACCAGCTGAGCTAGAGGCACAGTGGTATACTCCCTCAGGTTTTCCCCAAGACCTCTGACACACCGGACAGATGCTCTCCCAGGTGAGCTATGAGGCTCAGTGGTATACTCCCTCAGGTTTTCCCCAAGACTTCTAATACACCAGACAGATGCTCTCGCCAGTGAGCTAAGAGACACAGTGGTATACCGCAGGTTTTCACAGAAAATGTAAGCTGGATTTTCAGGGAACCTAAGTTCGGTTCTTAGGGGAAAGCTGAGACAGGTGTATATACATGTACTACATTACTGCAAGTTTGAATATGACGTGTGTGTGTGTGCGTGTCCGATGTGGCTCGTCACATGTGTGATGCTGGTGGAATATGGTATAATGTTGTGCGTCTGTGTACCATAGATGCACTACATTATTATTATTATTATTTTATTATTATTTCTTTCTGGTATTCATACCAAAGATTCCTCAATAGTGCTCAGTGCACTGTCACTCGCAAGTGTGAAGAAACCCATGAAGAATTAGAATTAGAAATGACCGGGAAAAATCCCCTTGCTCTACACGAAATAATGCTCTGGGATCTTTAAAGCGCGTTACCATTACCTAACACACTAGACCAACGGCTTTACATCCCTTCCGAAGGATAGAGCAAGTGTGGTTGAGTGCCTTGCCCAAGAGCACAGGTACCGCAGCCGGATTCAAACCTGCAACCCCAAGTTTTCACCCATGATTGCGAGTCAATGACCCAAACCACTCGGCCACGGTACCCCACATATACCATATTCCTTGAGCTCTTGTGGGATAACTGCATCCAATATACTATTCAGCCTATGGCCTTGTGGTATAACCTTGTGGTTTTATGTTCCACTTGCACCAATGCAATATCTAAAAAAATATACAAGAATCAAGTTACTGCATGATAACTTTAAACTATTGCATAATACCTTTACATCTGACAGTGCTATCTGAATGCATAGTGCAGCATCTCCTCCACTGACGTCAACTTCTCCCTGGGTTTGCCTACCGCGGCACCGCGGGACATCTCCTCCGCATCAATCTTCAGCCAATCAGAATATGTCACTGGTCGCACACCTCAAGAGACAACATCAACAACAACGGGCCAATGAAATTTAGTGTGGGAAACAACTCCATGCATATTTGATTTCAATTAAGAATTTTGCACAGTCACGGATATCGGTATGATACGGATACGACCTTACTTTATGCACTTCTTGAGATACGTAACCATCGTACATGTACAAATGTTTTCATACATGTTGACAAAAGTTATCGGCCTCCATACGCAAAGCATAAAAAAGGGATACCTGTTATGCAGATTGTTCGCATCAACTGTGATGAATGAACAAAGGGTTTATCCCTCTGTAGGGCTTGTTGTGCTCACGTGATAGCCAATCCCAATCAGTGAGGAACAACTGCAATACCATGTTTCGAGACCACCAGTTGGCTTCATAGCTCAATTGGTAGGGCATCCGCATATAAGCAGAAGGTCCGTGGTTCAAATCCCGTTGGTGCCAAGTTGTTTTTAACTGCATCCAAACTCATGGACAATTTTCTACATTTGTATCAAATTTATTTATTTATTTATTCACCACATCCAACAGCGGAGGGACCGCCAATTACAGGAATGGGAGCAAGTGTGGTTGAGTGCCTTGCTCAAGGGCACAGGTGCCACAACCGTCGCGGCCCGGAATCGAACCTACATTCTAGTACTAGCCCAGGAACTTAAGTTCGACGCACTAGACCGCTCGGCCATAACACCCCACAAATTGTGGGCATTTTGTTTCGTTTTGATAAATGTACACATCTAGTAATGTGTTGCAAAAGCAAATTCACTATATATGTATGTACATCAACGTGAATGGTTATATATCACATCCATATTTGCAACTGTCTTTGTACAGTTGTGAAACCTCTCTAGTATTTCAATGAGATTTAAGGTTTGAAAACCACAAATGTAAGCTGCTTTGAAAGAATGCCCCTTCTAAAGTGTTGTGCTCATCCAACCCCCACCACCCCTCCCCCCTCCCCCTCCCCCACCCTCGTGAAAAGTCTGGTGACACCTCTGCCTCTTTGGCCCGGGTTCAAATCCTATTTAGGATAGTATGTGGATTGGGTCTTCACTCTTCAGTCCCGGCTGTTTCCATGAGATTTCTCCTATTCACGAGTTTGATCGGATTAATTGGAGTCATCCCCAAAATGTATAACCGAAGACACTATCTCTTTAAGGAAATGCCGAGGAAACCCCATTAGGAACTGTGAACAAGAGAGATCAATCGATCACGTAACAGTCCGACGCCTCGATCTAGACATAGCGGGCAAATAATCTCATCCAAACACCTGGAGTGAAAGTTGATACAGGTGCTAAATACCACGCTCGGACTGCCTGCTATATGTGACCCACTCTGGAAAAAGATATATGATGTCATATAGAATGAAATATGTATAACTGGAACGCCTACGGGTTGCAAGCTTTTTTTTGATATATGGCAGAATTAAATATCCCATTCTGAAGATTTTTTTTTGCATTATTAATTTGTTTCTTAAGGCCCTTACGATTTTCCCTCACTCCAAGCTTGGTTGTTTCATTTCAATGGTGACTGGTCACCATACCCGGCACTGCATTTGTTACTGTGCCCAGTTCCCGGGGCCCAGTTGCGCTACCATGCAACACCGAGAGCAAAATTGGCTTCATAGGGGAGGGGGGTGGGGGTATACCACAGCTGGTAGAGCGACTGCCTGGTGAGTCAGAGTTCTCGGGTTCGAATCCCGACGAGGCCCTTACAATTTTTCTCCCATGTTTGATTGCTTTATTTTGCACCATTATACTATACCAGATAATGCATTTGTTTAGGCCAAACAAAATAAATGGTGTGTTTACGATAACCTGACCTACCTGGAATTTTTGAGGCCAAATTGCCAACCTCAAAAGTTTTATTGCCAATTTTCAAGTTGATAATTTTAAATGAGCACTATTTGCAATAATTTTCCAATGAACATAACATTTTCTACACTTGTACATGAACATGGTTAATAGTGTTAATAGTGAGTTTCAAACATTGCAAAACAACACGCAAATGCTTGAACTAAAATGTAAAAAAATTGATAAAATAAAAAAAATTCCTACCTACCTAGCTTGATTTTTTTTAGGCCGTTACCGTAAACGCACCATTTATTTTGTGTGGCCTTATTAATGTGTACAGTACAAGCCTAATCAAATTTAGGAGGATATAAGGCATACTGGCCAAGTTGGCCTCAGAGGCTCAGAAGATATATAATGAAGAGGCATAAAGACAATTCAGTACGACATTGTCCTCGGTGGCCATGGTTAATGTCAAGGCCCGACCTAGTATCTGCATCATTTTGTAATGATCGATGCACACACAAATTTCATAAGACTACTATAGAAATACTTAAGTGTGATGTCGTAATTCATGTGACCCTGGTCAAGTTGACGATTTTCACATTGTATCCAGTCTTGGTAAAATCTGCACAGTATATCAAATGTGTAAGTGACTAAGTGCGCACATCAGTAAAAACAAAATTTCTTCCCCATCGTCTCAAAAAAAGTCAAATTCTAACAACTTTAAAGAAAATTTCAAGGACTCTCTCGAAGCGGTCGCAGGCTTTTCCATTGGTCCGGAAAACTTAGCTGTACATTGCCACCAGCGTCAGCTGGTGTAGCGGGCCCCGGCCACCCAGTCGTTAATGGGTACCTGGGGCCAACTTCTTAGAGCTGCTTAAGCATGAAAAAATGCTTAAGCATGAAAAACTTTGCATGAAAAAACTAGGTTACCAGCAAAAATTTGATGTTATTGTCATGGTAATGAAACAGTCCCCTAACACTGGTCATACACTATTTCTATCACGTGAAAATTTCACTGGTAACATTCTCTACTGAGCAAGAGTTTTTTGTACTGGTTTTTTGGCCCCTGGTGCTTGCACTGGGGAAGGAAATTGCAAACCCGAGTAGTAGTCGGCTCTATCGCCGGGTTAAATGCAGGCTCAAAAGCCAAGGAGTCGGGAGTTGAGCGCCCACAGCAAAGCCTGGATACCGCGGATGCCAATTCCTGTCCTTTTTTCCTTTCCTTTAAAGCCCTAATACAACATTTGCAGTTACCCAAAATTTTAATTCACAAGTTAACAAGAGAAATCTGACTATGTACAAGTGTTGATAGCAATGGTAACAAATACCATTTTACAATCATGGTGCCTTTGTGGGAGAAATTTTCAACTAAAGGTGCTTTAAAAAAAACAATTGTCTGGAAACAATTTTGTTTACCATTCATTCAACACCAAGAACATTGCATGGAATTTTCATGTTTTCTGAAGTATTACAGTATCTACCGTATGTGGCTGAAATTTCTACAAGGCAGTTTATCAACATTATTCTTTAGTAAATGCATGCAGTGCTTTGAAAGTTTTCCAATCATGTCTTTAACTCATCTTCCGCTCCAAGTTTATTAAGCCTGGCTCTTGAGAGGACGAGCAATAAACCATTGATGCAACAATAAAATTATCCTCTGAAATTTAGGAAACAATCCGCAGTCAGCACGATCTGAAAATCTTTGGGGAATCTTAAGCACACAGCTGATTTATAGCATAGACATTCACACAGAAATACCAATTCCATCTCCCAAGTTGAGGTTGCTCGTGGCTTCCTATAAATTAATCGTAATGACCGTATCCATGTCCAAATATATCCTGAATCAGAGCCAGCTTAAACAAACTATCCCTCCACGCAAACTAAGAAAATGATGTTCAAAATTGCTTTTTTACAACGTTGGGTACAAATCATGTCAGTAAGGGCCAATAATAAAAATTCTAAGCGTATAATGGAAACTGTCTTTCTATTTGAGCGCAATGTACACACAAGTAATATTTTTATGAGATTTACATTATCTTGTCTGCACTATATCAAGTGTGCGGTGTACGTGTGTATAGATGTAGCTGTACACACATTACAAAGAAATAGGCTTATTTATTTAGCTGAAGTTTATTATACATGTACACAAATGTTCGTTTCACAACTAGAACAGGGCTGCCAGCTTTTCGCAGTTCTATAAGACAATAATTGATGGTTTTCAATGTGTGTCTGTGCATGTTATCTTTTGTTTTTACCTTAATTGGCTGCCAATACAGGCGCCACTCACTTATTATGGATCTGTCTCGATATTTAGTCATTTCAAAACTCGAAGTGGTCGCAGGCTTTTCCAATGGTCCGGAAAACTTAGCTGTACATCGCCACCAGCGTCAGCTGGTGTAGCGGGCCCTGGCCACCAAGTCGTTAATGGGTACCTGGTGCTTGCACTGGGGAAGGAAACTGCAGACCCGAGCAGTAGTCGGCTCTATCGCCGGGTTAAAGGAACACACCTTCTTTGTTGGGCTATTTTGGGCTCGAAATAGACCCATACATTATTCTGAAGCGCTTTCGAGAGTAAATCAGATATATCCTGAAAAGACGCCGTCAAATTTGGCCGTTTTTGAGCACTTTTGAAAAATTCAAGGTCACGTGACTTTTCGGAACCAAATTCTGGTTCCGAAAAGTCCGTGGTCTTGTGAGTTAGTTGTATATCCAGCCGTAAAAAAGTTTGTTACTGCACAACTGCACCAAATTCAACTCTGATTTTCCCCCAATATTTATAAGTAATTGACAGAAGAGAGACTATTTATACAGGTACGAAACAGAGTTAAACATAAGTATGAAAATTCGAACATAACTGTTTGTTTCGAGAGTCCGGAAAACGGGAGCGAGCGCGTGCTACGGCAGGCTACCGTGGAGTGTATGATATTTCCCCCCGTGCAGCACGGCAAATAGCCTGAGTGAACACACGACCGGGTGTGTTGCTTCGTGTACGTTCGTGAAGAAAAAAACATGATGCCAACTCCTCAAAAGAAAACGGAAATTCCTATTCGGTCGTCCGGGCTGTCCAGTGAAGTCGTGAGCAGAAAATTTGAGATATCCTGAGCAGGAGAAGAGCGAATCGTCTGTGACAAAGTCGTGAGGCTCGCGCGTAGTTGCAACGGCTGGTAAAGCGTATAACCCGTCTTTTGACCGTTTTTGTTAAGTTTGCACATCTTTAGTAAATTACGGGATATTTTGATGATCTTTTTTCACAACGACCATCAAAAAGGTATTGTCAATGCTCTTACATCACTAAATCATGTAAACAGTAGGCAGGTGTGTACCTTTAAGTGCAGGCTCAAAAGCCAAGGAGTCGAGCGCCCGCAGCAAAGCGCGGATACCGCGCATATGCCCCTTCCTTTCCTTTTTTTCTAGCTTGGCTGCCAATACAGGCACCACCCACTTAATATGGATCTGTCTCGATATTTAGTCATTTGGTGATAATCTCCCTTCAGTAGTGTAACTGCTGAAAATATCAGGCAATGGTATACCAATGCCACTATCACATCAACAACCCCCTAAATTCTATAAAAGATTCAAAGATCAAGTCTCAAATATTCATCATGTTATTCAGATGTCACACTATTAAGTATTCCTGAGCACACAGTAATGAAATTTAATATCACTGAAATTCACTGAAAAAAAACCCCTCTTCCCAAGTCCTCCCATAGGAGGGGTGAAATGGTCATGCACGATGACAAATTATGCCAGGTACATGTTCTGAAATTGAAAATTGATCCAATAAATACTAAATTATTAAAGTAATTCCCAAAGGGACCACGGGTATAGGTATCCAGTACCAGATGTTTTAAAGCCAGGCTAAAAGAGCTTGAAGCTACTTGGCGAGGAAGTAATGATAAAGTTTCGTTTTTCTTATCTTTATTGCTGACTTTATATCAGAGAGAAAAATGAATAACTAGACTGTGTTCATCAACCGGCAACTGGCCAAAATGAAAAACGGGGTGATGACGTCATAATGATATGCATTGACCCCGCTACGTCATAGCGAGGAGACATGCAAGTTGCATACTTTACGCATAGCATAAACCACCAGTCATTATTTTTCTGTAAAGGTTTTCAAAGTTTTCGGTGTATTTTCTCAGTGGTTGTTACACTGAATTCATTTTTGATATCAATAAAATGCCAGCTTCGTGCCTTGTTGGTGGTAACACTTGCAACTCTGTGGAAAGTCTGCGGTTCCGTGCATGCATACAACGTGTACGTGTTTGCTGCGAGGAGCTAGGTACATACCACAGTCAGCGAAGCAGCTCTGTGTGTCTCCTCGCTATGACGTCACACACATAGCTCAAGTTGATTGACGGTACATTGTGTACCTTTCGTTTTCAGTTTGCATGAAAAGAGTCTCAGAAAAAGACTGACATTTTCTGACTTTTCCAGGATGAAATTCTGAATAAAAAGTTTTTAGTACAAACCGGTAAAGGACTATATAAAGAATGGAATACTGTTGAAAACCATGAAAGTGAAGGGAGATTTCCACCCAGCTTTAAAGGAGTGCCAGTAGTTGGAAGAGGGTGGAATTATAAGTAACTGCACATGAATGGAGCTCATATCAAGAGGAATGGCTTATTTATTACATAAATGATAAAAGGCTTGCACTTTCATCCACAGCGGTATGTAAAGGACTGTGTGTGTACAACTAGTCTTGTACCCTGACCTGATGGGGATGCTCGCCCAACAGGTCTGGACACTTTGCTGTAAGGCTCATCAGCGCTGATTTGTTGACACCAGTCTCAATGCCTTAAAGAGCCATCATCGATAGTACGTGCACTGCTATTGGGTAATCGATCAAATCAGCACGCTGTCATAACAACAAGAGCGTGCCTTTCAGTAGTCAGGTGCCGCAAAAACCGTTCGACAGCTATGCGGGCAGCTATATTGTATCAGCCACTAGACTCAGTGTTTCAAATTGTTGTGTATGCAAATTGTTGCAAATGCATTTGACCAAGTTTGACCAAGTTCCTGTTTGTCGAAGGACAGTGTCAGAAAGATGTGCCAGTTACTATACAAACCTATAATGTGACAAAAGTGAATAAAGATATATGTTTTGGTTCTTTAGGAGACCCTTAATTTGATGTCTGTTACACCCTTTGAGGTTGCTTTATTTAGCAGCAAGATAAAACCAGACTGACCTCATTTTGTAGCCGTTCATGTCATACACCATAACCAAAGTTCAACCAGCATAAAAGCAAATTTATAGCCTTCATACATCATTTGCAGTGACCAGAACATTTACTTCGTGAGTTGACAAGAAAAACCTGACTAAAAGTGTTGATAGCAATGGTAACAAACACCACATGATTTTTATTCCGTGTAAAATGGTACCTTTGTGGGAGAAATTGCCAACTGAAGGTGCTTTTAATATAAAAAGTTGTATGCAGACAACATTTTTACCATTCATCATTCAACACAACAAAAATTGATATTTTTTAAAGGTTTTCTTAAGTACTACTGCATCTATGTGGCTGAAATTTCTACAAGGCAGTTTATCAACATTTCTCTTTAGTTTTGCAATCTGGTTGTTCCTGTTTTTAAAGGTTTTCCCAATTACATGTACATGTATAGTCTGTCTTTTTGAAAGCAAAGTTAATGGCATGGTATCTGAATGATGCCTTTTACTGCGATTCTGAATCCTGTTTGTAGATGTTCATGGAATGTACTGTCATGCATCAGAAAAGCGCCTAGGGGCATTCTAGGGATAACTTTATGATTTCTAGTCCGTCATGTTGGGTGAAGAGAGCTTGGAGAAGACAGGTATACGGTAGAACATACAAGCCACGTCATTCTAAACCTCAAGTATTATAAACCCTGAGGGGCTACACAAAAACTCTGATAACTTTAGCTTGTTTGGTTCCTTCCGGAAGATGATCTTACAATGTACTTCATTTCTACTGATATTTCATTGGAAATGAAAAAGGAACAGTATTATTATTATTATCATTGAATATTTCTAAGTATGGGCTGGCATGGACATCAGGGAACTGGCAATATTGCATCATTTTGGTCCCAGCCTCATTCCCTTAAAAGTGAACAGGCCACAAGTTTGGAGCACGGACTCAGCGCGCCAATATTTTTTATCGGTTGCTTTGCACGAACGGTGAAAAACAATGGCATAGGCCTACCTGCCAACATTGCCAAGTAAACAAAAAAATCGGACTGTATAGTGAAACTTGTAACGGTCGAGTTGGTACAACGGTCAAGTTGACCTGGTACTGCAGCCGATTTCATATACACAACACATGCAGCGCGCGGGGAGTCAGGTCAAGTCGACCATTTACCAACTGTTCTGATCCTTTTTAACACTTAAAAATCAGAACAAATACGATAAAATCGGACTAGTTGGCAGGTATGCAATGGATCTTTTCCCCGCCCTTGCCCACAGGACAATATGCATCTAAAACATGTCACACGTACTGTGTATAGCAGGCTTGTCATAATTGAGAAACTGATTTTTGGGACTCAAGTTGATTCAAGACATTTAAGAAGCCTGACAAATATTTTTTTATTAATTATTTTATTAATTATTACAAAATACAGCACATATTCCACATTTTCACATGCGCTGCACAAGTGTCTTCCACCTAAACATCGAGATACATAGATGGGTGGCGCCATTGGCAACCGATGGCCTGCGACACCATAGTTTTCATGAAAGAGTGATCTGGGATCTTTTGAGTGCATTTCACAACACAATGGACCAGAGCACTTCCGAAGGATGGAGCAAGTGTGTTTAAGTGCCTTGCTCAAGGGCACAGGTACCACAGCCGGTATCAAACCCAGAGCCCGAGTTTTTTTTACCCGAGTGTTGCACGCCAGTGACCCAAACCATTCGGCCACGGTACCCCACGATAAAGAACAAATAATATAATGTACTTATCAATAGCTTCCCCTAGGCTACTCTACCTAAGAGGTGGGACTGTCACTTTTTTTAACTGACAAAATCCCCACTCCTGGGGGAAAGTACGTGACAAAACTCCCACCTAAGAGGTAGGGCAGTAGGGAGAGGGCAACTGATATGTTAAGGTCCAGAAAATGTTCTTCGACGAGTTAGTAACGTTGGTTACGGCAGACACAGGTTTACGTAGCGAATCATCAAGTGATGAGGTGTACTGCTGTATAGCTGGTTGAAATGGACCCACTGAAGTACATGTACGTATGTTACTTTTATCTTCATACATATAGATTGTGTTTCTTCCCCCCGCCCCCCTCCCTCTCGCCAGTTTTTCTAATTTCTCTCTCAAGTCAAGTCAATGTCATTTATGAGAAGTGACTTGTGGTGTTTCATTGAATTATAATTTATACTGAATAGACAAGGGCCATGAGAAAATTGATTTTTTTTTTCCCCCTGATCTGGTTTGCATGCAGACCAGACCTTGGTTATTTACAGAGAATGTGCGTAGGGCCAAGTTCATGCAAGAACCAATTGGCAGCATGCACATTTTCTAATGGTTCGATCTGTTTGTTCTTTGAAGGGCAACATCAATAAGTGGTTAGCAAATATAGGCTATTACCTAGCTTACCCCAAGCTGCATATGTTTGCACACGAACAGGTTAAGTTTTAACAGCATTTGTGACCTGCTACGGCAAAATGAGATGTCCCCCAAATATCAAAACCACGTAATCAGCATCTAAAGTGAAGTATACGTGAAAAATTTGTCTATAATCGATTTTGGGTTGTTTGCATATATTTGCATTGCATAAGTATTCAATATTTATCCTAGCATAGTTGTTTTTGTAAAAATGTTAAAAAACCTGTTAAAATTGAGATTCTCTGATTTTCATCTTCAGCAGCTGCGTGAGACAAGTTATTTTTCAAAGCTGTTTTTCTTGAAAAGTCTTTCTGGCAACGACAGCGCGCTGTGTCATCTTTCTTGCGTCATATTTCCCAAATGCAATAAGTTACAGAAATGAATTTGGTGTCAATGGAAAGCTGAATAATTGGTCTTTCTTATTGTGTATAAATTTCAAAAAGTCAAATTTGGGGGACATGTTCCTCATTTTGCCGTGGCAGGTCAGATTTACAATATAACGGCGTATGTATGAACTTAATATAAAGTCATCTGCACAAGAAAATCACTGGTATTCTCTTCCTGGTATATGGGTCACTCCACTTTGGGGCACAAAATAAAGTGGTGTCCATGACATGGTACATGTATGTCACAAAATATGACTAAACGCAATGGACACAATGTGGGGTACCGTGGGGCCAAGTGGTTTAGGTCACTTGCAATACTCGGGCATTGCAGGTTTGATACCCGGCTGGGGTACCTGTGCCCTTGAGCAAGGCACTTAAACACACTTGCTCCATCCTTCGGAATAGATGTAAAGCCGTTGGTCCAGTGTGTTGTGTAACGCACTTAAAAGATCCCAGAGCATTCTTTCGTGAAGAATTAGGCGATTCCCTGGTGTCTCTAGCCGTCGGCTGCCAATGGTGCCACCCACCTATGTATCTTGATGTTTAGGTGAAAGACACTTGTAAGCTTCATGCAATTCAGCCTATGGACTGCGAATTTAAGTTTATTAAACTCATTAATTAAAAAAACACCCATGTATGTACTTGAAAATATAAAAATGTATGTACTCGACTCCAACACCTGCACTTATATAATAGCAATAAAACATACGTTACACCATATGGTATAAGGGCAGGAACTTTTAAATGATGAGGGTGCTGCAAATGTTGCCTTGGATTTTACAATTTTTATTCAAGGTCTGGGCCATCAAAACAATCTCTGAATATTGCCAAATTTTGAAAATTTACCAATTTTGGCCATGTGCTATCAAATAAGGTGTTAAAGCCTGTATGGGGATTAATGTACCAAAAATTTAATCAACCATTTGACCGGAAAATTAAATTTACTCAAATGAAGGAATTGGTTCCTATTGTCTAATAATGCAAGGATTCAGATGACATCTTTCATGCCCTCAAGTGAAAGAAACTAGGTTCCTGACTTCTGTAGTATTATGGCTCTATAGTCCATGCAGGACAGCCATTTGGTACCAGCCTATAATAAGATGGCGGCTTAGCACAATTTCTTGAAAGCATGGTCAGTTTTTCCTTGTTTTCTTGAAACGAGATACTGAGCTCAATTACACACGGAGATAATGCAATTTGTAACTGCAGCTTTAAATTTAGCTAGTCTTTAAAATGTAAAATATTTCTTTATTTTTTTAAAAAATTTGCCAGTTGGCACAATGCCACACTACACACATACACTACACACATAACCTCTTGACTGGTAACCTACATTACCCCATCAAAAATGCACATACCGGTATTGGTCTTTGGATCATGCGCTCAGTTTGCACAATCTGTTCATATCTGAAAATTTATTCAAATAATGCTCTTTGGGTTGTTTTCTTCACAACCTCTCCTTGAATAAATTTCTCTAACATTCTCTGTTTATTCCATTGATCTATTCTCCCCTTGTCAGGATCGATCTTGGGTTGAATGCAAAGAGTCAGCCCCAGGGATAGACATACAACACATGTCAGTCATGTGAAGGCCGGTGTCCTTTGAAGGGCACCGCCTGGTTGCACTTGAGCATTTCAAGAGGATGAAAATCAGCATTGGAGTTCAACAATGGAGGTTTTACCATGTGCAGAACAGGAGCGGGATCATGACTTGCATAATTGGTAATGTTGCACGTGGCAACTTGTTTTGCAGGATGTTTAGTAATTTTGTTCTTATGATATTAATGGCTGATTTATATGCGAGTGTGAGTCTTACACATGCCTTGAATTAATCTTTCCATCATGTTTTTATTTAATGGTGTGTCACTCCATAACTTTGCCAAGTTTTTTATTTGCAAATTCATAAATATACCTTAATTGGTGTTCCCATTGGACTATTTTTTGTAAAACTCCCGTGGTTGTGCGGGAGAGTAACAAAATTTAGTCCAATGGGGACGCACGGAGAATTAGCGTCCCTGTAAAGTTACTGCAACCACGATGTAAAACTTACAGGGCGAGAAAGGCCAACTCAACGCACAGCACTTTGAACAATGCGCACGACGCATGTAGGAAAATTCTCTGCAAAATAGCCAAACTGCGACATTTATTGGGAGTTTTACTGATTTACGCAAAAGGGTATTTATGAATGGGAATAAAAGTGGGTTTGACCAGTCTTAAACAATACATTTACAATACAATACATGGTTGATCAGTGCCTAATTGTTATCCACAAGTTCACTGTATTCAACAAACGTCTATTCTGATCAAGAATTGATGTATGTATAAGAAAATTGCTTTTTTTGGGAGAATATAACTTTTGAAATTGTTCTAAGCACCAGGTTAGGCCAAAAAAAAAAGAATGTTTAGCATAAGTCTCCCAAAATGACACGCCACGGTGACAAGGCTTTTTTGTTCAGTTTTATTTATTTATTTTTTGGGGTAAGTGGATTCCAAGCAATAAAGTCACGTTGGCATGTTTTAATCGAAACACTAAAAAACAAAACTTTTGACCGCAGGGTTGAACGATATAGTATTTTTTTTTTGTGTTTTTGAAGAAAAAAATAACTTTGATGGGCAGGGTTGAAAGTGACGCGCAACCCTAACACTAAACAGATTTCTTTTTTTTGGCCTTAAAAAGTTTGATATATAAATCCATCTTCATCACTTACAAACACTTTCCCTCCCGTTTTAATACCTAGTGAGAAATACCAGCAGTACAACCATGCGCCTGCAGAACATCATTCACACGTTATTGGCTGCCCATTCTGTAAACTACAGTTCCAGCCCATTAAAACAGTATTCAATCATGGGATACCTTTCTCTTTAAACATACATGGTGCTTGGCTGTCTGGTTAATGGTACAAAATATGGCAGTTGACAGATCAGTCAATGCTGCTCCTACCTTGGGGTGTTATTTCAATACATGTACTTCAAAATTCTCCCATTATCGGACATGAGGCATGTTTGAAAAGTTAAACTGTGAAGTGACAAACTTGAAATGGCAATAGAGTTTTATAATAATAAAGTAAATCAAATTCAGAACCAGTTCAGTTAGTTTGTTGTGGGGTGCCGTAGCAGAGTAAATTAGGTCACTCACTGGCAACACTGGTGTGAAAGCTTGGGGTCGAGGGTTCGATACCAGGCCATGGTACCTGCATGGTACCAGTGCCCTTGAGCAATCCTTTAGCAGGGATGTAAAGCTGTAAGCCTGTTGTCTAACAAACTTAAAAGATTCCAGAGCAGGGGTCGAAATTAACCTGAATTTCATGCTGGTCAGAAGGACCAGTAGATTAGAGAACTTTGGTGGTCCACTGGTGCTTTTCAAACCAGAAACGAGACACTTTCTGGTTTAAGGTCATTGAGTGCAGGATGGATGGGATTGCTTTTTGATCCAACACTGGGGCATGTCTGGAGAGATCGGAGAAAAAAATGTAGTTATACTGAAAATGTCTAAAGTGATCAGGAATTGTTTGTGGTAACCAGGAATTCTTCGCATTGAGTAAGAAAAGTTTACTGTGGATTAGGCATCATGCAGAGAATGTTTCCATGAGTCAGTAAATGTTTTCACTGGTCCATCGGACCAGCGTCTTTGACAGATCTAGTGGTCCTTCCGATTTTTTTACTGGTCTCGGACCACAGGACCAGTGTTAATTTTGACCCCTGCAGAGCCTCTTTCACGGAGAGTAAGGGGATTCCCAGGTGTCTCTGGCCGTCGGCTGCCAATGGTGCCATGCCCCCACCTATACATGTATGTATCTCGATGTTTAGGTGGAAGACACTTAAAACCCATTATAATGTTCAGCGCTTGTGAACATATCTATACGGAATGTGCGCTATATAAATATAATAATTACAAAATTTTCCTCTTTTTATCTGAAACACAAATAGGTGAACTCCTTTTATTGATGAGCTATTCCCCTCCTCCCCCCAACCTCCTCCCCCCTCCCCCCCCCACCTCCTCCCCCTCCCCCCCCCCCCTCCCCCCCCCCTCCCCCCCCCCCCCATGCTAAATGCAGGGGCAGTGGACTGCACATAACCTGTCAAACTACCAGCCAACCTGTGTAATGAACTAGCAAGAAACAGTGAAGATAGAAGGAAATTAATCACAGGAAATAAGACCATGTGTTAAAGATCCTATTGCAGGGCACCGGATACTTGCCAGGCGCGCCATTTTTTTTTACACTTGCCTAAAGAAGTGATGAAGCACTCTGATCAGGAAAGACAGAAGGCTAAGGTTACACTTATGTGTTGATGCCAACCATGCTCTCATATATAATGGAAAATGGTGTATAATAACATAATAATGCCAATCGAGGATCTAAATTATGCATACAAACACTGCCATTTGGGGGTTTAGGCAATGCCTCATTTCAGAAATCAGCTTCTTTAATATTAAAAATGTCACAGCTCTTTGAGACTTGAAAGGCATACTATACATACGTAAGTACACGTTGTCTGGCATACATATTTTCCCAATCAAAATTATCATATTCATGAGCAAACCTGTGATGTTAGCTTACTAATAATAAAGGAATTCTCATATAGTATGTACAAAAGTGTGTCTCATTTTCAGTGAAATTTTGATGATGTCATTGTCATTTGTATAGTTTACTAAGTCAAAAATGGCAGTTGGACTCTGTTGCTATCTGAAATGCAATGTTGTCCTTCGTTTATCTTTGTTTTTCAACTGTGGGTTTCCTCAATGACTATATCTATATAAATAGAGCTCCCCACGTGTCAAGATAGTTTTAAAGGCAAAAAAGGACTTTTCTGAATTTGGGTGGTTGACTTAAAAGCAAATTTGAGTTTGCCCCTCTGTCTGCAGTAGTATCATACATGTACCATGCGTTATAGGTGTTAATTTTCATTTCACAAAATCACTATTGGGAATTTTTTTAAAATGTTCACAGATTTACACGTAACTTACACAATATAAACATGATGACAGTAGTAAACTTCCCCTAAAATGGTTTTGTCTGAAGTGCTATAGTCTTTGAGAAACGAGTATAAAAGACAAAACGAAAATTCACTTCGCCCTGCACCACTTTAGCCCCAAACACCACTTCGCCCGAATACCACTTCGCCCCAAAAACACTTCGTGCACAGGCTGTGGTTCAGGCCGGACGAAGTGGTTATTGGGCGAAGTGACAGTAAAACTGTTTTCTCAAAAATTAGACGAAGTACGGAGCTGACTTTTACTCAGGTTGGTTTTAATCATGCATATCTTCAATCACACAGGGGGATAAAACTATTTGTAACGGTTTACCAATCATGATGTGTTCTGCCTTTAAAACCTGGCTAAATGTGTTGATAGCAATGGTAAGAAACACCACATGATTTTTTTCTTGTGTAAAATGGTACATGTACCTTTGTGGGAGCAACTGCCAACTAAAACCTTTTTACCATTCATTTATGCACAAAAACCATGCATGGATTTTTTAGTATTACTGCATCTATGTGGCTGAAATATCTACACAGCAGTTTTACAACATATGCTTTTAGTCACAGGTGAAAATAATAACCAATCATACATGTATCTTTAAGTAGACGTGAAACAAAAAATGGCATTGATGTGGCATAGCCTCAGCACTAATCTCCCATGAGGCGCCACAGCCTTTTCCATCAGCCTACAATCACCTTATCAATCTATACGCCCTTGGCAGTCTAGTCTCAAGAAAGATGAAACTTGGACATCGTTGAGGGATAACTCGCAGGGAAAACTAATTCTTTTCTTACATCTGAAATTCAGCATGAGAGAAGCTGTTTATAACTTGTTTTTTGAAAACAATAGAAAGTAGCGCTGTATGAACAATTTCACAGAGATCGTGTTTAAAGGCACTATAGATGATCTGTTTTTGAGCGATTGATTCTGGGAATAAAACCATTATTAATTTAAAAGAAGGACATCAACAAACTCATCCGAAGAAATTTCAACTCTGTCAAATGTACCACGTTTTCCAAAAACATGAAAACCATAAGCATAATTTGCCGGTCTTGGCGGGGTGTCTCAAATATTCGTTCTCAGTCGGTTGCGTACTCTGTGGCTCGCGTCATGCACTCTGCGGTGTGTGCGACCCATAGAAAATGCATCGCGTTGAAACGGCACACATTAAGGGACCGCCCAGATAAGAAGTAAATCGTTTGCAAACGATCTAAATAATTTCATCTTCATGGATTATTTTCTGGAAAAATTATATCATCTCGGGCGGAAACATTTCATTGGATAGTTGCTACCAATTCAATCTTTACTTTGAGAAAGGTTTTCTCTGTCAACTTGTTGATTAACTTTTGGGGTCATTGCAAATGATAAAGTGGCAGCCTACATCATAATTTAAAATAGCTGTTTAACCCTGTGCATGCTGCCATGAACAAAAATCCATGCTTCGTTGCACCAAGGTACTGTTTTCAACAGTTCATGGGATTTAATCGTGTCCCCTGAAACAGTTTTATAGAGTGCAAACTACCGATTGAAAAGGTACCAGACTATTAATGCGTTGCAAGCCTCGTCTTCAGATCGAGGTTTGGAACGCCTACGTAACAGGCACCTTTAAAATTGACAGTTTGCACTCCATAGACCTTTATCACGGTGCAGCCATCTTCCCTTTTCCGTAACCGAAGTAAGGTTTGCAGAAAAAATAGTTTGGTCCCGTTTTGAAATTGTTCATTGTGTGCATCACAATGGCACAGGCATTGCGCGATCAAGAGAGTGCGCAGCATGGACAGTGATTCTCAACGGGTGATTACACGTGCTATCGCGCAGACGCACTTATCGTACCCGACACGTACTATGGGAAACACGACAAAGATGGACGCACTGTGATAAAGGTCAATGGAAATGAATCAGGGGACACGACTGAACCCTTCAAACACTTGGGGCGTGTTTGTTTCATGACAGATCCGAATCCAGATCCCGATATGTTTTACCGCGCAGAAACAAACGAAACCGCTCTCAACTCGGATCTGAAATCACGTGAATTGCAATTTATTTACCAAATTTGTCAAATTTCTCTTCCAAATTTCTCCCACGACATTCGTCGTAAATAAACAAGCATTCTAAATTTGTTTCTATCGTGTGTTGCCTCTGAAAACTGAAACGACACGGTTTTACTCACACAAAATCTTCGCGATGTTTACGTCGCCATTTTGGATCTAGTGCTGAACCATCTCTCGAGAAGGATTCCACAGATCACAGATCTCGATCAGGATGTGCGCGAAGTGAACGAGTTCACCTTGGATCTGCGCAGATCTGAATCTGGATCTGTCCGAAACAAACACGCCCATAGGGTCTATCCTTTCTCAAAGAGCTACCAGAGGTTGTTTACCTTGAACAATGACAACATGATTGATTTACATGGTAAATGTACACAAACATATTGGGGCCTGCCAGGTAGTCTGGGTTTGCCTTGGAAAATCTCAGTAAAACTTGCCATGTTTTTGGCTCTGTCTGAAAGAGAAACTTGTGGAGTTTGAACATTTTTGGTTAAAAAACAAATTTAAAAATTCATGCGTCGAAGGGTTAAGGTGTATCATTCCCCTGGAAGTGTGTACAGCTTTCAAGCTGGATGAAATTGACAGAAAAAAATTCTGTGCACATCAGAACATCTAAATGGGTGCCAATCCCTGCTAATTTTCCGCCTCATTTCAGAGTCAGTGGAAAAGTAATTATTGCAGTGACTTCAATTTCCTGAAGAGATGAAGTCCAAATATCGGAAAACGGCCTAAATAAGCACGGACTGGAAGCAAATTAGTCAACAGTTTACAGTGGAACACACCCAATGAATGCGAGCCATTCCGGGCAGGTGGTGGGCCCATTATGGGTGTGAGTGAGATCGTTAAATTCTCTTTGCAAAAAATGCCACAGTGTTTCTAAATAAAGAGGAGCCAATTTCTCATGTGTGATTGGTTGCATGCTCTCTCAATCATGTGTAGGACAGGTGTGCAGCCATATAAGGTTATCGACTTGGCACGTTAAAAGCTGTCATTAAGTATAATGAAGTATAATGATGCCCAAAAATTCAGATTTTAAAGTAATGATGCACAGTGATTTATACTCAAAGCAAGGAGGCATATAGAGATTAAACGCCCTATGTATCATTTGCAAGATAAAACTTTTTACAGATTAATGGAATAAGAGTGTAACATATGCATCATCAATGCTTCAGAAAACCTTTAAAAAATATATATAGATTTTGTGTATAAGTGAATGGTAAAAAAAAACCCGTGCACGGGACTTTTTTAGAAAACCACCTTCGTTTGTCAATTTCCAGCATAAAATACCATTTTGGATGGAAATAAATTCATGTGGTGTTTGTTACCATTGCTATCAACACTTTGAGTAAGGTTTTTCTTGTCAACTCATGAAAAACAAAATTGGGTCATTGCAAATGATACAATGGGCCTTTAAAGACAGATTACATGATTGGAAAACTGTTAAATACAGGAACAACATTACTACTAAAGAATAATGTTGATAAACTGCCTTGAAGAAATTTCAGCCACGTAGTAGTACTTCAGAAAGCTGAAAAATCCATGCATGAATAGATAAATGAATAAATGGTAAAAAAAGAATGAATTTGTGTTGAATAAATGGTAAAAAAAATCAGCAGGCATTTTGTTTAAAAGGCACCTTGAGTTGGCAATTTCTCTCATAAGGCAGCATTATACACCAGACAATAATCACGTGGTGTTTATTACCATTGCTATCAACACT
This sequence comes from Henricia sp. BOLD:AAB3569, assembly GCA_037783545.1. Lineage (NCBI taxonomy): Eukaryota > Metazoa > Echinodermata > Asteroidea > Spinulosida > Echinasteridae > Henricia > Henricia sp. BOLD:AAB3569. Next base: position 280,580 of record JBBELK010000777.1, on the reverse strand, counting down.
TTTAGTCAGGTTTTTCTTGTCACTTTGTGAAGTACATGTAACATTTCGGGTCACTGCAAGTGATGTATTGTGGTTTTTAAGAGTACATTATTTGCAGTGACCCCAATTTTGTTCACGAGTTGACAAGAAAAACCTTATTAAAAGTGTTAATAACAATACTAAACACTACAAGATTTTATTTCAGTCCAAAATGGTATTTCGTGTGAGAAATTAACAACTGAAGATGGTTTTCTAAAAATTTAAATTTTGCAAACGACTTTTTTACCATTTAACTTAACTTGAAAAATAATACTCTGTAGAACCGTGAACGGCCTAGCCTCTAGCACCACCTGCGCCCTCAGCACTAAAAATTTGTCAACCGGCAGGTTAGACTAAGGGGAGGTTTTTTTTCCGTCTTTCATTTTCTTGGAGGATCGGAGGGCACTTTTACTCCGATTCAAGGCAATCAGCTGGCCAGACGGTGGCTGCAAACCACAGCCCTAATTGACTCCGCTGATGAAATTGAAAAATATTATCTCAGGTGTTCGCCATGTATTAGATTAGCTTTTGAATGCCACCCATGGCTCTGAATACAAAAGCCTGCAAGAATTTTTTTTTTTTTGGTCAATCAACTAGAGAGATGGCCGTCGCACCAGCCCTGATTTGCCTGAAAAGGTTATCATATGCTAGGAATCAATTTGCGAACACTGTGACAGAAAAAAATCATATATTTTACAGATCAGCAGCTGCATATTGTGAGATTAGTTAATTCTTGTTGATGCGTAGTATTAATTCTTCTTTTTTCCAGTTTTTTTTAGATTCCTCTTCATCCAGATTCAATTCCCAGGGACACAAGACTTGCCGATTCCAGAAATTACCTTGCAATTCCAAAGCGAAAATACCCGACTTCTGCAAGAGTATTCAGCCTCTGATCATCACGACATTACCAGGAATGCATATGGCATAGGCCGACATCATTTCAAGGACGTTAACAATCAAAGACAATGCCGCTCGGTGCCAATAATTGGATCATCGTCAGTGTGAAAAAGTTGCTTCACAATTAAGCCTTAGGCTGGCTCATACGGCCGGTACTCATCCCCGGTTTTCATGGCATGGAGTGACTATACCCCCAGCAGTTAGTTGGGTTCCCAACCAATATTTGCTGGTACCCATATCTACACCTGGGTGGAGAGAGACAATGTGGAATAATGTGTCTTGTCTAAGGACACTCGATAGCAGTGACCAGGATTCGAACCACGGACCTATCACCTGAAAGTTTGACGCGCTATCCACTAGACCACCACGTCTCCTAGACCACCATTGTCAATGTACACACACTTAAACATGCTCAGTACGAATGTACATGTATGTATATTTAACGTTTTCACATACATGTATAAAGGGGAATCGGTTCCGAATGGAATCGCGATTCTTTTTTGGAATCGGAGTCGACTCCGAAAAATGCTGGAGTCACCCAAGCCTACTCGTAAGCCTGACTGCCTCTACCATCAGAGGGTAAATTTATTTGCTAATTTTCCCATTAAACCAAACTCAAATTTGGAGAAATGTTTGCATGATTTGGGCATATCGACCCATACTCAGTTGAACAAGAACAAAAACAAAGTGCTTTTCATGCTCAAGTGATGTGTCATCTAATATTGTTCCCAGCCTTGTGGCGGCAATTTTTGAGATGGCGTAGCATCAGTAACTATAAGTGGGCCGGGTTAATTGGGCAATCTCGGAATGATCCAAAAACCAGACAACAGATGCACAAAATTTGACATCAAAATACAAAAATGTCTTTCATGACAAATTATACAAAATTGTTGTTTTATGTTTGGCCATACGTAATATGCTCACTGGGTAGAGCCTTAGTGCAGAAATTGCCAATATTAATGTAAGCCGGTTACTGTGTCAAGAGCACTATGCAAAGGGCACTCTGGTATCAAAATACCTCGGAGTGGGAAATTTAATCAAATAATAAAGCCTTAAAATGATACAATCTGTACTCTAGAGCTTCAAGAATGTGATTTTTGTGGTTTCGGTTTCAAGAACCGGAGACAAGTCATCAGTGTCATGTAATCCAACTGTGCACTATACTTCGTCAAATAACATATTAACATTTATGTGAATCTATAGGCGTGTTCCCATTGGACTTCTTTTTCCGCGCCCTCGCGGGAACTTTTCGCGACTCCCTGTAAACATTCCTTCCTGTAAATCTCCCGTGCGTTCCCACTTACCATATATTGTACACGACGCAAGCGAAAAATTTAGCTACTCGGCTGGCCATATGTGGTCAATTGAGGGCGTTGTTTACATAACCTTTGACCTAACATGATGTTTGACACGCCATGCGATACACATACATGTATTGGCGCGAAATTATTAATTGTGTGCATGCTGCACGAAACCCAATCAAATTTCGAACAACTTCGATTAAACTTGCCATTTATTTGCGAAGAAAAGAGCATGAAAAAACACGTGCGTACATGTACGTACATACAGAGCCCGTACATAATAACCAGATTTTTTTCGCGCAATGTGTGGTAAGATTGCACGATGCAGGGAGTGACGTCATCCATTTGGCATTTTACACAGCGGCAGCGGTAGTTCTACAGGGCGGCGCTGTTTCCATTGGACTTTTCGAGGGCCCTGTAAAACTCCCGCGGTTGGGGGAAAGTTTCCGCGGCCTCTCTCGCCCTGTACGTTTTACATCGTGGTCGCGGTAACTTTACAGGGACGCTAATTCTCCGTGCGTCCCCATTGGACTACTCTCCCGCACAACCACGGGAGTTTAACCAAAAATAGTCCAATGGGAACACCACTTAACAATACAGCAAGATATTTACCATGATTAAAGCCCCAATACATCATTTGAAGTTACCCAAAATATTACTTCATGAGTTGACAGGAAAAACCCGACTAAAAGTGTTGATAGCAATGGTAACAAACACATCATAATTTTGTTTTCATATAAAATGGTACCTTTTTAGGTGAATTTGCAAACCGAAGGTGGTTTTTAAAAACAGTTTTCTGCAGACAATTTTTTTACCATTCATTCATACACAAAAACCATGCATGGATTTTTCAGGTTTTCTAAAGTATTACTGCATCTATGTGGCTGAAATTTCTACAAGGCAGTTTATCAACATTTTCCTTTACTTATGTAATGATGTTGCTCCTGATTTTAACAGTTTTCCAATCATGTAATCTGTCTTTAATGCAGAACATATTCATGTATTTTTTATCATTCACCAAATACTAAACTTAGGTTGTTCCTAAGGGCAGGTTCACACTGCCCTATTTTCGTCCGTCAGACATATGTAAATTTGACGTACGTCGTCTCCGGTCCGTCAGTTTTTGGTCCATTGATGCATTTTCAATGTGAACTGTCTCAAAGATCAGCTTCATTTACATATGTACGTCGAGTAGAAAAATCAACGTATCTGAACCTTTTGTACGTCGAATTGACGAGTTGATCCGAGGTCTACTTGTCCATCGATTTTTCATTCTTCAAGTCCATTGTACGTACAGCAGCAGGATCAAAATACATCCACCACAGGATGATTTTCTAAAGCGGTTCGTTGGAAAATAAATCCTATGGTAGATGTATTCTTTCTTTTCAAATGTGTGGCTAAACTCGGGCGGCTGGATCGCTGAGCTAGCTTTGCTCGCAGAAGGAACGGATGAAAATGGCACGATGCGTGCTTCCTGTGTGTTTTGTTCAGCTCCGCATATGTGGTTGGCTTGGATGCATCGATAGTGTGAACTGCTGGTAAAGACATGCGTAAACGGACAAAATCTGGAACAAATTTAACTCATCCATTTTGACGTGTGGCTACGCGACGGACGGACACACAACGGATGATACGTACGTCTGATGGACGAAAATAGTGCAGTGTGAACCCACGTGTAAATCGTTTGTCTTCATCGCTGGGGTTTAACTCGGCCTAGGGCAAAATAAGCTTGGTTTGCTCCGAGACAAGTGTGAAATGATGCAGGGTTGAAATATTCAAAACTAAACGGGGCTGCCCATGGCCTAACCGGAGTGAGGTACATAACAAGTCCCTTGACATGTAGCAATATAAAAATGCATATAGGCTAGAGAGAAATTTAAACTAAACAATTCTCTAAGCAGTTTGCAAAGAGAAATGCATTTCATATTTTAGTTTTTGCACATTTAGTTGTCCCAAAAGACGATATTAAATTCATCCAAGTCCCTAGTCTACCTTTTCCTGCTTTCAAACTCAATAATAACACAGAAAGAAAAACAAATTTCTGAAAATAAAATACCGACCGAGCAATTGTCATGAATAAATTTGTATGCACGCTTCAGGTCTGCTTCCCATTAGAAACAGTTTCACCTGTAAACACGAGAGAGAGTGGGAGTTTAGAACTCATGAGGACTTTGCATTTTTATTGCTCAGTTTGCATTTTTAGAGTTCATATTTATTGAAATCAACTTTATAAAATCAACTTAAAGTCCCTTTCAAAAGAGAACACCATTTGCCTTAAGAGTTATTTCAGCTGGAGCTATAGAACAGTGAGGGTGCATGTTCAGGGCTTTCTAATGATTCCCAAATTCAAGGAAAATTACTTGGTAACAAGAGAGAAATTGTCAGTCAAACTTGAGTTTCCAAACTTTTTTTGAGGAGTTTAGATTCCAAACCCATATTTTGTCAAAAATATTGTAGGTGTTGCAGTCATTTATAAAAAAAAAACATGTGGGCATTTTCACGAAAAGTGTGACACAAATGCCAAAATTTGAAATTGCCATTTGGGTCAAATCCACCCCTCAATATTTAATCCTCCAATAAAATTGTCCCCTTCCACCAAAACTCTCCTCTAATGCCCCACCTCTCCCCCTCCCCCATTTACCCTGCCCAAATGAACAAAAGAGAAGAGCCTAAAATCGTCATTATAAGCAGAAATATGATAAAATACAAAGTTCGTCCTTCCAAGAAAAAGAAAAAAAAAGTTTCAATTTTTATTCGGACTTGCGAGAAATAAAACTGCTGATGATGACTAAAACATACAGCACTACAATTGTTTTCCCACTTTGAACGAGACCGATCTAATTTTTCTTTTCACCCGCACAGGCAGTAACCTCGCCTTAAGGCAATGATAACCGTACATCCGCCGTCTTATTAAAAGGACGGGAAACTCTAACAAGCTTAGTAGTGTGTGGATTAAGGCGTAATGGAGGATCAATGTCACAATGTGTAATGCAACCGCGCGGAACAAGAAACATTTCCAATTAGGATGGCAATTACTGAGCTTGCTACATTGAAGTCGCTGGCGGTGTAAAAGGGTAATATTTCACTATTAACTAGAATGTAAATCTTAATCAAATTGTGCAGGTAACCTGCCCTCAAGCACTATGCCTGCCTTATTTGTGAGGTGTTTGAGCAATATTGATGAGACATGAGCAAGGGCACCACCTTTGCACATTTCCCTGTTTATTTCGTATTCACTGGGCCGTCCATAAAAAGTACACTGTACATTGGCATGAAGGGGAAAAGAAGGGGCATATACCATACATGTACGTGGGTCTTTCCACAGTAAAGGGGGCATTTTGGCAACACAGACCATATTTTTGAGGAAATACTTTTGTCTGGTCTCAAAATAAAAGAAATAATTTTTAGTAGTTCTGAAGAGATAACTAAGGCCCCAAAAGGGTTACAAATAGTGTGACAACATGCCTTTCTAAAAACTCTGTGTACATATTTCCAATATACGCTCGTAACCGGGAGGGACACTCGTGTTTCATTTTAGGCCGTCCCGGTTACAAGCGTATGTTGGAAATTTGCACACAGGGTTTTTAGAAAGGCATGTTGTCCCACTATTAATAACCCTTTTTGGGCCTACCGGGTAAGTTATCTCTTCAGAACAACTGAAACTTATTTCTTTTATTTTGGGAAATATGGTCTGTGTTGTCAAAATGCCCCATTTAACGTGGAAAGACTCGGGTGCAGTCCACACCAATGTATACATACAAAGAGCTAAAATTACTGGTAAAACCCCAGTTCTCATTACATTGGGACCCAACTAAAATGTTGGTAATTTGGCCCTGACTACGTGTACGCTTACAAAAATATGCAAATTACACTCTGTCATTCATGTGTATAACCACCTCTAGTGGCAAGGCTGACTGCACCAACCTCTGTAAGAGCCACTGAGGCAGGGTGTGCCATTCAGACCTGAAGTGCCTCCCTTTACTCCAGCACTTCTAGGGCCGTTTGTGAGATATGCGGATACAGAGATGTGCTCATCCTACGCAGGAACCGTCAGACTGAGAACCCAGCAAAGTGGGTTTTATAAGAGCCTTTAACTATGGGATTCACCAAGAAACAGTTATAAACAAACAAGAAATAGTAATGGACTTGAAAGGACTTGCAGGGACTTTTTTCAACTTAAACCTTTAAAATAAACAGAGGTCTACTGAAAAGTAAGTACATGTACAGTATACATACTGGAAAGTCGGTACTCATTGATGTACATGTGGCCAGAGGCAGCTCTGCTGAGCTCATTACGTTTCCACAAACGTTACGCTCGTTCTTTTTTAGGTCATTGAAAACCAGTTTACGCACCGAGAAATAGTTCAGACCAAATGACTGCCCATAAACTTTATAACCAGGTGGCGAAGGAATGCGGCTATTCCACATCATGACTGGGAGGGGTTTTATGTTGGATTTATTGACAATAATACTGCAGAATGATCCATGGGAAAAGTCTACCGTATGAATAAAAATTATGACTGCAAAAAATGTGCAGACCTGATATACATGTACAATGTTTATGGCACAAACAATTCTTCTGAATTTGATTTTAAAGCCTGTATTGAAGATATGCAATGTCCAAAAATTATAATCAACATTTTGACTGGAAAAAAATTGCTTAAATGGAAGATAGAAGTGGTTCAAACTCCAATGCAATGTTTCCATCCGAGATATATTTTTATAAGAAAATGATAATTCAAGATGAATTTATATTTTAAATGCATGCACACATTTAATTTTTTTTACAAAGACAGCGTCATAATTAGAACCAAACTACGTCCCCGACTGTTGTGGTATAAAATACACAACATGATTGCATCATTTGAATGAAGAACTTCTATGCAAAATTATAATGTCCATTTTTGGCATTTGGAGAAAACATCCATTTTATATTACAACTAAGCACTACACAGAATGGCAAATTTCAATAAGTACAACATTTTTTGTGGGATATAACCCAGTTTGCCAATAATCTATTTCATAAAAATATAGGACCACCAATCGAGAATGTACTACACCATTATCTCATTTATTTTGGGGGTTGGGGAGAGGGGGGAGGGGGGAGGGTGGATATGGCATTCACAGCATTTTGCGATGAAACTCGTCATTTGTCCTAATCGAAAAACAGAGACTTTCTTAATTTTTATGTCCAAACTGGAGAGAGAGCTCATCAGCGCAGGTCAATCATTCATTAGACGTTATCGTAATTTAAGTTAATCATTATTCAATGCAATGTGAGATCTAGTGAATTGTCAAGACAGCAACAGTAAAATACTGTTTGATACAAAATACGATAAAGGTTAAGGGTACATATAGTATCTTGTACAATGAACACTAAATATTTTCTATGAATTAGCTAGTAGTACAAGTACACTGGATGGCACATGTGCAGCACTAATTTCATGGTCAAGAAAACCAAAATCACTTAAAGGCACAGGCTCGTCAGCAATGCGCGCCAGCCAAATTCGTGCGCGAAACACGCAGCTCCATGCCTTTGCTATGGAGCTGCGTATTGGGTGGCACACATTTGGCGGGTGCGCATTGCTGGCGAGCCTGTGCCTTTAAATCAAGGTTTTCGTTAACCAAGCGAATAAAGCCGTTAAATGTGCAGGCCTACAAGTGTGTGAGAGTATAGTGATCTTATACAAAATACAGAGGTATGTATGGAATGCAAAATATACTATGTGTACATGTAGGGATACAATTTCTATTGATGCCGTGTTTTGGAGAGATGCCAATGGCTACATTGACTACGGAGACCGAAAAAGGTGTAACATTCCGCGATCAATGCGGGATACTTTTCCTGGCCTAGAAACTGAGCGTTCAGACATGACCAACTTAGACCGAAAATGAACGCCAGGAATACGTCATGCCGCACGCTTTGCATGTTCGCGAGCTTGAATGTGGTGGGTCGATCACGGCGGTGATGTTTAACTGATGTTTAACTGTCCAAACACGGTACTAGAGCGTCTAACTGAAGTTAAACCAAAAACGGTCTACGTAGACCGCCTCTCCTCGGCGGTCTACGTAGACCAGAGTTAGACCCTTTTTGGTACTAAAAGCGGTCTACGTACACCGTTCAGACAACTGAGATAGACCATTTTCGGTTGAACCGCTTTTAGTAATGTGACTGTCCGAACAAGGCCATTGATACAAAAGGAAGTATCCAACATTGCATCTGGCATCTCATGAACAACATTTTTAAATTGTAGGCCCCATATATCACTGAAGGAAAAAGGGTTTAAACTGCCAATTTGTTTAGTCTGTCTTTTTTTAGGAGTTTATTGTGACATTGAACTTGACAGCCATCTTTTTGTATGTATGCATGTTACTAGATTTGGTATGGTTTGGCATTTTATGGGGTATGGCCGGTATTTTTATTGGAACATAAAATTTGTAGAATTTTGGCACTGATCTCAATGGCCCAGATAATAAAACAACAAGAAAAAACAGGGGCAACTGTAGTTGCGAAGGATGCATGTTGCATACGAATAAACCTTTGTTTCGAAGCTGACCATGTTTTTTTGTTCAATATTAGTCCTCAATCCGCCCAAAACCGCCCTGTAACTTTCCCCCCAAAGCGCTCCAAACCACCCTGAATTTCTTCCACGTTCAACTCACTGAAATTCAACTTTCTGCAAACACACCATCAATTGACAGGCATGTACTCATGGCTTGACTCATCTACTATTGGATAACATTGGTTATTGACTTCGACAAGGAACATTAAAAGCTCAGAGGAGTATTAATACTTGTTACCAGTAAGTGCTAGTGTGTTCAAAGGATTAAATTGTAAGTTTGCAGACTTTGACTAATACTATAGCGAGATTGCACTCCGTAGAACAAGTACTGCAGATATGTACACATCCCTATAGTTGTTAGTTCTCTATCAGGCAGTGTTCACGTAAACATTCATTAAGACATGCTGAAAATCAGCAGCTGGGTGATTTCAACCTACATATGTAGCGGAATGACGCGTGTCAAATCAGCGAGGCTGCCAGACTAATTTTGCATTTACATCTACGGTAGCCAGCGCGAACTTATCAAAGTCCCTATGTATACCACATTGTCTTTGTATTTATTGATCCAGTGCACTATTGAAATTACAAACTATCCACGGAGGATAGGTACGCAGGTTTAGTTACAACACGTATATAAGTCTGTTTTCAATACTGGAGAGACTTTTTCACCATGATCATAACTCTGTGCAAAGCCAGTTATCTTCTCTTAAAACAAAAGAAATATCTTAAGACAGAGATAACTTAAGCAACAAATAGTGCGACAATTAACATACCTTTCTGAAAACCCTGTGTACAAATTTCCTATTTAAAGTATGTAACATAGGACACATACTTTGTGACATTTGTTAGTGTCTTTGTTACATACGGTATATATTGGAAATTTGCACACTGGGGTTTCAGGAAGGTATGTTGTGGCACTATTCGTTTGCAGTTCTTTAGCTGAAGTTATCTACTTTTAAAGATCTATCTTAAGATATTTCTTTTGTTTTGAGAGAAGATGAATGACATTGTACAGAGATGGTTACTCCAGTAATATAAGCAACACAGATCGAAAAGGTAAGGCCCGCTTCAAACGTCGCGCTTGTGCCGTGTCGAATTAAATTCAACTTGATTTTTTTAATTCAATACGGCACAAGCACGACATTTGAAGCCATTTGGCTGGGCAAAATGAATTCAGCACGGCAGAAAAATTTAGATCGACAGGGTCTGCCGGGCTAACTCAATTTAGTGCGGCAGTAGCACGGTGCGGCTTCAAACGTCGTGCTTCTGCCGTGTCAAATTTAATTCCCGTTCGAAGTTCGGCCGCAATTGTGTTCACAATTAGGAATGCGCATGCGAGCAGAGAAATAAACAACAAACAAGTGCATCAAAATAATAAATAGGGCGACGTACAATGGACAGAATGGAAAATGCACGTGTACAACGTCCATGACGTGCACACTACCTATCCGCCGTGTTTGCAATTAAGTTCGACGTTTGAAACCACTGCCGTGCTTACACCGTGCTGTACGTCGTGCCAAGTTGAATTTATTTCGACACGGCACAAGCGCGACGTTTGAAGTGGGCCTAAAAAACACCAATTTCTATTTGTATACATTTATTGAAAGCAATTACTTAAATTACAGTCCATTGCAGATTTCTAAACAATTCAAATGAAATACTTATGCCAAAAATATCAAACAGGCCATAAACTACGCTCTAAAACCCTTCCTACTCCAGTTACAATTGCTAATTTAATTGACTTGGTGGCGCCAGACATTTTAATGGACAAATTAGTTGAAACAGGCCTTTGGCCAGATGATTGAGGGCAGCTATTTAGATAATAAAAAATGAAAATTTATGATAAATTGCTGTTGCCAATAGCTTTTGTCAACTATTGTCTCCGGTGCTAAGCTATTGGGTATTTTCTTTGCATTGAGTATTCACAGTCTATTCCTACAGAGCTGAAGATGTAAGCGCTCTCTTGGGTTCCTATACCTTTCAGGAAACGTGCAATAATGTGACAGAACCAGGGGCAAATGACAGAACCAGGCAATTTTCTGACCATCAAAGCATTATAGTAATATAGAAATGAATACACTTTTCCATAAAACTTTTCCTGCACAACCATGTCGTAAGACTGAGTTGTACCAAGCGTTCAGTCACTGTTGTAATGCATAGTTCCGAGATTGCCCAGTTAACCCCGCCCTTTAGATACTGTTGCTACAATGTATGTGCTCACAAGCAATCGCCAAAAAAATGGCAACACAACGTACAAAGCAACGGGACTCGGCATGGAAAGCACAGATTCATTGGAGAAAACTCAAAGGTATTTATGTTTTAGGGTCGACAGGTACCGTAGCACACACTGAGCGAAGGGCTAGTAATGCAGGGATGACATATAGTCATAAAAATGCGCTTTCCTACCTTTGAACAGCGAATCGCCCGACATTGAAACCAAAATTCACCCGGTCACTGGCGCATACAACATACAAACTGTATGGGCAGAAAATCGCGTGATTGTTTGTGATGATTGCATCACTTTGACCTATGTGGGCGCCGTCTGCTAGCTCTGTTGTGATTGGTCGGCGGGTTCGGCTTGATTGACAGGTCGGAACTATGTATTGTGTGGCAGATAGAATGTGTTTTAATCTCCGCCTACATAGTACATGTAAGGTCATGTAGAACTTCTGATCTTTTGCTTAAAGGGCGCACTTTTGTCCACAATTTAGCATGGACAATAGGTATTAACAATTTTACCCTTAAAACTGTTATCTTGTCTGTTTCTACTGGAGACAAAATACCGGTTATTTGGCGCGTGCGCGTGGCAGTTGGCACAATGCGCACCATTAAAAAGCATTATCGGCCATTTCTACTGGCAAAATTGCACGCACCGACAAAAACCTTCTCCGAGCATGTTTTAATTTGCTAGTGCATGCACCGGCACACCTTTTCCAAAGTGTTTCGGAAACGGTTATTGTGTTCAGTACGTACACACTCATAGTTATCTTCTGCTCATGGCAGCCGTAGACCTTAAACATGCTTATGTACATTGCAGACATTTATCTTCAACCAAAATGTTCGTCAGTAGTATACTAGAAGTCATAAGCCCGCCGCACACGAGAGCTATGTGCTGAGCCAAAATTCATTCGTGGCCGATGGCGTAAGAAGATCGCTCTCGTGTGCGGGCAACTTTCGTGAGCATTTGGTCACTCGTGCCACTTGAGACAAATATCTAACGTGTTTGATAAATCGACCAATTGATCTTCCAAAGTCGCATCGTTCACCAACTTACTGTGCGCAGCCATTTTGCAGTGTCAGGACACCGCGCATGCGTTCTTTACCAACTACAAAAAGACTGGTTGGCACTCCGCACAATTATTTTGACGTGTGTTAGAGTGGTTTTACCAGTGGGTTAAACGTTGTGAACCGTGAATCCAGTCTATGAGTCGTAAGCACTTGCCTTTCGTTTCAGCGCACACGGTGAGACTTTTGGCACGCGAGGCCAAAATTATCAAACACGTTAGATATTTGCCTCGAGTGGCACGAGTGACCAAATGCTCACGAAAGTTGCCCTCACACGAGAGCTATCTCCTTACGCCATCGGCCACGAATGAATTTTGGCTCAGCACATAGCTCTCGTGTGCGGCGGGCTTTAGAAGAAGCAACTTTGTATTTCACCTCTGTATCTGTAAGTGTGTGTATGCACACAAGCATCACAGTATCCTAGTAACCTACACGTAAACTACGCAAAGGAGTTAAATGGGAAACGATGAAATGATGTGTACTCCTTACCTCTTTCCTTGAGTAGTTGAACTACCAGAGCTTTGCCCTCTCTGTGCGGGCTGACATCCAGGCTCCCGTTGGTCAGGTCATTCAGTATGGTTTTGGCCGTTTCTCTCCCATCATTGAGGGATGATAGAATGGCTCCGTTAGGACCATGCTTGACCCAACCACTGCAGTACAGTCCTGTGTGAGGAAGATGTAGAGAATGATTTGAAATCTAATAAATAAAATTCCTCTGACATCGTGCTTTCGGAAGCAAATCATACTTTTCAACCAATTATATGATCTCATCCCAAGGGTCCAGGGGCGATATTCACAAAACTCAATCTATAAGCAGGGTTCTTAAATAGGTCTTAATTCTAAGCACCCCATAAGATAATTGTGGGGCACTCAACTTCGTATTCACAAAAGCTTATCTAAGTGGTCTGCTTAATCAATTAGTGCACGCTCAACATTGTCACATCATAATGTCTCTGCTTATCAAAGCAGCGCAGACCACGCGTGGACATTTAAAAAACATTTGATTACTACGCGCGCGTATCATACGCTCACATTACACGTGTGTCGTGCAGGTACCACAGAGTACGTATGTTGTGCTATGCGCTAGTCAATGGTCAGGTCGGTGGCAAACAAAGATGGACAATGAAGGCTTTCCAAGGTCAGTAAGAATAGAAATTGAAATCTGTTGTAATCTCCCACTGTCTAAATTGTTTAGGCATTCTCTAATCAATCATATAGACGTTTTTCGAGAACACACCGGGCAGAAAAACACTGCAATTGCAGACGGTTGACCCAGCGTTAAATGCACTTAAGACAGGTCAGACCACACTTAAGTTTAAGTCTCAAAAATAAGTGGGGCACTAAAAGAAAAGGCGCTGTGAATTAATACCACTTAACTTTATGATTTGACTTAAGTCATAAAATTTAAGCGGGGCACTTACATTTCATTACTTAAAGGGCCCCTTATTTGGGATTTTTATCAATGAAATCTATGCTATAAAACCAATATACTCAGTTACATTTATAAAAATCCTATTTGGAGCTTGTTTTGGGGGTTAAAACAAAGGTTTTTAGTTTTTATGCTAATGCAAATATGCATATTCATGACCAAGGTCATGATGTCACAAGAGGCAAACACAGGAAAATCACATTCAACTGTGCACAAGGGATTCCACCTTTTTTGTCAAACTTCTTGGAACTTTTGTAATTTATGACTGTTTAAGTTTGTTCTACTAGTACATGTTTCCTGTTGTAAGCCATGACAAAACATGGGGGCAAACTGCAGCAATTTGCCACAAGTCCAACTCGAAGTCTTATGCTTTTTCTTAACTTTTCCCTGTCTTCCTTACGTGATGCACTCCAAACAGCGCCCTCTGTCTGTGGTTTATTGCAATAAAATCTTTAAAGTTGAAAAAGGCTACCTTTTATTGATTTTACATCAAAACGAACAACAGCTTGTCTTGCTGAACAAGTAATCCATCATATCATGAAGCAAAGATTAGGCAAAAAGATGTTTAGCATGTCATAGGCCCTTTAAGTCGTTTTGCGAATACCGCCCCAGTCCTCTCCCAAAGTACATGAATCAGCAAGATCTTAAAAGACAATAGTATTCCAACATAAGTAATTTATAGTGTGGCAAACCAGTATTTAAATTATTTTCCATCCATCCGATCCAAGGCAAGACACACAATGAACTACAGGGCAAAGTGCAGCCACAAAACAGTCTTTTACCTTGCCAATATACAAGCCAGACTTTGTGTTTAAGTATGTGCTTCACGTGTACACCTAACGGCCCAACAATTAAGCTTGATTCCAGATGTTAACTGATCAATCACCTGTGTGTATTTTATCTATAGAATCTGCATTTCAATTGCTTAGTATCGAGCAGTTAAGATTACTTTGTCACTGGCTTGGCAAATCCAATCTATACTCACTTCCGGCGGGTAGTTTACTGTCCATACCAAAGATTATCAAAAATATTAATTTAATCAATTCTGTAAAACATTTACAGCTGTTAACGTGTTTTGTTTCTGCAATGGCTTTATTTTTCTGTTTGGCAATATATAATTGGGAAGTACACTTTACAATGCCGAAATTAAAATATAACAATGTATGTCACGCACAAATTAACCTACATGTATTCATTGGGTTGGTTGTGGGATAAATATCTGGGTTCCATTTTGTTTCAGAACTGTCACGTATGTTTCACTCAATGTCGGTGGAAAACACGTTCCCCCAAGCCAGGTTTAACCATGCAGGCACAAGTTACATATAGCAACAACTGGGTTAATTTCTTTTTCAGCGATTCTCACTAGAGACTTACAGGAAAATCAAAGTAACACATAAAAAAAAAATTTTTTTTTAGTCGCAAATCTTTTCTAAAGTTAATCAACTGCAGTACAAATTAGCCAGCCACTGCGGAGAGGCTAGTCCGATTACGGATTCCGCATGGGCTTTGCTTTGTATGAAGGCATAAACAAGCCGAATGCGGTGCCTTTAGAAATACAGAAAACTGGCTCATGCGAAAGGATTTTGTGGCTGGAAATTGCAGTTTTGATTAGTAATTCTCTTGGGATATTAAGGCATCAATTCGGGGGGAGCGAATCTGAATTGGATGACTTTGGAATCATCCGAGTGCCAGGAAATTGAATACATTAAATGTGGTCATCGGCAAACAACTGCAAACTAGGTTGGTTCAATACATGCTGTATGTACGCGAGAATAACGTCATGAAATATATATAAAAGTATAGTATTTCCCGCAGAGTGTTTGAGAAAACATGACGATAAATGCCAGATCTATTACTTGCCATAAATGTTGATGTTTGTCCCGAATCAAAAGTGAACACGTGGACCTGTATGGTTTATATAAGTCGCTTGTAAGAATTCCGTTTACTGGTCACCACTGAGATGCCATGTGTTAAGTCTATAGAACAGGGCAGAAAAAGTGTAAGTATTTTCAAGGAATATGTTGAATGTTTTTCACGTCTAAATTCACTTCCTTTTAAAATATTTACACGTTTTAGTGGTTATTGAGTCATAAGGAGAATAAGTGGCGACCAGTAAACAGAATCCTTTCGTACATGTAGTTGTTAGCAATACATCTGACATACGTACTTTGTTATTACTTGAAAACTTATACTCATCACCTGCTCATAGGAAATGCCAAAGAACTTGGACTTAAGTGACTTCTACACCTAATTTAAATTTGGTACTTTCAAAGTACTTTACCTACTCAGCAAGTACTCGAGGGGAAAAAAAAACACACACAATTTGGCATAATTTAACAATTTTTGACATTTTTGTACACTGCTTTATGTATGGTAATGCAAAAATAATGTAACTCGGACATATTATGTAACCAATATAGAGTGGTTTCACACTATCACGGATCAATAAACATATCTCGTGTTTGTCCCTTATATCGTGTAGACAAGTGCATTTCTGAACGATCTGGAAGACGAACAGGAGAGGGTTTAGTGACCCGTGACAGTGTGAAACCGCCCTATTGCCAATTGTGATCTAATCTGAAGAAATGAGTGATGTCGCACAGTCTGGGTCGAGTTTCTGTAATCATAATCAGAAATTTCACTAAGATCAATTTTGATTCACAACTAGACTTGACCATTGGTCAAACGTCATCCTCGCAACACACGTGTGCACTAACATTCAAGTGCGAGAAGGCGTTTAGTCAAATTGTTCCGCACAAAACTATCAGCTCAATACCAGTGACCAACGCAACCGTGCCCTGTGGGCTGGTTTGAAATGGTCAACCAGACATGACTAACCATCGTTGACTTGACAGTGTTTGGTTGGAACTATACCGTAGTTGAAGGAGCTTGTTCAAATTTTACCAGAAAAGGGATTTTATTGTAACTTAACAATCATATGAAATACCTCCCCAAAATACTATCCATGGTAGAACAAAAAACCATGAAATTTGCAATCTCCGATTTGAATGTGGAAGCAAAAAGGTTGGTGTATAATCGCACTACTTTATGGAACAGATAAATTAGTTCACAAAACATTGAAGTTTTTTTAAGATATCCTTGAAAATATATGGATTGAGAGCGCAAAATTTCAGAATGGTAATGAGAAAAATACGAGAAATGATATGGTAACAAAATCTCAACACCCATGGGAAAAATGGGGGTGATCAAAAATGTGACCTGGACACGCTCCCAACTTGCCCTAATTTGACCAGCAAGAATGAACCAAGAATGACAATTTCTCCATCTATTACAAAGTTTCTTCGGCATTTTGAATCATTCATGAACCTGCATATAACCCAAGGCAAAGTATCCATACATTCAGTGAGTCATCAACTTCACCAAAGCCTTAGAAATACCAGATTTAAGACCAACTACCGGTGCACTCTCATTTCCTTTTTACTATCACCAAGTGACAAATTCATGAGAAACAAATCCAGCCAAAATGCCAGGCAAACCCAAAATACATGTATGCATTTTTGCCTAGAGTCAGATTCCACTTCTTAATCTAATAAATGCACAACTCATGAATTGGATGTTAATTGAAGTTAAAAATGCACCTTGCTGTTTTGAATTTCGGCTTCTTTTGTGGGTTTCATCTTGCTAAATCCCGAGGGATTTGCTGCATTTCAAAAGAAGTTGGAATGAAAATGGACGCCAGGTATCAGAAAGAGTAGGCCTATTCTTCACTAGAGTTCAAAGAATTCAAGCCACTTATATTACCTCAAGTGGGTTTCACGTGTTAGCTAGCGAGCCGTGCAAGCCGTGTTAGCACGGCCGGTTGTGATAAAATTACGGACTAAATTTTTAAGCACGGCTTGGTCAAAGCCGTGCGTAAACTCTGTAAGGGATGTCAACCACGCACGGATAATTTTCTTGCTGACACGAAAAATCACAAGGAAGCATAAAGTGTCTCGATATTGGGGATGGAAAAGTTATATGTAAAATTGGTACCATCGTAAAGCTGATGAATTAAAACTATGTTTAGTAGGGTTCACATGCATAAACATGCATACATTGTATTGGGCCGATACCGATACGCTGAAATTCCTGCCCGACATGCAGGAAAAATTGCTGATCCAAAAAATCAGCTCCTGATAAACGCACAACATATATTAACAATACGATAAAAAATATCACACATGGTACTGCTGAAGAATAATATTATACGTAAATTTCCTTTCGTGAAAAAAGAACCATGTAGAGAACTGATGGAAAAAAGAAAACCCGATACGTTCCACAGCTAGAATTAAGACTTGGCACTCACATTACAATATTATGGGACTAGAGACTTGACTTGAAACCATATCTCGGAAACAAAGTGGGTTTTGAATCAAGACTTGCTCTTCAAGACTTGGGACTTGAATCAATACTTGCTTTCCAAGACTTGGGACTTGAATCAAGACTTGATCACCAAGACTTGGGACTTGAATTGAGACTTGATCTTCAAGACTCGATATCCAAGACTCGGGACTTAAATCAAGTCTAGATCTCTAAGAATTGAGACTGGAATCCAGACTTGATCTTTAAGATGTGGGACTTTTATCAAGACTTGATCTTCAAGACTTGGGACTTGAACCAAGCATTGCTTTCCAAGACTTGGGACTTGAACCAAGCATTGCTTTCCAAGACTTGGGACTTGAACCAAGCATTGCTTTCCAAGACTTGGGACTTGAACCAAGCATTGCTTTCCAAGACTTGGGACTTGAATCAACTTGAAACAACTAAATTTCAGTGCATATCAATGAGAGAGTGGATGTGGGTCTGTCCACAGTAATGGGGTACATTTGAAAAATAAGTCAATAATTCCTTTCAGATGTCTTTAGTTTATCTCAGAATTAAAGAAATGTCCTTGTTTTGTTCTCAGGAGATAACTTTTGCCCAAAAAAGTAACAAATTGCTGCCACAACATACATTTTATAAAAGCAAGTGCACAAATTTTCCTATTACGCATGTAACGTGGACAGACAATTTTGTGACATCTTTTTCCGTCTTTGTTACATGCGTAATAGGAAAATTTGTGCACGAGGTTTTCACAAATGTATGTTGTAGGACTATTTTTCTTACTCCTTGGTGAAAAAGTTATTTCCTCAGTTTAGTTTGATAATTTAAAGATAAAATTAAGACATTTGAAGTGAACTGGGACCTAAGATCTTAAATGTTACAGAAATGTACCCCATTACCCTGGACAGACCCATGTGGATGGGGGGTGGGGGCTGCTTCTACATGTAGCTATTTTGTTTGTGTAAAATCTATTACTTGTTTATTGACTGGGTGTTTGCTGGGTTTGTTGTATGTTGTGATTTTAATGTCTGGGTTTGTGTTTTTGTCGTTTATATTTTATTGCATTTTTGAATATTTTTATATTACATGTAACTTTTTACTGTAAATATTGTTCATATCAGCATTTATGCTGTTGATACGCAATATTTGTTTTTTTGATAATAAACCAGAAATATACTTGCTCTTCAAGACTTTGGACTTGAATCAAGACTTGCTCTCCAAGACTTGGGACTTCAATCAAGACTTGCTCTTCAAGACTTGGGACTTGAATCAAGACTTGTTCTCCAAGACTTGGGACTTGAATCAAGACTTGGGACTTGAATCAAGCATTGCTTTCCAAGACTTGGGACTTGAATCAAGACTTGCTCTTCAAGACTTGCTCTTCAAGACTTGGGACTTGAATCAAGACTTGCTCTCCAAGACTTGGGACTTGAATCAAGACTTGCTTTCCAAGACTTGGGACTTGAATCAAGACTTGTTCTCCAAGACTTGGGACTTGAATCAAGACTTGGGACTTGAATCAAGCATTGCTTTCCAAGACTTGGGACTTGAATCAAGACTTGCTCTTCAAGACTTGGGACTTGAATCAAGACTTGCTTTTCAAGACTTGGAACTTGAATCAGGAGTTGCTCTCAAAGACTGTGGGACAATCAAGACTTGATCTAAAAGACTTGGGACCCGAATCTAAACTTGATCCCCAAGATCGAGTTGGCACTTGAATTGAGACTTGATCTCTAAGACTTGGGACTTGAATCAAGACTTGATCTGAAAGACTTGGGACCTGAATCTAGACTTGATCTGCAAGAGTTGGCACTTGAATTTAGACTTGATTTCCAAGACTTGGGACCTAAATCTAGACTTGATATGCAAGAGTTGGGAATTGAATCAAGACTTGCTCTCAAAGACTTGGGACTTTAATCAAGATTTTATGTCTAAGACATGAGTCTGGAATCAAGACTAATTCAAGATTTCCAAGAGAATCTCCAAGACATGAAACTTGAATCAAGACTTGATATCTTAAAACAGTATCTTACAAAAAACAAAAACAAAAATCACATTTTAAGCAAAACGTCTTGAACAAACAAGATGCCACAATTTTGAACAAAGAGAACAGCATGCTTGAAACGTTTAGCTAGTAATTTACTTCTATTTATCCAGCAGCTTGGCAGAAAAGGAATTCAAATATAAACCCGGGAGGGGGCAAAATACGGTGCCAACAAGCACGCTCGCAATTTGATGCGAACCATATGACGGATGAGTTTTGTAACGACTTGTGGTATTGCGTTTTGACAGTGTTTGGTACTGCGGATACGCAGCACAGGTTACACTGGGTCCATTAAACGTATCGTGTGTTATTCGCATGTGTCAGATGCCGTGATTCTTAATAATGTCAATTTGACAAATTGCCAGAGTAAGTGGCCAGTAGACTGAGCATTGTGGGCATACAGTGAGAGTTGATATGGCAAGCATGTAGGTTGCTATTAATAAGTGCTTATGCATTAGGTATTGCCGCTTTGTTTGCTGTATGACTATTAGATTATACAGTGTTTAAACTTTTTATGCAACTGTAAAAATCTACATGTTGCTTTTGTCAATCGCGGTTAGTTTCACTTTCACTTCTTGTTGGAAAAATGTCCTACCATGGAGGTACATGTAGAACACTATGTACATACTGTATTTTCCAATTTGTAGACAAACCTGCCAATAGGTTTCATAAGAAGGGTTTCTGGGTGTTGATATGGACGACAGAATCTCTTAGATTTTCACGTCTTTGCGACAATAACAAAATAATATCTGAAGAAAAAGCAGCACTAGTGCGGACGTTGAAGAAACCAACTAGTTGCGTTCGAGCTGCTTCCTTGAAGCAGCGCTGACCTGGGGAGGATCATGCAAGGTGTGATGAGTCAGGAAAAACAAGGAAACGAGGTTAAACACGTGTCGAACTCCACCTTTATTTACAAACACATGATACATAATAGAGCTTCTGCACCAGCGGCCATGACAGGGGGCAGGTTTTCTTATTTAAACAATAGAACCACAAGGCACCTACTCATGTATGACACATGGTAACAATGTGACTGGCCCCTGTCATGGCCGTCGTGCAAAGGCTCTATACAGCGCTGAGCGGCTGGTAAAGAGTATAGCCCAACATTTGGTCTCTTTTGTTAATTTTAAACATTTCTAGTTAATTACGTGACAGTTTGATAATTTGTTTACACAACGACCATCGAAAAATTATTGTCGAGGATGCTAGATCGCTACATTATGTAAACAATAAGCCGGTGTGTCCCTTTAAGCTGCTAGGGAATTTCAACAGCACTTTACATGTAGCCATCCTCAGGAATTGACAAGATTTTAAAGGCTTCCACAGACAGTCACAATTATGCAGGCAGACTCAGAAAATTGAAAGAAGCATGAAAAAGGAATCCCAGCTGTTTCACAAAATACCCTGAAGGTCCAAAGAAGAGCCGTTGTCGTCAGCAAGTCAGACTAATTTGTGACCAGACACCTCAAAAGTGATTAGAGAGTCGCCAGGTACAATTTACTGGCTCTGCCCTACATCCATCCATCCAGACACTCGCTCCCAGTTATACATCATCTTATACTTGATGTCTTGGGTCTTACTGCAGACAGCGATACTTGTAGTGACCCACTCTGGGGGGGGGGAGGGGGGGGGGGGTTGGGGGGGGGGGGGGGGGGGAAAGTATATTATATTGCAAAATATGAAAAGTAAGTTATATGCACTCTAGAATGTAAGCTCTTATTTGTGCCGAGTTCAGAAACATATGATGTTTATTGTATGGTGATTACGGTAGATACCATAACAAACATTGTATTTGCTGCTTTGCTCAGTTAAAGATAGTATACATGATTGGTAAACTGTAACAAATAGTTTTATCCCCCTGTGTGATTAAAGATATGCAGGATTAAAACCAACCTGAGCAAAAACCAGTTCCGTACTTCGTCTAACTTTTAAGAAAACAGTCAAAAAAGGGTTTGCAGTCATTTCGCCCCAAAACCACTTCGCCCTAAACTTTTTCGCCATGAACCACGGCCTGTGCACTTAGTGGTTTTGGGGCGAAGTGGCATTTAGGTGATGTAGTGTTTGGACGAAGTAATTTGGGGCGAAATGGCACTCGGGCGAAGTGGTTTGGGGCGAAATAGTTTATGGCGAAGTGGCACTTGGACGAAATGGTTTTGGGGCGAATTGAATTTGTGTCTCATGAGACGAAAACTAATCAGAAACATATGATGTTTATTGTATGGTGATTACGGTAGATACCATAACAAACATTGTATTTGCTGCTTTGCTCAGTTAAAGATAGTATACATGATTGGTAAACTGTAACAAATAGTTTTATCCCCCTGTGTGATTGAAGATATGCAGGATTAAAACCAACCTGAGCAAAAACCAGTTCCGTACTTCGTCTAACTTTTGAGAAAACAGTCAAAAAAGGGTTTGCAGTCATTTCGCCCCAAAACCACTTCGCCCTAAACTATTTCGCCATGAACCACGGCCTGTGCACTTAGTGGTTTTGGGGCGAAGTGGCATTTAGGTGATGTAGTGTTTGGACGAAGTAATTTGGGGCGAAATGGCACTCGGGCGAAGTGGTTTGGGGCGAAATAGTTTATGGCGAAGTGGCACTTGGACGAAATGGTTTTGGGGCGAATTGAATTTGTGTCTCATGAGACGAAAACTAATTGTTTTACTCATTTCTCAAAGACTATAGCACTTCAGACAAAACCATTTCAGGGGAAGTTTTCTACGGTCATCATGTTTATATTGTGTAAGTTAGGCGTAAATCTGTGAACATTTCTGATTTTCGAGATTACCAATGATGTATACTGCCGTTAAGCATCCATGCTACACCAGGGCATAATTTACAGCAAAAAAAATGTATAGCAATTTTGCTATACATTTTTGATTTTGTGTAGCAGTTTGGAAAGTTTGTGTAGCAGTTTTGAAATGCTGTGTACTACTACAGTGTACTAGGCCTACTACTACTAGCAATTGCAGTTAACCATCAT
Organism: Henricia sp. BOLD:AAB3569; assembly: GCA_037783545.1. NCBI lineage: Eukaryota > Metazoa > Echinodermata > Asteroidea > Spinulosida > Echinasteridae > Henricia > Henricia sp. BOLD:AAB3569. Next base: position 257,736 of record JBBELK010000777.1, on the reverse strand, counting down.
CATAGAAATGTTAAATTAATGAAAAAAGAGCACTTATTCAGAATCAGACCGGTGTCTTTTGTGTCACAAATGACACGATACTTTTTCATAGCTGCCAACTATTACGAAAAAATCGTAGTTATTACGAATTTATTAATAAATTACGAAAATACGAAATTGCTCTTGAAAGCCTTAATATTTGTTTTGACAACCGAATTCACGTAATTCGGATTGAGATCGATACTTTTTGTCATGTACTTTTGTTGATTTTATTGCAAAGTAACCGAAACATCGAAAAATACGGGAATCGATATTTTATTATCATGTACTTATGTTGGTATAATATGCTTGAAAACGTCTGGGAACCAGGTATATGTCGTAAACAAGTTTTTCGGTTAGTACAGTATCGATACTACTATTGCAGGGCACCAGCGTGTTGATTGATATACTGGTATGTGTATGGAAACCAGCGCGCGTGTGATCGCTATTCAAAATGGCGCCCAAAACATTTCGACGTTCGTAGTTTTTATAGAACTATTTTTCAAACGTTCGCGCTCACCAAATTGGGTTTATTACGAATTGGTTTATTACGAAGTTCAAACATATACTCGTCTGATGTTTTATTATAATTAATGCATCGCAATCATTGCTACACAAGGACAAAATTGCATCGCTATGGAAGGTCAAATGCATCGCAAATTGCGATGCGATACCGGATAAATTATGCCCTGTACACCAAGAGAAAATTTGGCTTCTTAAGAAAAACATGTGGGATTATACCACTTTGTCTCATAGCTCAGCTGGTAGAGCATCTGCCCGGTGAGTCAGAGGTCTTTGGGAAACCTGACAGAATATACCACTGTGCCTCATAGGTCAGTTAAATGGTAGAGCATCTGCTTGGTGTGTCAGAGGCCTTGGGGGGAAAACATGAGGGAGTATACCACTGTGTCTCATAGCTTTGATGGTAGAGCATCTGCTTAGTGTGTCAGAGGTATTGCGGGAAACCTACATGTACTGTACCACTATGTGCCTCATAGCTGAATAGCTGGTAGAGCATCTGCCCGATGTGTCAGAGGTCTTGGAGAAAACCAGAGGAAGTACATCACTGTACCTCATAACTCAGCTAGTAGAGCATATGCTCGGTGTGTCAGAGGTCTCAGGTTCAGATTCAAACCAGGACCATGTATATTATTTTTCTTGCATCTTATGTTTGGTTCACATTCATAGACAACAATCTGAAACAGTCTTTCCTTAATGCCATGGTCATATCCTCAAAAGTGCAGAAATACTTAATTAAATAATTTAAAAAACTGCAATAATAAATTAAAAGCCTCCAAAGCATTAATTAAATCATCTGAAATTTCCAAAAATGCCATATCAAATCCCACTAATGATGGTTTCGCTACGCTAAGCCAAAGATTTTATACAGCTCAATTTTAATAACTACTGGTACGTGTCATGGACACATCGACGGAAGAAAAACAGTACACCAGTACCATCAATGTTCATGAGCTTTTCAATTTCTCAACGACCGATTTGAGCACAATGCCGGCGGCCTACATATTTTTTTTATTGCCGTCGCCATGGAAACCGTGGCAGCATTATTGGCCTTGATCTTGATAATGCAATAAAAGCAACAAGCCTTTTTTCATATTTGTTTGTATTTTCAGAGCTCTCTAGGAGACAAGTCAAACTGATTATGAGTGGTAATAAATTGAAGAGGAGTTACAAGTGTACACTCTCGAGTGACGCCATGTAAACACTTTACAAAAGGGTCAAACTAATTTCACAAAGCTCAGTAAATAGAATTAAACCAGCATTGCGCACAATTTATGTGGTAATTCTTATGTTCACACTCACGGGGATAAAGAAATACTAAAATATTTACCCACGGATGGGTTCAATGTTCATGTACAAAGATAAAAATCAGTCTGATGTCTTTTGCCTCAATGGCTGTTGATCAGCAAAGTGCACACAGACAACATCTTGTCAAGCTGAATTTGTCCAAATGTTGTCAAATATTTGACTTTTCAATGAGCCAATTTTGAATAGACTGCCAAAGTGAATAAGTCATCTTTTATTGGTTGCCTAGGCAATTGGCTCTAAAAACTAAAAATCACTAAACCGTGTCCCTGTGCTTTTGCAATGGTACTTTTTCCGATGGCCACGATAGTTTAGAGCCAATTACCATGGCAATGCACGCACACTTTGGCTGTCTATAGACTACGTAAGTCTCGCGGCAAAGGTAAAACCTGAGCTTCCGGGCACAACACGACTAAAACGCCTATTCCTATAACACGGGCGAGATTTTGTTTTTTGTATATATAAATTTTTCTGTCCAATCTTAAGTATACAACCGACCCGAAAGTGATTCGGGTAACTAAAATGTTTTTTTACAATAATTACATGCATGAATAAATTTCTCTGCTGGCATATTCTTCATCCAATTTGGAATGGATGACCCAAGTGTGGATTCATGTGAAAATGAATGCTTCGAACTTGGGCACTCTAAAAAAAAAAGTCTGCAAGCTCTACTTTTGGTAGATGGCGTTTCGCCTATCGCTAGTGAGGTCTGTATGTACACTGTAGGCCTACGTACGTCGGCTGCTGTGCGTGTTGCATATCTTTTGCTGCATATAGTTTACGATCTTCAAAGATTGACTTGTCGGCTCAGAAAAGATCCTGAATTTTTACATTTCGATTGCTTATTTTTGATTATATACCCCACCTCATCAATATTTTATTTAGAGATACCATTTTGGGCCGTCTGAGTTTACAAAAACCTGCATAAACAAAATAATCCAAGAATTTCGCTCGCGACGTGCGTTAAAGAGATAGGGTCTTGTGCCCGGAAATAACAGTGGTCTCGCGCGGTCTCGTACGTTCGCGAGGTCAACTTACATAGTCTATTGCTGGAGGACAGCCAAACAAATAAGCTTGCTTAAAGGAGCTTGTTCAGAATTTTCCAGAAAATGAATTTTGTTGTAACGTAACAATCATATAAAATACACCTCCCTAAAATATTATCCATGGGAAGAAAACAGGAAATTTGCAATCTCCAATTTGAAAGGTGGAAGCAAAAAAATGTTGGTGTAATAATCACTGCACTGCTTTATTGAACTGTATAAATTAGTTAACAGAACATTGGTGGTTTTTGATGATATCCTTGAAAAAAAATACAGATTGAGAGCACAAAATTTGGTATTGAGAAAAATATGACAAATGATATGGTATCAAAATCTTAACACCCATCGGAAAAATGGGGAACTAAAAAATGTGATCTGGACATGCTCCTTTAAACTACAAATACTGTATTCAAAACTGCATGGTAAAACCCTACATGAAGGCTTATGTGTTTGCTGCCACCAAGAGTTCAAATTGTGTTTAGCACAGATCAAGACTGTATAAATATTGCAAGTGTACACAAAATGGCTGGGAGGCGCTTGCGTTAAAGTCATTAAATAATTATTACAAATTGAAAAACTTACAAACAGCGTTATCTCCAAGTGTGATTGAGGATGTGTACAAAAATACCCAATCTGTGTATAAGTCAGCTCAGTAGCAGTCAGTGCCTAATCCACAATCCGAGAAATATTGTGCGAAAGAAGCCACTGCACAGTGGTTTAAGACCCAGACATTTCGGCCGATTTTTGTTTGCAGTTTTTTTACTTATAACAAGTCAGTTGTATCTGGAAAAAATGGATTTGGGGAAAAAAAGCTTTTTTGTGCCCCGAAAAATTGCCTATTTGTAGCCTTAATGTAACTGTATGAGAATAAGCCGAGTAATTAAAACGTCCAGTCAACTGAACCAAATATCATATTTTCCCGAACAGTTTTAAAAAATGTTCTATGCATTATATTTTAGTCCTTGAAATGCTCTTTCCATTGGTATAATGATTGTTTTAAATAATTATTAGTAAAGTGGCAAACGAAGCAGTGATATCTTATCGAGAAGTTTTAAAACAAATATGAAAAACATGCAAAATGTGTTTAGTCAGAGACTAAAGATGACGCAGTCCATTATAGCTTAGCTGGTAGTGTCTGCCCGGAGATTATCGAATATGGCCCTCTCATCCCAAGTTTAGTTACTTGTGTCAATGCGCATTTATTAAGTACGACGCACCAATATTGCTGAATGTACACGTACCCATACCAGTACATGCAAAATGTCCCGACGAACATTTTTACTCGTCATTGTTTAATTAATGCAGTTACCCTAAATTTTACTTCACGAGTTGACAAGAAAAATCTGACGAAAAGTGTTCATACACATGTAGACAATGGCAACAAATACCACACGATTTTTCCCTTTGTGGGAGAAATTGCCAACTGAAGGTGCATTTTTTTAAAAAGACAATGTCTGCAGACGATCTTTTTACCATTCATTCAACACAAAAGACATGCATGAATTTTTCAGGTTTTCTGAAGTATTACTGCATCTACATGTATGTGGCCGAAATTTCTACAAGGCAGTTTATCAACATATCAACATTATTCTTTAGTTATGTAATGCGGTTGTTTTTGTTTTTAAAAGTTTTCCAATCATGTAATCTGTCCTTAAATGTTATGACACTCTTGAGTCCCGTTTCCTGAAAAAAACAGGTACATGCTTGCAGGTGACGCCATGTCGGCTACCTCAGAGTAAAATGAACGACATTGATACGCAGATCCAAGCACCTATACACTACACCTGATCCACCACTGACTCAATAACAGTGACTGAAATACAGCGCCAATGGCATCCCAATAAAGATACAGTTTATGTTTGTATTTGATCCTATCATGCTCGACTTGAGTCAAGAATCAAAATCGTTGAGACAGGGATGCCTTGATGAAAACGGTCAGCCCTGAGATATGAGCAACCCGATCTAGCCACCAGTTTGTTTTTGTTCTCGCTTCCAAATTTCTTTCCTCGGAACGGGAATCCGTATCGCTCAGGGCCTTTTTAATTTCTTCTTGTTTCCTGTTCCATTTCTTACTTTTTGTCGTACTTATGAAAACATATAGAAGACGGTGGGCAGATCTAGAAAGCTTGGTGTCTTTTTCCAGCCTCAATGTTCTTTATCGAGAGGCTCATCAACTCTGAAAATCAGCAAGGAGATTTGAGCGCCGGTTTTTCTGGCAAGGCTGAAGGAGAGATTTAATCAAGATGAAATCCAGCAACAACTGTCTGCTTTGGATGGAAAGCAAGGCATGGCCTGGGGTAAGAGGCATTTAATCTCTGTTTTCATGTCAGATTTATAGACAGATAATATAACAATTTTGTTCAGCGTAAGTTGATCTTTGTTCTGTAAATGTCAGATATATTTCTCATCTTTCAAGGCCACAACATTTGTACAATACGGTAATGGATAGAACTCAATTATGTAGTTCTGATTTTTCAACTAATGCAGTTAATGTTTCTAATAACATACATGTATGTATACAAAATATATTAGTCAATGAAAACAATATGCCTTTTGCCTACATGTTAAAAGTTTTTGTTTATTTTCCATTGTGTGAAAACTATTTAGCAATGTATAAATTATTTTTTGGTGAATTTAATTAGCATTTTGTGTTTCACATAAATACCCCGGTAGTGTCTGATGTATATTTAAAATACATACATGTACGTTAATTGTTGTCACCATGTACATGCATATTGAAAGTACTGAAAGAAAAGTCCATTTTTTTAAAAATATTTTAAACTACAGATTAGAAGAAACTTGGTTTGAAAAGTTTCGGGCATGTGATGAGTTTCTCAAAACAATTAGGGGCCGACCCATAATACTATGGCACTAATTGGTTTTTTTTTTTAAACTGAACAGCACAGCCGATATTAATTTCATAGCTGTCTCATAGCTCATAAGCCATGACTAACTAATTTTGACGCTCAAAAATAAATCACAGTTAATTGGATCTGCTTGGGTGGCAATCTTATCTGTGGAGAAAATGTCAACTTAAAGCGGTATTCCGTTTATACTGTATACTCTGCACATCTATACTACCAGTACACATTTGAAGCCCCAATATATCACTTGCAGTTACCCGAATTTTTTTGCTGATAGCAATGGTAACGAACACCACATATGGCACCTTTGTAGGAGAAATTGCCAACTGAAGGTGTTTTTTTTTTCTTCAAAAGGTAGAGTACATGATTGGTAAACTGTTACAAAGGGTGTTATTACATGTACCACTCGTGATTAAAAGCCCATGTTGATAAAACTGCCATGTAGAAATTTCAGCCACATAAACTCCTAAAAAAAAGTTCGGAAAGTCAAGTTTGACTGACGATTTCTCTCTTGTTGCAAAAATATTTTCCTTGAATTTTATATCATTGGAAAGCCCTGTTATTCTTCTTTACGATGATGTGTCATTTGTTATGATTAAGCAATTGGGGAATGTGCAGCACAGCTGAATACGGGGGCGGGTGTAAAGTGAAATGTCACAAAATGCATTGCTATTGTCAAAAAGTGCATTGACACATTCCCATCCTCCAAGCAAAAGGGGAATGCACTGCATTCCCCTTTATTCCGCTATACTGCACATCCCCTAATTGATTAATCATAACAAACGACACATCACTGTAAAGACGAAAAACAGGGCTTTCCAATGATACCAAATTCAAGGGAAATGATTTAGTAACAAGAGAGAAATCGTCAGTCAAACTTGACTTTCCAAACTTTTTTTGAGGAGTTTAGATGCAGTAATACTTTAGAAAACTTGAAAAATCTATTCATGGCTTTTGTGTTGAGTTGAATGGTAAAAAAGTCTTTTGCAAAAGATCTTTAAAAAAAAACACAACCTTTGGTTGTTAATTTCTTACACAAAATACCATTTTGTGGTATTTGGTATCATTGGTATCAACTCTTTTAGTAAGGTTTTTCTTGTCAACTCATGAAAAAAAAATTGGGGTCACTTTACGATGTGTCATTTGTTGCCATTAATTCATACACAAAAACCATTCATGGATTTTTCTGGTTTTCTCAAGTATTACTTCATCTATGTGGCTGAAATTTATACAAGGCAGTTTATCAACATTATCCTGTTTTTAAAAGTTTTCTAATCATGTTATCTGTCTTTATGAATTTCCCTAGCCACTTATTTCCAACATACATGTACATGTACCATAAAGCGCAGAGTGCATTGCCCTTGCAACTGTGCTTGCAGTTGCTGTCGATGTGCGCGCACGTGATCAGATGCACGTGAGCAATTGGCAGCAACTAGTTGCAAGTACGCATACATCGACGCAACTGACCGCAACTGGGTACAACTAGTTGCCAGAAAGTAGAACATGAGCAACTCGCGGCAACTGGGATTTTTCAGTTGCCTGTAGTTGCAAGTGCGCATACATCGACCTTTTTGAGCAACTGATCAGTTGCTCCCAGTTGCCGGAAACACCAGTTGCCACTAGCTGCTTCCAGTTGCAAGGTCGATGTACGCTAGGCTTATAAGATTCACATCAACCTTTTGGATTGAGGCTGTATCATTGTTCAACACTGCGATGTCAGGCCGGAGGGCCTATGGGCAAGGCTTGGCTTTTCAATCATACATGTAGGTCCTTCCCTGACATTTCAACCAAACAGATTAGCCCAATTCAATTCAATTGATTTCCGATTTATAAGGACTGCCAATAGCAGACTTGCATTGACGTAAGAAAGCAAGATGCGAAATTATGATGTCACATGATAGGCAGTTAAAAGTCCTCAAGTCGGTATCTTAATTTGGGCATTAACAAATTTAACATCAACTTCAGGATAACTAATTTTGCGTGGTGCCAGTTCCATTCTCCCTTGCGAGTCGAGCAACAGCAGTTTTATTTTTAATTCTGTTCAATTTTTTTGGGGGTTGGTGGGGAGGGGGCGGTACATCACTTTTCTACTTGAAATAAAACCACCCCTGTATTCGAGTAAAAATTGCCAAACAGATCGGCATCTATTTTGTGAAAAAAGGGTCCTGTATGCTACAGGGCAAAATAGGGCCACTTTTACGAACTAGATTGTCCAATAATACTGTTGAAAGAAAAGAAAAAATACCCTACATCATAATGGGGAACGTCATGCACACAGCGTATGTATTTATAACAGTTTAGGTGCAGTGCTGAGTTGATCAGCAGAATTCGCGCCATGTACGTACTTTGATGCGCGCAGATGTAGTGACATTTTTGCAAGATGGCAGCCGCGGACATAGCAAAGCGTTTATGTGGTTTCGCCGTATTTATAGAAAAAAAAAATAAAATTGATTACTTAAGCAAGGGGTCTTACGCAGCAGGGCTTTCCGAGAGTCAGAAGAGAGAAACACATGTACGATGAGGCTAGTAAGCACGCGGACACATTTACAAGGGGACAGTTTTACCTTTTACACCGGGACATCTGAGCACGCGGAACATTTGAGATCATGCACGCAACGTGCTGAAATGTTCCGTGACGTCATCGGAACATCCGAGCACGCGGAACATCTAAGATCGTGACACCGGAGCTAGCCCAAGAGGTGGAGCTAATTGCATTCTAACGACAGGAGTTTGGGGTCGAGCTAGCTCCAGAGATAGCCCCTTGTCTGAACGACCTCTTAGAAAAAGTTGAGGGCACACAGAATGTAAATGAGGTCAGTACACCGATTGATTCCTATTTGTTTGGTGATTGGTGACAATATTTGCCTACAAATGCTTTTCTGTTCTCTCAGAATAGAAGAAATATCTTTAACTTGTTCTGAGAAGAACTTAAGCCCCAAAGGGTCACAGAGAGTCTGAAATCATACCTTTCTAAAAGCTCCCTGTAAAAATTTTCCATGTAACTTATAGGCCGTCAAAAGTTGTCAACATTTTCACGGTTCTACAAAAGCGTAGGAGGGGAGGAGGGAGGTTAAAGGCCGCGTACGGCATGTACTGTAAAATGTTGACATTTTATGGCGACAAAAAACGTTGATAATGTGACCAGACCAACTACCTGGTCAGGTCACTAGCATTAACATTCCTTAGGTACCCGTATATCACAATAACATTCCAGTACCTCTGCTGGGTCCATGTCTTGCGCCATTTTACAATTGTCTTCCTTGTGGCTAGACTGCACCCCGGCATGTGCTGGAATGTGCATTTTAGGTTTATTGTATTCTGGCAGGCTTGGAATTCCTGGGTTGGGACTGGAGAGCCAGCAGGGTCCTATATAAGGAACCTGTGGGCAAGCCTTGTGAGTTCTCCTGTTCTGACTGCGTGTGCATGAGCCGTAGGCCTATAGTGCTGCTCTGATCTCTGTATAGTGCAATAACTTCAGCATAATTTGATTCCGGTTTTCACAAGCGTTTTAAAATTGAAATTGTTGTAATAAATACACATTGTACTTTTTTTATTCATATTTTGGCTTGAGCCAGTTCTCTTTTGTACATCGTCGTCAGCGTTGGCTCTGCCTGTTTCCTGTACAACCAGACCCACTTGGTTACAATTGGCGTAGTCGGCAGGGTAGGGCCAAACGATGTACAAACTTGAAAATTATTGTGAATAAAATATTTCTGAAAACGGTAGTCGAAATACTTGTGGTGTTGACTGACTGGATGCCGCTTCGCTTCGATCGGGCGATCAAGACTGGTCACTGCAGGACCATTTGCGACATGCAGAGGAACGGGAACATCGCTGGAAAGTCTACTTGAAAATGACGTGGATCTACCGGGCCTACTACTTGACGTCCAACTCGTCTTTAGGAGTTCAGAGCAGCACAGGGCAGCACTACGGCAATAATGCACACAGCTAAGTTTTAAATTAATAGCAGTCGGGACAGGAAACTCGAATTTTAACCATTTTGATGTATGTGTATTTGTTATTGTAATTGTTAAAATGGTGCACCTTGTATAAATCCCGTTTGTATAATTGTTCGTCTATTTAAAATTTATATTTTCTTTACTTACAGAAATTCCATAGCGGACTGCGACTCGTGCACAACTGAATTCCAGACCTGCCAGACATGTTCGTATTGAACATTTATTTAAAATATTTATATACCACATACCGTAATACGTATAGGTGTAAAATACCTTCATTTGTATTGCTCGCCGTGAATGTTTTAATTACATGTACATATCAGCAAATGAAAATGGGTCTTCTTATGAAGGACAGTCCTTCGACCCACTGGTTATAGTTATGAATCGGTTTTACCTATATGGTTAAACTACGAGTGTGGTATATCGTTTTCTCATTGAACCATGTCTCCTAGTATCTGTCTGTGGGAACTGGCCAGCCCACTTCGGCGAGAGGGCATTTGGTTGGTCATTTGATCAATTTTAAGAATATTTTTAAAATACATATTTTGTGGCCATTAATTCTTGTAATTTACAAGAAATGGTAATTATTCTTTTGTGGTCTATAATTTGACCGTTTGAGATTACTGATTTTTAAATTTAATGTGAAGCCAGATTTGTAGCAAATTTTGGACTAGGTGTCATTCAGGCCGAATTGAGAAGGTTTTTATGTACTATGTCTATTTTGAGATAATCTCGTTTTTCCAGGGAAATCCTGGGGTAGATCGATGGTATGGTGCCTTCTCGACCTTATATAATGCACCTGATATCTCCAGAATCCATGCAGGTTGAAATGGTTTTTATCTATGTAACATCTTTCCATTTAAAAAATATAAAGAACTATAAATTATTTATTTCATGTTCAATTAACACTTGATATAAGCTCGTTTATCAGTAAATACTGAGATGGTCTGTTGAGCATGTGACATGATGGGAATTTAAATTGTGTATTTTGGCAAAATGATATTGAATTTTCCATCCTTCTTTTGTTAAACATACAACAATTTGTTCTTTAAAATCAGGGGGTGAGTGTGACCAGACCAACTACCTGGTCAGGTCACTAGCATTAACATTCCTTAGGTACCCGTATATCACAATAACATTCCAGTACCTCTGCTGGGTCCATGTCTTGCGCCATTTTACAATTGTCTTCCTTGTGGCTAGACTGCACCCCGGCATGTGCTGGAATGTGCATTTTAGGTTTATTGTATTCTGGCAGGCTTGGAATTCCTGGGTTGGGACTGGAGAGCCAGCAGGGTCCTATATAAGGAACCTGTGGGCAAGCCTTGTGAGTTCTCCTGTTCTGACTGCGTGTGCATGAGCCGTAGGCCTATAGTGCTGCTCTGATCTCTGTATAGTGCAATAACTTCAGCATAATTTGATTCCGGTTTTCACAAGCGTTTTAAAATTGAAATTGTTGTAATAAATACACATTGTACTTTTTTTATTCATATTTTGGCTTGAGCCAGTTCTCTTTTGTACATCGTCGTCAGCGTTGGCCCTGCCTGTTTCCTGTACAACCAGACCCACTTGGTTACAATAAGTAGTATTTAGAGTCTTAAAAAATACTACGCTCTGTAGAACTGTGAAAATGTTGACGACTTGCGATCGACAGCCTTTTATGTAACAGAACAGACAAAGACGTTCCACAAGTGTCTGTCCTTGTTACATGTAAGTTAGTAAAAGGGTCTTTCTATAAATTAGGGGTCCAATGTTACATTTTACATCTTGTTTTTGTAAATTCAAGACACATTCTTTAAATACTTTCCATCTCAAAGAGTGAGTACATAAAGTACAATTCATACAAAATGGTTTAAAAGCCATTTTAATGATTTTTGTAGGAAAAAATAACACATAATCACAGGTGTAACGGGGGACATTAAATGTCACACTTTTGGACCCCTAATTTATATAAAGACCCAAAAGCATTTCTGTGAAAATATTATCTTGATTGCCAAAAGGGGCTCTAGACCCGAAAAAGATCCGTTTAGCGAGGTGCACCCCAAAAAGAAACGTGGGACTCTGTGGGAAAACCCTTTCTCCATGAGAGCACCAAAATGTACCTTTATTATGCTTTTATACGATTAAAGTCCATTCTATGTCCAGGTCCCCACACGACACCTTCAACGAGCACAAAGAGCTCCAACACACACGTCAATAAAGCGGCTATTAAGCCAACGCACAACGCCTCATCCACCAGCTTGTTGGTACTATTACACCCAAGTGAGCTTGTCACAACCAAGCCAGAGAAAAGTCAATTTACTAGCAATTAGGGTTGTGTTTGACTACAAAATGCAGCGCACGTTTGGCCAAATTATACGAGGTGCATAAATGTACCCGAAATAAGCTCATGAGTGCATTCAACCGTATGAGATTGAATGACATTTGTAAATCCTACATGAAAGCTAGGAGCAATGAGGTTGTAAACAGAACACATGAGCAAGCATTTTTCCAGCCGTTTGGTTCGAGAAGAGATCTTGACATGTGCTTGGTTACGCTTGCATCAGCATGGTCACTGGGGATTTTGGCGACATTACATCTATAGGCATGCAATAAACCGTACTACATGCATACACACACCTATCACATACCCTACCTATCAAAAACCATTGAACAAGAAAAAAAAAATCTCTGTAAACCAGGAGTTACACTCTAATTACCCACGCCTGAAAATGAAATGTCTTCCTCAAAATATTTGGTATGGAGCCTAAACATCATTGAAATGAAACAACCAATACAGAATGCGTCATAAGCTCTTTTCACACTTGGGGTTGACGCGGGGTTAAAAAAAGCGACGTTTCACACTTGACAAATTTCAACCCCGCGACAACCCCCGAGATTGGTTTCAACCCTGCTAAGATGATTTTATTGCAATAAGGGCTGTTATCTTACTTCATGCTCATACAGCGCATTTCAGATCCACTCAATGCACTTTCTGCATTAGTATCCCTAGGGGGTGGTAGAGGGGGAGAAGAGGTAGTGGGGGAGGGGTGTATACAGCACCCAGATACTATGGTGGCCCCATCCAAAATCAAAATCATCATTCATGTGACCTCATCAAGTCAACTACATGTACATCATTGATGGTGATTTAAGCACAAATCACAGGTAAGATATCTTAAGGCCTCTTCATACCATTGCCATTTTAACACGTGTCAAAATTTATGGTGTAAGAAAAATAGGTTTCGACACTGGTCATTAACCTGTACGCGATTTCTTAACACACTGTCCAATGTGTAAGTTTTGACACGAATGCGCAAAGGTCATTTCTTTTGCGGCATGCATGATTTGCAACAACAGTATTTCACCGAACACAGATTGACCAACTGTAATTTTCACACGAACGGTTTCAACACTGGTTTGTCATTTCAACACGTGCCAAAATTTATGCGTGTCAGAAGAATTAACCTGCATGCACAGTTTTGACACTGGTCATCCATGCGGTGCTTTCGCAAAGCTTACCACACTTTCTGCAGGGCATGTTTGAAGATATGCATGATTAAAACCAACCTGAGCAAAAACCAGCTCCGTACAGTCAAAAAGGGTTTGCAGCCATTTCGCCCTAACACCACTTCGCCCTGAACCATTTCGCCCTACACCACGGCCTGTGGCATTTGGGCGATGTAGTGTTTAGACGAAGTGATTTGGGGCGAAATGGCACTCGGGGGAAGTGGTTTGGAGGCTAAATGGCACTTGGGCGAAATGGTTTTGGGGCAAATTGAATTTTCGTCTCATGAGACTAAAAATAATTGTTTTACTCATTTCTCAAAGACTATAGCACTTCAGACAAAACTTTCTACGGTCATCATGTTTATATTGTGCAAGTTACATGTAGGCGTAAATCTGTGAACATTTCTGATTTTTGAGATACCAATCATGTATACTGCCTTTACGTTTCGACACATGCAAAGGCCATTTGTTCGTGGCATGCATGATTTGCAAGTTCACAGAATGCACATTGACCAAATGCAGTTTTCACACTTCGGTTTTGAACTTGTGTTGTTGAGAATCGTGTTAAACTTCTCAACTCAGATTGAGAGCTCTCAACCCATCTCCCAAGCAGGGTTGAAATTCAACCGCGTCGAGCGTGTAAGGCCAACAAAAAAAAAGTAGTATGTTTAGCGCTAGCACGCGAGTCACTTTTAACCCTGCGCGCCAAAGTTTTTTTGGTTTTTTGGCAAAAACACAATGCACTTAGATATGCACTGTCTTGTCAAGCTGCTGTTGACAGCCGTCTGGGCTCGTACTTTACGACGACATCAACGTTGCATCACTGCATCATTTTGGGAGACTTTAACTTACGCTAAACATATTTTTATTTTTGTTTGCCTAATGCAGATCGAAATGTTGAAGTGTGATTGTTCAGGTACATGCAGGTTAACTCAACATGTACCAGACCCGTGTTGAAATAACGGTGCAAAAAAAAAAACCATTAAGAACATCTATTTACTTGGATTCCTTTTCTTGAAGAGCGATTTGTAAAAAGAGTTATCCCTAGTGTCACAAAGTCCAAATGGACTCCGAAATGGGTGTGTAATTTAAAGGGCCCCTGAAATGGTGTTTTTATCAATGAAATCTGTGCTATGGAACTAGTCCATTAATTTACAATCATAAAAACCCTACTTGAAAGTTGTTTTGGGAGTTAAAATCAAGGTTTTTGATTTTTATGCTAATGAATATTTACATAATGCATGAGCAAAGTGGTGATGTCACTTTAGGAAAACACAGGAAAATCTCATTCAACTGTGCACAAAAGTTTCCACAATTTCCTCCAACTTGCTGAAACTTGTGTAACCCAGGACGGTTTAAGTTTGTTTTACATGTTGCCTGTTGCAAACCATGAAAAAACTAAAGCTGGAAACTGCAGCATTTTTCCACAATTCCAGTTTGAAGTCTTATGTTTTTTCTTTGCTTTTCTGCTGTGTGTTCCTAAAGTGACATGCCCCAAACAGCGCCCTCTGTCTGTGAGTTTATGTGAAGAAATTGTCAAAGTTGGGGCATCAAAATGAACAGTAGTATTGTCTTTCTACACAAGTAATCCTTCATATGCAGCAAAAACTGTGCATAAAGTTATTGAGCATTTCAGGGGCCCTTTAAGAGCCTGTTTATTGGGATTCCAAAGTGTGACCAGTTGTAAATAGCAAAATTCTGCTAGACGCGTTTGAAAAATAAACAAAAATCTGCTAAATCGACCAAAAATCACATAAAATACATTAAAAACAGGCAAAAATATACTAAATTTCTGAAATGTTATGGCAAAATAACACATGCGCAGATACAAAATCGATAAATTCTGCTAGATGCGTTAACAATTTTGCCAGTTCCACAAAAATCTGCCAGATCTGGTCACGCTGATTATAACTGCAACTGCGCATGCCTCAAAAAGCGCAGACATGAAGTGTTGCTTGCCCTTTCCACAAGTGGGATTTGAAGCCATCAAGAAAAACCTCCGAAATGCATCCATGCGAGGAAAAAGCAATGTCAAGTTGATAGCATCGGTCACAGGGGGAAAAGAAAGGAGGGGGACGAAATGTGACGATAAGACCGCCTACGTTGAATATCAATTGTTAATGTCAAAACTACACATGTAATCTGGATGCATGGGGTAAATTTGTCCCTGGAACGTGTCTGGCGGAGACGGTTGATGGGAAAAGCAGATACTTGACAAGAATTCAGGAGATGGAGGGGATATCCAGCAGCAAAGGTTATCTGATGAGAAAGCTTGCCTCAGTGGTAATTGGGATGGGGTTGGTTGATGAGAAAATGGAAGTGGTTTTTGATGAAAAGGACATTAAAGATTTATGCTCATTGGTCCTCTGACATTCTAAATAGTGAAATTTGTACATAGTGGCCACCCTTGGGAATGTTAGAAACTGGCCACTAACAGGTGGCCTTAAAGGCAGTATACATGATTGGTAATCTCGAAAATCAGAAATGTTCACAGATTTACGCCTAACTTACACAATATAAACATGATGACCGTAGAAAACTTCCACTGAAATGGTTTTGTCTGAAGTGCTATAGTCCTTGAGAAATGAGTAAAACAATTAGTTTTCGTCTCATGAGACGAAAATTCATTTCGCCCCAAAACCATTTCGCCCAAGTGCCATTTCGCCCCAAACCACTTCGCCCGAGTGCCATTTCGCCCCAAATTACTTCATACAAACAATACATCGCCCAAATGCCACTTTGCCCCAAAACCACTTCGTGCACAGGCCATGGTTCAGGGCAAAATGGTCCAGGGCGAAGTGGTTTTGGGGCGAAATGACTGCAAACCCTTTTTTGACTGTTTTCTCAAAAGTTAGACGAAGTACGGAGCTGGTTTTTGCTCAGGATGGTTTTAATCATGTATATCTTCAATCACACAGGGTGATAAAACTATTTGTAACAGTTTACCAATCATGTATACTATCTTTAAGCATTATACACATTTTAGACCAGATGAGTGGCCACTATGAACAGGTGGCCTCTTTATCAAGGTGGCCTTAATAACAGGTTTCACTGTAAGTTTTTGCTCAGTCTGAGAGATTATTATACAATGTACGTTTAGGAAGACATTCCAAACAGTATCGATGAAAACCCTTGACTATGTGGGCTCGGGTCTATAGAAGATTTCAAAACTTTTAGTTTTAGAACTCCTGGCTAAGTATTCATATACTTTGTATGCAATCTTCGAAGAAAGTCGATATTTAGACGAAGCTAATTGTGGATGAGCGAAGCAAAGATTACCAGTCTCGAACTTGAACGTGAAGCTAGCTGTTCAATTAGGAATTGGCTCTTACCAACACGTTTTTGTGCGTGTGTTCATCTGTATATAGGGCAGATAGTTTTCAAAGTTTTGAAAAGTTGTTAAGATAAGGTTGCGCAGCGTTTAGAACTTTTAGAAACTGGTTGATGCAGTTCTGAAAGCCTTCCGGTGCACCTCTCATGTTTCACTTTGAAAGTTAATGCAGTTACCTTAGAAGATCTGGGGCCGATTTCTCAAAACATTAAGATGCGTGACGCGTCTTCTTATCTTGGTACGTTGGTATGGGAATTAGGACGCATTTAACTCGTCCTGACTTTTGTGAAATCGATCCCTGGTCCAATTTAGCCTACACGGAAAGGTGCTATTGAATTTTTCTGCAACAATTTCCATGCACACACTTCAGACTGATACATATCCTTTGTTCAAAAACTGGGACAAGTTTCAGTACAACTTTTGTCACCTTACAGCACGGCCTACAAAAACAAATTGTAAACGAACTTAATTCTATTATCTGTCAAAAGGAACTTGTTTGCGCTGTAAGTTTGAACCCTCTCCGATATCAGCAGGATTTTCTATTTCAGCAGCAACTTCTGCTCCTAACAGTTTTACAAACACCATAAGAGAAAGGCTCACGATTCTGGGTGAAATTCATCTTTGTCAGTAATCAATTGAACCAATATCCGGTCCCCAATGCGTCTTTTTAGAGGTGATGCAATTTCATCGGTGTTTTTGTTTCCAGCACAATTTTAGGCATGAAATCGGAGCCTACCGGTGGCAAGCGAAACAAATAAGCTCATCTCCTACGGACTGATACTGCCAATAACAAGCATTCATGCGGCGGTGTGTGGCAAATGCGTCGGATTCCGCCCCTACCTTTATTTGTCGCATGAAACGGGAAACGTCCACCGGTCTTGCCAGGTATCAAGTTGTGCCTCGGATGCCCAAAAGTCCTTCGACATGAAGGGAATTAGAGCTGATCTCAATTTCACGGATTTCTCACCAGAGAAAGAGAATACACAACCTTTTCAAGTCCCATCTTCGTGTAAAAAGATGAGAAACACATTGATACAGTGATACTTAATTACCGTATTTGGTAGATTTGTATCAGATGATGTATTTTAAGCTCTAAATATTCTGAGATTCCAACGGCAAAGCTAAAATGAAGACAATGAAATGCCTGGGGGATGTGCATTTACGGTATCTCTCTTATGCAACACCTTTAGGCATTCGTCAAGTGATAGCCCTTCACTGTTTCTAACGACCAAAGGAAAGCATGTAAAATAGCTTCAGCTGTGTGAAGAAAAAAGACATCTTTGTAAAACCCCGAAATGCATCTGGCCTGGCAATGTATTAGCTTTCTACCCCTACAAAATGTACATTTTACACTTGAAAGCATCTGTATTCTACAAGATGAAACTGCTTAGCTAATAAAGAAAAGTAATCTTCATGGGTGGCAGTGGCATACCTGCCAACATTGCCGAGTAAATAAATCGGACTGTAGTGAAACTTGCAACGGTCGAGTTGGTACAACGGTCAAGTTGACCTAGTACTGCACCCGTTTTCATGTACACAACACATGCGTCGCGCGCGGGGAGTCAAGTCAAGTCGACCGTTCCGATTGTTCCGATTTTCAACACTTTTAACACTTAAAAATCGGAACAAATACATAAAGTTGGACGAGTTGGCAGGTATGCAGTGGTCTTCAACAGTCAAAGGATGAGCAACATACAATTTTGGATTGGCTGCACAATGGACGTTGAAGCAAAAAAAAAAGTGGTAAAACTGTTCATCTGATAGTTTTTAAAATCAGTGCTGATTGTATTTTTTACTCGACTTGCCTCCAGTCACTGGTGAAATGTTTACACTTGACTCACATCTCACATCAAAAGACTGAACTCAAGCTTTCCGATCCAATGATTGGCTAAAATCAAGTCACATGGTCAGGAGTTGTACGGTAGAACAGTCAATATCTACGTGTTCTAAATGTCACAGCCTGCCTGCTCTCAAACTATTAGCTGTGTGTTTGTGGTTAACCTATACCTCTCACCTAACAGCTAATTACTAGATGTTCACTTAGCCAGGACATTGTATACAAACCACCAGAGTCAGAGAATCGGTCGAGTTAAAATTTCTGCCCCATCAGAACTATCAACAACGCGTCCATCCCCCTCGAAGCGTGATTGATTGTTTGCGCAGAGCGCGACAGGCTCGAGTGGTCGCATCACACTATTGCTCTATGCATACTTGACAACATTTAGCCGATAAACTCTCCCAGGGAATCAACATGGCTTGAAGCCCACGCACGTATGCACCGTCTAATGTCTGTTTGCTGTCAAAATGTACCAAAGTAAATCCAAGTTTTTCTCGTTACGTGTCAGCTTACAGATGGAGTATCTGATGATGGTTTTTGGCAGCAAATTGGGAAGATAACATCTGACACTGAAATCCAACAAGCTTTTAACCCCGGCATTGTCATTTCATGAGATTATAAGTGAAAACGGCTCAGAGCCACACTTCTCTAAAGAGATCTTTCTGAAATGATGCACCGCAAATCACATGTTTCCGCAATGAAAAGCTACAAATCCTAGTCTAGACAATATAGATGCAGTTTCTCGAATGGATTTGGAAAACAGGTTTCTAATGCTCAGATAACACATGCTTATTTTTAAAACAAAAACAAAAAACTGCCAGTTGGAGAGAATGGATTTTCTTCATAAGCCCTTTAAAAAAGCCCTTTTTGTGAAACTTACTAGTCCAATGCGGACAGCCTACCGGTAGGACGTTTTCCTCTCAGTAACTCTCAGAAAATTTACCAGGTAAAAACGTTTCCCAAGACAATACGTCGAGTGCGGACAAAGCGAGCGAGTAAAAGCGTACATGCGGGCCGAGCGCAAGGTCATGCTGCAAAGGGACACCACACATGTACATGTACATACACTTTGCATGTTTCGCGGTGCGGTGCATATGGGGCAAGTTTACAGTGTGTTGTGACTCTTTTTGGTCGCAATCATGACAGATATTATTGATACAAGTTTAATTGGTGCTACCAGTGCATTATTCCAAGATAAGAGTAAAAGACGTCGTATCATATGACAAAAAGAAAACACGACAGGGCATAATACGGACAACTCGGTTACCTCACCTGCGGTCTCGGTAAAATTTCCCCATGTCAAAAAAGTCCAAATGCAGACTAGTGGTCCAATTTGACCATTTTCTATTTTACCGTCCTTTCAGTAAAACCTTCCAAAAAGGAAGTCGAGTGCAGACAACTTCAGAGCCAGTTGAAACCAACTAAAACCAACCGCCAAATTACCACAACCCTGATCATAACGGTAGTGACGTGGTGTCTTGATGAGGCAATTACACAAATTACAGCTACCTCACACACAAATGTGTACCGCCTGAAATGAACTCGTGATGAAAAGTCTAAGGACTCTGACATAAGATCACTCTCCAAGTATGAACGTCATAATAACTGGTCTTCATGAATCATGCATATAAAGGAAGTGGTTTATTAATCTCGGCTTAAGAGGGGCATCTTCATTACTTTCGGATCTTAATAAGTGTGCACTGAAATGCAGGTACGGTCAATAAAGAATATGAACAAGTGCCGAGTGACTGTGTAAACAGCAATGTAGTTAACAGAATGGACACATTTTGTCTGTACTGTGTTGGCGGTTGTCCAAAGTTCTGAACATTTTCACAGTTCTACAGAGTAGTTTTCAAGGCCCTCCCTCCAAAATAGTAGGGTCAATCCACGAGGTTTGGTACACAAAGTGTGACATACCAGATCTTAAATATGAGTAACATTCCAGCCCAGCTACTTTAGTAAGTATATTCATTTCATGAAGAAACACATGTTACACTACAATAGAAGTATTTACATCACATTGTAACCAGTAACAAAACTACAGACCTCCAAAATGTACTCGTAGTGTTAAACACATGTGGTGTCCATGTTGCGTAGGTAAGACAAATATTTCATGATCTGTGAGAGATTGGTCAGTGAAAACAACATGATTATATTGGGACACCTAGCCATATTCAGTACAACAAATATTTCACCAGATAAATAATTCTCCAGTCTTTAAATAAAAGAACTTGTACCAACGCAACATGGACACCGCTTTTTTAATATAATAATAAATAATAATAATCACAAGCATTTGTAAAGCGCCATCTATCTATGTAAACATATTCCGAGGCGGCTGTTGCCATTGTTACCGCTGCCATCAGGAAATCACCAGAACCATTTCACTTCAACTAGGTGTGCAACCCGGCCAAGGCGCACAATCCTATCAGCAGTTAGATTGTGGCATTCCCCATAACAGCTTCCCATATATCGCTTGGGTTGACGAGGCAACTGGGATTAAGTGCCTTGCCCAGGGACACAGACACGTTGGTCGAAGTGGTCATGGAATGACCAAGTACAATGTACATGTACATTTTTTTTAGTCAGTACCATGAGATGTCAACATTTTACAGAGCATGTAAAGTTCCATGCAGCCGTTGACCGCCTCCCTCCTTCCTACTGTATGTAGAACCGTGAAAAAGTTGACAACTTTGGATGGCCACAAGTGTAAATGTAGAGACATTCGTACAGTACATGTAGGTTTTAGAAGCATCTGTTAGGCTACTGGTATGGGTATGTCCATGAAGTTGGGTCACATTTTGTGACATACCATATCTCAAAAACTATGTCTCATTTCCAGCCTAGAAATGTCAGTCAATGTTCATTTCAGAAAAAAAAACCACTGTAAAAGTACCTACATTACGGTGTAACAAACTACAGTACAGACCCATCAAAATGTCTGTACAGTGTTAAACAATTCCTTGCTCTATGGTTAAACTTATGTGGTGTCCATGTATAGTATCGGTACTACAAGAATCTCATAATTGGCGAGTGACTGCCAAATGAAAACATGAATGAATGTAGCAGAGCACTACCAAATATCCAATCCCACAACATTTTGAATGAACAAGTACATCTTCAGTATGTAATTGATAAAACTTATACCGATGCTACATGGACACCACTGTATTTTGTGCCCCAACTTCATGGACAAACCCGTATACATTTTCCTGCTTTAGTTCTAATTCTTTGGGGTTTACAATATCTTTTTCATTAAAAGCATAATTATTTTGTAATTTTTATACACCTTAACTGCACAATGGAATAATGTTAGAGAGGTTTCCCAAGCACAGGGATACAGATAGCGCAACGGATGCGTCATAGTCTTCTGCAGTCATGTGACATCATACGCAACTTGCTATTCGCTACGCGTTTGTATGGAACGTATATCGAGCTCACTATGCGTAAGTACTAAACGCATATTGAAATGTCAGATTTCTAGTGTTTGTCCTTATTTTTGTTGCATTTACGTTGAAAAGAGGTTAGAACGAAATCCATAAGACTAGAAAAAAATCCATAAGATTAGAACGAAATCCATAAGACTAGAAAAAAATCCATAAGATTAGAACGAAATCCAAAAGATTAGAACAAAATCCATAAAATTAGAACAAAATCCATTTTCTGGAAAAATCTGGATGAGCTCCTTCAACTAAGGAGTTTATTAACTGTAACTGCACACACCTATTCTAAAATAATGGCGCAGTCCTGTGAATGACTGACAGCCTATCCACGTCAGAAAGTAGTTACATAAGTTTGACGTAAGCCGGGGATACGTAATGGTGACTGCATGTGCCAATTGCTACATGTAATGAGTTTTTACAAAGTTGTCGCATCAAATCTCAATATACATGTCTCCTCACGATCAAATTACCATAAACTCTTATTATTACCTTTGAAAAAAGCAATTTCCCCCATCCTGTGGAGCCCGGCAGCAAAAATGTTTGTTCACGGCCTAAATTAGGGTGACATTTGGAACACATTCAATCAAATGTGCAAAGCGCTCTGGGGGACAAAATTGACGGTTTAAAATTTCGACACATCCGTAATCAGAATTTCACGCAACATTTGCGGTAAATGTCATTTTCTGTAATAAAACTCCGTACAGTTAACCCGCGACAACATCCAAATTGACAGGTGCGGAGCGTGAATTTTACGCAAGCTGATACTTCTCAAAGGTGATTTCATCCGATTTGGTTTTCTTGGAGGGGTTTAATGGACAGTCAAGGATTTTGCTTCTTGCCTTCGGAGACTGCGCTCCAAATCAAAACAAGGGAATATGTTTCCCTGATATCTGACGCAAATTCCACACCTACTGTATGTGTGTATCTACACAGAAATTGCACTGGAGGCATTGAAAGACTCAAGGTTTTTCTACTATAAAAAAAATAATCAAAGGAGGGGGAGTAGCAATGGGGATGATGCAATTGAATAACAGGATTAACCTATAGATACGTGTAACTAACCACTGGCAGCAATGGCAAATATGATTTACGCAAGGCTGAAATTCTCCCTTCCCCTTTATTTTTTATTTAATGGTATTACACACAATTGGCTTTTGCCGTCATTTTCAGAAATACATGTAGGTGGATTTGGGGGTTAGAGCTAATGCTGTTACACTCAAAACACTGACATGTTTAATGGTTTATGGGAAAAAAACACACACAGACCGCTACCACATACACTATGCGGACTTCTTTTTGTACTCGTGCACTGTAGAAAATTTGGCCGAATATTTTTTTTTCTTTCTCAAAAACGAAACACAGGATTTCGCCCTAACTTTACAATTCGTTTAAGGGCATCGTTACACACCTTATACTTTTTTTTGAACCCCCCCCCCCCTCCCCTTATCCTTTTTAAAATGCTAAGACAACTCGTCTGCGGACCTGTGCAAGTCCACACAGTTACGGTGCTACCTGGTTTATGCGGACCTCTTTTGTACGCAGGTTCGTATAGTGTACTACACGCTCGTACACACATACATGTACTATTTCCCCAACCTTAAAGCAGACATTATTTAAGACATAATTATACATCAATTGAAAGCTTATTACCTCAGGAAACCGAATATATTTTTTTCTGAATTTTTAAAGCTTTGTGGAAGGCAAACAAGAAAAGGGCAATTTTGAATGAGCCTAAAACACACCCAAAACGAGCCCAATCGATCATGGATTTTATAGTGACGTAGGCGCAGGGACACATGCCACGTAATCTTCACAGACGAAATGGTTGCTGTGCATGGTGCAGTCAGTGCGTGGCCGAGCCATACAAGTTACGTTTTGGGGTCAAAAAATTTAAACAAGTTTTATTTGGTTTGTTTTGTTTGTTTCACTAACTGTAGCAATATCTCCATGTAGCAAGATGAAAAAGATAACATACATGGGAATCGACGAGCGATTGATGGGCCCATGGCATGGTGCAAATCAGGAGTGGCTGCTACATTTGTGGTACGCAGTATGACAGAGAGCACACTATATATTACAGTCCCTTTCAATTGTGTTCAAGATGATTTTTTTTGAAATTCTGTTGGTTTTTTTTTAAGGGAAGGGTTTATTAACAAAAGAAAAAAAATTAGGTAATGAAAAAAGTCGGGGGTGATATCTACCTTTGGTCACAATTCAGCCGAGTCTCATGGTCAGTTGGTGCTAAAAAGATTGAGTTAAAGACTGGCCACGTGACATGCTCCCAGCCAATAGGGATGCATAAGGTATTTACAAATAAAAAATAAAAATGGGTCAGCCTACCTGAATAGGTCTTGTACCTACCTACCTTTTACATCCTGTACCCGGCCCTTTGTGTGGCGTATCACCCTGCGCTGTTCATCAAACGATACCACTGGGTCTAGACATAGACTCTTGTAGCCGATACTCCGCAGTATCAGGCTGCAGGTTATGTCCTCCGTCTCACCGGTTGGAACAGCTTCTTCACGACCGTCCACCACCTGTTAGGGAAAGACTTGATAAATGTTGGTCCACAGGTTTCTGTGCTGCACTAGACCAGTGGTCCCAAGTTTTTTTTTGATTTTTTTTTTTTTTTCAATTTAAAGGGTATACGTGTCAAAAAACATGCCCTATACTGAAACGCAAAGGAAACTTACCACCTTTTAAACCTTTAAATAGCAACAATAACACTGCGTGTAGTAATGTGTGAACTTATTTGTGGACAACAGTGTCCTCACTGTCAGACCAAACGGTGTCTGATGGTCACTTGAACCTTCAATGGTCACTTCATGGCACAGCTGTTGAACAGCTTGACTGTCGGTGATTAGCCAAGGGGTATGGGATGATTGTAATGAGCTGCACGTAATGTCTTGATGTTGGCTTTAAAAAGGCCAGTGCAAAATGGGCATTTCAAGCAACATGCCACGATTGTCGGAGGATCAACGGCAGCGTGCCCTGGGCATGCTGCAAGGCGGACTGAGCTACCGTGAGGTGGCACGTCGTCTTGGCTGTTCACACCAGACGATATCGGCCCTGGTGGACAGAGAAACTATCCACAACTCTGCAGATGACAGACCTTGATCAATAAAATGCCAATGTTTCAATTAGCAATTGTTGGTTTGTTTTATTTTGAACTGTTACAATTTCATTACATTTTAAACAAGTGGTAAGTTTCTTTTGCATTTCAGTATATTTTGATCCTAAATAATTTAATTGCCAGCGAATTTAAACCAAAATTTCAGATCATGTAAACAAGGCTTGACAAATTTGATTAAGTAACTTGCATCAGTTTTGTCTGAGAGGGTCAGATTTAAAAGCCATACAAAATCAAAATCAAAATCGGCTACTTTCGGCTTTGTTTTCCAATGTCAATACATCGCTGAAGACAGTGGCGGAAAGCGTGTGCTGCAGCCGAAAGCGTCTGAATGAATGCAGGATCACCCCTAATGTCATCGCACACCTCCTTGATCATTTTGCGCAACTCATTAAGAGGTGCAAAGAGACCTCTGACAAAGACAATTTCCTTGACTTTTTTTTTATGGCTTTCAAATCTCACCCTCAAGGACAAAACTACAATTCTGTCCGGCCTTGTTTACATGATCTGAAATTTTGGTTTAAATCTGTTGGCAAATGACAAAGTTATTTTGGATCAAAAGTAGGACATGTTTTTCTTGACACATTTTAAAATCTGTGGTCGGTCTAGTAGAACTATCTTCGGTTTAGACTTCCAGTAACATGGGGTATGTTTAGACGGAGGGCTACTTTTTAGTTAGCCCCAAACCAATTAATGAACTCAGTGCGGGTTCGCTGGAGCTAAGTACTGTAGTCCAAAACGCCATACCATTCAAACCTTGATGATAACTCCGGAGCCACAGTTACAAAGGAGCTAAGATGTGGTCAAATGGATAACATAATAATTAACATTGGCCGGGCTTCGGGTCGTTAAATTCTCTTTTCGTCGTCTTCATCCTCGGCCAACTCATTGGTTTGATACTCGATAACGGTCGTCCGGCCAGCCGTATTCGCTTTGTTCTGCAAGCTTAATTAGCTTTTGTCTTGTAGCAATCAAGTCTTTAGCTTGTTTCAAAAGGGTTTCGGCATTGTTGGGGTTATCAACAGCTTCGACTATCAGGTCGTTGACAGATTGATTAAAATCAAACTGCCGTTTTCGGGAGGGCTAGCCCCGGAGCTAGCTCCAGAGGTGGAGCCAAGTTGCGTTCAGACGACAGGAGTTTTGGGTGGAGCTAGCTAGCTCCGGGATAGCCCCTCGTCTGAACGACCTGATGTTTGAGTCGCAAGACCTGTGGTCAAGTAAACATTTAACCAATAGAAATTTGACCCTGTGAAGCGTACAACCTTTTGTTCTTGTCACAACTGTTTTCACCATTTGGTACATGTAATTTTTTTCCAAGTCAAAAGTGCAGAGTCTGAACAGCAGTATAATTTAACAACTAAATTTAACCGGGAAAGGAAACCGAATCCAAATGCAATATATACAAAATGGTTTTTCCTCGACCTACATGAAAATGAAACATTATAACACCGTTGAAACTGTGGCAACCCCAAAGTGTGCCGGAGGTGACACTTCACGCACACTGCCAGTAGGTGTAGGCATATCATATTGACCAGGTTAGCCAATACGCCCGTTGGCCACAGGTGGCACACGGCTGTTGCTCATGACATCAATCCCGCATTGCTGCAAGTCATTTTGTTTGCTAAAACTCAATGTATTTACTTTCCTCTATTCTCACACTCTTTCCAGCTGCCTGCTTGGCACGTATCGAGAGCAAAAGTGAAAGGGAATCTTCGACATCCAAACAATCGTCATGTTATATTACAAATAATATTACTTGCTTTAGGGAAGAAAACTATTTTGTGGTACGCGGCTGTGATTAAATTATTTAAGAGCAGCACTGGATTTTGTTCTAACTTAACACGTGATCAACTTTAAAGGTACACACCGGCCTACTGTTTACATGATTTAGTGATGTAGCAGCATTGACAATACTTTTTTGATGGTCGTTGTGAAAAAAAATCATCAAAATATCCCGTAATTTACTAAAGAAGTGCAAAATTAACAAAAACGGTAAAAAGACGGGTTGTACGCTTTACCAGCCGTTGCAACTACGCGCGAGCTTCACGACTTTGTCACAAACGATTCGCTCTTTTCCTACTCAAGATATGTCCAATTTTCTCGGACGACCGATTATGAATTTCCGCTTTCTCTGGAGAAGTTAGCATCATGTTTTATTTTTATTCACGAACGTACATGTACACCAACCAACCCGCCGTGTGTGCACTCGGGATATTTGTCGTGCTGCGCGGGGCGATCCACCGTAGTTTGCCATACTAGCAAGCGCTCGCTGAGTCCCATTATCCGGACTCTCAAAACAAAATTTCTGTTCAAATTTTCATACTTATGTTTAACTTTGTTTCATACCTGTATAAATAGTCTCTCTTTTGTCAACTACTTATAAATATTGTGGAAAAATCAGAGTTGAATTTGGTGCAGTTCTGCAGTAAGAAACTTTCATGCGACTGGACATGCGACTGGACACAAAACTAACTCGCAAGACCATGTGACTTTTCGGAACCAGAATCTGGTTCCGAAAAGTCACGTGACCTCTGTTTTTTGAAAATTGCTCAAAAACGGCAAAATTCTGTGGTTTCTTTTCAGGATATGTTCAGTTTATTTCGGAAGGGCATTCAGAATCTGGTATGGGTCAATTTCGAGCCCATATTAGCCCAACGAAGCCGGTGTGTACCTTTAAGTTTTCACAAATCACAACATCACTGCTGGTGCACTTTAACAACTCGTCAAAAATGGATTGCACTCAAGAAATATTCAAAACCTTAGCTTCTATTCCTGATTTATTGTAAGCTGAAAGATAGATGCCTATCTTGTTGCCCACTTGACAATTTTAAGCAGATTTTAAGCAGCATTTCTGATTTCCTCCCACTTGAGACGACAGAAACGTCCTGTCTCGCGAAAAGTAATCCTTCTTAAGACACTGCTGACATTTCTTGAAGAGCTCAGGTAGTGGCATTATACCTTAACCGTTTCTTCAGAGGAAAGCGCATGGCGTGTATTGTTGACGGAGGACTTATGGTCATAAAAGCGTTAATACCAGTCCCTTTGGATCTTGCCTGGTGCATAAAAATGTCTTTGTCGAAACTGCCTGCAACGTGCTACGTACAGCACATGAACACGTAAAGGTGTTCAAACTGTCACCTACATGTAGTGGCATTTTACTTTAACCGTTTCTTCAGAGGAAAGCGCATGGCATGTGTTGTTGACGGAGGACTCATGGTCATAAAAGCGTTAATACCAGTCCCTTTGGATCTTGCCTGGTGCATAAAAATTTCATTGTCGAAACTGCCTGCAACGTGCTACGTACAGCACATGAACACGTAAAGGTGTTCAAACTGTCACTTACATGTATTGTGATGCACAGACTGGAGAAAACAAGAGTGATACTGGTAATAGTGTACAATCTTCAATAATAAACTCCTCAAAAAAGGTTTGGAAAGTCAAGTTTGACTGACGATTTCTCTCTTGTTGCAAAATAATTTTCCTTGAATTTTATATAATTGGAAAGCCCCGTTATTCCTCTTTACGATGATGTGTCATTTGTTATGATTAAGCAATTTGGGGATGTGCAGCACAGCTGAATACGGGGGCGGGTATAAAGTGAAATGTCACAAAATGCATTGCTATTGTCAAAAAGTGCATTGATCGACACATTCCCATCCTATAAGCAAAAGGGGAATGCACTGCATGACAATAGCAGTGAATTTTGTGACATTTCACTTTCCACCCACCCCTGTATTCCGCTATACTGCACATCCCCCAATTGATTAATCATAACAAATGACACATCACTGTAAAGAGGAATAATAGGGCTTTCCAATCATACCAAATTCAAGGGAAATGATTTAGTAACAAGAGAGAAATCGTCAGTCAAACTTGACTTTCCGAACTTTTTTTGAGGAGTTTATAAATGCACCAAACACACTGTCAGCCGTGCAAGGCACATTCAAAAGCCCATTGTATCAACAATTTTATAGTTCATGTTGGCAAGGAAAAAAAATTACTCAAAGTGCTGATAGCAATGGTAATAAACGGAAGGATACCACGGTTACATTCACCATCACTTTTTGGCCTTGTCTTATGTCGGCCTAACAGATGATTACGAAAAAATTCAAAAGGCATGATTATCTTCAGAATACAGGCATTACAACACACTACAATTTAACTGGCCTAATGCTCATTGTACATCTATTTGAAGAAACTTTTGAGGTGGGCCATGTCACAATTTTGGGGGTCTTAGAGTCCTGTCTTTAAAAATTCATAAAATAAAAAAAATGCTTTGATCAAAATCCCGCAATTTTGTCTGTAGTATATCTTCTAGGATAGGGATCTCATCTATACAAATTTTGTTCCACTAAATAAGGAGGATTAAGGAAATAGTGATTAACTTTTTAGCCAACTGCATTGGTGACTCCATTTTCGTTAACAGACCCAAATACGAGTGGAAAAAACACTGTTTTTAACAGTTTGCCAATCATGTACTCTATCTTTAAAGGCAGTATACATCATTGGTAATCTCGAAAATCAGAAATGTTCACAGATTTACGCCTAACTTACACAATATAAACATGATGACCGCAGAAAACTTCCAAACACTACATCACCCAAATGCCACTTCGCCCTAAAATCACTTCGTGCACAGACCGTGGTTTAGGGCGAAATGGTTCAGGGCGAAGTGATTTTGGGGCGAAATGACTGCAAACCCTTTTTTTACTGTTTTCTCAAAAGTTAGACGAAGTACGGAGCTGGTTTTTGCTCAGGTTGGTTTTAATCATGCATATCTTCAATAACACAGGGGGATAAAACTATTTGTAACAGTTTCCCAACATACTATCTTTAAATGAAGCCTGTGCCAAACATAATGAAGTTAAATAAACACATAAATCTGTTAAATTCTTCTTAACATTGTGCAACCAAATGCAATCCCTTCAACAGCAATGCATCTGAATTGTGCGACCAAATTAATTAGATTTCCCATAATTTGACCAACATGTAAAGAGAACAGACAACCGCCCGACAGTGCCTCATCTTCGGAGGGGGAAAAAGAGAATCTACATCACAAAACAGTGGCTATTTTAAGATTCCATAGTACAAAGATAAAAAAGGTTACAACTTCTGCCGTCACTGCACATTTTTGTTTTTTCTTTGTCACAAAATATTGTGGCTCGAAAGCAAACCAAGTACAAGTCATCAGAGACTTGAGTCACTAACTGTCGCTCAGCGGTGGGGGGCGAAGGGCGGGGGGATGGTGAGCAGGTGAGCACCCTCGCGCGCCAGTGGTTGTGTCAATATAATAAAACGTAATAGCATTGCTACAATGTATGTAAAACCAGTACCATAATAGCCGTGGCATTTTGATCAGTGGTGTTATATCATTCTAATTTTTCATTTCTTTGCCGACAACCCCATGATTTTGCCGACAGTACCACGATTTTGACACTCCCCCCTCACACCGTTGTGGGTTTTTATCATACACATTCTCAATCATATAATAGAGATAAAATGCTGCAGCACGCCTCCTAATGCACAGCAAATCATCTGATCACATTACTCCTATCCTACAGAAGCTACATTTGCTACCAATCAAAGAAAGAATCCACTACAAAATAATCCTCCTTACTTTCAAGGCCCTAC
The DNA here is from genome assembly GCA_037783545.1 of Henricia sp. BOLD:AAB3569. Classification (NCBI taxonomy): domain Eukaryota; kingdom Metazoa; phylum Echinodermata; class Asteroidea; order Spinulosida; family Echinasteridae; genus Henricia; species Henricia sp. BOLD:AAB3569. Next base: position 227,170 of record JBBELK010000777.1, on the reverse strand, counting down.
ACGGTTTAGCTCCTGAAAATATCCAGGGTTTACTGATACGTCGAACCACAAGACCAGGTTTAAGGTCAACTAGCGCTTCCCCACTCTTTGTGCCACGTACCAGACTGTCCTCTTATGGAGACAGAGGTTTTCAGAGTATTGCTCCAAGGTTATGGAATTATCTTCCTCAGTCTCTCAGAGAAATAGATAATATCACTGTCTTTCAGCAACAACTAAAGACACACATGTTCACAAATGCATTTACAAAGAATTGAGAATTTAAACCATTGTTCATCTAGACCAGCGCCTTCGAATGTTTTTACAGATCAAGTGCGCTTTATAAATGCTGTATTATTATTATTATTATTATAATGCCATCTGTCAAAGATTTCCAATTCTGCCGTCTGCCTTTTATGATAACGCAATTTAACTCTTACATAACCTGTAAAATCATTCCAATGCCTGAGATACAGTGTACACTATGTAAATAACCGTTAGAGCTATCCCCATTCTCTAAACCTAAAACTGAATTTCGGCAAAGTGAGGCACAGTACTGTGTCACTCAAGACTACCTAATCGGCTTAAGGCAAGTGCATAACACCTGCTTGTAAGTCTCTACTGCACCTGTCTCTGCACCTGAAGCTGCCTCTAAATAATATAGGCTTTAGAGCAAAATGCATATTTTTAACACCTTGATTTACTGAATACAAAATGCTGTGTTTGCATTTCTCTCTCTGAACTGTGAAGTACAAACAGAAAAAAAATCACACCGAATATATCGATATATCATTTCAGTACTGCAGTTTCAACCCCAAAACTTGTCTTGTGCGAAAGGCCATAGGCTACATGTATGTAAATGTAGCATCCATTTGAATGATCTTGGAATCCATTTATATGTTTTTGAGCCTCCAGAAGCTGAATTGTTTTTCTCTAAATCTCCTCAGGAGATTGCTTGTCTGTCATTTTTAATTGGTTGGTTAGCGCCCTTAACCCTCCGACTGTTGTAGTACAAATTTGCAGTTTTTTTAATTAATAAAAATTGTTTCGGCTGATAAAGCTCAAATCCAAGGTATTCCTCTATTTCCATGCACAGATTAGTGCTTGTATCCAATTTTGAACGATTCCCCTCAATTACTCACTTATCTGCTGCACTGTTTAGATCTCCAGTCAACATCATGCAGCTTTTATTAAAAAGGCAAATAGGTCAGGATAAAAATGTTTGCTCGATTTTTGGCAAGACTAACACTCTGACTGCACTTTGCTAGCACGAAGTGACATATTCTGCACACTGTTTTAAACATGAATTTAGTTTCCCGAAGCACTTTGTTTTCACCCAGCATTGCACACACAACATGTTAACAATGCACACGTGCACGAGCGGAATGTCTAACCCAATTGACGACCCAGCACTTAAAAGAATTAAATTGAATTTGCCGAGGCGCGATATGCTTATATTACAGTTGGAAATGCTCAAATCGATAGAGCAGGGCGACTGGAGTTCACCTTTTTATAGTCAATGCTGTTTTTTACCAGATAAGTTCCCCTTGATCAGCTTGTGCATATAAATTCAATGAAGAACTAGGGCCAATAATACCTTACCATAAGGCCAAAAAAAGAAGATGTTCTGTCTCTGGTCAGCGCGCACGTCGATTTCAAGCACGAGCGTCAATCTCTTTTTTTTTTCCTACGGCAGCTAAAACAGTGCCTTCTATTGCCACAGTCCCTCACATTTTCTAGACTGTTCGCCAATCCTGTAGACTACGTAGGGGATAGGAACAAGTCTATGTATTTTCCCGGGCAGCTCGACCTCGTACTCAGGGCAATAGATTCGGACGATGCTGATATCGAATGAGAACGATTGATATTGAGTATGAGGTTGTTTAATCAGCTGCAACAATGGCGGCAAGTTTTCACGCGACACAACAAGGAATTGCGATTGTGAATTAGAGCGTGTCTGAGCTGAATACTGAAATATGCCACTTATTTCCATGTTCGTTGTTTGTGGGGTGAAAACTCTCTGCAAGTTTACTACATGTATAGGCCTTACTGTGTAATGTGATTTCTCCAATATGTGTGCAAATTTGGATTCTTAATTTTTCAGTTTCTATGCACGTTTTAAACGGGGTGCCGTGGCCGAGTGGTTTAATTGGGTCACTGGCTCGCAACACTCGGGTGAAAACTTGGGGTTGTGGGTTCAGGTACTCGGCCATGGTACCTGTTCCCTTGAGCAAGTCACTTAAACACACTTGCTCCATCCTTTGAAAGGGATGTATCAAGCCGTTGGTCCAGTGTGTTGTGTAATACACTTAAAAGATCTCAGAGCACTCTTTCATGAAGAGTAAGGGGATTTCCCAGTTTCTCTGCAATGTTCAACTCAGTGAAATTCAAGTTTCTGCAAACACACCCTCAATTGATAGGCATGTACTTATAGCTTGACTTACTGGTAATACATCCTCATTCAAATCTTGTGTTCAGCAATTAATAAAAGCTCTGGTAAAACAACATTCTACATATAACAAGGACAAATTTCAGGTCTTACAGAGGCTATGTCACGGTTTGCGCATAGGCAGCAAAACTTGAAAAAGTTGGGCTAACTTTTTTTAATTTTGTTGCTGGGTTTTGCATATCCTATTCAATCTTTGCCATCCCTTATAATTCTTTTGTAATTTTGGCAGTATTGTCCTGATGCATTACTTTTTACCTTAAATGACACTGTTTACCATATTTTCAAGCCGCCAAACATCAATATCACCGGGTGTGCGGCCGTCGGTCAAAAAAGAGTTTTTTCATCCCATAACAAAACTCAATAAAACATGACATCAAATGATATGAATGACATGGTTGGATACAGCATATTTGTTCAACCTTGATTTCCATCAAAACTTGTATGCTTATGTGGTCCTGACAGCAATTTTACAGCATATCTTCTGTCGATGGAAAGACACCATGGCCGCCGCTGCTGTACGATTTTTTCCCAGACATTGATGCCAAATCGAACGAAGGCGCGCAACACTATGTACTATGTAGTTGAATTCTGCGTATTGTAAACACTCATGAACGAACACCACTGCCCATGCAGCACGTGCCAAGTACACGATGTCAATTTATGCACACGAACCAATGGCGTTGTGTAACGAAATTGCACTACATTCATCTGAGTGTGCACGTACGTCAAAAATTTCAAAATGGTAATGAGAAAAATATGACAAATGACATGGTATCAAAATGTCAACACCCACGGGAAAAATGCGATTTGGTCACACTCCTTTTTAGTTTAACTAAATTTGATACATTTCATTTGAAAGCCTCTAACTGAAATAAATTCCGAAAAATTAATTTGATTTAACACACGCTGGCTTTTTCACCTAAAGTACACACATGCACTCACCTGTAATTTGTTGATTGCCAGTCGGATTCCTCCCACTCTGCTCGAATCCTGGACACTAGGTAGAATCTCAACGGGACTACGCAGGAATTTCAGCGTCCATGCCTTGCCCGAAAGGTCTTGGTGTCGGCCCGATGTTGATGTGGTTTCCTTAGCCGTGCTTATCATCAATTCTGTTAGTCGTTTTCGTGCTCGGGGTATTTCTAATGATCACAGGGTTGAGAGAATGATTTTTTTTTTTATTATGGGGGTTGGCACTGTGATCATGTTCATGTCTGCAATGATTTTTAAAGGAATGTATGGATGTTTTCATTAAAATGGCAGCCAAAAAGTGCCATTTTGATGCATTTATGAGAATGATTTTTTCAAGTTGCAAACATTTTACGAAGAGTGATAAAAATGTATCCATCACACAAAATCTCAATTTAAAAAAACAAACAAACGACCTTCTTGGCATTTTAATCTACGACTCCTACTTTAATTATGTACACTGACGAAGCAAAAGATCTTGTGCTAAAAAGTTATGTTCCCATTTGTTTCCTTAACCCAGATTGCCATCCTTAACCCTGGTCGCTGTCATGGTTAACGAACCCCGGGATGACAGCCAAATTTGTTGTCTTAACCCGGGGCTGAAAAAGAGTAGTGGGAACGCTCACGCTGCCCCAGGTTATCTCGGGGTTAAGGATTGGGGTTAAGGATTGACGTCCCCTCCCCCCTCCCCCACCCCCCCTTTAACCCCCGATCTTTTAGTGGGAAAGGGTTATTAGTTTCTTACATTTTGTAAAAGCCCACCTATAAGGAAAATTGGCATAAATTTAACTACCGGGTACATGTAGAAATGTTTTCAAAAAAATACGGCATTAAGGGCAAATAACTTCATGGCAGCCGTACACCAAATTTGAGCACAAATACAATCAACCAGAAAATGGTCTAGAGCCAAAGCTCACATTGATCCTTGCAATGTAATGAATGGTGTAATTTGAGCTTTCTGTACTGTGCTGCGAGAACAATGTAGCTACAAGGTTTTAGGGACAAACATTTTGTCCCAGAAACTCCACTGCCTACCTTTGTTTACAGCCAGTTGTCACATTTTAAAGGAATACTATTTTATTTTTGGACCTTCTTTTCAAATCTTGCCTTTGCTTAATGGACACTTTTTATTGCCCAAAATCGCCCCATCTAAGGCCTAATGTACCTTTAAGCTGACCGTCTGATTCAATGCAAAATACCCCACATTCAAGCGGAACAATGATCACACAGAAAAGTGGAAACTTAAAGTTCCATTAATATTAATAGTGACTTATCAGACACAGTTAATTTATTGAACAAGCAATCGAAGTTCCACTCATGGCTTGCTTTTACTAAAAAAAATCAAAAATCTTTTCCTCTTCAATTTCACGCGCGACGAGCAAAGAAAACACTGATCCTAATCGCCGGCTCAGCGTTGCCGTAATTCAATCCATCTGGCGGTTAGGATGCCTCATGACAGCAACCCCGGATCAAATAAATCCACTTTGAGACGAGTGGCGAGGTTATCGAGTTTGTTGACCAATTACGAGTCTCTGTCCTTTGTGGAGAAGGGATGCGGAGTGCGGGAGGGTGTGGGGGGAGGGGAGGGGGAGGGGGGGGGGGGGGGGGGGGGGGGGGGGGGGGGGTGCTACTGGATATGATTTGAAACTAAAGTGGGAATCACTCCTGCTAAATAAATATTCGTGGCGACTGTTGTGCTTGTCCGGCGTTTGAAATACATCTTTTCTACATCATGATTTTACGCGCACGAACACGGCCAGGTAAACTACACTGCATCAAATTTGCTTTTGTGCATGAGCACTTTTTGTGTGCCTGTGCGTGTTCCATACATGCTGAAACTGACTAGAACGCGGCCGCGGACCAGGCTAAAAAGTGTTTAAGACTGGCCGGGCTGTTATCGTCCGTTCAAGACTGGTCACGTGACATGCTCTCAGCCAATAGGGATGCGTAAACTGTCATAAGTTATTTATGAATAAGATTAGGTGTTGAATTTTTAGTTCGACACCAGAACCACTGGGTACGTACTTTTTAGGTCATTTCTAGACCCCTAATTTTAGTCCAAACGATCACAAACCCTCAAGTTTCCCTCGAGGGAAGTTCGTTGCCTCGAGGGTCAGTACCATTTTTTTTAGGGGGAAAATCGTCGAGGGAAACTCGGAGGAATAAACACCTCGAGTGCGTTCCCACGGTCACAAACCTCAAAGTTCCCCGCCCCCCTGAGTTTCCCTCGAGGGTTTAAAACCTTCAAGTTTCCCTCGAGGGAAAGGCCTCCGTGTGGACATATGCTTATTTAGGTTCCCATACAAATGAACAGAGTGGTTGCAAAAAATACATGTAGCCGGACGACAGCTTGATTGATGAGTGACTTGTCTTATTAGTCTTTGCACGAATGGTTACTTTTAGCCAATGTGGCAATTATCGAACAAAAAGCCGCTCTGGCTCAAATTTCCACACCAGGGATTTCACATTTGATAATAAGGCTTCTGAATCGGGAAACACTAGTCACATTTCATGAATTGTTGAACGCACTGATCAGCAGAGAACGGTTCTCTGTGGGGAAATGATTCCACTTTCTCTGGTCACTTGAGGATCACTCATAAATTTAATTAGTGCGGCGAATGGGTAATGCAAACACACCATGCTGTACAGTGAAATTTTGACAAGCCATTTGAACTTCAAAGAAATAAGCTAAAATTTCAAGTTAAAGCTCAATGCATCATTTGCAGTTACCCAAAATTTTACTTCACAAGTTGACAAGAAATGTCAATAGCAATGGTAACAAACACCACATTATTTTTTCCCCCGTGTAAAATGGTACCTTTGTGAGAGAAATTGCCAACTGAATGTGTTTTTTTTTCTTTTTTAAATTGTCTGCAGACAATTATTTTACCATTCATTCAACACACAAAAAAATATACAAGGATTTTACACGTTTTCTCAAGTATCACTGCATTTATGTGGCTGAACTTTCTACAGGCAGTTTATTAACATTATTCTTTAGAACTGCAATGCTGCTGTTCCACAATTTGGATGTGGAAGCAAAAAGATTGGTGTAATTTCTGCACTGCTTTATGGAACCAGATAAACTAGTTTACAAAACATCAGTGGTTTTTTTACGAATCCTTGAAAATAAACTCCTCAAAAAATGTTTGGAAAGTCAAGTTTGACTGACGATTTCTCTCTTGTTCCTCTTTACGATGATGTGTCATTTGTTATGATTAGGCAATTGGGGAATGTGCAGCACAGCTGAATACGGGGGCGGGTGTAAAGTGATATGTCACAAAATGCATTGCTATTGTCAAAAAAGTGCATTGACACATTCCCATCCCATTCCAGGGGAATGCACTGCATGACAATAGCAGTGAATTTTGTGACATTTCACTTTCCACCCACCCCTGTATTCCGCTATACTGCACATCCCCAAATTGATTAATCATAACAAATGACACATCACTGTAAAGAGGAATAACAGGGCTTTCCAATGATACCAAATTCAAGGGAAATGATTTAGTAACAAGAGATAAATCGTCAGTCAAACTTGACTTTCCGAACTTTTTTTGAGGAGTTTATATGTATTGAGAGCATGAACATTTCAGAATGTTAATGAGAACAATTTGACAGATAATATGGTATCAAAGTCTCAACACCCATGAGAAAAATGAGCGAGTCAAAAATGCGATCTGGACATGCTCCTTTAAAGGCACAGGCTCATCAGCAATGCGGGCGCGCCAAATTCATGCCACGAAATACGCAGCTCCATGCCTTTGCTATGGAGCTGCGTATTCCCTGGCACGCGCATTGCTGACAAGCCTGTCCCTGTAATTAATACAATGTGCAATTACCTGAGATTTTTTCTTCCAGGCCCTCAAAGTCACGTGGGTCCAACTCGGGTCGGCATCCCGGTAGTTTGGTCATTTCTCTCAGCTCTTTGGTAGAGATGGCAAGTTGGAGTGGTCCCCGCCGGCCGACCAGGTGCACTCTCCTCAGGCAAGACTTGGTTAGCGAGTCCAAGGCGTGCTGGGTAATGTCCGTTTTCTGCGTAGTTACAGAACATGACAAAAGGGGTATCGATTCAGGTGTCAAACATGCGAAATGACAAAGTATTTTAGAGGCTGTCCAAAATTGTCAACATTTTCACAATTCTACAAAGCGTAGGAAGGGGGAGAGGGGTCGAGTGCCGCATACAACTTTACATGCACTGTAAAATGTTGACACTTCATGGTACCGACAGAAAAATATTGGTAAGTATTTTTGAGGGGGTCTTGAAAAATACTACGCTCTGTACAACTCTGAAAATGTTGACAACTTTGGCTGGCCCCTAAAAAAACTGAACCGTAAAAAGATGGTCTAAAAGAAGCCTGTTCAGATTTTTCCAGAAAATGGATTTCGTTTTAACCTAACAATAAAAAAATACCTCCCAAAATATTATCCATGGCAAGAAAACAAGAAATTTGCAATCTTCAATTCGGATGTGGAAGCAAAAAGGTTGGTGTAATCACTGCGCACTGCTTTATGGAACGGATAAATTAGTTTACAAAGCATCGGTGTTTTTTTTACTACATCCTTAAAAATATATTGGCTTGAAAATATCCTTGAAAATATATAGTGCCTTTCTGGCAATTTTTTTCAACTTGTGTGAATAGGCCTTTTTCAACTGGACCAATTCTCCAAGGTGGCCCCCGGGGCGACGCGGGGGTGAAAATAATCACCGATTCCCACGTGAAATTCTCACCCTTGCGCCACCTCCGTGCCACCTCCGCACTTCCCTGAGGCGAGTTCAACCCTGCTTGGAACAGGGTTGAAAATACTTACTCCGTGGCGAGACACATTCCCCAAGACGGTATAATCACAGTTTGTGCAAAACAAATCAGAAAAACACGGGGGTGAAAAAAAAAACTCAACCAGGGTGGCCCCAGGGCGAGTTAACCCCAGGTGAACAATTTCTTTTTCCAAGTCAAAAGTTTTCTGCACAAAAATCGATGCATTTTCTATTTACATGGAACCATTTAATTAGGATCTCCTTACACGCTGGCTGGCGGTGGCTCACAATCCCAAATATTGAGTGAAGTTTTACTTTTCATGGCGATTTGTCCCACTCTCATGTGGCTAATAAAGCAGAATGATGAAAACTCAACAATTAAACAAAGACGCAATTGATTTTCGAAGTGTTCTGAAGCACAATTTGCTGGTCTTTGTTGCGATTGGAGGCAGCTCCATTCTGACACCAAAAAGCAGGAAATTTTATTGATTTCCAAAATGAATCACGTCACATAAAACTCCAGGAAACTGCATATGGCTGGTGTTGAGACCGACATTGTTTCTCCGTAACCGGGCCTCCGTGCGTAAAATAGAAAATTCGGTATCAATTGAGACTGCACTTTTCTGAACACGCTAAGTGGCTATAACAACAAGACGACACAAGGATGTACTTGCGGTTTTTATACCATGGACGGCCTCGCGACTCTGCGCAATCGCAAACGTAAACCAATGGTTGCGGAGATTGCATTGATTGCAGGGCGAAGAATACGATTCCGGTGACTGACTGCACTATTTTGTACGAGGATTCGGAAAGCCTACCTCAACTACTTTTACATTATGCGCACTCAAGAGATGCATGCAATTCATACAACAAATACAATATAAACTACATTGTGAGCTATCTTCAAGCAACGTTTGCAAAAGGTTTATGAGATTAAATCATACAACACTGAAGTAAACTCCTCAAAAAATGTTCGGAAAGTCAAGTTTGACTGACAATTTCTCTTTTGTTACTAAATCTTTTCCATTGAATTTGGTATCATTGGAAAGCCCTGTTATTCCTCTTTACAGTGATGTGTCATTTGTTATGATTAATCAATTGGGGGATGTGCAGTACAGCGGAATACAGGGATGGGTGGAAAGTGAAATGTCACAAAATTCACTGCTATTGTCATGCAGTGCATTCCTCTTTTGAGGATGGGAATGTGTCAATGCACTTTTTGACAACAGCAATGCATTTTGTGACATTTCACTTTACACCCGCCCCCGTATTCAGCTGTGCTACACATCCCCCAATTGCTTAATCATAACAAATGACACATCATCGTAAAGAGGAATAACAGGGCTTTCCAATGATATAAAATTCAAGGAAAATTATTTAGCAACAAGAGATAAATCGTCAGTCAAACTTGACTTTCTGAACTTTTTTTGAGCAGTTTAGTTTGTTGTAGTGAAATACTTTCACACAAGTACCAAGTACTGCCGAGAACTGAAGTGATCATGTATCACTGAATTCTGAGTAGACCTGAGTAAGAGTACACCTCGACAATAACTGAGGCCACTGAGCCTCATGTCCTGCTGAGTTGGCCCCGATGCCTCTTCAAGATATACACTTTGTGAGGCCATCTTGGCCGGCATGCCCGTGAGGCTCATAAGCCCGTCCTCTTGTGCTTATGCCATTGTTACCGCAGTATGACGTCATGTCAGATCGCATTGTGTTCAAAATGACAAGTGCACCGTACGACATGTAAAAAAAAAAAAAACGAGTTTCCTACTGTTTAGAAAATTCATTAGGGAAAAAACTATCATTGCACAGAATTCTTGAGAGGAGAACGACCTGCATGGTAGGTTTTTTTAAGTTTGATTTTGACTGTAACGTGAGATTTCTGACACGTGTAAAATAACTAAAGAAGAGAATCCAATACTGATTTGATGGGGGCTGTCATATTTTTTTCAAATAGCTTAAAGTGACTCTTCTCATCCATACAAAAACGTTTAAAAAAGGCACTTTTAGCCTTCTTAAAATAATTTGGAATAAAGTTGACTGAGGTCATCTAGTTGGCACTAACTAATAATTGGTACTACAGACAGTTTACACTTGATCCCGAGCTTGGGGTCAAACACCGAGCCTGGGATCAGCTCCGGATCACAAACTGAGTGTAAACGCTCTCGGGACCAAATTGGCCCCAGATCAGACCCCGAGATTTTAGTCTAGCGTCGGCAGAGGGTCGAACCCCGAGCTCAGGGGTTCGACCAACTTTGCGGTTGGATAAACAATTAATCTTTACCGCATCTGCTCCACAGCCGTTGTGGGGGGAGGGGAAACCTGCGAAATTCAAGCGGCACTGTACATGCACACATAGAGCATGACCTTTGACTGCAACTTCTGGTGCCGCGCTCGACATCAACTACGAAATGTAAACGCGGCACTCTGAATCATTGCGGTTAATACGGACGCATTCTTATCAGGGGATCAATATTGATCCCGAGACAAGTGTCAACACGTTGCTAGTCATCAAGTTTCACTGCACCTCAAACATACAAACCCAGGACCCAATATTGAGTTTCTCACTCTTGGGGATTCAACTTCCAGCCATAAACCTTAAAGGGCCCCTTATTTAGGATTTTTATCAATGAAATCTATGCTTTAAAACCACTCTACTCAGTTAAAGTCATAAAAATCCTATTTGGAGCTTGCTTTGGGGGTTAAAACAAAGGTTTTTAGTTTTTATGCTAATGAAAATATGCATATTCATGACCAAGGTCACTATGTCACAAGAGGCAAACACAGGAAAATCACATTCAACTGTGCACAAAAGATTCCACTTTTTTCTCAATTTTCCTGAAACTTTTGTAATCCATGGCTGTTTGAGTTTGTTCGACATGTTGCCTGCTGTAAGCCATGACAAAACTGGGGGTAGAAACTGCAGCAATTTGCCACAAGTCCAACTTGAAGTCTTATATTTTTTCTTAACTTTTCCCTTCTGTCTTCCTTATGTGATGCACTCGAAACAGCGCCCTCTGTCTGTGATTTATTGCAGTGAAATCTTCAAAGTTGAAAAAGGCCACCTTTTATTGATTTTACATCCAAACGAACATTAGTATGTCTTGCTGAACAAGTAATCCGTCATTATGAAGCAAAGCTTAGGCACAAAGTTGTTTAGCATGTCACAGGCCCTTTAAGCATTTTCTCCTCAATTGTTATTAGTCAACTCACCTGTAATATGCTTGTGGGCGTTATGAGAATCCGTGCTACATCCAATGCAACGTTTCCCTGGCCGATAACAACGGCTGTGTCCCCGCTCATCAGATCAGGGTTTAACTGGGGAATAGAGAATTGTGAATTATGCAGTTAATGATGGGGTGTCTGAATTTTCAGATTTCTTGAAAAAATATTATTTTGTACTATAACGAGATCTAAATGTAGAAAACACACAACTAAGGATGGTTATATATGTTTAGAGAATGTTGTCTGTTGGTCTTTCTCTAAAACCAGAAGAAAAAGTGTGACATTTTTAATGCATTTGTTGAAATGGCTTTTGAGTCTTTCCACGGTAAAGGGGGCATTTTGGCAACACAGACCATATTTTCGAGGAAATACCTTTGTCTGGTATAAAAATAAAAGAAATAAGTTTAAGTTGTTCTGAAGAGATAACTTAGGCCCAAAAAGGATTACAAATAGTGTGACAACATGCCTTTCTAAAAATCCTGTGTACAAATTTCCAATATACGCTCGTAACCGGGACGGCCTAAAATGTAACAAGCATCTGTCCCAGTTACGAGCGTATATTGGAAATTTGTACACAGGTCTTTTAGAAAGGCATGTTGTCGCACTATTTGTAACCCTTTTCGGGCTTAACTTATCTCTTCAGAACAACTTAAACATATTTCTTTTATTTTGAGACCAGTGAAGATAGTCTGTGTTGCCAAAAGCCCCCTTTACTGTGGATAAGACCCTTTTCCAAGTTGCCAAAATATTTCAAGAAAATCTTTGCTGCATTATGATGGATTACTTGTTTAGCAAGACATTACTATTGTTCGTTTTGAAATAAATAAAATAAAAGGTAGCCTTTTTCATTAACTTTGAAGATTTCATTGCAGTACATCACAGAAAGAGGGCACTGTTTGGGGTGCATCACTTAAGGAAGACACAAGGGAAAATTAAAGAAAAACATAAGACTTCAAGTTGGAGTTGTGGCAAATTGACCCTTCCAATTTCTCTATTGTTACATGTACCAGGTACACCTCCACACAGGTGTAAATGCGAGTGCAATAGCATGCACGCTTGCCAAACTGATAAATCATCCCCTAATGTAACGAAACTACAGTCTAATGTGTGGATTCAGCAATCCCGATTAAAGGAAATGACGCAATTAGCGGTGCCAAAACAAAGTGGTCACGCTGTCCATCTATCGATTCGTCAGGCTTATAATTTTGGCTAATGTGGCAAAACTATAAAATAAGCGAGACGGCACGTTTTATGTTGTTTCTTTGTTTTAATGTACTCCGTTAAAATCGGTTGGGATATAATAAACAAAGGTAATGGCCTTGACGATTTTGTTTGCTTGTATTTGTTCCAACGCTGCACTAAAGGTGTATTTATTTACACTTGAGACTCGTTTAATTTAGGTTTGGTTTTGCCGTGCCAGAAAATGCTCTGATTCAACACTTCACTGTGTTTACACTCGAACCGGCAAAGGTGGATACATCTTTACAGACCCAGCATTTTTATTGCGACCACAAAACTGGACATTTGCGGCGTTTACACTACACCTCGATCGGCTTCAACTCGCCTTCAGAAACCACAAAAGTCACCACTAATTGTAACTGCAGCGCATGCGTGAGCTGTTAGGTGTTGCGGAACTGGTGCCAGATTGGTCAATTAAATCTACCACACAGGGGGCACGCCCCAAGGACACTCAAATTGCCGAATCTGTAATCGGGTAGCGTTTACACTACAAGCGACCTTGACAATTGCGGGGTTTGGTCCTCCTATAGAAAATTATCTCAAACATGTAGCGATCGTGTACACGAATATGTGTTTCTCGCATAAAAATGAGATCCTATTAAATTGAAAGCAGTTTCGTTTGTATCTGCGCAATAAAACAACTCGGGATCTGGAATCGGATCCGTCATGAAACAAACACGCCCTCTGTGTCTCTAGTTGTCAGATGCCAATGGTGCCACCCACCTACACACGAGTATCAATGTTTAGGTGCAAGACATAAGCTTCATGCAATTCAACCTATGGGCTGCAATTCTGAAGTGTATTTATAAAAAAAAACGGCAAGGCAATGTTTATTTATTGTGAAAGTACAGCCCAAAATGGAAAAATGTCTGAGCTGCGAAAGGTGTCTACACATGTAAACAAATATTAGGTGCGATATCGTTCCGAGAAACACCAGGGTTATGTGTTGCAGCTGTCAGGTACGAAGCCATTACCGGACCAAAGTCCAGTAATTAAGTATACCCTTCTCTATTTTATAAGCATTTATGACTGTTTTTTCTAGAGAAAGTATGATTTAATACCCAGCTGCCGCAAATTACAGGGGAATAAGGGGAGCAATTTCTTGCCAACGCCGAATTAACCATTTTCTTAGACTGTGACCAATCTCAGTATGAACATAAAATTATCATATGTGTGGCGGTCTGGGAAAACCCGTCGGAAGTCGCCACATACATTTTGTAGTTATGGACCGATTTACAAAAAAAAAATCACCCTGATGTCATTTTTGAGATTTTAGTTCCAAAGTGAAGTTATGGTCTTTAAATTCCCTCTCAGATTTTTTTTTTAAAAAATCAAAGTGTAAAATGTAATTTGCGAGTGTTTTAAAACCCAACACAATTAGAAATAAGTAGAAAATGTTAATTTTTCACTCTAAAACAATGCACTACTTTCGCCCACGCTCATAAATTCTCCCAATGTGAGTTTGAAAGAAATAAAAAAACTCTTTTTATACTTTTTTTTTTTACAATATCAATTTAACCTCATTTTCAGATATTTACGTTTACTGCATAGCCAACTTTGAAGCCTGATTTCTCCGTTTGTGGGTTTTAGAATAAACCGTCTTCGAAAGGTCATAACTTTAGTTGTGGTTTGAATATTGAACTCATTTAAACTATTCTGAGATAAGTAAAGGGTGTATTATTTGATTAAATGCTCAACAAGAATTGTAAAATTTTGATCATGTGAGGGGTTTTCCTGGACCGCCACACATATGTGCCAATTTATGTGAGAAACTTTTTATGCAAAAAGCCGTTTGGTGCAGTTCCAGGGTTGATAATCTGCCATTTTATTTTCTCATTTTTATAGAAGAAATTTTAGAAGAAACTTGTACGCAGTACTCATATACTGCCCAGAACATGCATTATATTCACATTTTTATGGTCGCAAAAACTCGGCTCAGACAGTTTGGCATCCGACTCATTTCACACGGTCATTTGAGAAATTTTTTTCAGTACAGGGATTTTTTTTAAAATCCGCCTGAGAATTTGCTACGTACAAAATTTCATAAACATTATAAAGTAAGCCTTGCTGCAGCTTTCAAATACAAATAATTTAAAATCCACATCGCTGAAAATACATGTACAGGTTCCAATGGGCAAACATTAAAAACTGTTTGTCAAGAAATTCGAGTTTAATGACTGAAGAAAGTGGTTATTTCATATGGACCCTTTGCACCGGCGGCCATTACAGGGGGCAGGTTTTCGAATTTAAATGAGCTTCTATTGCAAATTATACCTCTTTCATTAACTTTTTCCATTATAATTTATGCCTTAATTTAATGCAACGTGCACCTTTTTAAAAATTGTATAACAATTTTTTTAATGCAAAAGTAAGATTTTCTGTCTTGTGACAATAGATCTACAAAGTGCCTTCTCGTGCATGACGCACGGTGACAATGTGACTGTCATGGCCGTCCGTGCAAAGGGTCCATTATTCTCACAGCAGAGTGTGCATCATACATGCGTATCCTGGGGTAGCCCGTTGTACCATCCCACGAAGGAGCGGGCTGCAATCACACCATACAGGTCCTCCCCCGGTATTCCTAACGATTTGTCCTCTTCGGCGCCATAACTCTGGAAAGAAAAAGGGAATAAAAAGTACTTTTCAACACCACTGACTCAAAAAATATCCATATGTCTAAAAATTAGTTTTTTGCGTGTTTCGCATGAAAAGCATCTGGTATACTGACGTAATCCCTTTCACATGCAGACTTAGTATCCACTTGACCAGACTAAGTTTTTGTTGCTATGTGGTGCACGCGGCAGGTGTGAAGTACAGGATCAATATCATGTTCGCCGTAGGAGAGAATGGCATAAAGCAACCAGACTATTGGTTGCAAGACAATGGCGTGTATGTGACTTTCTAGTATGTGACTTTCTAAACTGCATCTGGGTCTTTCCACAGTAAAGGGGGCATTTTGGCAACACAGACCATATTTTGAAGGAAATAGCTTTGTCTGGTCTCAAAATAAAAGAAATAAGTTTAAGTTGTTCTAAAGAGTTAACTCAGGCCCCAAAAAGGGTTACAAATAGTGTGACATGTCTTTCTTAAAACCCTGTGTACAAATTTCCAATATACACTCGTAACCGGGACGGACACTTGTGGGCAGTTCCACGGTGTCGGACGTACATTTTGGATACTTCGACCTGCTTTGACAGGGTGTATTATTAAAGCTAAATTTGAAAGTGGATTGTTAGTTCATTAACAGACAAGTGGCAGTTAGTACAATGATTTAGTAAAAACAACTAGCCCCAACAAATCTTTGTTGCCCTAGAAAGTGGCTGAAATACCATGGTGTCGGACGTACCGCAGAGAAATTGATATTTTTATGGTATTTCTAGGAACACAAAGATTTTTTGGGGCTAGTGGTTTTTATTAAATCATTGTACTAACTACCACTTGTCTGTTAATGGACTGACAATCCACTTTCAAATTGTAGCTTTAAGAATACACCCTGTCAAAGTGTCAAAAAAGTACGTCCGACAAGGTGGAACTGCCCATGTGTTACATTTTAGGCCGTCCTGGTTATGAGCGTATATTGGAAATTTGTACATAGGGTTTTTAGAAAGGCATGTTGTCACAATATTTGTAACCCTTTTTGGGCCGAAGTTATCTCTTCAGAACAACAAAGTCATTGGCTATACCATCCATTTGGCAGTTTTTAAGGAAATGTGGCGAATAGTTATTTTACAGTTTTTACATTCTTTTGTCATATGCACCATACTGACATTTGTCACACAAATTTGAAAACTAGTTCAATACTCCTGTGGGAAAAATACCGGTAAATTAATTACGGCCAATTGGCAGAAATCTGATATGTGAGTATAACTGTTTGCCAAGTGACAGTACTGTGCTTATTTAATTTGCAATACAGTACTTTGAAAAATAGGGCTGACCTATTAAAATCAGGACTGTTCCTTGTCAAACACGTTTTGTTTTTGTCCACACACGTTTTGCATCTTGGCTCACACAAGAATACATTGGCCTATTTTAGCAGAGATGTGCACTGATTGACCTTTTAGCACTATCTTAAAGGCAGTGTACACCATTGGTATCTCGGCAAATCAGAAATGTTCACAGATTTACACATAACTTACACAATATAAACACGATGACGGTAGAAAACCTCCCCTGAAATGGTTTTGTCTTTAGTAGTATAGTCTTTGAGAAATGAGCAAAACAATTATTTTTCATCTTGCGAGACCTAATTCGCCCGAAAACCACCTCGCCCTGGACCACTTCGCCCTGAAGCACTTCACCCAAAGGCCATTTTGCCCCAAAACCACTTTGTCCAAACACTACCTCGCCCAAATGCCACTTCGCCCCAAAACAATTTCGTGCACAGGTCGTGGTTCAGGCCTTCAGGGCTAAGTGGTTTTGGGGCGAAATGACTGCAAACCCTTTTTTGACTGTTTTCTCAAAAGTTAGATGAAGTACGGAGCTGGTTTTTGCTCAGGTTGGTTTTAATCATGCATACGTGACGTGCGCATCCAGTTTCTCTTCAGCCAATCGAGTGCAGATAAATCACGCCATCTTGCCTGACATGAGCATGGTTGTGATTACTTTGTGTCGAGTTGCCGCTTGTTCAGCGATACTCACACGATTTGTTCAGTTTTGTGACTCGGGCGTTACTTCGCGGCATAAGAGAATCGCAGGTCGACTTAAGGGTGGCTTAGTTATAAAATAAATAAAGCCTTACCAGGACAACAACATGATAAGCCTGAAGGAGCTCAGAGACCGAGATGTGTTTGCCAACTTTAACACTGCCAAGGAATGCACAACGCTCATTTGCTGCTTGAGTGGAGAACTGGTTGATCACATTCTGAAAAGGGGAGGGGTGGGGGTGTGATGAGGGGGAGAGAGGGAAAAGTATACACTCTTAAAGGAGCTTGTACGAAAAAATAGATTTCATTATAACCTGACAATAATTATATAATATTGGATGGCTTTGAGGGTGATATAAGAATATATCGCACGAGTCGTGAAAAACACTGAACGAGCCGAACGAGCTGAAGGTGAGTTCGGTATTTTCAGGACGAGTGCGGTATATTCTCATATCACCCGAAAAGACATCCAATATTACTATTGTTATATAAATTGAAGCTTTGTTTTGAAAGATTTCCGCGAGATTTTTGTCTGTTTGGTGTCGAAAACATCAGTTTACAACTGCATGTGCTTTTGTTACTGTTGTACAATATTTGTTGTTACTGTACTCTGGCGCGCGTTGCACACACGCGCAATCCATTCACTCAATGCACGCGTATGCATGCACTTTGGTGCACGCGCATCAGATTAGGGCTCTGTGCTGCACAGTATCAGAAACACACGGTATCTGCAAAAGCTTCATTTTATATAATAATATAAAATACCTCTCCAAAACACTATCTATGGAAAGAAAACAGAAAATTTGCAGTAATCGTGATCGAAGGGTTATGGGTTCGAGCCTCACTTGTGCCAACGTGTTTGTGTCCGTGGGCAAGACACTTAATTTCAATTGCCCCGTAAACCAAAGCGATATTGGCTAATAGAGTTGTGCGCCTTGGCCAGGCAGCCACCTAATTGAAGCGAAATGGTTCTGGTGATTTCCTGATGGCAGCGGTAATAATGGCAACAGCGCCAGGAGTACCCTGAAGAGTAGACATGTGTGCTATCCACCATTATTATTATTTTAAATTATTATTATTTAACTACTAGACTTCCAACACCACATTCACAGATAAAGCCCTGCAAAAGCTTCACAGCAACCCCCATTCAAAATATGTCACTTTTTTTTCCTCTCTCAAAAAATAAATGTTTATATCTATTTTCAACATAGCCGCACGGACAAGAATTCTGAGACAGCTGCAATTAATCGCTGAAAAGCACGTTCTGAAACAGATCCTGTCAGGAAAGACTGAAACGAATTGGTTTCGGACTGAGAGCAGAGCGGGGCATGCGTTGAATGGTGTGATTCATATTTATATATCTTTAAATGACACCCTGTTAACCTTTTCGCAGTTGAGAAAATGCGGGGCTTAAAATCCACATTGAAGTGATTGTGTACCGCAAGTAAAAATATGAATAAGTGACTATTTTTAGGGATTATGAAGTCGGGGATTATGAGTTTGGGAAATCTAGATGCAGTGAAAAGCAACTTGGCTCCATCGGGATTCGAACCGCAGACCTTCTGCTTAACATGCAGACGCCCAACTGGTGGTCTCGAATCACGGTATTGCAGTTGTTCCTCACTGATTGGGATTGGCTATCACGTGAGCTTAGCAAGCCCTACAGAGAGATAACCACCCCTCCCAGAGATCACTTAAGATACGCCCCAATCCCCTGACCGTCTCACCCCAATCAGTGAGGAGTAACTGCACTACCGTGCTTCGAGACCACCAGTTGGCTTCACAGCTCAATTGGTAGGGCATCTGCACGTTAAGCAGAAGGTCTGCAGTTCGAATGCCGGTGAAGACATTTTACAGTGCATGTAAAGTCGTACGCGGTCCTCGATTCCCCTTCCTCTTCCTACACTTTGTACCGGTAGTTCCATGAAAAAGTTTGACTTTAAACGGCCCCTAACTGCGTTTTTTCCCCTTTTTTTCTCACTGAACTCAAAATCTCCAAGTCCTGACTGGCCAAGTCCAAGTTTGAGTCCTTGAAAATTAGGACTCGAGCCCAGATTCCCACAGTATTATACCAAAGTACGGCTGAAGTCAATTTTTCATACGCCATATATTGTGAATCACCATTAACATTACCTTAACATCAGGATGGTCGGGTGCCACTCCATACCTGACGAGTCCGTATGGAACTGGAAGCTTTTCATAAATGTCTACTGTACAATCAGTATTGCCCTGCGAATAAAAAATAAAATCACTGCTAAACATTGGTAGTAAAGTGTACATAAACACGTGTGTTATTCTTCAGCAGTTTGGTCTAGTGGGTACTTTTAGAAGGCTAAAAGTGATTTTCTGATGTTTACATTGGTACTCTATGTATCACTTTTAGCCCCTTACTTTTTTGAGGTGACCACAAGAGGGCGGGCTATCTCGACCGTGATTTGTCGTGCTCGTTCATCTATTACGTCCCGCTCTTCTTTTCAGTATGCTGGGAAAATGTAAAGAAAAATGACGTTGGACTAGTTTTTTTCCTGTTTTGAAGAATCATCGGGGAAAACAGACCACGGTACAACATTCTGGAGATTCCAGGGACTTCCATGGTAAGTTTTTCAATGTTTAATTTTGTCTATAAGGTGAAATTTCACTTTGGAAAAAGGCCGCTATCTTTGTCGTGCTCGAAAATTCAACATGGCGAATGGGGTTCAAAAGGTAAGGGGCTAAAAGTGATACATAGAGTCCCAATGTAAACATCAGAAAATCACTTTTAGCCTTCTAAAAGTAGTCTATTGGGTATGAAGCGGCGCTCACAATCGGAAGGTTGTGGGTTCAAGCCTCACTATGCCCAACGTGTTTGTCTCTGGGCAAGGCACTCGATCCCGATTGCCTTGTTGACCAATGCGGTAATTGGGGAGCTGTTAGGGGGAGTGTTACAATCTAAGTGCTGATAGGATGTGCGTCATGGCCGGGCAGCACGCCTAGACGAAGCAAGATGATTCTAATTATTCCTCGACAAAAATCGACTTCCACGCTCGGTGATTTCATATTCAATTGGAAGCAACTGCCGAAATTCTCAAAAATTCGACATCAGAGTGACGCGTACTCTTCGGAATATTTGGGTTTTTTTTTCGTATACATTGAACAAAGATTTCAAGGAAATTACCTCCTGGAATCAACAGATAATGTAATTTTAAGATATACTTCCCACTTGCACTTTTGTCGCAAATGTTGCTTTTCTGTAGAAAAATCACATTTTCTCCTTCAAAAATTGCCTTCAGTTAGTGCACAAGATAACCATTCCCGCGCGCGCGTAGCGCCCTCTGTTGTCGCGCTTATGCACAGACTGCTCGCCGCGCCATTTTGTGCATTACTTCATGCAGTAATTTTATCATTTATTTATCTCAGAAATGCAACATTTGCGACAGAAGTGCAAGTGGGAAGTATATCTTAGAATTTGATATGTTGATCCCAGGAGGTAATTTCATTCAAATCTTTGTTCAATGTATACGAAAAAAATACCGAATATTGATATGTTTGGGTATGATTATTTATTTGCAAATTATAATATCAGGTCCAAGAGACAAATTTCAATTTTGGGAGATTGCCACAGGTTTTTGGTACACATACATGTACAACGACAGGGCGTAGGCCTAGCAAAACCCTGCTTAATACGGGACTAACCTTGAGGAGGCCTTGCGCCGTGTAGAAGCCGGCCGGTCCACTGCCGACGATGCAAATCTTAGGAGCAGACGAATGCCCCCTATTGCTGAACCTTCGATTGATTAGGGCTCGGTGATGCCTTGCATGGCAACAAGTAAAGCTTCCTCCCAACTTGGCGCACCGAGTCAACATTCTCTGACAAAAGCTAACTGCAAGAAATGTATTTGTTTTTATTTAAAAGAATCTTTTTAGTAGAACTTTAATACTGAGCTGAGTAGGGGGAAATTCAAAAGTTCAATATTTAATATAAGTCTTAACCCTTCACTGACGTTAGGTGGTGCACTGCCCTTGTCTGGTTCCCAGACCTAAAGATTCCAATAATTGAGTTGCCGCAACTAACTCGACCATTTAGCATTATCAACTCGACTCGAACCAACTTGACTGCTGTGTGTACTTGATGCACAACGGTCGAGTAGGTAAATGGTTGAGTTGACACAATGGTCAAGTTGGTTCAACGGCGAGTTGGAATGCAGGAACCTGTCCAATAAGCGCCATGCCCCAGTGCACTTGAGTTTAGGACTTGCCGCATAAGGACATGCAAAGCAGATCTTCCCAAAATATGGTCGAGATCGGACATTTTGTGCGAAAAACTTCTAGGTGTGATGTTATGAAGAATTAAATAATCTATCGATTCCAATAAATTTACCAAAAAATGTGTTCAACTTTAATGTGAACGAAAAAAAAATACCCCCACTGTGTTGGCAGTATGGTCTCTATTGCGGAACTTTAATGCAATGCGGCGGTGCTCCGCCCGGTCACAAGTGCAGTTGGAAAAACATTAACTGTGCACATGTGTGGAGATTTGCGCCAAAATGTTCGCCCTTCTTACTTTTGCGTATATTTTCTTCCGTACTGGACGAAACATGTTCGTCTTGGTATTGTTAGATTATTTATACCACATAGTGGAACTTTCTAACATGTCTACATGTCATGGTATAGGAACCTATCCCACCCCCTCCCATCCCCGGCAACCCCGCCCCCTTCAACCTAGCTGAAGAGTAAAGTTGTACTTGAACATGTTGAACTGGAGGTTTCAAACTGGTTGTTCGATCAGCCGTAAGCTGGCAGCCAAGGTTAATAATGTAGACATCAACCAAGTCAATAAGGTATTTTTTTGCTTTCGGTCACAACCGGAAATTGTAAACAAAATTTATTAAGATCGTCGGTTCGGACGATTTTAGACCACCCCTTCCGTTGACATTTTCGTCGCAGATGCTTCGGCTTCCGCGAAAAACGGTGGAAAAAATGTCTTGCCAAAATTTCAGTACGTATAGGCCCGTCGCATATTGCGCAAGAGCCCACAACGCCCGCCCACCATTAGCCTTTTTAGAAGTATGGGGGAACAAAAGGAGAGGGCGCAATTTCATTTGGGTATTAATTTTTTTTATCTATTGTATTTCTTTCCAAAAACTTGATTTAGATGTTGTAATTATAATACATAGAAAGAATTAAAAATAAAATTAATAAGTCTAAAGTAAAAAACTGAGTTATTTGGCATTTCAGTCGATTTTATACCCACTGTAAAGTGCGCCCTCTATTGTGTCCGCCATACTTCAAAAAGGCGAATTACCTCCCGCGCTGCCGCACTTCGCGCATCGATATAAGAGCCCGTCTACAATTTTAATTTAAAAAAATAGGACCTACCCTATTCGTCCAATTCCGAAGACTCGGACGACCCCGACTCCTCCGCGCCCGCGGGTCCCTTCATTTCCGACTGCGGGGGGTAGAGCTTTGAGGCCGTAAAAAAAAAAGCGTGCAAAACGGTGCTTTTGTCGAAGCTATGAGTGAAGAGATAACGGGAAAGATATTGGCGGAAGTATTTCTTTAGGTTTCCGGGCCGTTCTACCCACTCTTTAATATCCCTCCACAGCCGCTCGATGTTCTGCGTGTGTACAATGGGATCGTCCGGGTCAACGAAGTTTTCTGAGTGGTTGACAACTCGGTGCTCGTAACCTTGATCTTTGAGGCGGTCGTAAGCCTTCCACTTGTCACTGACGATCGTCGTCCCCGGGCGAATATATTTTTTTACGAGGGGCACCAGCGTGGCGGCGTCGCGTTTTCCGGTCAGGCTGAAAGGCTCCAGGAGCGGCACTACGAAAAATTTCTTGGACGACCTCTCGATCCCCCCAAAGACCCAAAGTCGCTTCAACCAACGGCCCCGATCGTATTTTCGTTTTCCGAATAGAGACTCGTCGATTTCGACAATCCGTTTGGGCCCTCCGATCGGTTCTTGGTGTTCCAACCAGAATTCCGTCACCTCCGAGCAAAAACTTCTCCAGTCGACGCTCGTCGTCGACGAGATTTTTAGCGAGTCCATCACGGTCTCGTGATCCCAGCTCTTATGCAACCAATGGTTGACAAACAGCACAATCTTCCAGGGCGAGAGATGAGAACCCGCCAAAAACGAACCCTTCTTGTCCGAGACGCTGAAGTTGCACCACTTTCGCTTCTTCGTCTTTGCGACGACGGTCGTTTTATTACAGTACCACAATTTCTTGTCCTCTCGAAAAGAGCAAGGATTACCGCATCTGGGGCAGATAACGCCGACCGGAAGAACGCCGTGAGAACGTAAAAACTCGAGAGCCTCGACGTTTTTGTCGTAAAAACGCGAAATGGCGGAGAAATAGGTGCTCTCGCATCCGTCGCACGAAGACGCCATCGCCCAACAAGAACGGTTTCGCAACAATTTCCAGAAGCCCATCATCAATCAAAAAACCACGGGGGTACTTTCGGTACTCGCGCGGCGACAGGTTTAGATTTCTTTAAAGAGGCAGACTTGACCGACCCACACATTTTTGCAAAAAAAGAAGGCATTCTAAAATCGTAAACGGTCATTTTTCCGAGAGTGGGCAGACATTATTAAAGAACAAAGAAAAAGACTCGAGAGACGTATCATATTTTTTTTAAATTCTTTTAATTTCTTCCCGCCAAAAACAGGCATATCCTCGAGCTTTACAATACTGTTTTTAAAAATAAAAAAGACCTCGAGCGCCAATTGTTTACTCCGCGAGGTGGCTTGCAAAAGAGACATTACCCGTGTATTTTTTTTAAAGTTAAACATACCGCTCAAAAACAGCCGTACGTATTTAACACAAAAAACCGGCATATCCTCTAGCTTTACAATACGGTTTTTAGAAATTAAAAAAGACCTCGAGCGCCAATTGTTTACTCCGCAAGGTGGCTTGCGAAGGAGGCATTACCCGTCGATTTTTTTTCTTTCTTCCAAAAGTTAAAACATACCGCTCAAAACATCCGTACAGATTAAATAGATTCGCCCGACCTCGATAGCGCCATCACCTTCCCCACGGCGCTAATAAATTTTTCCGAGCGGACCGCGCACTAATAAAGATCGGTCGTAAATATCACAAAGCGCCGAATTGCTCTAAATCTCTACGGACGCGTACGGCAATAAATGCCCATTAAAAAAAGGCCTCCAGGCTCCCCTTTTTTAAAAATTATGACGCTTAAGAGGTCGTGTCCCCGACCAGGCGAGACATACCCCTGTTTTGAGACCCTTCTCAACGAGCTCGGCGGCCCTTTTTTTGTTGCGCCCGGCGAGCAAAGCGACCTTCCCCGACGAGGCGGCCCCCCCTTTTTTTTCCCGTGGCGCTCGACTAGGCGAGCCGTCTCGACGAGGCGAGGCGTCTCGAGACAGGACGTCATTTGTGTCTCGAGGGGTCCTTCCCCGACGAGCTCCGCGACCTTTTTTTTCCTGTGGCGCTCGGCGGGCACGGCTACCCTCCCACTGCGAGGCGAGGCGTCTCTTTTTTTGTGGTGCTCGGCGAAACGAGGAGTCCCTCTTTTTTTGGCGCTCGGCGGGGCGAGGCGTCCCTTTTTTTGTGGCGCTCGGCGAGCAAGGCGTCCCTTTTTTGTGTAGCTCGGCGACCAAGGCGACCCTACCCGGCGAGCACGGCGTCCCTTTTTTGCGGCGCTCGACAAAACGAGGGGTCCCTTTTTTTTTAGCGCTCGGCGAGCAAGGCGTTTTGGCGCTCGGCGAGAAAGGCGACCCTATCCGGCGAAACGAGGGGTCTCTTTTTTGTGGCGCTCAGGGAGCAAGGCGGCCCTTTTTTTGTGGCGCTCGGCGAGCAAGGCGGCCCTTTTTTTGGCGCTCGGCGAGGAAGGCGACCCTATCCGGCGAAACGAGGGGTCTTTTTTTTGTGGCGCGCAGGGAGCAAGGCGGCCCGGCGAAACGAGGTGTCCCTTTTTTTTGCGGCGCTCGACAAAACGAGGGGTCCCTTTTTTTGGCGCTCGGCAAGCAAGGCGGCCCTTTTTTTTGGCGCTCGGCGAGCAAGGCGACCCTCCCCGGCGAGCACGGCGTCCCATTTTTGCGGCGCCCGACAAAACGAGGGGTCCATTTTTTTTGGCGCTCGGGGCGCTCGGCAAAACGAATGGTCCTTTTTTGCGGCGCTCGACGAGCAAGGCGTCCCTCCCACGGCGAGGCGCGGCGTCCCTTTTTTGGTGGCGCTCCAAAATACGAGGGGTCCCTTTTTGGCGCTCGGCGGGCACGGCTACCCTACCACGGCGAGGCGAGGCGTCCCTTTTTTGTGGCGCTCGGCGAAACGAGGGGTCCCTCCCCGGCCAGCACGGCGTCTCTTTATTTTGTGGCGCTCGGCAAAACGAGGGGTCCCTCCCCGGCCAGCACGGCGTCTCTTTATTTTGTGGCGCTCGGCAAAACGAGGGGTCCCTCCCCGGCCAGCACGGCGTCTCTTTTTTTTTGTGGCGCTCGGCAAAACGAGGGGTCCTTTTTTTGCGGCGCTCGGCGAGGAAGGCGTCCCTCCCCGGCGAGCACGACGTCCCTTTTCTTTTGTGGCGCTGGGCAAAACGAGGGGTCTTTTTTTTGCGGCGCTCGGCGAGGAAGGCGTCCCTCCCCGGCGAGCACGACGTCCCTTTTCTTTTGTGGCGCTGGGCAAAACGAGGGGTCCTTTTTTTTGCGGCGCTCGGCGAGGAAGGCGTCCCTCCCCGGCGAGGCGAGGCGTCCCTTTTTGTGTGGCGCTCGGCGAAACGAGGGTTCCTGTTTTTGCGGCGCTCGGCGAGCAAGGCGTCCCTCCCACGGCAAAACGAGGGGTCCCTTTTTTTGGCGCTCGGCGGGCACGGCAACCCTACCACGGCGAGGCGAGGCGTCCCTTTTTGGTGGCGCTAGGCGAAACGAGGGGTCTCTCCCCGGCCAGCACGGCGTCTCTTTTTTGCGGCGCTCGGCAAAACGAGGGGTCCCTCCCCGGCCCAGCACGGCGTCCCTTTTTTTGTGGCGCTCGGCAAAACGAGGGGTCTCTCCCCGGCCAGCACGGCGTCCCTTTTTTTGTGGCGCTCGGCAAAACGAGGGGTCCTTTTTTTTAGGCGAGGCGTACCTTTGTTTTTGGCGCTCCACAAAAAGGAGGGGTCCCTTTTTTGCGCTCGGCGAGCAAGGCGTCCCTTTTTTTTGGCGCTCGGCGAAACGAGGGGTCCCTCTTTTTTTGCGGCGCTCGGCGAAACGAGGGGTCCCTCCTTTTTTTGCGGCGCTCGCCGAGGAAGGCGTCTATCCCCGGCGAGCACGACGTCCCTTTTTGTTGTGGCGCTCGGCAAAACGTGGGGTCCTTTTTTTGCGGCGCTCGGCGAGGAAGGCGTCCCTCCCCGGCGAGCACGACGTCCCTTTTTTTGTGGCGCTGGGCAAAACGAGGGGTCCTTTTTTTGCGGCGCTCGGCGAGGAAGGCGTCTCTTCCACGGCGAGGCGAGGCGTCCTTTTTTTGCGGCGCTCGGCGAGGAAGGCGTCCCTCCCCGGCGAGCACGACGTCCCTTTTTTTTTAGCGCTCGGCAAAACGAGGGGTCCTTTTTTTTGTGGCGCTCGGCGAGCAAGGCGTCTCTTCCACGCCGAGGCGTCCCTTTTTTTTTGTGGCGCTCGGCAAAAAGAGGGGTCCCTTTTTTTGGCGCTCGGCGAGCACGGCTACCCTACCACGGCGAGGCGAAGCGTCCCTTTTTTTGCGGCGCTCGGCGAGGAAGGCGTCCCTCCCCGGCGAACACGACGTCCCTTTTTTTGTGGCGCTCGGCAAAACGAGGGGTCCTTTTTTTGCGGCGCTCGGCGAGCAAGGCGTCCCTCCCACGGCAAAACGAGGGGTCCCTTTTTTTGGCGCTCGGCGGGCACGGCTACCCTACCACGGCGAGGCGAGGCGTCCCTTTTTTGTGGCGCTCGGCGAGCACGGCGACCCTCCCCGGCGAGCACGGCGACCATACCGGGCGGCGCGCGGCGAGCAGGCCCGGAGCTCGGGGGTAATCGGCGACCATCCTCTCCTCCCGTGGTCCGTCCCGCGAGCGGCGGCGCAGGTCTTTTTAGCGAGCTGAACTGGACGGTCCCCGACGACAGAATGACGTTCCGGCCGGCAGCAACCGCTTTTATACCCGCCCCGAGACCCCAAAAAAAACGGAGGACGCGTCTTCTCGAGGAAGAGAGAGGGGGGGATGTGGGGGAATGGACAGGCGGTGCCGCGGATCGAAAGCCGTCGCCGCGTCCAAATTCGGCCCCTTTTTTGTGCACAAAAGTATCTATAAAGGTACATAGGTGGTTCCCGATAGGATGGCGTCTTGGTACCAGACACCTTATGAGTAAGGTACGGTACCCGGTTCTGTTATTCTAAGGCTCCAAACGAGGTAGAAGTAAGTAGGTCCCCCCCTACGGGGATTAATTTCTCATAATACGGCCGTATATTAAGAGATTATAAGAGCCCCTCTTTTTAAGCCTTTTATAAAAGAGCGAAGCTCTTTATAAGTAAGGTACGGTGCCCCGTGCTGTTTGTCTCAGGATACAAACGGGGTAGAAGTAAGTAGGTACCTCCCTACGGGAGGTTATTTTCTCATAATACGGCCGTGTATTAACGGATTATAAGAGCCTCTCTTTATAAGCCTTATATAGAAGAGCGAAGCTCTTTATAAGTAAGGTACGGTGCCCCGTGCTGTTTGTCTCAGGATACAAACGGGGTAGAAGTAAGTAGGTACCTCCCTACGGGAGGTTAATTTCTCATAATACGGCCGTGTATTAACGGATTATAAGAGCCTCTCTTTATAAGCCTTATATAAAAGAGCGAAGCTCTTTATAAGTAAGGTACGGTGCCCCGTGCTGTTTGTCTCAGGATACAAACGGGGTAGAAGTAAGTAGGTACCTCCCTACGGGAGGTTATTTTCTCATAATACGGCCGTGTATTAACGGATTATAAGAGCCTCTCTTTATAAGCCTTATATAAAAGAGCGAAGCTCTTTATAAGTAAGGTACGGTGCCCCGTGCTGTTTGTCTCAGGATACAAACGGGGTAGAAGTAAGTAGGTACCTCCCTACGGGAGGTTATTTTCTCATAATACGGCCGTGTATTAACGGATTATAAGAGCCTCTCTTTATAAGCCTTATACGAGAGAGCGAAGCTCTCTCTAACAAGGTTCTTTATACAATTTATGTTATAAATAAAGGTACTACGTACCTTTTTCTTTATATAAAGGTACGTAGTACCTTTTTCTTTAGATAAAGGTACGTAGTACCTTTTTTGTGCTATAAAGGTACGTAGTACCTTTATAGCGGCCTTTTTTCTTCTTCTTTTTCTTTTTTTTCTTCTTCTTCTTCTTCTTCTCCTTCTCGAGGCCCGTCCTCCCTCCTCGCCCTCGATTCCCGGTCTGGCCCCGGTTCCGACTTTTGCGCCTTTTATAGACTTCGTATCGGCGGAGGACGTCTCGCGCGCGCGAGGGCCGCCCCGCCGACCGGAAGTTCGGATCGTGTCTAGAACGCATCCGCCGAGAGGAGGTTTCGGCGGTTTAACACGGCCGTCGTCCCGCATTCTCTCTTTTTCCCGCACCGTCGCCCTCCCGTACCGGAAGCTCGGATCGGGTCTAAAATACATCCGTCCAAAGGAGGTATTCTCGCATCGCCCGCCCGCCTTCTTTCGGCCTCCTCTCTTTTTGCGAGACCCTCGCCCTCTCTCTCGTTCTCTCTTTTTTTTCCTCGCACCGTCGCCCTTTTTATACCGGAAGCTCGGATCGGGTCTAAAATACATCCGTCGAAAGGAGGTCTCTCGGCGGCGGTTTTTTTACGCGGCGGTCGTCTCGCCTTCCTCCGACCGCCTCTCTTTCTCTCGGACCCTCTTTTTTTCCCCTCCCGCATTCTCTCTTTTTCCCGCACCGTCGCCCTCCCGTACCGGAAGCTCGGATCGGGTCTAAAATACATCCGTCGAAAGGAGGTCTCTCTCCCGGCGGGTTTTTGCGCCGGTTTTATACGCGGCGGTCGTCCCGCATCGCCCGCCCGCCTTCTTCCGACCGACTCTCTTTTTTTTGAGACCCTCGCCCTCTCTCAGTCTCTCTTTTTTCCTCGCCTCGTCGCCCTTCTATTTCCCCGCATCGCTCGCCCGCCTTCCTCCGGCCGAATCTATGTCTCTCGCCCTTTTTTTCCCGCACCGTCGCCCTTCTATTCCCGCATCGCCCGCCCGCCTTCTTCCGACCGCCTCTCTTTTTTCGAGACCCTCGCCCTCTCTCAGTCTCTCTTTTTTCCTCGCCTCGTCGCCCTTCTATTTCCCCGCATCGCTCGCCCGCCTTCCTCCGGCCGACTCTCTTTTTTTTGGGACCCTCTCACCCTTTTTTCCTCGCACCGTCGCCCTTCTATTTACGCATCGCTCGCCCGCCTTCCTTTTTCTGGGACCCTCTCACTCTTTTTCCTCGCACCGTCGACCTTCTATTTTCGCATCGTTCGCCCGCCTTCCTCCGGCCGACTCTCTTTTTCTCGGACCCTCTCTCCCGCTCTCTTTTTTTTTCCGCCCCTCGTCGCCCTCCCGTACTGGAAGCTCGGATCGGGTCTAAAATACATCCGTCGAAAGGAGGTCTCGCGGAGGTTTTTTACGCGGCGGTCGTCTAGCATCGCTCGCCCGCCTTCTTTCGACCGACTCTCTCTTTCTCGGACTCGCTCTCTCTCTCTCTCTTTTTTTTCTCTCACCCTTTTTTTCGCACCGCCGCCCTTCTATTTTCGCATCGCTCGCCCGCCTTCCTCCGGCCGCCGCTATTTTTCTCGGACCCTCTCTTTCTCTCTCTCTCTCTCTCTCTTTCACTCTCTCTTTTCGACCGGAAGCCCGGATCTCTCCTAAGATACATCCGTCAAAAGGAGGTGCCGCCTTTTTTTTTTTGCCGGCGGGCGGTCTTCTCGATCTTCCGGACGCGCGGCGCTCGGCCGCCGTCCTCCCGATCTCGTCCGAGATCCGCCCGTCCGGGGGAAGAGACGCGAGGTCGGACGAGCAAACCCCGCGCACAAAAAAAAGATACCGTTGCCGCTTTTGCGCGGTCTGTCAACTAACGTAAGGCAGCTCGCAATACGTCGGGTTAAAAAATTCAACCCATCTGCGCCCGTACGGGCACATATTGTGAAGGTCGCTCTATTTTGTTTAAAAAGCAACAGGGGCGCGGACGTACGCGCACAATGTCGAACTGCGGTGTGTGTTTGAAGACGTAAGATGGGCTTGAGCTCGTCAAAAAAAGCGGATCGGACAACGAAGCTTGGTGAGCTTTTATTTCGAGGCTTTAGACCGGTCGAGCAGTTAGACGGGACCGATGAATCTTCCCGACGGGAGTTTATAGAAAAGATTGACCCGAAGGCCGTAGAAATAACGGCCGCTGCTAATTTGCGAAGATATTTTCCTCACATTCGTGCGGACTGCGACGCCGTCGACGGTACGTGGGTGTAAAAAAACAGTTTTTATTTAGGCACAGTATGGGTGCTTGTTCTTCGAAAAATAGAACTCGTCGAGACAAAAAATCGAAGACGACAGAGTATTCGCCTCCCTCTATAGTTCGGGCTTCGGCGCCGTCGGAAATAGCCTTAGACCCGGTGGACCCTATTGGTTGCATTTACGGAGAACTTGGGGCGAGTGCGGAAAGTGCTCGAGAAGTTTCTTCGGCTCAAGAGTTTGCGGGCATCGTGGGAGATCTTGGCAGCAAATACGACGTGCGGCGCCTGCATAACCTGGCTTGCGGTGGTTGGACGCCGGCCTTTTGGGATCTGGCGCTCGGCATTTTGCGCGAAGCCAAAAAAACAAAAGATCAATTGATTGCCGTAGAAAATGATACGGACGCGGCGCTCCAAGAGTGCGTCTCCGACACCAACACCTGGCGCTTGGCAATCGAAAGAGGAAAAAGACTCCCAATGGTTTCTTGCGAAGCGGAAGCCCTCGCCAAAATCGAGTGTCTCAAAGGTATCATCGAGTGGCTCAGAGACGCTGCCGTTCGCGACGCCGCTAAAATCAACAGGGTCAATAACATCTTGCACACATTTTACGAACCCACGCCGTGCAGAGACGGTGTTAACGCCCAAAGGTAACGGCGTTGTTGACGCCGCGACCGATTGCGCACAGATCTGTTCGGGCGACGGCGGATCGCCAATTTCGACGCCCGAGGCGGCCTTTACAGAACTGCTTGATGCGGATGCGCATCGCCCTCTGCGCTTTATTTCTGAGGGTGACAGCGCTGTCGATTCTTGCGAAGGGATTTGCGACTGTTACGTGAGTCGGTGCGCGTTTTGTCAAAAAGAATTGCAACCTATCAACGCTTTGAGCGGTCTGGTAGACTACAGCTCGATGTGCCAGTGCCCCTTTCCGCATTGCGTCGAGTGCGACAAGGAAGCACTGCCGGATAGAGAAAACTGGCTTTCAACTTGTTGCGGCAAAGAAGAGCGCGAAGAGTGGATGTCCGACGGCGGAAGGAGTTCTTGGGACTATTCGGATTATTTTTAAACAACCACAACAAAACAAAACAACAACAATGTCGGGAGCGGCGCAGTTTTTACGCTCGGGGATTATTTTGCACGGATCTAAAGAGTGGAGGTTGGGAGAGACGATCCTCGGTGTAGACCACGTACCCGAAGGAGTGGACTCTTTGAAGCGCGGCATCTTTGCGGGAACGGGATCTAAAGGCGAAAATGTATTGATTAAGGTTGTAAAGATGGCCTCGCCCACGCGGCTTGGGTCGGTCTTGGGCGGTACGCCTAGAGAGGTATATTTTCAAAGACGCGCGGACCCGGCGAGCTGCTTAGATTGGGGTTGGGGCGGTATTCATTTTACGGGATACTTTTTGGTGATGCCGGCCGGAGGCGAGGACCTTTTCGATTACTCGACGCGAATGGACGGCGACAGAGCGCTCGTGCGCTCTGTGTTTAAGCGGGTGGTCAAGGAGGTGAAGAAGGTGGCAGCGGCGGGAGTTTGGCACGGAGACATAAAATGCGAAAACGTCATCCTCACGGAAAAGAAAAAGATTCAACTCATTGACTATGGGTCGGCAAGATTTTGGAACGAGCCCAGCAGAGAGGGAACGTGGTTTTGTTACCCGCCGGAGCGCCTCGCCGGAGAAGACGCGTCGGGAGAAGGGTGCGAGGTCTACGCTCTAGGGGTGTTATTGTGCGATCTTCTTTATCCTCGCACCGATCGCGCTCAAGGCGGAGAGTTTCCCCACACGCAGGACGGACCCGGCGATCTTTTGGGCAGATTGTTGGAGCCGGACCCGGAGGCGCGCATACCGCTGAAAGAGATCCTTTTGCACCCGTGGTTAAAATAGCCTACATAAGCCGCCTCACCCAGAAAGAACGATCAAAGATATTATTTAGAGCTCGGAAAGAACTTTTTGTTGATAAACAGAGACAGTTTTACGAAAGAACGGATCGTCGCTAACTAATTGGCGCACTCGAAAGACTCTTTTACGGAGTTCTATTTTTTGCGGCGTCTGGTAAAAACAACCAACCCGCCCCCCCGTGAGTGGTCGATAGCGGTTTCAGTCTAGAGGGGTGATGCTGCCGAAAGCGATAAAAAGGCTGCACAAACCAAACGGGTCGCGATAGAATACTACGAGAGAGGTCGCAATGAAAGAATACGCGCCGAACACCGGCTTTACGGAGGGCGTCTCGGCGACGCTGGTGGTAGTCCTTGCGTTGGGGAGGGCGGTGAAGACACTAGAAGCTGTGGACGCGGCGAACGCTACCGCCTCTGTAGAGGCGAAAACAGATGTTTTGTTCTCCGCTGCGCTGGACGGTATTGCCGACTCGATATTCTGCAACAAGCCCGAACTCGTTTTTTTGGCGGTTGCGGCGGTGCTGATTATTTTAGGTCTTTGTGGATGGGCCGCCTACCACGCGTTTAGATACGTTGCGGCACGAAGGCGGCTAAAAATCAGCTACATAGAAGACGCGGTCTTGATGAAAGAGATGCGTTGGGACAACATGCTGGGAATAGGGAGCTCGGCGGGGGGAGACGATACGTTTGGTATTAACGACGCGTTTTGTATCGACGACGATGACGACGACGACGGCGAAGAAGAGGTTCCTCTTTTTGAGCAGAAGGAACACGCCAGCTAAACAAAGCTCAACGAACTGAGAGCCTTCTGACCTCTGCCGTGCAAACAGAACCGAGAGGGTTTCAATTTAATCCTTTAAAAAAAAAAACAATATTTAGACGCTTTTAAAAGGAGCGATTTATTTATTTGGTATTCAAAAAAAAAATGTAAAGTTTTAAACGCAACAAATTAAACACGTAAACGAAAGAAATAAATCAGTCAAAAAACGTTAGACGGTGTTGGTTTTTTAACAATTTATTATTTTATTTAATGTAGACCGTATTAAGAAAATAGGCGTAGAGCCGATATAAAGATCTTATATAAAGAGATCGTTCGTTTATTTTTGGGCTGGCGGCGCCATGTCGAACGGCAGGTATTTAAAAACACCTCGGTCGACACCGTAAAAAAACCCGGCCGCCAAGAACCAAAAAAAGAAAAGGGCTATGTTACCCAGTTCGCAAAACAGTCGTTGTAGCGAAGTGCACACTGTTTTGACGATCGGACCCCGCAGGCGACTGCCGGCGGTGAGGGCCCAAAAAAAGTTCAGCGCCGTCCAGCCGACGAGTAGCGCCGCTGTGCTCTGGCATCGCGTGCGAAAGAAATCTTGGTCTATTGCCAGCGACAGTCCTCCCACGCAGGCGGCCAGGCTAAACAGCAAGAGCTGCAAAAGGCGCGCACCGCCGAGCACGGCGTTTGCTCGTGGAGTGCGAGTGGCTTTTTTGGTCACCGCGGCGGCTGCGCCGGCTGCGACGGCACCGCTGGCGATCGCTCCCCCGAATAAGGCTATCACGGCCATCTCGGCTCGCGGAAGCAGGTTCACCGCGGCGACATTAGGACACGTGCCGTTTGTTACTCTCTCGCAGTAGGCGTACTCCTTGCAAGGCTCGGTCTCGTAAAGTGGCTTGTGGAAAAAAAGCAGGAAGGCGTAAAAGAGCGCGCCACACGCGGCGTTCAGTACGAGTATGGAACCCATGGCAAAGAAACGGCGTCTCTGTGCGTCGTCGTCGGTGCCCACCAGGCTGATCTTTAACGAAAAGTACCTTTATGGGCTTTCCGGAGGTGTGCACCGCATGCGGAAGTTGCTGGACGCCCTCGAGGGGTGTAATCTGGCCTTTCAGCGACAGAAGCCCTTCTCTAGCAGCGCGCGTATAGAGCTCACCAGCAAGACGCGTCTCAGCGGTGCATGCCTGGGAAATGAGAATTTTGACATTCGCACCTTCGAAGAATTCTTGGATATGGCCAAAGACGTGGGCCCCCACGCGTCGCAGGGCGGGGCGCTGTTTGCGCAGCTTTTGCGCGACGACGTGTTCGACTTTGAGCAGCGCACCTCTTATTACGATCCACAGCTAAATCTTCACGTGTGCGATCCTGTCTGCGCCGCGCTCAGAGCCGTGGTGCCGATCGGGGTGGTGATGATAGAGGGCGACACGACGGTGCACTCCGAATCGCTTGGACACGTGCGTCTGACGGCTATTAAATTGGGCGTCCTTTCTGAGCCGCTGCGGCTGCCGGCGCGTAAAGTGATGCGTGCCGAACGGCTTACTCGCCCAGACAATTCGATGTTGCCTGTCTTTCTGCTGGTGGGTCCCGCGCCGGAGATAGGTGGTAGAAGCCAGGAGAGCGGCGACTGTCTTTTTTCTCGCCGGGTGATTTCGCACAAGACGAGTTCGGGAGAGATAAAGGACGCGGAGGTGTACGACCAGGCACTTGATTACGTATTTTACGTGGGAGAGGCGCTCGAGACCGTCGAGGGTGCCATACATGCCGCAATCGAGCGTTGTGCGACGTTTACTCGGCCACGCCTAACGCAGACGTACCAGTCGGTGGGGGCGGTTCACCTCGGCACCTACCAAAAAAGAGGCGCCGGGGCTTTGACCACGGTGGTCGATCTCGAGGAGGTGTTTTTATTAGACGGGTTTTACTTTGCGCCCAAGCCGGCCGTTTTGCGCGGGTTTACTCACCACCCGAACGACGTGTGTACGGAAACAAACAAAATATTATTCGGGAAAGTGCGCCCCGATAAACCCGCACCCGCCGCCGGCAAAAAAGACGAAGTATCGGCAGCCTCTGGGGTCTCAGATCCGTTAGAAGACGGCGAGAGCGTGAGTGACATTGGCGCTGAGGTCGAATCGGGAGGTGGCGGAACACAGGCCCTGCAATCTTTCGCGCTGTCGGCGGTTTCTTTTGGAAAGGTTAAGCCTAAAACAGCCGCCGGCGGCGGCGGCGGCGGCGGCGAGAAATCGATGCCCAGAGCAAGAACCGCACACGTTAAGAAACCGGCTAACCTCTAGTGCTCGGAGGGTTATTTTTAAGGCCGGCGACTTCTCTTAAGTTTCGATTATTTTTTTTAAATGAATTTTTACGCAACGACGGCAGACGCTCACGACGTTCGCGAGGCGGGCGGGGGAAAGATAGAGCAGCGGCGGCGGCGGCGGTTGAAACGCAGAAAGGTGACGGCCGACGAGCAAGATGCAACAACGCCCACGGGATTCTTTAACGCGTTCTACAGAGCGGATATCTTTAGAGGGGCGCAGATCGTCTTAAATAACATCTGGTTTATCTGTAACCTTTCCGGGAGACGCCGCACAGACGGGCTCCGCTCTTATTGCACGGCACTAGAGGAAATAAAGAAGCGCGGCACGAAGGGGGGGCGGGTGCGGGCGCTAGAGAGAGTGAAACGGATCTTTTTGAACGACAGGGCGGAATTGGCGCGCCTGGAAGACTTTTCAACGTGGGCGTTCGTTTATTTTGCAGCAAAAATTTTTGGGTCGCTGGCGGACCGGGTGGACCTCTTTTTAGACGCGCCTTTGCGCGAAGGCAAGGGTCTCGGGAGCCTGAATTTTGTGCTCGCGGGACGCGCGCTGCCGTGCCTGGGAAACATGATCGAGGCGTTGATGTTTTCGTGTTCGGGGGTAGATCTGCTGAAATTTTCGGAGCATCTTTATATCTGGATTGGTATCGAAGAAGGCGTAGACGACGACGCTGCCGCCGTTGCTGGCGAGAGCAGGCGCAGAAAGAGGTTCGCCGAAGCCGGGTTCGTCGCGTGTGCCTCGTTTAAAAACTTTTTAGAAGACACGGCTTTGAGTGGTTACGGTTCTGAGCGTGGAGCGAGTGGGCGTGAGACTCACGTGTTGGCGTTTGTGTTTGAGTGCCCGTTTACCAGCGGCGAGGCCGCCGCGGAACAGGAAGAAGACGCGGCGCAGAAGCAGAAAATCAAGTACTTTTTGGATTTTTGAGGGCGCCTTCCGCGCGGGCTGGTTTTTTTTAATGGGTTCTCATCTTTATGCCTACGAAATAGTCCAAGCGTGGAAAGAAGAGACGTCACGAACACGAACACCGTCTGCGCGTCGACAGCGTCAGCAGCAGCTCCCGGCGGCGCCAACAAAACGGGCGGATCTTTTTGTTGACTTGTGGAGAGCGCAAAGAATAAAAAAAGACGAGGACCTGTCGTGGTGGTTGCCGACGACGTGTGAATACAGAATTTTTAGCGATGCCGTGAACAGGTCGGTAAAAAGAGAGCTCTTTTGGACCGAAGGCGGGGTGGTGCGCGCTACAAAACTGATCCTTTTTGAGCATAGGTTGGCAGCGCTGCAGAGGAGTGGAGATGTGGTGTACTTTTTAAGACACCTCGCGGCGGACCTGGCGGCCGAGCCGCTGGGTGAGCAGGCCCTCATCGCGAGGCACTATCCCCCCGGGAGCTTAGACACGGTCTTCAATATAAAAAAAGATTTTGTAAAAAATAACAAAAAACTGGTGGACGTTTCGCACGTCTACGCGGCCCTCGAGGTCATTCTGGGTAATTTTGTTTTAACGGACGCCCAAACGTCCACGGTTAACGAAGCGTGGCAGAGCGACGGGTGGTCGGAGCATGCCGCCAAACTCGGCGTATACGAGAGGGTCGTCCTTCTCTTGGGAACTTTTTTGGGGAAAATGTTGAATCTTATTCCCGTCGTGGGGGTGTTTTTTATTTCTCCCTTCTTCAAACGCGTGTGCTTTTCTTACGCCGGGCTAAAATCGGGAGTGGTCTTTGAGGTGTTGGGTCATAGGGTGGTGGGTCTTGCCCCCGAATCAGAAGCGAAGGCGCTTATAGACGCGACAATTCTTGGGCCCGTCGTTTGTTCCGACACTGTGGCTCTCGTGCGCTCCGGAGCGGTGGCCGAGGTTTTGTGGACCGAGAGCGTGCGATTCGAAGGAACGCCGATCGACGCGGAGTTTTTGCCGAAAGTCGCGTTTTATATTATGCCGTCGCCGCTGGGAGTCTTGCCGGCAGCGGACCTCATTGCGGGGGCCGCGTTCACGACGATGGTTGAGCGTGGACTTCTTAAGGATGGAAACGTTTGTCGCGGAACCTCCGGAGCACTCTTGCGGCCAGCAGATTACGCCGGCTCGAGTTGGATCGATCTAGCCGAAGAGTACGTGCGGGCGTTTGTCTGCGGTGTTGATCGTCGCAAACCTCGGCTGGAGATTTTGATCTCGGTACTCTTGATGATCGCGTGCAAAAAGTTTGGCGTCGATCAGAAAATCGTCGACATGTGGCTTGAGGCGTATAGAAAGAAGAGGTTTGGGGGACGCGAGTTCGCGGACGGCGTCGTCTTTCCCACCCGTCTTTTCGTAAACGTGGACTCGGACGACCGACATGTCGGCAGGGAGACGATGGTGGGGGCGAATCGCTACGAGAGACTCGTGAGCAATGCAGTTGACGCAACGAATCCAAACGTGAACTATCAACAGCGTTTGCCCCGGCTGCACCTGGAGTCGCTTACATTTCACGCCAGTTCGTGCGTGCACTTTTTTTTTGCCGACTACCTTTTCTGGACGGCCGCCAAGAACGACTTGGACATCGGTCTTGGGGCGGCGAAGACGGTGATTGCCTTAGATCCACCGTCTGCCTCGAAGGTCGCGTTTGAGGCGTTTGCAACGGGTAAATCGTTGTTTTTTATTAGGGAAGGTAAAGCGCTCGCCGATGCGCTCTCAGCGTTGGTCGACCGAGGGTGGAAAGAATACCTAAAAATCAGAGGACACTACTTTCCGAAACTTTCCGGATACGCGGAAATCAACCTGAAGAGGGGCAAAAAAAGACCAGAAAGAAACACCGCGCCGGTCGAGGCGGAAGGTGCTACCCTCCCCCCGAGAATTGCGCCGGAAGAAAAACCGCCGCAAGAAGCAAAAAAGAAGAAGAAGAAGAAGTAAAACCCACAAAACAATAGAGGGCGCCGCGCAACCGCCATGAAGGGTATTATCGAGCTGTCGTCGGGTTTGACCGGGTCGCTGGACCTAGACACGACCGTCCTGGCCTCCGAGCTATTGAAGGGCTACACGGAAGAGATGGAGCATTGGCTGCCTTGGCTAATAGTGACCGCGGTTGTCGTAGGGATCATTTTTTTGGCGATGTTTGCCTGCGTGCTGGCCATTTTTATCATCACCTGTAAAAAAACAATAAAAAGCGCCGATATTAAGTTCATGTCTAATATAGGCTATCAGCTGGTGCCCGATAGAGAGGCCTAAAAAACTTCGTGTAGTGTTTAAAAAAACGGCAGGGGGTTTCGCGAGCGCCGAAGTGTACGCGGCCTTTTTGGTTTTTTATAAACGCGTCCCGGCTGTTGCCCGATAAAGACGCCTATAAAAAATGATAGGGGGTTTCGTGAGCCCCGAAGTATCCGCGGCCTTTTTTTGTTTTTTAGAACGCGCCCCGTGGGGATGCGGTGGGGA
Organism: Henricia sp. BOLD:AAB3569; assembly: GCA_037783545.1. Lineage (NCBI taxonomy): Eukaryota > Metazoa > Echinodermata > Asteroidea > Spinulosida > Echinasteridae > Henricia > Henricia sp. BOLD:AAB3569. The sequence goes on along the minus strand of JBBELK010000777.1, from coordinate 188,179 downwards.
TTGTTGCAGTGGTGCAGCCTATATTTTAAGGAGTGGAACGGGCTTCTTTTTGCGGGAACTTTTAATGGCGGATCACCGCTATTTAGACGGCTCGGACTCCGTGGGCGTCAGACACGGCATGATGACGAAAGCGCAGGCCCTTGCCGTGTTGAGCGCCGACCCTTCTTTAGACCCCATGTACGATTTTCCGGGCATGTCAAAGAAGAACGTGGGTAAGCCGGACCGCATATTCGATTATATGCCGCACCTGCGGGCAAAGAACGTGCAGTACGACGTCTTGGTCGATCTGTACGGCTATTTTGCGGACGTTGGGTCTGCGCGAGTGCCTCAACACGCCGCCGCCTCGTTTTTGTTTGTTTGCTTTTTTTTATCTGGGCTCGCTCACACCAATCCCAACTCTGAATGGCAGCTCTGGGAAGAGAACGCGACGTCCGACGTCTTGCTGGCTTATTTGGCGAGGCATAAAACTTAAAAAAAACCACAAAGATCGCAATAACATTTTGCCGCAACAAATAAAAATGGAGAGCTTTGACTTGGATGGGACGCTATGTTTTGATGGCGTTTTTGTGTACGGGGGCGCCGAGCCCGTCGGCCAAACGCAAAGTCCGTTATTATTGTTTGTGCCGGCGGAACATATCGACACGTGTCCGCCGGGCACAGAGGGGGAAACTTATTTGGTGGGCAAGATGGCGACCGCCGCTAATTTTAAAGACGGGATCAACGTACATTTTTGGTCTCAGTTTGGGAGGTTGAATGCCCGACTGCCGGGGGTTTACTCGCAGGCGCGGGGATCGAAGACGGGGGGCGGGTACACGGATTCGTCGTTTAAGGTAGTGCACACCGGGCCGGACATGCTGATGGCCGGCACTGACAGAATATGCGTGCTCCCACCCCTCACCAAACCGGACGTGGCGCCGCTGGTGTATGGCGGATGCGAGTATTACCCGCTCGAGACGCACGGCGCGGACTCGTTTATAAACGATTTCGGCGCCGTGTGCGGGTTTTCGCGCGTCTTATCGCTCATAGTGAATAAGACTGGTAACAAGAAGGCTTGCGAGAGCGAGCAGTTCGTGACGTTTGTGACCGAATTCGCGGCTTTGGTATTGGAGGGAAACAGGTTGTGGAAGAGGATGGAGCGCGCTGTCTGCACCGGCGAACGTGTGCCCTCGCCCAATGTAGCCGCCAAAAAAATACTTCGGCTCTTTAGGGACCACTGGTGGGACCACATCGCGCCCGGAAGCGCAAATAAGGGGATCGCGACTTATCTGGCCGGGGTCGCCGACACGTCTACGCCCCTGTGGACGGCCGTGATGATGATGGAGGGATCGGCCACCGAAATCATAACGAAAGTTAAAGCCGCCGCCGGCGGGCTCTTAGAGGGAAAAGATCAGACAAAGATCGATAGTGAAAAAAAAGTTTTACTTGAGCAAGCCATGAGCGCTTTTAGCCTAGAAAAAAAGATGAGCCAATCGCACACCCTCGAACCCGCCGTCTTGAAGCCCGTGGCGTACGTAAAGAGCGCCCACAACTGCCACGTCAGGCGGGGAGACGTGATGAGCGTTTCCTACTGCTGACCGGTTCCGTGAAAACCGTTGGTGTTCGGGGGAGGGGGGGTTGTATGTAGGTTTTAAATTAAATGGAGGTTTGGAAAACGAGGGGGGCGGAGCTATTTTCTAGAATCGACAAAGAGTGCTCTTTTTTTAAGCGCGTGCGAAAGGCGCTAAAAGTAGCGCGCGCCGATCTAAAAGGGGAGGGTAAGAACGACGCTGGCGTGATTCATCTTGTTTTTCCGTCGCCGCTGGTGCACTGGTGTTCTGATTTGGTAAACGAGGACAGCGCCGGTTCGTGGAGCAATAACGTCTCTAATCTTCATTTTTATTTGGACGAGCACGAAACGCTGTGCGGGGCGTATCTGTTGGCCCTTTTGGTGGCGCGGTCTGTAGACTTTTTTAAAGGAGATCTTTGCGGCGACGTCTTTGAAGATCTAGAGTGTGCAGACGCTGTCGCGCGCGTCAAAGCGATAGCTAGGCGGGTCAGGGGCGTCACCGCGCGAAGGCTTGCTCTGGGAGCTTTTTTGTTTAGAGCCCCGGACGAGAAAAAGTGCACCCGCCCGGAGTCGTCGTCATGGAGGGGAGTGGATCGCCCCAACTTTTTTGACAGGGTCTTGGTTCTGGCGGAGCGCGGCTGCGCTCTGTTTGAATGCGCTCCTACGGAAGAGATGTACAGCAAGATTTTTGTGGCCGCGGTGCGCAGCGGTGGAAAGGCGCGCTGGATGGCCAGAGAGTACGAGGGAAGAGAATACTGCGTGGACGGTGCCGCGCGCTTGCGACCGCCCCTCGCTGAAGTCGCGTCGCGGGAAATAGAGTACGCAAAGATCGTACGGGAGGAAAAAAGGCTCGTGGCCGATAATCTGTCCAAGACGAAAATCATCGTGTCGAGCGAACTGTCAAAGTTAGCCTCTGCCTCGTCGGGGTCGGCGGATTCGCTCAAAAGAAAAGATCGCAAAGACGCGGACGAGTTACTGAAGGGGGCCCCCCGCGGTGGCGGTCTCGGTAAAGACGTCAACGACATTCTGAGGGCGCTGGAAGAAAAGACGGCGGAGATCGCCTCCAGGCAGCTCCCCTCCAGCGAGACGATCGTGGCGGCTCGCGAGCGCATGTACGTCGATGGCGTAAAGCGCGCTTCTGCCGCCATGGAAAAACTGAGCTCTTTCAGCGGGCACCTAGAGATCGAAGCGTCGGACGCTCCTCCTTGGGGGGGCGACGCCGCCGGGGCTAGACCGTATGTAGCGGGGCTCTTTGCGGACGACCCGGGAGAAAAACGAGCAGAAAAAGTGGCGCACAAATCGCACCAAGAGAAAGAGACGGCCGCGAAGCTTTCTCAGGCTCAGCTCATACTGAAGGCGTCGTTAGTGCAGAACCGCGTCATGCGCCAAGAGCTGGCCCGCCAGGTGCGCAACAACGACCAGCTGCAGCTGTGGCTCGGAGAGTCAAAGCTGTCGCTGAAGGCTCAGGGAGAGCTCTTGGCGCACGCCGCCTGGGCCGAAAAAGATAAAGACGGCGTCATTAAAAAGCACGTGGAGGCGGCAAAAAATATCGGCGACATCGTGGATAGGGTAATGGGAGCGCTAGAACTAACGCGTAAAGACAGGACGTTCGTGGAAGAGGCCCTGGGAGGAAGCGGTATGAGAAAGTGGGAAAAGGTGAACGAGTCTTTCTCGCACAGCGCCGGCGAACGCGGTGAAAGTGCGGCGGCCGCCCTCGTCAGCATCTTTGGTGGATCTTGCGTCAGGCGAGAAGCTAAGACGCACGCGGTGTCGCGCGCAGATTACGAACGGCTCTTGCTCGAACATCGCGCATACCCCCTCTCGATTTTTAACGCCGGATGCATGAGCGAGATGGTGGAAAGAAACAGGTCGCTGGCCGACGCAGACCTAGGCGACAAATTTTTGGTCGGTTCGGCGGAGGGGCTGAGAGATATTGAAGGGGAGGGCGCTTTGAACCGACTGGCCGGCGGTCGGGGTTTTATTTCGGAGGCGTCAATGATGGTGCTCAACGTCAACCCGCTGACGGAGGATAGAGAAGAGACCGTCAGGAGGCTCGTCTTAGAAAACGGAGGAAAACCGCTGGATCAGGAGGCCTTCACGAACCGGTTTCTTACCTGCCAATACAGGACGCGAGGAAACACGGCGGAGGTTTTTGAGCACGAGCTGAACAAAAAATGGGAGCAGATGCTGCAGAATTCTTTTGCCCTGGACATGGGTCTGCGCTTTACGGAGACGGGTCAAAAAGTCGCGGCACATCTAACCAGAAAGACGCTGGACCGATATTTGTTGCCGATGTTGCGCGCCGCGTTGCCGGGGGGTTACGGGGTTTGCGAAGAGGCGGCGGAAGTGGCGCTCGCATGGACCAGAGAGAAATTTTTTGGGCACGAGGTGAGCGGCGCAGATGGGCGGCAAGGAAGCTGGAAAGAGCTCGCCCAACGCGCCGCTTTGGCGTGTAAATAAAAACTTTTATATATATTATCTGGTGTCGTAGTTTTAACATTAAAAAATTGCGTATAAAAAGCACGAAACTTTTGGCGTCTGGTTTAGTCTTATTTTGTTAACCCGGTTGGTCGATCGTAAACTTTAGCAAAGACCATTTCTTTTTTTTGAAAGAAAGGCGAAAGCGGTTTATTTTAGTTTTAAAAGGAAGGAACGTCATGCAAAAATACGACCGCTTGCCCGTGCTGGCGCTCAACGAAGGTGTGGCGCGACCCTATCGCACCACGCAGGGTGCGGGCGGCTTTGACGTGGAGCTCTTTGAAAAAACCACATTAAAAGAAGACGTCGAGACCAAAGTGTACTGCGGAATCTTTTTAAAAGACGTACCCGGCGGATTCTGCGCGGCCGCGTTTTTACGCTCCGGTGCGTTTAATACGGGAGGTTTTTTTATGTCTAACCAGGGTGAGATCCTTGCGAAGAACGAGCAGGTGCGGTTTCATCTTACGCCGTTTAAGGGGAGCGGTAAGATAATATTAAGAGCCAAAGACCGGGTTGGACAGATCGTGGTTTTCAGCGAAGAACCGCATATTCCCCCCCAGCCATTGTTTGCTATCGACTCCGCGGTCATAAAACCGTATACGGTCGGACGAGTGCGAGTGGGCACGCCCGGCCCTCTCTTGCTAAAAGAAGTTCAACGTTCGTCGGTGGTTTTTGTGACGGCGGCTCTCGGACGACCCGACGCCCACGGAGTCCTGGGACTGGAGGGAGTCTTGGACGAGGATTACGAAGGAGACTTATTTTGCTCTTTTTTTAACGGGGGCACGACCGACTTGGTTGTGGGAGAAAATCAGTGGTGCGGGTGCGTTTCGGCGCATCGCTATTTGAAAGAAATAGAGTGCCTAGGGCGTCTTCCTGTCTGCGGAGGCCCGGCTCAAACTAAACGAGAGAATTTTAGATTCGGGGGGAGATGGCCCTCTGTAAGCAAGTGGTAGACGATGAGGTCGTAAAGGAGTGGCTCACGGCGGAGCGTGGAGCGAGCCTCTACAGAGCGTGCGCTAGGCGGTTGAACGAGCTATGGGATGGTAAATATTACGCCAGACGCGTGCTGGGGGCGTACGTCTCTTGCATGGTATATGGGGGGTCTCCCCACCTCCCGCAGATCTCCGCGTTCAGCAAAGCGTTCGCGGCGTGCGTGTCCGCGGCCGCGACGGGCGCTCCTCTCAACTGGGCGGCTCGGCTTGATATTCTTATGAAAGAAGCGCCCGACCTCGCCGCAAGAGTGGCGATAGCGTACGGCCGCGAGAGTGCGCTAGACGCTTTTGTCGCGCACGCGGGAAAGGAACTTAAGCAGCAAGAGTTAGATTTGGATTTTTTGGCGGTTGAATTTCCGCAGTTTTTGCGCGTGGGGTGCGTGGGATCTTGGAAAGCTTACGTCAAGCGCGTAGAAACTATTGCAGCCGACAAGACGCGAGCGGAGCGGCGTCCGTTTGCTTACCGAAAGAAAGTGGTCGACGACGCCGGAAGGTTTTGGATGGGAGACTCTGACGCGGTGAGGTGCGACTGCGAAGAGGCGGTCTGGTTGCGCGGGACGGCCGCTCGCAGCGTAGAAAAAACGCGAAACAACGAGCGAGATGCGGTGTTTGTGCTGCCGGGGGCGGCGGTCTTTCTGATCGACCGCTCCGAAGCGGGACCCGGATGGATTGAGTCGGTGCGGAAGCTCAGCAAAAACAAGAAGATCTACGCACGCTCTTGTTTAAAAAGGGACAACGGCTGTTTCGTCGACCTGCTTGGGGAAGACGGTGCGACCGTCCGGGTGACGGTGAACTGTCAGCAGCAGCCTACGGGCGCCATCTTAGACATAATAGCCTGCGCCCTGGAGCGCAGCCAGTTTTGCGAACGTCTCGAGAGCGCGGCCGCTGCCGTCGTTGCGGGACTCAGAGACGCAATTGTGTGTGCTGGAAAACAAAAAGATATGTTCGAACGATTCTTGAAGCAGTACGAGGGGGCGGGGACGGCCATCTATGCCGAGCGAAAAGGATTGCAAAACGTGATCGAAAGCGCCGAGCGTGTATTTTTGCTGAGCTCGGCCGACGCGATATGCTCGGCTTTGGGGCCCGACGAATTCTGCCTACTGTGGAAGTGGTGGTGCGCTGTGCCCAAGGCGCGCGCGGTCTACCGAATGATGTTTTATGTTTTTTTTACTTGCGCTCCCTCTTACTGCCTGTTGGCGGGGTTCGTGGAACGCGTATTGTCCGACTGCGTGGGAAAAGAGGCCGCAGCAAATATATCTTGGAAGGCATACCCGCGAGAAGTCGTCGAATGCGCCGGTATCTCGGGGGAATCTTAAAAAAAAGAAAAACATTTTGTTTAAGTCACTTGCACTGTGCGAGATGGCGTCGGGGTGGGTAATGGCGGCGCTGGGTTTTTGGGCGCTGTGTTTTGCCGCGGAGGCGGTGGGGGAAGGGGGAGCTGGTGGAGCCGTGTTTGAGGCCCCTCGGGGGGTCAACGCCCGATTCAACTGGGGAGTCATGTTTAATAAGGCGGGGTCCTTATTGAACGGGGCATCGTACTACCGGCACACATTTCAGTTGAACGTGCCGGATCTGCGCACGGGGGAGGGGACGGGTTTTCAGCCGGTGCCGCCCGTGTCTTGCAACACGCCAAAACAAAGGGCCTTGTTTTGCACGGAGATCAACGATCTTACTGCGGCCCTCAACGCAGAGAAGGCGGAAATATTTCGAAAACACGCGGCCGCGATCGACGAGTTTTTAATTTTTATGCCAGACGCAGACAAGGTGTCCTCCAAAAAAAAAAGAAAAAAGAGGGCCGCGGACACTACGTTGGGGCCAGATTACTGCAAAGATCGAGACGATTCGGGCGGGGGCGGTGCGGGACTACTCGCCACCGGCGGGCAGGTATGGAGTTCGATCACGGGGACGCCCACGTGGGACGATTTGCACCAGGTGGACGACCATATCTGCGAGCTCGCGCAAGTCAACAAGGATATCTCGGAGGAGATAAAGCTCGCGGGAAACGAGCTCTCTAGCTTTTCTAACGCGATCAACGGACGCATGAATGTGCTGTCCCAGGGTCTCGAGGCCGTTAACGATCGCGTGACAGAGACGGACAATACCCTCGTACGTCTTGCCTCCGAAGAGGCGAGGGACATCAACGATCTGAACGTGCGCGTGTCGCTTTTGATGCAGGGCGTCGACCTTTACTTCGCGGTAGAGCGGGGCGTGGCCGAGTGGCGCCAGCATCTCCAGGGTATGCAGGAGACGCTGGCCGATTTCGAAGAGGGTATAAATTACCTAATGAGCGGAAAGTTGTCGCCGCAGCTCGTCCCGCCCGACAAGATCTCGGAGGTGCTAAAGAATATCGCCAAAAATCCCCGCCTAAGAGAGGTCGGACTGCAGCTGGTGAACGTCGATCCCCTATTTGTTTACGCGGTAGAAAATATTGCTTTCACCCGCTCGTCTAGCCTGGGAGCCGTGTACGTCACCATCTCGGTGCCGCTCTACGCGTGGGGTGGTCTTTTTTATCTGAATCGAATATCGCGCCTGCACCTCAGCGTGTCTGAAAATCTGACTACCTCGACGCGCATCGAAGATTTGCCAGATTATTTGGGGGTGAGCGTGGACGGGCACTTTTACACTGAGATGTCGGTGGGCGACGTCACCGCGTGCCACGGTAGCGTGGTGCGTACTTGCCTAGTGGAGCGCTCGCTCCGTAGCTTTGAAGAGCCAACGTGCGCGGCCGCGCTCTACAGAGACGACACCACAAAGATATTGTCTCTCTGCGACATCAGCTATCATATCGGAGAGATCGCCCCGCAGGCCGTCGCGCTGGGAAACCACTCTTATTTGGTACACTCGAACGGGGGGTTGGATCATTGGGAGATCGGATGCGGTTATGGGCGGTACGCAAGAGTGCACAGCATCGACGCGTGTAATACGTGCGTAATCACTCTGAAGTGCGGTTGCCACATGATTTCGCCGGGCGAGTTCGAGATAGCCACGCAGATTGACGACTGTCCCGACGACTGGGCGACCAACGACCGTACGGTCGTGCGCAAACAATACCCCATAAATCTACCCGTCGTATCGGCACTGGCACCAAATTATAAAGACCAGCGCGTGGCGGGTAATTATTTGACACATGCTGCGGTCCACCTGGCGGTGCCGGACTTTCAGCCCGTCTCGAAACTCTGGAACCAATCGGTGGAGAGGGACGGGAAGTATAAATACGACATTAAAAAATTGGCCGCTGCAGTAAAAAACGAGACGCAGTTTTACGCGGACAAAGCGGACGCGGCGCTGGAGCACGTGTTTGAAACCCTCGGGCAAGAAAACATCGACCTCACGAGTCTGCTCGACCCGTTTTCGGGCCTGAAGTGGTTGGGCGATTTTTTAACACCTCATTCTGTTGTGGGGAGTTTTACCACGGGATTACTTGTGTCTATCGCGGCGCTGGTGATGGGGATCGTCAACTGTTGCGTTAATCGACGGTAAGAAAAACGTTGCCGTTGGGTACGACATTGCCGCGCTTTTTTTTATGGGCTTAATTAAACAAAGTTTCCGAAATGTCTCGACTGCCGGACCTGAGGCTTTGGGGAGCGTCGGAGTGCGAGAGGCCATGGGTGCGCTACCGCTGGAAGAGGGTTATCGCGATGTTTAGAAGGGTGACCGGTGTAAAAGAGGCCAGCGCTAAACAAGACGGTATCTTTGTGGCGACGTGTCTCAATTACATGGTGCTGTACTGGGAGTGGAAAAAACGGGGGGGTGGAAAGAACAAAAAAACCGCGCCATTTGTGGCGGAATTTCTGACGTTTTTTAACGCTATGAAAGAAAAACGACCACGCTCGCATGTATTGCTCAAGAAGCGTATGAGTAATTTATTAAAGAAATTCTCTTTTTCGAGGACGGTACTGCTAGATAAGAACGTGGTTAAAAAAAATCAGCAGGTGCGGGCCCTCGTGGGCGCCTTTTTTACCAAAAAGTCTTTGAGTTCATTCTCGACTAGGCAAATATCGCCAGGACCTGGGTACATCCGCAGGTGCGCCGTCGCCACCCTCCTCTGTTCGTCGATGGCGCGCCTCTCTAACAGGAGGCTTTTGGGCCTCGCCCAAGAGTTGCTTCGTATAGCGAAAAGAGAGCCCGCTGACTTAGACGCCCTCTTTTACGCCGATATTGCATGGAGGTCGCTCCGCGCTCGCCAGAAGCGGAAGCTCGTCGCCTGCGCTCCTCCTTCTTGCGCGTGCGGAACAAAGTGCACCAGAGGCGTCGCCGTCGCCGGCGATGCTGCGTGGGAAGAAGTCTCCCGCAAAAACTTCACGTTTTTCAGGTGCGGATTGTGTCACCTTTCGCCGGTCACCAAGACGGGGGTAGCCCATCAATCGCGCACCGTGGTGCTAGCGCACGATTTGCGAGAGGGCACCTGCCATCTGGACGGCGCAGACGCGTGGGAAGAGGTGAGGTTGCTCGGCATCCAAAAAAAGGGCGGTGGACGTTGGCGTGTCTTTCACTTATTTTATATTACTGACTCGCGAAATCTGGACGCCGCCATGCTGGGCATAAAACCCTTCGGTCCAAAGAGTCGAGCGTTCGGAGTATGCTACGGGGGCCGCAGGACGTGCTTTCAAAAGACCGTGGTGCAGATTGGCAACAACAAGAAGCCTGACGCAAGAGTTTGGACGCCAGATCCCAGAGCCTGGACGTGCGCGAGGTGCATACGAGAGGTAAAAGAGTACGATCACGAGGACCACGATCTTTGGGACAGGGAAGACGTGCACACGGACACTTGCGCGGCATATTTTTTGAAGGAGGTCGCCAAGAGCGGAGACGCGGGCGACCTGGGCGAGAGGGTTAAACAGTGCTGCACAGGATGTCTCTTGTCGATGTGCTGCCGCCATTCGCTGGGGGGGACGGTCTGGAGGGGAAGAACGAAAGAGTTGTTGCTCAGCATGAGAATACAAACGGCGGCGCTGCGGGAGCTGCGGTCGAGAAACCCATGAAGATCTACGCGGAGCGGCCCGTCGTGCTTCCAAAAGACGTCGTCTTGCTGCGTCTTTCGGTGGCAGCCGAGGGGGTCGGAAGAGGCGCAGCGGCCGAAGAGGGAATAGCCATGAGAGACGGTTTTTATACGGGAGACTGGCAGCCCATCGACTCGGGCCCGCCGCAACGGTTCGTGCACATTCGGACGAGCACACGCGGCGATTGGGAGATCTGGATGCGCGGAGAGCTGACGACGTTAGATCGTGCTGCCCTCACGACGGCGTGTTCTTCGTTAGGCGGCGAAGGGTTTACGGTCTCCGTGATGCCGAAGCTCATAGTTGCTCGAGGCGAGGCGCATGGCGCGTCAAAAGTCCAGATCTTTCGGAGCCTAGCCGCCGCTTACGAGATCGGGGAGCTCGGGGCGGCCGTCTTCAATGTGAGCCCCGGACTAGGGCTGGATCGCCGCGGCATCGGCGCAATGCCGACCGATGGATGGGTACTAGCTCCGGCGGCGTACAGGAGGAGTGTGGTGTTTTTTAACTAAAACGGCTCTCGCTCGAGGTCGGGATAATAGTTGGTATCGAGCCCCTCTTCGCAAGCGAGCAAGACGACGTTGTCGAATGCCGACCTGATATCCGCGTCTTCCGCCCTCTCTAGGGTGCGCTCCAAAGAGTCAATTTTTTTAAGCACTTTTTTGACCGGTTTTTTGCCGAGGCACTTTGCTCCCCTCCGCTGCTGGACTAAGTTTTTTTTAGACGCCATCACCACCTCGCACCGCCCATTTATTTGCGCCTCTACGACGGACATGTTATTTTTGGTGACGGCTAGGGAGTTGCACGCGCCCAGACGTGCCCTGGAAAGATGTAAGCCACCGGCGGCCGCAAGCTTAACCTGACGCTGTTCTTCTGACGACAATAAAAGGAGGTCCCTTCCGTCCAAGATCTGTTTGTATTTGCTGACTTTACACGCGGCGGTCATGGCGTGCAGATCGGTTGATTCTACGATGCGAGACATCGCGGCCACGGTTTCAGAGCGTTCTGAAACGTGCAGGCTAGTAAACGACGGCGCCCTAAAAAGTGCGGGAGGTGGTAAAACTCTGCGAGGCGTCAGGGGGGAGCGCTTCAACGAGCCAAGCCGGGGAGCGCGCGCCAAAAACGACGCGGAGTTTGAACTGTTGGCCAATCTGGTATGCGATCGCGCAGACGCCGAAACGGCGTTTGAGTTCGCCGAACACGACGGTAAAGAGAGCGACCACTTTGAAGTAAGGCCCGCACGCGACGTTGGAGCGTGCTACAATATGGGCGACCTCTCTTTCAATTTGACGCCGCGACGTGCATACTTAATACGTCAATACGAGCACAGAGTAGACTGTGCGATGGTGGTGAACGAACTGGCAAATTATTTGGACCGCAGATGCGAAAAGGGTGCGGGCTGCGCTTACGCGTCTCCCCCTTTTTTTCCAGAAGTCGGCGAGGCTGGGCCGGTGGCAGTAGGAAGTTTTGTCGTCGAACTCGTCACGAAGGTCTTGCCCAACTTCAACACGTCTTGTTCTATGGCGAGAGCTCTTGGAGAGTTACACTATTTTTTGATTGAAAATGCGCCTTCTTGGGGCATCAATAGGAACCTGTGCATAGTGTGCATGCTGGTAGATTGCGCATGCGTTAAGTGGTGCGAAAGCGGTTCAATCACCACGCCCGGGGGAGACGAGTATTTTTTACTCAAAGAGGGGGGAGTTCCGTGGTTTGCTTCTAGGGCAACGACGATGGAAAACATCGTGCCGGCAAAAGCGGTAAAAGAAATGACTATAGAGGGCTCTCTGGATCTGCGGTCTAAATATGCGTTAAAAAACACGCCTCGAGGCTGGGTGGTCGAGGCTAAATGAAGGTCAGAATAAAAACCCGCGGGCTTAGAACCCGAAACGGGGTTTACAAATGGTTTTTGAAAATGAATGTCTTGAAGTGCGGGGTGGGGGTTTAATATTTGGAACAGCATCTGGGTAAATCTGTACAAAAAGTAAGTGCTATTATGTTTGTGTAAAAAAAAATAACTTAAAGGTAGCAACTCTGTGCGCCAGGTCTCATTCGGTTTTAAAAAATAAAAGTGCTCTTAAAAACCTCAACACGTGCGTCTCTTTATTTTTATTTTTGCTTTTAAAAAAACCTAGCGTTTTTAGTAATCTTTTTAAAAAAGTTTATATTATTATAAGAAGAAAACATTTTTGCGTGGGGTGCACCGAGTGATTTAGAAGCCCACGCATCATTACCGCGTCCGCATGAGCGTAACAAAACAAATGTTACTTTTATTTCGCTCACGGAATATTACAATTTATAGCCGGGTTGCGCGGGTGGACCAAATAAGGGGCTGAAATGCATCGCGCCCCTCCGAGTGCGTGGTTTCCACGTATTTCTTTTTAGAAAGGGGGTATGGCTAGTTGTTGAAAATAAAGGTACATTTTTTTTAAGATTAAGAGATTATTTTATTACGAACGCTATGCCGCTCGGGCAAATTTTTAAACCCCAGAGAGCCAGCAGGCTTCAAAAAAAAATCCTCCATCTATTTTTAATAAAAATACATACTTGTTTATTTAGTTAAAGTTTTTGCAGCGTTTGAATTAGGCTGTTTTCTTAAGTTTAAAAAAACAGTTTTATTTTGAAACAAGAAAAAACTGGGAAATTATTTTTTAATTACGCATTGAAATCGTTTTAAATTGTTTTGTAAACTCTTTACAAAAATGTTTATGAGAAATTAAGAATAAAAAAGATCTAGCTAAGTAACAACTATATAACATCTTTTAGTTCAAAAGTACGACAATGTGTCTGTTTCAAAGGTTTTTATTATTTAAAAAAAAAGAAGATTAATTTACGACCGTCTTTTGTTAACGCCTGAACATTTTTAATGAGTTGGACATTTAATTAACAAACGACGCAGGTTTCAATTGTTTGCGTAACTAATTAATGTTGTTGTGAGAGTTCATATTAAGTACTCGATCCCTTTGTTTTTAATTGCGGCAGTGACTTTTTTTTGAGTGCTTTTCGCGAGTCTTCGTTTTGCGCCCTCTGGCATAGCTTATCTGCGTTGCGTGCAAATCCGTGCACCAGTCTGCAGTAGGGCCACTGCTTGTGTCCTTTTCTCCAGTCGTACCCGGTTGCCTTTTGCCCCAGGGCGTACATGTCGCCGTGCTTTAAGTATAGGGTGCACGCCGGCTCCTCGTAGTATTTGCCCCGCGAGTTTCTCCAGCGATGGCGAAGCTGTCCCTCCTGTCCGAGCGAGAGGCAAATCACAATCTTTCGCTCCGTATCTCCGTGGTAATTGATCGAGCTGCCTTCGTGAAAGTAATGGTTCCCCTCGGCTACTAGATTAGGCCGTGAAAACACGTCTTCTAACCGCAGCCTGAACAGGTTCAGTTTGGGACACTGCTCCCAGGAGAGGCATGTGGAGGCCGAGTCGCCATGCTGCGGTGTACCCAATTTGCAGGCTTCTTTAGCAAATTCTTCGGCCGCTTCCTCGTACTGCGGACCGGTGCCGGGTGCGGGTGGAAACAGTCCTACTGACGGGAAACCCTGGGCCACTGCTACCGGGCCGAACTCTATGTTGTAACGGGCCCTCTTGTGTAGAATACCATGCTTTCTTTTATCATAGTAGATCCTATCGTACGGGTGTTCCTGCTGCTCGGCTAGCAGCTCGTCTGCGGCCCCTGGCCACAGCAGCTTGTCCGCGCCTCCCATCATCAGCAAGACATGGCCAGAGTGTGTACCCGAGTCCGGGGACTCTAACGTTTGTATCGCAGTCGACTCGAGGCCCAGCTCCCGGGCTGCCGCTTCTAGGTCGAGCAAAGTTAGGCCGTGACTCAGGACTGCTCCTGCCCCGTTCACTACCCCGCCAACTCCCCCGGCGTGCACGCTGGCTTCGCCGAAGGTGATGGCGTATCTGCTGTAAGGAGCGGGGGTGGGTTTGGTTCGTGTTATGGTGCGTCTCTTGGGCTTGGATGCGGTGTGGTTTTTGGCCTTGGTCACACGGTGAAGTCGAGGAGAAATTTCCATGGTAGCTTTGCGCGTTGGTTCTTGGCGTGGTTTTTAAGGTAGAAGTAGTAGCTTGTATGCCGATCAAAAGCAGAATTGTATTTTAGCCCGGTTCGCTCCTCAATTTATAACCTTTTTTAGGGGTCTGCGCATCTGTTTGCGCAGCACACGCGGCAACATGGGGGCTATAAAACACATAAGATTCGGCCGGCTATTAAAAAAAAAAAAGAAGTGGGTAGCTCAGCGCTTCTATTAATAGCGCTTACCTCATTGCTCGACTTTTAATAGCGCTTACCTCATGACGCTATTTTAAAAAAAAACATTTCCCTTTAAGCCCATTTTTTAAAGTAAAAATAGATCTGTTAGCCTTACCTAATTGTCTAAAAATAACTCGATTTTGGTTTTGGGAGCATAAACTCCTCGTTCGGGGGGTGGCGTGGTCACAAGCCAGTTTCTAATAATAACCGCGCCACGTGATTTTAGGGTCGAGAAATTTAAAGTGCGGGCATTTCCTATGTGTTTTATGAAGGTAAAAATCTAAACATCTCGGTTATTAGCTCGTGTTTATTTTAAAAGCCTTTTATGGTTTAAAAATAAACGCGAGCTAATTTTTAAAACAAAATCAACAAACAATTTTGTTTTATTATTCCTTGTTTATTTTAAAAACTCTTGAGCGATTCAGCACTCAACCTTTTTTACAAACGCAATACTTTTATATAAATTTAAATTAATGTTTTTTAAGACTTTGGGAAATTAAAAATAAGATCTTTACGCGGTTTAATTAAACAATAGTAGTAGAAATTTAGAGTTCAGCGAGATGCACACGTCTCTCAGCCCCGATTGCCGAAATTAGAACAATCTAGTTGTACAATTTTCAAAAGAGTCTATTTTTACGCGTCGTATGCTTGAATAAAGAGCCACTCCGTGTAGACGTCTTCTTGTACTGTTTCGGGTAACGGGAGGCACCGAATGTCTCTCCAGTTCAGGCGACGCGCAAGAGTTGCGCAGGCCCTCTTTGTTAAAGAGGGCACGCTCTGCCGCGTGGTTAATATCGTGATTGATGATTTGACGGCCGTTGAAGTCACGCAAGGGTAGAGTGGCCGCTGACACCGATGTAAGCCGCTGAACGCCACGCCAAGTCTGACTCCGTCTCTCCAGTAGGTTAGCGAGCCCCTGACGCCGTCAAATAAAATACCCATGACGACGGGTTTTTGCAAGCAAACAGAGTCAACGACGAAAGCGTCCGTAAAACGGGCAGACTTTCCTTCGTGCCAGCTCCTCCCCTTGTTTGAAAGACCCCAGCCGTGTTCGTCTTCCCCAAGCATGTTAGCGCAGTCTCCGCTGTGCAGACGCGCTTTGGCCGTAGCGACCCCAAACATCATGCTGGTGCCCAGGACCGTCGAGTTCAGCTTCAGTTCCCAGTAAAAAATTCCGCCGTTGAGCATTCGGGTCCCACGCACCCCGGCCGTCCCGTGCGCTCTATTGGGATGAAAGGCGGCCTTCAAGCAGTTCTTTTTTAGCTTCACCGCGGCCGCCTTTTGCGTCGAATCCCAAGTCCAAACATCTGTTTGTTCGGCGTCTTTAAGCAGCGTGGTGCGTTCCATCCTAGCTTTTTAGCAGCTCCCCTCCTGTTTTTAATACATCAAGTTCATATTTTCAGTTTAAAAACCCCTTTATATACGGATCCAACAAACGCGTCTTGACTCGGTAGGCTATTAATAACCTAGGGTAGTTTTTGCAATAACCAAGGCTCGTGACTCACGCTGCTATAAATAGGCCATTAGGTGTCTTGCTTACCAGCGCCTTTGCGCAATTCTCTGGCGCGCTCAATCTACGAACAGTCGGTTGTGGTAATAACCACACGCGACCTCTGGGTGTTTGTTCGCGATTGCGGGTTTTGAGGCGGGTGAGCTTTTCCTGATCTGCGGCGACCTGGTTTACACAAATAAAAATTTGCTCGGGTTAAAAATGGTGCGCGTGTTATCGGAGGTTCTCCCGGGGAAAAAATGTTGGCGGCTTTCCAGGTCGCTCTGTGGTTAAGAATTCGCGGATGGCGCCGATGCCGGCCATTAGAGTCTTTAGCGGCTGGCGGGTGCGCGTCATTCTCACCAAAAATAGAAACATATTTTTATCTCGCCTGCGCGGATCGGTGCAGTTTAAGTCTTTTTTGTCCAGCACGCACGGGCCGCTGTGAGATTTTTTTTGCGCGGCGTGAAATGTGCTAGAAGAGGCGTCGGTAAAAGGATTGATGGCTCCCCGCAAAGAGGCGCTGCTTTCGGTCGTCCATGTGCGCCTGGCTTGAGAGGCGCCCCCCACCCCCCATTACGCGTTAAATTTTTAGCGCGACGGGTTGTCTATAGACACGTGAGGGAATGGTTTGGTCCCGCACGATTTCCACGTGATTCTGGGGGAACTTGATAGGGCTGCAGGATGGGTTTTAAATGCTAAGAGATAGCGATAACTTTTAAGAGCATGTTAGGTTTGATTGCCTATTTTTAGACACATGAGGTAATGGTTTGGTCCCGCCCGGTTTACACGTGATTGTGGGGTCATTCTCAGGTGAAAGAGTTTAGAGAGTGGGCTTTTCAATGTTAAGACCCATTACGCGTTAAATTTTTAGCGCCTGTTAAGTGCTGGTTTGTTTATAAAGAGATGAGGTAATGGTTTGGTCACGCACGATTTCCACGTGATTCTGGGGGAACTTGATAGGGCTGCAGGATGGGTTTTAAATGCTAAGAGATAGCGATAACTTTTAAGAGCATGTTAGGTTTGATTGCCTATTTTTAGACACATGAGGTAATGGTTTGGTCCCGCCCGGTTTACACGTGATTTTGGGGTCATTCTCAGGTGAAAGAGTTTAGAGAGTGGGCTTTTCGATCTTAAGACCCGTTACGCGTTAAATTTTTAGCGCCTGTTAAGTGCTGGTTTGTTTGTAAAGAGATGAGGTAATGGTTTGGTCCCGCACGATTTCCACGTGATTCTGGGGGGACTTAGTAGGGCTGGAGGATGGGTTTTAAATGCTAAGAGACAGCGATAACTTTTGAGAGCATGTTAGGTTGATTGCCTATTTTTAGACACATGAGGTAATGGTTAGGTCCCGCCCGGTTTGCACGTGATCCTGGGGTCATTCTGAGGTGAAGGAGTTTAGAGGGTGGACTTTTCATTGTTAAGACACATTACGCGTTAAATGTTAGGTGCTGGTTTGTTTATAGAGAGATGAGGTAATGGTTTGGTCACGTACGGATTCTAAAAATAACCGCGTCACGTGATTACAAGACCTTGGAAATTTGAGGAGCGGGCACTTTTTTTGTGTTTTATAAGAATAAAAATCTACCAATCTTGCGCAGAAAAGATGCGCAGTCTGAAAAAAAAGTTATAAATTGCGGCGCCGGGACGGCCAAAAATCATTCTGTTTTTGAGCCTGTATACATGAGGGTATTCTGCTACGATGAACTGCGCACACAAGCAAGCTGTTGATGCTATGGAATCTGCCGTCTTGGACCGGACCATAGACGCTGTGAGCCAGTGGTGGATGCATTACTCGTACGAGGTAACTAACGCCTTGTTCGCGCTCCGGAAGAAGGCACAGCAGGGCCGGCTGGAACCGTACGACGATACCGAGGAAAACGCTTGGGGGACCGTAGGCCAGATGGTGTTCGCCGCGGTGAACGAGAAAGGACCGCTGCCACATTCGGGTGGGAAAGTCAAGTTTAACGGCGCGGCTGTGCGGCCGGAGTCTGACTTTTTAAAGGAGCTGGGTTCCCGGGCCGGCTGGCCGAGTACGTCCACTCCTCCGACCTGTCCCGCTTGCTTGCAAGGCAAACGACTGACCACGTTGGACTGCTTACATCAGGTCTGCCCCAACTGTCTGCCCAGACTGAGGAAATGTCCTCAATGCAGGGATATCCTCCTCCATAAAATGGAAGAGACTTACGCCTTACCAGAGGAGGAAAGTGATAGCGAACCGGAGATTGTCACTGCCCATGCGCAAGATCATACCGTGAACGAAGATTCTTCCGACCTCGAGGACTATGCGGTCACTCCGTTTTTGCTGGTGCCCGCCGTCCATGTACCTGCGGCAGCAAACGGGCGCCAGCGCAGCAGATTGACCCGACGAGGGAGGAGTTCGCGGACCACTGGGAATCGGGGTGAACGGCGACCATCGATCCACCAAGAGACAGTCCCTAACCCGCCCACAGTGCCTATCTTGACCGCCGCAAGTCACCGCTCGGGTCAGTGGATTCCGCAACAGACTGCACGTGCGCATATGGGTCCGCGCCGATGGAGGTATGAGAGGTCTGCCCCCGCCCATCCACGCAGAGACCGAGCTACCGCGAGCGTGAGTTCTGCGCGCGCGCCAAGAGAGCGATCACCCATAAGAGTTGGACGGCTTCAACCGAATACATCACGTGATTCCGCAACGACAAGGCCACTTCAAACCCCGAGGAATGACATTGATCCAGAACTGTGGATCAACGTGGTAGACAGTGAAGACGAGTTTGCTGACTACGCGCATCCCTAAGACTCTGAACTCTCGGTTACGTTTGAACATTTAAAAGTCTACTCCGAGTGTACATATTTTTTTTAAAACTTAAACTTAAAATTGTTATCATTTGTTTAAGGTTTTTATAAACCTTGTTTATTTCATTTTTTATTAAGCGGGGTCTAATTCTAAATTCCCAATTGTTATCGTTTGTTTTTAAGTTTTTTTTGTAAAACTTCTTTGTTTCATTTTGTATTCAGAGGGGTATAATATTAAATCCTCTTTGAGTGTTGTAAAAGAAATCACGTTTGCAAACCCAAAAAGAAGTAACCGATAGGGTGCGAGTCTAATAGTTGTTTTGTATAAAACATGCTCTGTAGGTAGATGTAGATGTAGGTTTTTTTAACAACGGGTAGTTTGTTATTAGTTAAACTCTTTTTTGTTTGAACAGCCCTCGGGGCAATTCTAATAAAGACATTTAACCTAAGAATTTGTTTGTTAACTTTTTTGCGTGAACTAGTAGTAGGGACCGAGGCAATTAAGATAATTGTTAATTTTGGTTTCACGCGAACTATTAATAACCCGTTGGGCATTTGTTTAAAAAAATCAAAATTTGACACACTGCGTTACGTAGACTCCTAAAAGCCCTTAAGAAAATTGTTTTAAAAAATGAACTGTTGTAAAATTTGTTTTGCTTCGAATTATTTTTTGGGACTATTGCTTCGCGCAGCAATTGTTGAAAACCATTTAATAATTTTGAGTGAAGCTTTTTTTTAACATCATTATTTTAAACGTAGTCCACAGAGGTATTGTCCGAATCTTGGTTTGTAATCGCGAACTATTTTATTACATCATTGCTTATTAAAATCTACGCCACTATTATTTTTACGAGATAATTGTTAACAATCCGCAATAAAAATGTTAAGCTGAGGTAAACTACAGTGATTCTAAAACTTATTTTTAAAAACAAAAAGTTATTCTAACATTAAGACGTACTTCGGCGGGGATATTGTGTGTTTTTTAAAACTCAAACATCATTTAAAAATAGAGGGCGCTAAATAGGCACAAACTAGCAAAATAAATGGTACTTTTAAATTTTAACGGCAGCCCTATGTGGCTAGGCGGGCCTTCTTTTGATACAGCTCGTCCTTTCTTTTTTTGCGGTTTGCATTGGTCCATACATTTGGCCGGGTTTTAAAAAGTGATGTCAATATTACCGTAGGTTCTCTCGGGGACAAGAACCTGTCGGTTTCGGAGGGCGCTTGCTCGTTAAGAATTTTGTGCCATTCTCTACGCCGGCCACATGAGTGTCTAGCGGCGTGCGGGTGCGCGTAATTCCTACCAAAAAAAGAGACACATTTTCATCTTGTTTGACCTGGTCGGTGGAATTTAAGTCTTTGAGGTTCACCACGCACGGGCTGCTGTGAGATTCTCCCTGCGCGGCGTGATATGTGCAAGAAGAGGCGTCGATGAGAGGATTGATGGCTCCGGCGAAGACGCCCTCTTCGGCGTGCTTCGGTTCCAAGAGGCGCTGCTTTCGTTCGTCCATGTGCGCCTGGTTCGAGACTCGCTCCACCCCATGCTCGTCGGTGTACCGCGCGGGCTCTCTGTCGTGGAAAAATACTTCTTTGTCCGTCTTGAGCGCCACTCCGGTCTGCGTCGTGGTGCCCGCTCTGAAGGGTCGGGGATAAGCCACCCCCTCGTTTTTTTGCAGCCTGTATTTTTTATGCACCAGGAGCGAGGCGGACTCTTTAGATGGTGCTTGATTTTCTAGGCACATGAGGCCGTAAGTCCCTTTGGTCGCGCGGTGCCATGCCTTGGGCGTCTCCCATCTGGGCGCTACTACGCCTAGGAGGGCGTTGCGCACGAGTACCACGCACTTCATCTTATTTTTGAGGTTGGAGTACCAAGCGTCCGTAGACCAAGCCAGCCTCGATCCGGTGTCCCTGACGCGATCCGCTTGCAAGTACTGACTTTCCATGCCGAACTCGCGCTGATTAGGGTTCTTTGTTTTGAGATCGGGGGCGGGTTCGTGTTTGTGGCTCAACATCGCGCAGGGATGTGTGTGGTCAGCAAACACGGTTACGTCTCCCTTGTGGTAGGCATCCATAGAGCGCAAAGAGAAAGAGGGAGTTATGAGGTGGGAAGGGAACTTGTTTGCGAAAGGGGCGTCAAGCAGCGAACAGACGCTAACCTCAAAGGCAGAATCTTGTTTGGCGATATTTTTTACGCATTTGTACAGTGTGCTGAACGCGAGCGTTTCTGCGCCAACGGCGGATTGTACAAGATGTAGTTGGGCCGTTTGTAGGGCGTCGTGCACCGCTCGCTCTTCGTCGGATAAAAACGTGTCGTACACTGCGTTCGCCGAAGCGGCAGCCCCCTCGAAGTCGCCTCGGACGAGCTGGCCGGGCTTGAGTTCGAGAAGAGTAAAGAGTATGCGACGCCTGTACGCGTCTGCGATGGCCCAGAGAACGCATATCTGGAATGGGAGGGGTGCCTTGTCAAAAAAATGATCTGATATGATGGTGAGCGGTTTTCCGGAGGCTCCGCACAGAGTGATGTGGGTGTTGGATCCGGCGTCTACGACGGCCTTCCCGACCATTATTTTTCGCGTCCTCACAAAAGCGCGCCACACACGCAACGAGGTGAGGTGACCGGCGGCTCCCTCCGCGACGCTTGGGGCCACCATTTCGCACATGTCGTACTCTTCGGCGTGTTCAAAAGAATTGGTAAAATCGTGCGCGCGCGCTGCCGTCATAAAAAGCTTGGCGGTCACGTCTTTACGGGAGAGGAATGCCGCGAGGGCTGGCGCATCCCCTCTGTGCTCGGCAAGGAGTCTATTATTTAGCGCAAGGTACGCGGGGGCGTGCACAAACACGTGGGAATTCTTATTGACGTCGGTGGTGGACTGGCGAAAGTCACTCTCTTCGGCGTCGTCGGCCGTTTTTGGATCGGTCGACATTTTGCGCCGTTTTAGTGGCGGCTGCGATGAGTCGGCGGCGGCGGCCAAGAGCTCTTTGGCGGTTGCGCGCGCTGTTTTTTCGACAAACTCGAGGCGGCTAGGCTGGCCCGCGCACCGGGCTCTTGTCACCGCCGGCTGTCTGTAAAACGACGCTTTTCTCACCCAGGCCGCCGCGCGATTTTGGAGGGCCGATGCTTCCGTTTCACCGCTCTCATGGCCCCTTTTTTTGTCTTGGGTGCTGTAGTTGGGTCTGGTGGGCACGAGATTGGAGTCTACAAACATCAGGTCGATGAGCGTGACGTATTTGCACCCCACTAAGAGCTTCTGCCCGTCCAAGTACGAGCGCACTTTCTTGTGTGTGGTGAACAACCTAGTGGCGCCCGGCATGTGCGCGTAGTCTTGGGCGCTCTGGTCGGCTATTTGAAAGAATTCGAGGGCGGCCGTACCCTCTGCGTTAAGGGGCAATTTCATTTCGAGGCGCTGCTGCACCACCTCGCGGAGCCGCGCGGCCGCCGGGTCGGCGCTGGCCGCGTTGCGCCGGAAATAATCGGAAAACCACACGTGCGTGTTCGGGTCGGCTTGCGAGGGCGCGGCGCGAATGAGGTCGAGGGTGGAAACAACCGACCCTATGACCAACGACTGGGATGCGCTACCCGACGAAACGTAAGTGACGGGCGACGTGCGGAGCTGCGGGGTGTTGTAGATCACGTTGCATGCGAGGTAATCTAGAGAGAGCAAAAATTTCATGACCGCCGGCGATCGGCCGTCTTCCTCGGCGATCACCGTAGAAAAGAGCGCTAGAGGGGGAAGAGCCAAGCCCTTCGACCCGCAGAGCGACACGCGTGCATAGAGCCGGTATGCCCCTTGCGTCTTCAACGAACTCAGTGTGTTTTGCGCCTGCGGGGCTTTGCGCGCGAGGGCATCTATTTCGTTTAAAAATGCGAAGGCACCGCGACAGGGTTGAGCATCGCTCGCGGGGGTTATGCGAAAAGAATGAAGATATTTTTGGAATTCAGCGCGCCTACGCGCGAACATCTCTAAGGCGACAGGTCGAATCGCGTGGAGCACGCTCACTATAGATTCATACGGATCTGTCGTGACCGCCGACACCGAAGAAGACAGTTCGCGGAGGCCTAAGGCGAGTTCTTCGCTCTCCACGGCGTCATTGTATATCTTTCTAGAGCGCTCCGACTGATAATTTAACGACAAAAATTTATGGAAGGTGTTTTCGCGGCGCGACGACGCCAGCGCGTAGGGCGCCTGCCTTTCTTCGACCTCGGTTAGAAACAGATCTGTCGACCTGTTTACCGAGCCCGTGATGCGGCTCTCGCTGCACAAAGAATAAAGGGTAGCGCACGCGTGGGTCTTGCCCGTACCGGCGTTTCCGACGACTGCGACGTTGACCATAGGAAAAAATTCCCAGGCGGACCACGGCGTCGGAATCCCTCCCTCTTTTTTTTGTTCTTCGGCGTTCCATTGGTAGTCTTCGTCCAGGTAAGCCGCACCGAACGCGGTCCAATCGGCGACGTGTTGCGCGCAGCCTGCGGGGCCCAAGTTGCCCAAATCGGCCGCTTTTGACGCCTCCATTATTTTGCCGCACATTCGCCTGTCCGATACTTCGTACACAAAACTGCAGCGCGCCGCCTCGTCTTTACGGCCGGTCTCTTCCATTTAAACAGCTTTGGCGATCTTTTGGTTCGGAGGATCGTCGTGCAAATCGCGTGATTTTTACCAATAATAGAAGTGGGGGGAGAGCCAACGAGGGTCGTTCCGATGCCGCACAGGCGATCGTTGTTCGGACACTCGAATACCAGCACTCGCCTTCGGTCTACGTCGCCAAGGTTCAAAAATGCTCTCGTCAACGTTTCCTCGGAGCAAGGCCCGCAATAGACTGCAGTTTTTCCGACTGTTTTTAAGACGGCTGCGCGACTGGTTGACCCCGTCGGGTAATGAACCACGCGCACCATCGACACGTACTTTTTATTTGTTTCAGGATGCTCGTAAGGGGCGGGAGAGGCGCGCAACGACAGCGGATGCCAAGACTCACCTATGGTTAAAAATCCCGACGGGGATGTTGTGGTTGATGGCCTCTGTTTCGGCATATCGAATCAGGCGCTTGAAACCTTTGTCACTCGTGGACGCAAGCAAGTTCTGGGTCGTCTTCCACACGACTCCGAGGCCGCACCCTCGCTGGCCCGCGCGTACGGCGTCGGTTTCTACGCTCGCGCGTTTTGAATTTAATGCGCAAAAGACGTTTCGCTGTGCAACGTGTTTCCAGAGGGTCAAAAAAGCGTCTTCTGGCAGCCAGTCGGTCAACGCCAACAGGTTGACCATGTAGGGAAATTTTTGACACCACTCTTTCAGCGAAAACAACACCCCGTCTTTTTTTACCTCCGAGGCAAACGGTAGGGCGAACACATCTGTCTCGGACGTCTGGGTGTCTTCGGGGCGTAGGTCGCGCGCAATATACGGAGACCCTCCCGCAGATATGAGATTGAGTATTTCGACGCTGTTGGTAACAACGGACGCGACCACGTGGTCTATGCGGCGCTGTCCCGCGTTCGCATACCCCCCCATAGAGTGCGTGCGCTCTTGCAATCGGTAGTCGTAGCCCCTCTTGCGCCTGCGCTTTTGCACTCGCGCGCTGTTGGGCATCACTCCTCCGTGCGTGGAAGACCGTTTGATTGCTGTAGTGCGCATTTCCGCTATTATCACGAGGTCAAAAAGGGCCGCCCGGATCTCTGGGATCGCGCACAGGGTGCACCAGACACACGAGTCGTACATTCCAAATACTTCGGCGACGCCAGATTCGGCGCCGGCGTTTTCGCGGAGGTCCGTAAACACGCCGTAGAGAGATTCTGCGCGCTCGCATACAGACAGGTAGGCCTCTTTTTGTTGTTTTTGGCAGACACGTTTCGCGAGCTCCGCCGGTGATGAGTTCTGTTCAAAAATATCGCGCTCTATGTTGCCGGCCGTCCGTGACGGCAGTGGGACCGGCGCGCAAAACATGGAAGGTGCGCTCTCTCTGAACGAGGTCAAAAAGGGCTTGGGGAGCACGTAGTTATGACCCGTTTTTTTACCCGCCGGGACCGGGCACGTCGCGTAGTCTGCCACGGCTTCCAGCGTGTAGATCTGTCGCTGCATCTTTTCCTCGCGCACGTCGCGTGCCTGCTGCACCGCCGTCACGCCGGGTTGCCCGGCCATGTAAGCCCGATGACTCAAGAAGTCGCCGTACGAGATCCAAGGGCCTCGCCATTTTGCGAACCAATCTAGCGACACGAGCGAACGGGCATCTACGGCCATGTTGCGGCAGTTTGCGGCGTCTTTCAGGGTGCCCGCCGAAGCGTAAAGACAAGCCTCGCGTATGCACGGCGCGCAGTCGCAAACGGCGGCGACCGCAGAGGCGAGTTGTTTTTTGGCCGCTTCGATGCCTCCCTCGTCCGTGTTTAATAGACGTTGGGCCGCGACCCTCAGCTCGCACGCTAACTCCAGCTGAAGCGTGTCTGAAAAACACGACCCCTCTATAAAATGGGAAAAAAGAGACGGGGGGTCTAAAGAGGCGATGAGTTCTTCGGGACACTCGTGCTTCACGCGCGCAGCAAACAGGTATCCGCACACCAGCGCCCACTCCATGCTCATCGGGAGCCGGTGACCAATCTGGTTGATCGCTTCGCCCGCTCCTATGTGTACCCGGCAGTGGTTGTTGTGTAAGATCCTGCACACGCCGCAGCCGTACAGCAAAGATTGCGGGGATTCGCGCTCACCCCAGTGCACGGCGTACTCTTTTTCCCAGGCCACAAAATCATCAGAGATCAGCAGCTCGCCGCGTGTGACGTCAAGTACCGCGCGGTTGTAAAATGTTATTATGTCGGCCATTCTGAACCGACTGTGCCGGTTTCTAGCGCGTTGGGGGGAGATCTACGACGATCGGGCGGCGCAGGCTGCTGGTACCGTAGAGGATGTTTTGCGCTGTCGTTTGAGCGCAACGGGGAGGTGCGCCGACCGAACCCTTTTTTTTAAAGATCGGACGGCTGCGGTAGTCTACCTGAAGGGCGTATTTGAAGAGTTGGGGTACAACCAAAAAGAGGCCGCTGCGGTCGTGCAACTTCTTGGAGAGGGCACGCTAGAAGCGCTGGCCGCGTGCGAGCGTTTAGAAAACGAAATCCAAAAGTACGACACTCTTTCGCACTTTACGATGGAGGAGCAGTCGCCCTCGGCACGCGAGACGCTAAATCAAAACAAGAAGGTGCGCTTAGAGTGTATACGCGCGTATATAAATGCGCTGCTGCCCTATTACGACAATCTGGAAGACCCCGTCGAAATGGCGAGCTGCGTGCGCGCTACGGGTATTTTGGCGGGCGTCTTGGAAGGTATTGTGTGCGATCAAGATCCAGCACGTGCCGTGCTTTTACCGAGCGTTTATGACGGTCCCTTACCGCAGGTGCACAGAGCCGCCAGAAAAACGCCGGGACAAAGGGCGATCGCTCCTTTTTAGGGCGTCTGTTTTTTTAAAACCTAGACAACAATAAGAAGCAGAGTGCCTTCCGTATAAAAATTAAAACAAGACTCAACAAACAGATGCTGTTTTATCGAAAGCCGCGCTTTTAGCGACAGCGTTTATTTAGGCGTCATAGTAGAGCGGACGAATTTAAAGAGCGGCGTTTTTTCGCACGCTTTAACAATTGATCTAAAGCGCGCGGTCGGCTCAAAAATAGAGCTCAATACCGCGCGAACGTTTATAGACCAAACAAGAGAGGGAGGCGATTTGACGACAACAACGAAGACGTCCCACCGCGTCTGTAAAATGTTGCGGGGCGGAAGTTCTATGGACTGGAAAAAAACCGACGAGCTTGGCTGATATAGACGGCGTCTGCATGAGGACTTCCGATCTGGCGAGGGCGGAGTTTGCGACCGGTTCGTCTTTACATGAACATCGCAGTGAAGAAGGGGGCTGGAGCTATATTTTTAATTTGTTTTTCCCTAATAAAACTGGTTTTAATTTAGCGATGATGCTCTATATGCTCATTTAAAAAAGATTTACGCGGTGTGTAAAAATGCCCAGAATTAAAAACCGATAAAATTTACAATTCGCTATTGTCTACCTCTTTTAATTATGTTTAAAAAAGAATTTAACTTTTTTTTACAAATTTAATAAAAAGTTTACAAAATGATGGCGTCGTGGGGTCGCTCTAAACTCATGCAGTTCATATGCACGGTCACCCTCCAAATGTGCGCCGTGATCTCGGTCGTCTTTTGTAGAGCCGTTTTTTTTAATTTCTCAACGGCCGCGTTTACGTGCAGCGCGGCCGTGCTCCGTGAGTCTCCCTCTTTTCGAAGGGGCACGACCATCCGCATCGACGTCGTCCAGTCACCAGAAATCGCTACAGACCGCACCTCGCCATGAAGTTCCCAGTGCACCTTCACCGTGTTGCCCGTAATTTTCGGTACAAATACGCCCCTTTCCGCCATCGTTTTAATTAGGAGGTTGGTGATGTTGAGCCACGAGATCTTCAGCGTTTCCATATCGAACGTTAGCGAGATCTCAATAAGCTTAACCATGATCGTTTTTTGGGGGGGGCCTCTATATTTTTAGCGCGTCCTGATGTTGGGATTCACCGACAGGGGGCCGCGTCCCGCACTCTGGGCGGGATAAAGGCCGCACTGCACGCGCCCAGCTGGTAAAAATAGCGCCGCGTCTTCTTTCTCCAGCTGCGTTCTGGCCGCTAGCGACGTGTGCCAATTGAACGGTAGGCTGTAGCCCAGTTTGGCCGTCTTGCTCGATTCTCCGGTGGCGGTCGGTATTTCCGCGCGTTCGGTGGGTACGGAGGCAAGACTGTTGTTAGGGTTGCAAGCGTTCTTCCGCGAGATATTAAATACCCCCGTCAATTCTGCGGGGGTGAGGGCGTCTACCGAGACTGCCGACATGTCCGTGCTCTGATCTAAATAGAGCGATGTGGTGCACCGCCCGCGTTCGGGATGCACGTTGACGGTGGTGAGGCTGTAATTTTCGCTGTTCGTCGATCCCATCGATCGGCCGTTAGGCGTGTAGCTCTGGTTGTACACGGCCCCCATGTTGCTGAAGTACGGCGAAACGGTAATCTGGTCCGTGGTGTAGTAGTTGACGTGACCGTTCGTCTGCAGGTCTTGCGCGGCTCCTATGGCCTCGTGGCGTGCTACGCCCATTATGGGCTCGGGGTCGATCGACGGGATCTTGCACGGCCGCAAGATCGAGACGAAAGCGGGCTCGGGAAGGTAGTTGTTTTGCCCCGCGGTCTGGATGCGCGCAGCCTCCGATATCTGTAAAAATGTTTTAAACGCGACCTTGTCTGCGGGGGTGATGTGGTTGGGGGCGTCTGCCAGCCAGTTGGCCAGCGACCCGTACTTAGAGATGGTGATCGAGTCTAAGGACACGCGGGGCCGCCTGTTGCCGATGTTTGGGCCGCCTCCTAGAGCCGGGTTGGGCCAGGCGTGCGAGTAATGGTAGGCCGCTGGTCCAAACGTGCGCGTGGTGGTGCTCACCGACGCCGTCATGCAGGCCTTGATGTTGCGAGAGTCGTCTTTTTCGACGGTCGTGGGCTTTCCCGTCACGATAGCGTCCAAAGAGCCCGGTTTGCTCATCGTGACCGATGCGCAGTTTATTTTTTCGGCCAAAAGAAAGTCGGCCGTCAGTCCCGCGGGAACGCGAGACGCGATAGATGCGCACATCGACGCCGGGTTAGTCTTTTGCAACATCATAACCCACGCGCACACCTTTTGGATGTTTGTGAGGTCTGTTTCGTCCATAACGGAGCGCATATTGAACCCAAAAACGGAGTCGCTGAACCCGTTGATGGAGGCTACACCCATCATTTGGGCCCATTCTTGTATGTCGGGGGGCAGCGCGTCTGTTTTTTTTATACTTCCTGTACTGGTAACCTCGAACGCCATCTGGGCAGCCAGCGGGTAGATCACTTGCCTGGCAACATCGTTGTGTTCTTTGAACCCGAAGCATTCTCGGACGGCCTCCTTTGTTTTGTAAAGATTGACAAGTGCGTTGTAGATGCCCGCACTGACTTCATTTATGTTTTCATCGGACGTCTTGCCTTTTTCGTATAATATATCATTATTAGCCGCCTTTCTGGTCTTTGTAAATATTTTGCCGAGCTGTGTGTTTAGATCTGCGTACTTTTGAGATGGCCACGTGAGCATGTTTGCCCTTCGGAGGTGGACGCCCATGGGTATCACGTAGTCGGGCACGTGCGCGAGGCGATCGCGAAACTTGGCGTCGTATATGGTGGTGGTGTTTTCTTTTTTTTGTAAACGTGTCGTAGAATGGCGATATCTCGAGCCTGGTGAGTAATGCGCGCGCGATCGGCGCGCGATTTCCAGCCACGTATGTTCGGAACGTAGTCTCCTTATTGCTGCAAGCGCTCAAGAGGGTCGAGTATATGGAGCGTATCTTCACGAGGGACGAGGCCTGCAAGGCGTCCGCGTCTCGCAGCTGTGTGTTCATGCATTCTACGATGTCGCGCCAGTCATAGAGCATGGGTTGTAAATAAGCCACGTAAAGCTCTTCTCGGTCGAATTCAAACACCCCTTCGCGCACCTCTTGCGCGTAGGCGGTCACCGGGGGCTGACCGTACAGGTCGACCATGCGCGTGTGCGGCACCCCATCTGACCTAGACGTGGCGTAAAGGGCCGACCGCTCCGTGAGAGAACGGAGCGCGGGATCGAAGTCGCCGACGCTGACGCGCAAAACGTCGATATTTTTAAATACTCCCGTCGCGCCGCGTCCTTCGCCGGGAGCACCGTTAGGGGAAGGGGGAGACTCCTTGATGATCTCTATGACGACTGCCCCCACCGTGTGTGGGTCGAGTTGGGCTTCGCAGTATGTCACGTGGCCGTCAACCGGAATTGTATAGAACAGCTGGTTGCCGACGTCTGATGTGCGGGGGTTTTTATTTTCGAAGATGGCCGCCCCTATTCCCGACAGCTCCGCTATAGGTTCTCCGCTCTTATTTTTAATTATTTTCCAGACCGGACTGTCGTGGGGGTCGGCTTTTTTCGGGGTGGGAATCTTTTCTGGAAAATCGGGCCGCTCCTTGATTATCATCTCGCTGGTAGCGGTATCCCTGTGGTAGGCCCCCTCGCCGTTGAGGTAGACGGGTATCTTGCCCGTGCGCCGACCCGTCTTAAGGTTGGTCAGCGCGTTCGCCATGTGTTCGGAGATGCCCACATACCCGACCACGTTTAGCACAACTCCGTCGCCCGTCTTCACGGTGATGTTGCTGGGCGCTGGTTTGTCCTCGGCCAGCTGCACGGCGTCGGCCCCCTCTTTTAAGAATTCTAAAAAATAATCGAGGGACTTTGCCAGACCAAACATGTGCCGGGCCTCTTCGCGCACGATGCCCTCGCACAACTGCCGTCTCATCATCTTGGTTTTCAGGAGTGGGCGCAGATCGTTGCTGGGCGCAGCCGCTTCTGCGATGCTCGTGGCGTGTTTTTTTACCACTCTATAGACCGTGTTGGAGAGTGCGCTGTTGACGAGCGCCTCGCGCACGCTCTGGGTCACCCCCAGCACGATGCTGGTAGAGGCGTGCGCGATCTGGACGGCGAAGCACTCTTCTAAAATACTCAAGAAGCGAGCGGCGGTTTCTTGTTTGATTTGTTTTTTTTTGGCCGACGCCTCGGCCGAAAGGGTGCTATGGCCTTGAAAGAGCGGCTCCGAGTCGTTGTTTATCCCATGCACGACCTCTATGACGCGCTCGGACACGCTGGCGGGTATGTCAAAGTAGGCCGCAAGAACGACGGTCGCGTATTTTCGCAGTAGTTCGAATGAGACGGACGACTGTGGGGTGATGTTGTTGCGCATGCGCTGCGCGGGGACTGCCAGAGAAACAAAGTATTGGCTATAGAGGTCGCCGTGTTCGATCGCCGAGTAGTTTATTACCACCGCCGACGAGAGGGGAGACTGGGCTAAAGAAGTCTCGCGAGTAAGAAGGATCGCGGCGCTCCTCATGAGTGTGTCGGGGGACTTCAAAAGAAGCTGATAATCCACCTCTCCCGACCCCAAAACGAGACTTTGCGAATTGGAGACTACGTTGTTGGCTATGTGATAGAGATAATTACTGGCTCGAGGGTCGGGGTTCCCCCGCCCCCCGTTGAGCCTGCTGATCACTGGCCCAAACTTCACCCCCCTCGGCACTTGAAACGACGCCATCTTCGATAAACTGGGCTATTTCTGCGGGAAGGTTCTTGACCACTAAGCGCTCGTACGCGTCGACGTCGGACGGCCTTATACCAGAATCGAAGCTGTACACGAGAGCCGGTTCGGGCTCTTGCGTTTCGGCGTTAGACTTCATAAATACGCACGTTAATATTATTTTCTGCTCTACGTCGCCGAGGTGGCGGGTCGCGGCAGCCTCGTTGACCATCTGCGCGTAAAAGACGTTGGCCAGGGTCACCAGAAGAGGCGAATCTTCTAAGTCGACCGCGGCGACACATTCTGGGTTCGAAAACTCGCCACAAGGGTCTTTTAGAACGAGAAAGCGAGCCGCCCTTTTTCTCGAGACTATTTCGCGCACGGTACTTCTGTCCGCGGCATCTCCGTACAGGGCAGCGATGCGCCGCAGGTCTAAGGTTTCCACATCGAGGATGGCGCGATCTTTTTGGATAAAATTGTAAGATCTGCCCAAGAGAGTCGAGGCTGCCGCTCTGGGCTTTTTAGCGGGGTTCTGCGATCGCGGTTTTTTGATGTGAGAACTGCTGAGGTGCTTCGTCAGCACGTCTAGGATGTCCGCGTCAGTTAGCGTTTTATTTTGGGCGCGTCCAAACAGGTCCATCAGCTCGGTTTGGCCCAACCACAGCTCTTTGCACTGAAACGTCTTGATTTCGTGCACTAATATGGGGGCGCCCTTGCCTTTGTTTTGAGCGGAGGCCCCGTCGTCTAATTTAAAAAGCATATCCCCCGTCTCCGATTCGCGCAGGCTGATGCCGTCTGGGGTGGCGGCCATAAAGGGGAGCGCAAAAGAGGCTATCCTACCCGGTATTTCCGTTTCGAGGGCCACGTCCGCAAACCGCGAACTCACGCGGTCCAAGATTTTGGTGCCGTACTCCGCGTGAACCATTTCGCCGCAGCCCATCGCAGTCGCTCGTATCGCCGGCCCGAACCGCATCTGATCAAAGAGCGCATCAGAACTGCGCAGCCGGCGCACCGCCTCAGCCGCCGCTCCCACGGGATCTCGCCACCACGTCAGGGGCGATCCCGTGGTCTGTTTTTTTTTCGAGGCAAAAACGTTAAAAACGACACGCTTCGGTGTAAAGTAGACAGACTGTTTTAGGCGTGCACTGTCGGAAGGGTTGGAGCGTGTGAGCTTATACACGTTTAGCAAGGGACGCTCACCATCCTCAGAGGCTTCGTCCTCTTCGTTTACGCCCGTTTCTGTCTTAAAAATCTTAAAAAACTCACTCCATAGCTTTGTGTGGGCGATCGCCAGCGAATCCATCATGAGTGACTGCAAAGAAGCCGCTATCTTTTTAGAAAAAGAAACTACTATTACGTCAACGGTTCAAACAGAAGCTAAAGACGCCAAAGAGCCGTCTGGAGTAGAGAATGAAGCTACCGAAAAAACCCCACTTCTTTTATTAACCGGACCATCAAACGATGCTACCGATCCCGTAGAAATAAAAAGGAAAGATGAATTCAACGAGGAGATAGATCTTATTTATGGAGATCTGGCTACCCCGGCCGCCTTCGAAGCGGCAAACATGGCGGCATCGAACGGAGCTTGCGAGCAGTACTATTGGGGGGTTCCGCCTAGTGGAGGGTTTACGCCGTTCTGTGAGCAGCAGCAGCAGCAGCAGCAGCAACGATACCTCGTCACAAAGTCTGGAGACCAAGGATTCTACTCTGGTCAATTTGTATACTCTGCGCACGAGGTTTACGCGGGGTTTTTGCCGCTGCAGAGCCAAGAGATGTTTTATCAAAAACAGCACGCGTTTCAAGAACCTCGCTGGACACAACCGCATCCGCGACCCTATTCTAAAGAGGCTTTGGGCCAGTCTTGGCGCTACAGAGGTGGAAGAAACAGAAATATTCACTATAAGCAGTCCAAGCTCTTTCCGGACTCGTGCCGCTGTCCCGTGCTCGTAGAGAACGGCGTCTGCGACGTGGATCTACGAAGGGGTAAATCTGTGTTTTGGGCCGCAGACGGCGCACCTTCTTTCGGAGGCCTGGACGCCGCGGTATGGAAAAACATTATTGCCAGCAGCCTGGGTGGAAAAAGACTATTGATCGATCCGCTGGATGACGCGTCTAAGAAGTTGGGAGAAGATCTCATAAGATGGTACTGCAGCATGTTCAACCACTGCCTAAAGTACGATACGGCCTCTATCTACGATAAAGCAAAAGCTCTGTGCGGACTTGGACCCTTGGATTATACCGAGTTTTTAAAAAAAAGAGATTAGCGCCGCCAGAATGACCGGCCAGACATTATAATATTTTGTATGTGTGTTTTTTAAATAATAAATAAAGATTTTCTTAAATAATCGCGTGCGGATCGTTACAATCTCAAACATAACCCCTATCCACGACCAATTTAGGTGATGTAGTAAACGTAAACAAATATAGATCACTGTCTTGTTTTTATTGATGTAAGAAACTAATCCGAGGGTATACGGTAGCTTCTTTTTTTAAGCAAAGTAAAAGTATTTAACTGTTTAAATTTTCTAAAACAGATCAATGTTTTAACAAAAGATTGCGGCTGGAGTCTTTTTTTATAAAAAGTTTTAAACAAGGATGCGCAAAAAAAATTTGCGAGTGAGGGGCGTGGTGGGCATTATTAACCCGGATACGACCGCTGGGATCCTGAACAAAGATGGCTCCTACGACCTCATCTCTCGCAAAGTTGCCGAATCCATTAAAAAAACGGCGTCTCAACCTGTGTTTTTGTCTCACAATACCAACCAGCGGTTGGGGGGAGTGTTGGGCTTTTATGAGACTTCGATTAAAAAAAATAATAATCAAACCCAAAGATTGCTCTGTGTAGATTTTGTTATTGATTCCGATGAGTTCGTGGCCGATCTTCGAAGGATGCATCAGATATATGCGCTATGCGGCCCTAGCTACAGGAGCAGCGACGACTTTGTGCCCGGGGCTTCTTTGGCGGGTACGGTAGACGCCACCGCCCACATGGCGTTGGTTAAGCGGTTGCCGGGACTGAGCCTCGGCCACGACACGCGCGGCAACGTCAACGAGGTGTCCGTATGTCCCGCGGGCAAGCGCACGGGCACCATAATCACGGAGGTAAAGTTCGAAAAGACCCCTCCCCTCAAAGTGAGAAGCAAAGCGCGCACCATAAAAGAGGGAGAACTCTCCCTTATGTTGGCGGCGCATAACGTGCTTGCAAACACCCAAACGAGGGCGAAAGTGGAAAAGGATATTATCCATCTGGGTGTGTCTGACGAGGCACTGCGCTATTCGCTATCTCCGCGTCCACAGACCGATTCTACCATGACCAACGCTGCCGCCCGAGTTCTGTTTGAACAGTTTTGTGCATCTCAAACAGCCGCGCTGCCCCCCAAAAAACGGCGATTTAAAGAAGAAGAAGAAGAAGATCCGCGAGGATGGTGCGCCTCCCTGCAACCCCCGCAAAAGCGTCATCATTGTTGCCCGAAAGAAGAAAAAAGAGAAGAAGTGCCTCTTAGTTTTGGAGAATTTAAACGATTTCAACAATTTGAAAAATATCTTGAATTCTCCGGCAAGAGCCAAGAAAACAGCCGTGCGTTAAAAGAGCACATCGTCGGTGCATACCCGCAGAACCGAGAAATCGTGTCTGACACCACAACTGGTGCCAACGCCGAGAACGACGGTGTCGCTTCAGAGGCCGCTAATACCGACGTTCTACGGGATCTTGCGAAGACTCTTGCCAGCGGCGGCATGCGGCTCGTGCCCGCGTCTTCTATTTTAAGCGAAACGTCCGACACCAATAAAAGAGCGGCTCCCGACCCGGACTCCGCAGAACCGTCCGACGAGGCACCACAAGACCGTCCGAATGTGCAGTTCGACCTAAAACCGCGCCTAGACACTTCTCAGACCGTCAATACGCTGAAAGAGCTCATATTGAAGCTTGCTCAGGGTCGCTTGAGCGAATAAAGAACGGTTCTTTTCCGGTGGCGCTATGACTAGTTCAACAGAGACTTGGTCGTTTTACGACCCTCTGTTTTTAGAAGAGAGCGAAGACGCGTTCTTAGACGGCCTATTTGAAACAACCCAATTTATTTCCGTCGACCTAGATGCGCGCAACACTATCCTGGGCCATGTTCGCGGCGTAGAACGCTCGGAGCTCGCCGCTCGCATAGAGACCCTCGTTTTTGTCGATCCCGTTTATTTGCGATTCGCGGGATGGGTTTTGGCTGCCAAGACGCGGGCACAGATACCACGGACCCTCATCGAGTTTAAAACGCGGGTGACAGGCGTCTATACGCCCGATGCCGTCGAATTCATCGAACGTCACGCGGCCCTCGCGCAAAACAAGATCGATTTTGCCTACGATTACGCCGGCATGAAGACCATGCGCGAACTCTACCTCGGCAAAGATGCGCTGGGTGTGTACGAGACCCCGCAATTGATGTGGTTACGCATAGCTTCCGCGTTTTGCAAAAAAGAGGGCGACAACAACAGGGACGCGATGGCGATCGAGATGTATGAAAACCTCTCTGCGGGTAAGATTTCGATGGCGACGCCCATATTGCGCACGGTGGGGTTTTTAAAACAGCGTTCTGTCAGCTGTTTTCTGATGCGGGCAGAGGCGGGGGGGATCGAAGGCCAGCTGCGCGCTGTTGGTTGCGCGCTCAATCTTTTGAACCGCGGGGGCGGCGTGGGCATAGACTGCACGGACGTAGCGTTCGGAAGCGATTCTTATTCATTGGGAGAATTCGCTAATCTTCTGCAAGATTCCGTGAAGCATACAAGCCTGGGCACCAGCAAGCGGACCGCCAAGTGCAGCGTCTACCTCCCCGATTGGCACGCATCCTTCCTGGATCTGTTGCGCATGCGCAAACAAAACACCCCCGCCGCCGAGCGCTGCGCGGACGTCTTTACGGGAGTGTGGCTCTCTGATTTATTTTTAGAACGAGCTCTTAGCGACGACTATTGGTCTTTTTTTTCGCCTTCCGTCGCGGGAGATCTTGCCGATCTTTGTGGTAAAGCCTTCAACGAGCGCTACGCCGAACTAGAGGCTTCAGGATTCGCGACCGCCAAGGTTCGGGCCGCCGCCGTTGTTGATGCTATATGCAGTTCATGCGTAGAGACGGGAACGCCCTACGTGCTTTTTAAAGACACCGTCAACATGCGAAACCCACAACGGCAACTGGGGACGATACGCGCGGCTAACTTGTGCGCGGAGATCGTTCAGTACGCCGACTCGGAACAGGTTGCGTGCTGCACGCTTGCCACCGTCTGCTTTCCCGAGTTTGTTGCCAAAGACGGCACTGTGGATTACGCCGGCATCGCTGAGGCGTCGGGCCTCTTAACGCGCGCCCTAAACATCATTTTGGACCGCGAAGATCCTGGGCAACACGGTCTGGAAAACACCCCGACCTCGATCGCCGTGAAGCGCGGTTTAAGCAGTCAGCGCGCCCTGGGAATCGGAGGTCAGGGCCTGTACGATGCGCTGTGCGCCGCGAATCCCACAGGCGAACCCTCTGACCTCGCGTCCGCCGAGATCGCTGGAAAGATGTACGAACACCTCTACTTTGGCGCCGTGCGCGAAAGCAACGAACTCGCTCGATCCTCCAAAAAGACGTTCGATGGTTTTGAGCGCAGTCCCTGGGCCGACGGCGATTTTCAGTTCCACATGTTTCACGAAGACGCCAAACGGCAGCCGCGGAGTCTGACGCCGAGTTTGGAGTGGGGAGAGCTCTCGGAAAAGGTGCGCAAGTGGGGCGTCGTAAACTCTGTTTTGACGGCGCAACCCCCGACAGCCTCTTCCGCAACGGTGAACGGCAACAGCGAATCCATCGAGTTTCCGTGCGCCGTTGCCGGCGTCCGAGCGACCAGCGTGGGCAAATTCTACTACATAAACCGTTCGCTCGTGGCCGCCCTAAAAAAAATCGGCGCGTGGTCCGCGAAGGTATCCAAAAAGATATTTAAAGAAGGTACCGCTGCCAATCTGAACATACCGACGTCGATGAAACAAAGATACCGGACGGCGTACGAGGTATCGCGCAGCACAGACCTACGTATAGCAAAATACATACAGCCGTTTATCGACCAGACGATATCTTTGAATCACAACTACACCGAGGGTGACACGGCCTGTACGCAAGTCGCACTGAGGCTCTTCGAAGCGCACGCCCTCCGATTGAAGACTGGTCAGTATTACGCTCGACAATCTGACGTCCAGGGGTATTCGCGGCGTACGGGTGGATGCCAAGGTGGTTGCTCCGGCTGATTTCATACCGACGACGACCTTCAGAGTACAACAAACGACCGGTTTTTTAAAACCCCAATCTTCAGGATGTTCGACCAAGACTGCGAAACCGACTGCGAAACCGACTGCGGAGTAGTAGACGTTCCCGGCTACGGTTCGGTCATGCGCTGCCAAGCCGAAGACAACGCCGGCTCTAGCGGCGTAGGCTTTGGACCCTCTACCGCGTCTATGGCGTACCACATTTCCAACAACGTAAAAGAGCTAAAAAGGGAGGTGGCCAATCTGAAAGAACGCCTACAAAAAGCGGCCGAAGAGATTGCCCGGCGCAAAAATAACGAGAACTCTCTACAATTTTCAAAAGAGAAAGAAATACGAATCCTCTCAGGGCGCATCGAGACGGCTGCCGTGACCAGAGCAGGACTAAACAATAGTCTAATGGTGGCTAAACGGGAGGCTGCTGGATCTGAGGCAGCTCGCAAAGCCTTGCAGTTGACGGTCAACTCGCAAGCCACGCTCATAAGATCGTTGACCGTCACGGCAGAAAACAACGACGGAGAAAAGGCGAGGAAGACCCTGAGCCAGTTGTACGGCGAACTTGTCAGCACTTAGCTCGCCATTCAAAACATTATTTAGTTTTGTAGTTTTTAAAGTTGTTTTAAAAAAACGAAACAACATTTATATAAACATATTCCCAGCGGCATAAAAACAATATTTAGCCAACCTGTTTCCGCTGCCGTGATCTTTTCCCGAGTGCAGACATAAAGGGGTATTTTAATTAACAATATATTATTAAATAAATTAACGCGAATAATACGCGGCCTTTAAAACTTAAGGAGAGGTAAATTAAAAAATTTTAAAAAATTAATTTTGTTGTTCAGTGCGGTTTTTTGGTATGTGTAAAAAATGCGATGTTTTTTTATTTAAGCACGAGCGCCACAAATAGAGGCGTTATATCGTACAAAAAAGAGCGCTCTTTTAAACAACGAGATGGAACTTCCAGAAACGAAACCCGCTGTGCCCGTCAAATGCGGACTGCGCGACGGCAAGTTTATTTTTGCCCTGCCCGCCATACCGATGGACAGTGAATTACGCACCATTTCTTACATAACGGGCTCCGACACAGATGTCGTCCACAACCTCAAAGTAGAGTTTACGGATGTTGGCGAAAAAGAATGGGCCTACGTGTCTCAGCAAATAATGTTACAGTTCATGCAGATGAAAAACTTTTTCCCAGTGGCCGTCGGGTTCAACGGAGTAGCGATGGGTGCGCCTTTTTTTTTTTTTAAACCCAACCAGCCCCCCCTCATCAACGTGGCCGATGAAGCGGCTTTCGGGGCGCTCATTCCAAAAATCGTAAAATCCGTGCGAGCGGCTATTCCCACCAAAGGCGAAAGGGGCCTCAGCTCTTTTACACTCGTAATTAAGGTGATCAGATTTAAGGGATCTGTTGGCGCGACGATGATAAACTTTCCCGCTCCAGAGAAAGGGCAGGTTTTGTTTTAAAAAATACACAACGGACGCCAGTTTTCATTTTAAAACAAGAGAAACTAATTCTTTTTTTATTCGCTAAAGACACAACGACATTTTAACAAAGAGCGCTAACAGTAGCTCTAAAAAAACGCACCAACATTTTTAAGCGGGCGTATTATTTAAAAGGTTTTATAAGTCATTAGATTAAAAACTCATTTATACAATTCGCCGTGATGTTGTGCTCTTGGACACCCTGCAGAGTGGCGAAGGTGCTCCGCGCCGATCACGTCGTGTTTCTCAAAATTCTTTAAGACAATTTTACAAGTCTGGCACATCACATAGTCGTCGGTTCCGTTGAGAGAGGAGAAACCGTGCAGCGGCAGTTCGAGCGCCAACTCTTTCATATTTTTCCAGACCGGATGATTCTTAAAGGTCTTAGCACGCTCTTTGTACGTGTCATCGCCCAACTCCTCTTTGTATACGAGTGGACAGAAGTGGCTGTGTAGCTCGCGGGTCGCGTTCTTCGGACTTGTTTTGCAGCACATGGTACAAAAGAGCGTTTTTTTGTCGGGGCACATCGCCACGCACTGCGAGACCAACTCGTCCATCTTCCTGTCGCTCAGTTCGCATCCTCTCATCGTTGCGCGTAGCGCTCTTGTATACAACAACCCCGACATGACGGAAGCCCTGATCTTGTTAAAAGATGCTTTCGGCGTAATAGACGGCCCCCTTAAAAACAAAACCGAAGAACTCTCGCAATTACAAGAAGACCTAAAGATGGGCACTAGTTCGGGGGAGCGTTTTGTAAATGAGCACTCGCTCCAAAAAATGTCCGTAGATTCTACAATCTTTACAGATCTTTTAGAAAGGGCGAAGTCGGCGTCGTTGCGCGACAAACTCAAGATGGCAGTCTACAGCAATTCTTACGGCGCGACTACCCACCTGCGCCTGATAGATGCTTTGTTTTCCAATCGAGACACCAACGCCTTGCAGCGGTCGTCGACAAAACAAATTAACGCAAACAGATACCCCGAACCCTCTGCAAAGTGGGAGAGTATGGTACAGGCAGACGTCCTCGGCTGTTGCGACAGCAGTTGTGTTAAAAAAAACCCAGAAACGCGCCATTTTAAAGAAACCGAAGACTCCTCAGCGCGGGAAGCCGTGAACAGACAGCTTCGCCCGCGCAAACTAGATCCGCGAGCACTCCTCTCAGAACTGAACCTAGGTCTGTTAAAGCCGAAATTTTTGCGCGCTCTGTTTTACGAGAGCGCGGCCGACTTCGTTTTGGCTCCACCCTCTTTTCAACCGCAAAAACAAGAGCGACGAGCGGTAACGATTCCTGGATCGCGAAACCAGCAGATGCGCGACGAAATTTTACGCCTCGCGATGCCGCCAAGGTTATACCGCCGCGTAGCAGACACCGAGCCCGGTCTCGACGTATGCTTGCAAATAATAATGGGGTCGCAAGAATCGGCCCCGGGCATCGAGGCGGCCTTAGGCTTTGCGGAGTTTGCAGAGGCAAAGACAGCTTCCGCCGTGGCCGCCGTCGCGATCGCCGAATCAAAGAGCGCCTTCGAAGCGCTGGTCTTGCGCTCGGCGTATTCGGTAGCGCAAATCGAAGTGGGTCGCCAGCTGCTGCATGGTTGCGAGGGCCTGGCCGTTTCCGGTACGGCTCAACTGACGGTGGAAAACGACCGCATAAGTCCAGCAGGCGCGGTACGCAGGAAGTTGGCCTCCAATACCATCTATGTGGATAATCGCGGCGACAAAGTCGGCCCCGTTTATTATGCGCGGCCGCCCGGGCGTAAAAAGGGAGTCTACTCTAAAAATGCTTGGGATGTCTTGGGGGTATTCGCGGCCGACGCGACAACGAGACGATAAAATCAATATTATTCACTTTAAAAAAACCCACTCTAGACAGATTTTTGATTAAAATAGTCTCTACCAGTCGTCGTCGTCTGCGCATTCGGGCAACGCCAGCCTCGCAAAGGCCTCGATCACCTGGTTTGCAAAATCAGGGTTTTCGTAGACGTGTTCGCCCGCCCACTTCACGGCGTCTTCGAACGGCA
Source organism: Henricia sp. BOLD:AAB3569 (assembly GCA_037783545.1). Lineage (NCBI taxonomy): Eukaryota > Metazoa > Echinodermata > Asteroidea > Spinulosida > Echinasteridae > Henricia > Henricia sp. BOLD:AAB3569. Next base: position 147,788 of record JBBELK010000777.1, on the reverse strand, counting down.
TGTCGGCGGCAACGCGTTCGGCCATATTGGCACAGACTTCGTGCACGTTAACCTGCGTCACCTTGCCCGCCGCGATGCACTCTAAGACTTCTTCCGTACTGGCGTGAGGCAGAGATTTTAGCACATCTTCAAGAAGTGCGCGGTCGCGTTCGCTCGCAAAGTGAAGAAGCGGGCGCTTTATTAGGCTCACGCTCGCGTGGTCGCGATTTCTTTGAGCGGCAGAGAGAGCGGGCGCGGTGTTCAGGCGGAAGCCGCCGCCCACCTTCATTACGGTGTAAATCTCTTCGGACCCCTTAATTCCGGAGTAGCTCATTACGCTAAACGCCCCGCACATTTCGCTGGCCCCCTCTATCGCCACATCGCGGTATGTATTGACGCGCACAAGTCTACTCCCCTCCGCGAGGCCAGCGTCCAGCACGGTGGTGCGCACTGACTTGAGCGCCTGAACCGGAGTGGGTTGACGGTCGCCGTCCCCAACCCCCACGTACGCCAATCGCAAAAAGCGCTGCATCAGCACGGACGCGACTGCCCCGTCGCGCTCGCGGTCCTCGTGGTAGTTTGTGCCCAGGGCCCCCCCGGAAAGGCCGTACACCTCGGCACAGGCCGAAAAAAATAAGAACGTCGTGGCCGTGCGGAGGCATCTCTTCAGCGCGTTCTTAAACACCTTCTCCTTGCTGTACTGGGTCAGCTTCCACTCCTCCATCTTTAACGGGGCAACCCCGATCGCGACTGCCGCCTTCAATATCGCCCCGAGTATCTGATTGACGCACTCCAACAGCTGAGCCACCGGATATGGCGCGGGCTTGGAAAAATCCGCGGTTCTACCGCACCTGCAGTCAAAATAAGCCAAAGCGTGCTTCGGCGCCTCGTTCGACCCACCCTCGCTCCCGGGCATGTTCATGATCTTACCACCGCTCTTTAGGAGCACCTCGCCGATGCGCGACACCGAATGCACAGTCTTGCCGGAGCATAAGGAAAAGGGCACAAAAGTGTCGTCGTCGTCACCTTCGTCCGCTTCGGCAGCTGCCGCGGCAGCCGCCTGAACAGATCGTGCCGAATCTTCCGCAGAGACGAAATCATGCACATCTATCTTTGCCTTAATAAACAGGGGTGTATTAAAAGACACGATCACCCGATGCTCTGGTAAGACGGCGCTCTTACCATCGACGATACGCGTTCCCGCCGGCACGGGATTGAGGGAGTACGCGCTGTCTACTAGTTGCGGCAAATAGAGCGGTACCTCTACCGTGAATCTTTTTGACTGAGGACCCGTCTTGTTTGCGAAGCACTTGGATCCCAAAGGCAGGCTCTGGCCGTACGACGCGCACTGATTGATATCGTATAGGTGCGACCCCAAGAGCGCACAGATCGTTTTTGATGTGCGCTTCTTAAAAGGAGAGGATGTTGCCCGCGTATCGCAAACGATCTTGATGTCTCTAGAGTTTCCGCGCTGACACTGCTGTATCCCTCTCGGCACATCGATCTCGTCTGGAGAAACCTTAAGTTTTTGCGCGACCACGACGCCCACTCGCTTCCCCGCATCCCTGACGGCCCCCATCACGGCGCGCACTACTTCCAGAAGAATTCCCTCCGGCTCATCCAGGAAAGCCTTGATGTCGTTTGAATTAAATTGCGGGAGGCTCTTTCGGTCTTGCTTTTCGCCCGATCTTAGCGCATCCGAGATGGCCGCCGCGATCTTTTTGTTTTTATCGCCGGTTGAATCTCCGACGGCATCTTCGACCTTTTGCTTTTTGGTCGGCGAGGGCCCAATATTTGCGATACCGAACGGGTCGATCGACTCTGTACTGGACGCGACAGCGGTCGCCGAGCAGTTTGCGGCGATTCTTTTCCAATCTGTCTTATACTCTTGACTGTGCGGGGACGGGAAGATCTCTTTCCATGCATTGGTGGCAGCCGTTTCCTTAAAGATCTTGTTGTCTTCTCCAAATAGCGCAACCTCTTGCGCTTGGGCGTAAACGTTCCCGACGTCCACGCCCTCTTTGTATTTTGCTGTCATATCGTCGTCCGCCATCACCTCAGCGGCGTCTGTGCTGCGCGTCTTTTGCCTTACGCCAAAACCATCCGATTTAAAGCCGTGAGCCACGCGAATATTTCCAAAGTGGCCGTTTGCCGACGTCTTTTCGTTGGCGATCACCAACATCGACATCTTGTATGAGGCAAACTTAGAAGACTCCGCATTTCCACCCTGATCCTCGCGCAAAACGCTCTCGGAAAAGAGTTTATTAAAGAGGTCGTTCATCACGCCCTTGAGGCGCGCAGGATCGTCTAGTCTGCCGTGCGCTGTAATCTCGGCGAGGACACGAAGCGCCACGAAACAGAAACACAACTCTCCGCCCCCGCTAAACTTGCGACCACAAGAGGTGCAATTCGGCACGAGCGTCTCCGGATGCGTCATATCGCCCCCCTTCTGCGTAAACGCATCCGGAGCCAGCAAGAACGGCAGCTTACCGAGCATAAAAAATTTGAATGCGGCGGGGTCGCCGAACATAAAGAGGGCAATCTTTTGCATGAAGTTTAGGTGCTTCGAAGCGGCCACGGCGCTCTTCCCCTTGATCCTACACGCCTTCGGAGGGTCGCTGATCTCTCCGCTACAATCACCATCATTTTCGCGCTTGTTAATTATGCGGTCTATGCAGCCAACGCCTCGCCTGAGGTCAAACATGTTGACGGCGAGGATCGGACCGTCGGCCATGGAGGCCGCGTATCGCGCCGAGTCTACGTTCTCCGCCGAGTCTACGTTCTCCGCCTCCCCCCGCTTTGACGTCTCTATGATGCACGCCCTCTCGCTAGGCGTCCACTGCCTGTAGGCCGAGGCACCGAGCTGCTCGTTGGTCGCCGTCGAACTCTTTTCGTCTCTTCGATACGTGGCCACCATTGGGGGAGAGATCATTCGCTTCGTGAGAGCAAAAGATGCCTTCGCGGCAAAGCCGTTTCGATTTGGCTCCGCGAGCTTGGGGCACTTAGATTGGACTTCGGTGTTGGCGTACAGCCCTCCGAGGGCAATCAGGCGATCTTCCAAACATTCTTCGAGGGTGCTCTTAGGAAGCACGCGCGCGGGTAAAAAAGCCTCGTCGACCGCCACGACCGTCGCCTGATCTCTCAAGAAAGGGTGCGTCGCGAGGCAATCGGGTTTATCTTTTTTGCACACAAGCTCTTTGTACGCGCTATGGTACCCGTCGTACGCTGTGTCCCGTTGCTTAGAGGGGGGGTAGACGAACTCCGAGTGGTCGGAGCGCATTATTTCGTTCGATGGGTGATAGAGTGGTAACATCAGGGCCGTTTTTCCTTCCCCGTCGAGACGCTCGTTATCCACGGCGACTTCGAGGGCCCTCTCCCCAACAAAAATCCCAACCTTTTTTTTTTTACAAGAAACGAGGCCCCTGTTTCCTTTACCCAACTCAAGCATGGTGGGGACGTCCGCCGCTAAGAACAGCACGTAATCGTCCAGATTCTTAATCTGCGGAAAATATCGCTCAAACAGGGTCGCCACATCCTTGTCGTTGGGGACACCCAGCCCTTCAAGAACCAGGCCCGTGGCGTACACAGACGTCATTTCCTCCGCTACTATTGAGTCTCGCCGATCGCGCAGGCGCCTGAAAAACACCTCTATGGCTTCATCATCCAGTCCCCCCGCGGCCCTGAACCGCACCTTGTCCAAATGCCGCCCACCGCTCAACACGATTACGCGCTCGCAGAGTGGATCGGCCATCTCCGTCCGCACGTTCTCCAGGAGCTCGCTCCAAACGAGTGTCATGGGAAACGCCGGCAGGATGCTTCCCGGGGTCGCTAGACGCAAGGCGGTGGTACCGCGTCCCTTAAAGATGTGGGTATTAAAGATCGCCGCGTCCGAAGCGGCCGTCTCCGTGTTGTAACACGAACCTGGTACGGCCACCAAGACACCATTAAAAGGCATCAGCGCAAATTCGGTCCCCCATCTTTGAACACGCCCCGTGTATTTTTCGCTGTTTTCTTCCGCCCGCGTCTTTAGAGCGGACTTCTGCGCCATGGCATTCGCGCTTGCGCTTCGAAGCCACGTGCTCGGCGAACTAGAAAAAAATCCAGGAGTGACTGCGGGACGAGCCGCGAGTGTGCCTCTTTTTTGCGGAAATCCCGCGCAGACTGTGCTGTACGACGCCCCAAGCGGAGACGCTACAACAGAAGCCTGGAAAGTCGTGCGAAATATCGAGGCGTACGCAGAGAGGGTTAAAAAAGCGGTAGATTTCGCTGGGCCCGTTACCAAAGACAGTATGAAGGCAGCTATGCCACTTGCGTATGAAGTGAACTCCTTTTATAGACCCCCAGAAGCGCAATCACTAGACTCTATTTTATTTTCACAACAGGTGCGCTACGGCTACAACGACATCGCCGACAAAAAAAGACCCTTTTTTAAAGAGCCCCTCTTTCCTCGCAAACCTCTGAGGTCTTTGCCCTCTTCCCGCAAAATGGAGCACCGTCTTGGAGGGGCGGGAACACTGTCTGAACGAGGTGGAGTGCCAGAATTTGCTCCCACCGACCTCGAGAGCCCGCCGCAAGTGTGGGCGGCGGTTTTTTTAAACGCCTTGGGATCCGAGACGCTTTTGGTAGACCCGTGCACAGAGATTATAGCCGAGGGGGCCTTTTTGCAGTACGCGTCCGAGATCGTGGGAGGGGCCATGGTCAAAAAAGCCCTCTTTGCGATTTTTAACGACAACTTTTCGCAAAACACCATAAGGCAACTTGACGTAAACGCAGACTACCTCAAAGCCTGTGTGTGCCGGGGCCGATACGCGCCATTAGAAAACGCAGACATAGGAGGCCGAACCCACTACAGCTCTTGCACGGGTAAATTTTCTTTGCGCAACGCGGATTTCGAGTTCGACCGAACCGCACCCTTCGCCGGCCAGATCTCTGCCGCATGGCGCTCGCAAAAGACTTTTAGCGAAAGCGTCTGGAACTTCTTGCAAAAAGATATGGGAGAGGGATTGGGCTCGACGGCCCTAGCGCTCCTCATGGGCGACCTCGAAGAGGGCTTGTGGAAAAACTTTTTGCGCGCCGGCGAAGAAGGGTACGCCCTTGGGACTTCTTCTTCCGTGAACTCTCGGCACCTGGACCACGACGCCGAAAAAGAGCGGCTGATTAAAAAAGCCGCCGAGCACATGCGAAACGACCCGGCTGCGCGAAAAGCGCTACATTTGGCGCAGACGATCGACGGCGAAATATTTTGGCCCGATTTCCAGACGCGACAATTCAGATGGTTAAAAAATTCTCTTCTTCAGACAGCGCCCCCCGCTCACCTTGAACGGTGTTTAGAAACGGCCAAAAAAAGAGCGTTCGCAGGCAAGATCTCGGTTAGAGCCCTGATCGCCCTAGTCGACGATCCACAGCGTGACTTCATTTTAGATCTTATTGACGCGGCATCACCAGATGCTGCGAACCAAGTGAAAGCGGCCATTGCCGCTTACGCAAACTTTGGCACCGTCCTCCGCGGGGCGTTTTGCACCGCCCCGCACAACATAGACTTCGAAGGCTCCTGGGAGGACGCGGCCAAAAACCTGCCACCGCCCGCGGCCATAGTTTCAAACAGGCTCTATTTCAGATCTGGAAATGCGCAAACTTGGAACGCCTGGGAGTTGCCCGGTTTACAACCTGCGGATAATGCAACAAAGCTTTTGCGCACAATATTGACTTCGGACCCCTTCGGCGTACAACTCTCGACCGTCGCGGACAGCGAACTCTGCACGGCCCTAGCGGTCCTAAAAACGACCGACGATGCGACCACCGTCGTAAAGTTTTGTTTCTATTGCAAAGACGCAAGAGCGGCGCTAAAATTGCCCACCGTTATTTTTTTTGATCAGACTATGGCCGCCCACGTACTACAGCTGGTGTATAAATCCGCGGAGGGACGAGGGTCGCCCACGGCCGCCGACGTTGCAGATATTTTTAGAAGCGGCGGAAAAGAGTTTTTAAACCCGGTCAAAGAGAATAGCAAAAAAATCTTTTGGGAAACCTCTTACGGGGAGTTCTTATTATGTTGGGAACATATGATGACGCCCATAGTCTTTTGCGTTGAATCTGCGATTACCAACTCTGTGTTTTTAAATCTCTGGAAGATGCGCCGTTTTGAGCTAGAGGGGAAAGCGCTCAGCGCAGAGCGGATCGTATTGCAGGGAGGCACTGCGCCGCTCGTTGTTTTTTTTAAGAATATGTCTCGGATCACAAGCTGCCGTCCGAGCGACGCCAATAAAGAGCACGAGGACTTAATAAGAGGAGTTTTTGGCCAACAAGATTCACTGGAGACCCTCGTAAAAAAGATGTGCACGCCCCAGTTCCAAAACGCGCAGGCGTTCGTCGGCCTCCTGTCAACATATTGGGCTCTGTGTGGACGCCCCCCCGTATCTGCGCACGCACCTCCGTATAAAGATAGCCTGGATGTTTTAGAAAACTTCAAACAAAAGGAGTTAGAACATGGAGTTTTGACGCTTGCTTATAGCTGAGGATTTTGGTACAGTTTCAATAAAGAACAGATCGAAATAACCTAAATAACCCGCATCCCGGTTTTGATCGAGTACAACCGCTTGCTTAAAACTCCCCCCTATGCGCAATCGCTCCCGCGAGGCCGAACCTAATACGGCGCCGATACCCAAAAATTGTTTTGTTTGCGCCAAAAACCACATGTCATCCCTCCCCCCATGTGGCATTTCGATAAGGGTCAGATATAAATAGCCTAAATAACCCGCAACCCGGTTTTGATCAAGTAAAACCGCTCGCTTAGATCCCGCACTATGCGCAATCTAATGCTCTCCCGAGGCCACGGCACCAATAAGCACAAATTGTTTTGAAAAGGTTCGCGCTGCATCACGGGGCACGCTCAAAACAATAAAGATGATTCCTGATGCACCTGATGACTTTCAAAGTAAAATCCAAGACAAAAATATACATTTGTTATTGCTATTAAAAAAGCACTTGGCGCCAACTTGGGCCGAGGTCGTTCGGGCCAATGCCGATAACGACAGATTGATGGGCGCGAAGATCTGTCAATTACTGAAGTTGGCGCAACTGCCCCCGGCTTCACTTGAATTTTGCCTAAATGAGACATAGTTGACTCTACTTGCAACATATGGATTGCTTGAAAAAGCGATAAGCTGACACAGCACTTAAACATCCCATCAAAAAAAGATCTTTCTTTGCTTTAAAACAGACTGGTTTCTTCCACAGTCCCCGATGCACATTTTTGAATTTGCGCTTGAATCGCACTGCCCGTACCTTGTGTAACAATAATCTTCAAAGTTTCGAATGATCGCGGGTAACGTACAAGACCACATAGATTAACCGCTGGGTTAATTGTTCTCTTTGCTTAAGACATGTTTGTGGTCGGCGCAGAACCGGTCGGTGCACAAACAAATTGGCTAGAAGTGCAATGCGGACTCACAGCCCTTCTTAACACAATTATCTGATGCGCAGCGCGAAACTGATATTGTCTATTATAACTTGTGCACGCCGCTTGCGGTGCCTCAACTTCTAACAAACAAATTGCCTTAACATCTACGCAACAATATGCCGATCTCGGCGCCATATCAACACCCCGAGGGCACCTGTTTTATAACGAACTGATTTCTGCCCCATCCCCCCCCCCACACTCTGCTTAGGATCAGCCCCGCTCCTTGCAGATTGTTTGACAACGACTTTTCATGATCGAGTACACGTCAGGTAGAGGGTATGCAACAACACCAGACAGATCTTCTATTGTTTTTTTAAGAGCAAACCCCTGTTTGCTTTCCATCTGTGTATGTGTAAGGTCCCCTAAAGGCCGTTCGGTCCCCAAACGAATGAGAAATATCCAATCTGTACCCTAGAGCAATAATATATGGCGCAAACAGAAGTATTGTACCAAGTTAGAAGCATCCTTGAACTTTCGCAGACAAAACACAATTCTCGCCCACATCTGGCTTAAAGAAATAGATTGCTTTTTTTGAACGGTCCCGGCGCAAAGCTGGCGCAAGGCCAGGCCCGCACCTAATTAATTGCATGACAGCCTCGGACAGATCACTGTTTCTCCTTGAACGGTCACGGCGCAAAGCTGGCGCAAGGCCAGAGCCCGCACCCAATTAATTACATGACAGCCTCGGACAGATCACTGGTTCTCCTTGAACGATCCCGGCGCAAAGCTGACGCAAGGCCAGAGCCCGCACATAATTAATTGCATGACAGCCTCGGACAGATCACTGCCCAGACGGTGACCAATGACCACACTTGGAAAGTCAGCCCGGCTAGCCTACATGTACATATCAGCCGGCCGCCGCTACCCTACACGTATAGATCAGCCAGCGCCGCTTGCCTATAAAGCAGATGCAGTTATATTTATCTCAAACGGAACCCGATTTCAATTGATCAACACTCTCAATCTGCAAAATTCTACACCAAGATGAAAAGACGCCCAGAGGAGGACGATGCGGAGAAAGAGGCAATCACCAACAACTTTTCGAAAGTAATGCGCCGCACTATTTCAAGATCATCCAAGCTGTTGAAGAGCCGCTCCAGAGGGCACTTATTGCGCGCACATTTGCCGTATGTCCTTGTTGCGGCAGAAGAGTTTCTGCGCAACACTCGCCGGCAGCCATTAGAGATTGAAGATTCTCCGCCAACCCCAACATCTGCTTCATCGCCAGTCACGGACTCTGATGTACCGTTATTGACCAGCGAGGAGCACGAAGATGAAGCGGGGTCTTCGTACAGCCAAGACCAACAACCGTCTCCAGAACCACCCAACTCGCCAAGACAACAGACACCGAACACAGCCGCCTACGCGGACATTGCCGCTTCTCCGACGTGCGCGGTGGAATCAAGACCCCAGACCACCGACGAGTACGGAACTTTGGCATGTTCTTCTTTGCAAGACTGTGTGTTTGAGACAACGGAGCAGGATTCCGACCAAGAATGTGTCGAGATCATCCAGCAAGAACACCCATCGCCACAACCGCAACCCAAAGCATGTACGCTCCAAAACGTTTCTGCGCAAGATGAAGCTTTACGCGAAGATGAACTGTGCGCCGCCGTACAATCGGTTATGAGTGTCGGCGAGCCTACATCAGCATCTGAACCGCCCCCGAACAATCGGGCGACCAGCAACATCTATGAAGATTGGGAAAACACGCAGACATGGATTTCCGGCTCGCCCCTCCCAGAACTTTCGCTTTCCGAAGCCACCGTAGAAACTGCCCCAGAACAATTTGTGAACGATTTATTTGGCATGTTAAGACAAGAAACAAACGGTAATGCCTATGCTGAGGCCGGCCAAAAAAAGGGGGGTGAGCTAACCGAGCAACAAGTTTTTTTTAACCAACTGCCACCCGTGCCGGTCGCGCCGAGTCAAACCCCCCCGCGGATAAGAAACGCATCTATATTGGCGTCTAAACGCATACAAGGTTTTTTCGAGGATTCTGAGAGTAATGAATGTTTAGAGGACCCACAAAAAAGGGCGTCCGAGCTTGCGGCGTCGCATACCATTTTTAACCAGCCTCCGCCCGCGCCCGCTTTGGCAACTCATGCTTTTTTGGAAGAGACCGAGCGTATCCTTACGCAGCACGAAGACTCTTCGCGTAATGCTTTCCCTACTGGCACGATTTCTCCAATCAACCCGCACCCACACTGCGCTAATTGTAGGAGCTCCTTGTCGCGTTTGGTTAAAAAAACGACCTGCGGGTGTATCATGTGCGAACGGTGCGCAGAAGCCGAGATCATACAAAATATCTTAGAGACAACCGGCGGCAAGCGTGGCATGAAGCCCGCTCGTTGTAAAGTTCCCAATTGCGCGACAGGTGCTCCTACAAGCACGCGTAATGCACCTAAACTTTTCCCTCCCCCCTCCTCCCCAGACAACCGCCAAGAAGTTGCCTATGCCCAATTGTTTGTTAACACGTTAACCTCACGCAAAAAAGGCCCAGCAAATGCGGCGACAGAAGCGATTTTTACGTGGGTTGCTGAGAATATTCCCAGTAACCCAATTTTGCAATCCATATTTCACTCTGTGGCCACGAAGACAGCGGCTAAAAAAAAGACATCAAAAAATAACCGCGCTGCCCGGTGCGCACCCTACACAACTTAAGGTTTTGACACTAAACAAATGGCGCCTTGAGATGGTACATTAACTTCATAGACTTTAGAAGTAGCTGTATTTTGTACTATGTAAAATGTATTGTATCAAAACGCATATATTAGGTTTTGTGCATATTTGCAACAAGATAATAACAAATAAAAGAGTCAATGTATTCTGAAGCACTGTATTGTTCACACGAGGCAATTGTTTACGAGCATCGTAGAAGCGACTTACATCAGTACAAGCAAGCTCGAGTAGCACAATTTCTTTTCTTGTGACAATGTACTGACATCAAAAAGGAAATTGTGTGGAATTTATAAGGCCAATCTATTTGTTTCTTGGAGATTGCTTAAAAACAATTGTATGCAAATTGTACGCCGGCTTCAAAAGTGGGTCGCAAATTTAAAAAAACAAACATTGTATACAAATACTTTCGGTAAATCTTTTTATTTCTGTTCCATACAAATGCACAATAGTTTAAACAGTGTTCGGACCTGGCATCGTTCAGGCCAAATTATACATGTTTGGGGCGGCTCTTGCGCACACCTAACAAACCGCCACACTCTTTAATCCACGGGCATACGAGGCAAATTTTGCAAGCACTTTGCAGGCAACTCAGGTCACAGGAGGCATAAGAAATGCTCGAGTAGCATAAGTACTTTTTTTGTAACAACACATTGTAAAATAATGTGGCACTTATAATGCGAAACTATTTACTTCTCAGAAGTTGCTTGGAATAATTGCCTGCAAATTGCCCCGTTCGCCGTGGGCTTTGCATATGTTAATCCTTATTAGCTTAAAATTGTACAACACGTTTCCAGGATTGTAAATTAATAAACAGATACTAATAAAACAATCATTTAATGGCACTGTAATTTCGTTTACTTTTTACAAAGATTTCCTTCCGATGGACTCTGCTCAAATGCGAGGTTGGAGCGACTCCGCATAATTCTAAATGCAAACACTATACCCGACTTCTTAAAAGTGTAGAATGTACAAACAAGCGAAATTCTAGATTGTTTGTAAAAGCAGCACAGACAGCGGGCGCACCCAGCTACCGTGACTATTAGAAATAATAAGTTTACAAAAACACCAGTCGCATACCAGGCGCATCCCTTTAAACCCCCCCCCAAAAACCAATCTGCTCTACTACTTTCTGGCCTTTTTAGCTACCTTCCCTTCCATAAGCTCTAAAAGAGTTTCGTTTTTTCGTTTAAAACAAGCCCCGAGAAAGGGTTCGTTGTTTTTAAAAACAAAGTAGAGGTGTGTTTTGTTTGTGCTCAGCCGAAGTTGTCGCCGCCCCGCGTCCCATCTCAGCAGCACACTGTCTGCATCGGCTTGCCTTATCTCCTCGAGCACTCCCACCCGGACGACCCAGTCGCCGAATTCCTCCATGTTGAGGTAATAACCCGGTTCTGCGGCCGCTGCCCGCTCTGAACATGGGCGACCGTCTGCCCTCCACATCGTTAAATTGATCTTTTTTGAAGAGCTTAGCTCCTCCGCATACGCGACACTCGCGTTCTCCTTTTTGTTCTCTGGCAATGCGGTACGGCGGTGCTCAAAGACCACCTCGCTACCGTTAAAGTGTACTCTCGTTGTGCCGCACATGATCTTTGCAAACTTGGTAAAATCGTCAACTCCCATCAAAAAAGAGAGGGCGTCCTGTTTCGGTGGTTCAAAACCGCCCCTGTTTAAAAAGTAACGCTCTTTGCCGCACGGCGAGGCCACCACGAGCGGCGTTGCACTCGTCTGACGAGCGTACTTTCTCATGTCGCAGTAAAACACGCCACCTACGTCGGCGTCTAAAGAATGTCGATGTCTCGCCAACAGATGGTTGTCCGACGGCTTCAGCTCGATTGCGCCGGGCGCCACCGAGTCCGCGAATTTGACATTGATTGGCATGTCTTTCCCAACGGCAGTTATTACCGCGTATCTCGGCGCGGCATCTTTCAGGTCCACCCAGAGCGACCATATGTCAGCGCACGATTCGCGATGCGAAAGATCTCCCCTGAGGTCTGGGATCGCGAATATATCATACCACCAGAGGGGAAGTACGGATCGTTTAACGAGCGCCGTTTCTGCCATCAGATCTTCCAATAGATCTAAGATGTCGTGGTCGATATTTTGTGCGCCCAAATCTAGGGGTCCTACAGTTTTAGCGGCCTTTTTTTTTGCCGCGTCGATGCGCATCTGCAAATCTTCCAGGCCCGTCTCGAACCAAGAGGGTGGAAGTACGCGGTCCTCGTGTTCTACGATCATCTCCAAGGGCATGCGCGTCAACGAGATGGGCTGTTCTTTTTGCAACTGCAACCGCTGGCGCTCAAGGGCGGCAAGGCGCCTCTTGTCCCACGCCCCGTACTCCTTTTCTCCATATGCGGCCGCTCTCCAACACTGAGAGACTCTTTGAGATCGCAGATCCGACGCAAACCGCGCGGCCGTCTCCGCAATTTTGCAAAATATTCCTCCGCACTGCACGTGCGGAGCTCTAACGACGGGAACAAACATGGGCGCCTGGTCGGGTCGCATGCCGGCCATTTTTGTCTCCACGATGGCCCGCTTCGTGGGCAGCGTGGTACGAGGCCCCTCTAGGTCTCCGACCCTCTCGTGGCTGGTAAAAACAGCTTTCTTTACCAACCTACAACCGAGAGAATTATCCACAACGATCTTGTTGTAGCGTCCGGCGCTCAAATTATCGACCACTATGCCGCGCGCCTCGATGGAAGCGCGTTTTAGGTCGGCCATTTCTGTCCTCTCTAGACTCCTCTTTAAGTGTGGCACGTACGTCATGTCGCCCTTGCACGGCTGGTGTTCTAACATCACGTCAACGCATGCTACGTCTTCTTCGCGGGCGTCTTCGGCCAACGAGTACGCGTGCAGTTGCTGCGCGCACAGGTCAAAAAAGAGCCGGGTAAACAGCAAAAAACCCCACCAGTCGCGTTCAAAAAGCATCAGAATTCCCCCCATCTGCGCGCACACCATCGCCGGCGTAGAGGTAGCCTTTTTGCTCGACATCCCAGCTATATGAAACACGTAGCTCATGTCGGGCATCAGTTTGTACCCCGCGTAATTTTTTTTACCGAGGATGATGTGATTCACGAAAGTCTTCTCGTACTCTAAAAAACAGGGCGGTGGATAGGCGGGGGGAATTCCCTTCTGGGGATCGCCCTCGTTCAATAAATCGACGCCTTTTTGGTAGTACGCCTGTACGCTCCGCATGATCGCCGCGATCGTGTTGACGCCCCGCCCCGCAAAGAGGTCGCGCACGGTCGACAGTGTCCCTCCCAGCGTCCTCAAGTCAAGGCCCATCACCGAGTCCGTGTCCGCGTTTACCACGCGCATATTCATCTCACACATGCGTCGCGCCACCACCTCGTTTTGATCGCGCGCCAATTGGGTGATTGCGCTTCCCACCAGCGACGAAACGCGCAGCATCACTCCGTACTGCCCGTTATTGCGCAGTTTAACTGCAAGTTGAAAGGCGTTGAAGGCGGCACGATCGCCGGGTGTGAGAGCCGCCTTCATTTTTTTTTTGTACATGCTGCGCTGATCGCCGAGGAGGCTCGCAAGTTCTTTAGCGACGGATAAAAAATCTTGCGCAAAATACACGTCGCGAGTGACGCGACGGTAGGTCGTCTCATACTTGCACTTTTTTGTGGTTTTGCACTTTCCGGGCGGGCAGGCGTGCTTCACCGAGGGGCACATATTCTGCAGCGTCACCCGGAAACTCCCGGGGGTCGGCGTAAGGATCATGGACGACACGCATATGTTGTGGGCGACGATGAGTGCCGGATACTGCCCTCGGAAATCAAGCGTATTGACTAGCCCTTCGTACAGCCCCGCCGTCCCGTCGCACGTCCTCCCGGCCTTGGGGCGGATCTTGTGAAAATCTTCGTCCTTAAAGGCATAATCGGGGCTCCAGAGTTCACTCTCAGAAACATACACTCCCGCATCGACGGTGCAAATGGCCCTGTTTTTGGCGCTGTTGCGATACCACGCCGCGATGGTGGTGTAAATGAGCTGGCGCGAGTACAGTTCTTTGAGTGGCAGGCTGGTTACGAGAGAGTCGCCGGCGTAGAACTGATCGCACTGTTTTACGCGTTGCAGCAACATCACCAACAGGGAGTCCATGAGACAGTATGCCGTAAACTTAGAGAGGTCGCCCGTCGCCCACGTGTCGGCCAGGTTCGAGTAAGACACGGCTGGATCATCTATCTTTTTTATGTTAAGCAAGGACTTTGCGGCCACATCTAGCTTAATTCCCCTATTTTTGTCCCCGCACTCGTACATAACGTCAATAAAACCGACAGCGTCCGAAGCGAGCGTTTGATTTTGCCGCGCCCACCCCATAAACGTTTTCTTTCCATTTGCGCCGCCCTCTCCTGCTCCGGTAGAAACAGCCTCGCCGATAACCGAGCCACTAGCACGGCAGAAGCCGCCTGCGTCGTCGTCGACTTCGTAGTCGTCCCCGTCGCTATTTTGGTCGAAGTCCCAATCTGCGCCGCCGTCTTCTCGCTTGTTCGAGCGTTCGTACAGGTCTGTCTCGAGCACCTTGAAGTTTGGCCGTGCGGGCCGCCTTGCCGTTATTCTAATGCAGTCGTATCTGTGCGAAAACGACACATCCATGGTCCTGGGCCTGTACACTTGGCGTGGCGATCGGCGGTTCTGGAGCAAGCGCAATCTATCGGCCACGAAGGGGACGTCAAATTTGGTCCCGTTGAAGTAAGTTAGCGTGTGCGGCGCGTAATCGCGCACGCTGCTTAAAAAGCCCTGCAATAATGCGAGCTCCGTTTTAAACACGCGCGTAGTGGGCGCGAACGCCTCGTCCCACTCCTTTCCAAGAGCGTCTTTTAGCAGCTCCGTCACCTTGTTTGCTTCTATCTGGTCGGCACACCTCCGCGGTACACCCGACCCCGCCCCCTCTTTTTCAAAGCCGGCCAGCAACAAAAATACCTCGCATCGCGGCAAAACCGCGGCGGCGCCGGAGTAAAATACAGAGGAGATGCACGTGACTCGTTCTTCCTGCTCTTTCGAGTGCGGTTTAAAAGACGTCTCGATGTCCCAGGCCAAGAAGCGCCTGCCCCTTTCTGCGTGCAAGACAGCGGCCGCCACCTTGTCGGCGTGGGTCTTGATGTTGGCCGACTTTCTCCACAAGTCGCGCAGGCCCTCTTTGATCTCGTAAAACATCTTGCACGCGCTCTTAAAAGTAGAGCCAACGGCGCTGGCGTTAAATAGCTCCAAGTCTACCTCGTCCGGGTGCGAAAACTTACAGAACCCCCTACAGAGCGGGTACAGAAAGCGCTCTTTTGCAGCCCGTAGAGTACCGACCACAACAGCATCGCCTCGACCGCCGATCGCCTTGGCGCTGTCCAGCCGCACCCCTATCACGCGTGCCAAATCCTTGTCGCCGGAGTTCGAGCTCACTCGGCGCGCCATCGCCTCGAAGTCGTCGTGGCGCACAAACCCCTCCAACACGGGGCTGCCCTCGACTTCGTTCGCGTGCGCCTCAATGACGTCGTACTTTGCGGTCGATCTGCGCACGCAGTCTCCGACGACCAGTTCGCCACTACCCCCGAGTTCGCGTTTGGCTAGCCATCGACCGTGCGGTTTTACAAAAGAGTCCAGGCACTGTTTACCCCAACCCTCGGGTGCACGCTCGTTCAGCCACTTCCTCATGCCATAGAAATCGGGAGCTTCGGCCCCTCCAAAATATACCTTCAAAAAAAATTCACGCCCAGCGGCGGCGCCCACCGCGTGGTACCTATAAACGAGCTTCAACCCGCACGCTTTATGCACCCCGAACGTGTGGCGCGTCATGTTTGCGAACGCTCGGAGCATGCCACCCTTTCGCGGCTCTCCCAAACTCTCGGCGACCTCTTCGGTGATGGGGATGTAAACATAAGACAACGAACCGCGCATGTGAAGAAATGTCTCCCGCTCTTTGTTTTCTTCGGAGCACCTAAATACTACGGGCCTAGCGAGGGCCCAACGCAACTTAGACGGGGACCCCCCACCGTCGTTGAACCTCAGGCCAGTGGTGTTAAAAAGATGAGGGTGCGAAGAAAGCGCGGCCGCGCACACGCCATCCATGTCGCAAAAAAACGGACAGTCTGCCGCGACCGCTCCCTTGGTCGACGGCAAAAAGGCGTCATAATAGGTGACCCGCGTGTGCGGCTTATCCATGCTAGTTTTAAAAACCTTAAAATGATTGCAGGGTCATGTTTAATTTCCGAATGTTGTGCAGAACAACCACCATCCGATCCAGCTGAACGCAAAGCCCAAAACGCAGACTATGACCCTCTTAGCGTCAGACAGCCTGCTTTTATCTAATTTTAGTTTTTTATCGACGGCGCCATCGGTCTGGTAGGCGCCCACAAAATCCGGAGCAGCTCCCGTCTCTGCCACTGATGGGGAATTGTTTTGTTTCGTTTCGGGTTTATCCTCTAAACACTGCGCTTCATAAACCGCGCTGCCGTCTTTTTTTAAATAGATGGCGTCTCCGACGGTCGCGTGCATGGCGTACACGACGTCCTTTTTTAATGACGCACCGTCTTTTAACCATGCAATCTTTTTGAAACCACACACAGCGTTGTTTGGATACAGCCGCAGGGCGTTGCCAACGCGCAGCAGCACCAGCGTTGCAGAATCGGTCAATCCAAAAAAAGCGCACACATCTAAAAATATTCCCTCCCCTTTTAACGCTCCACCGACCAGCCGCACCCCTTCTTTCGTTGCGCTCGCCGTGGTCACGTCAATATCATAAAAATACGTCCCTATTTCGTCTGGGCGCGCCAAAACATCGCCTCCTGGGTCGCCCATAATAAAAAAGACGGAACCCGCGCCTGGGCCTCTAAACAGGCCTCCTCGTACCGTCCCGCTTCTGGACCTAGGGTCTCTTGATGTTCGCTTTCTTCCTTTTCCTTGGCGGGTTCCAAGACGTCGTCGCTTCTAAACACGAGCGCTCCAAACCCGTGCAACCGCTGATATCTGTTTGAACCACGTTCCAACGTGGCAACGGCGATCTCTTGGCACAGCAAGTCGTGACCCGCGCGCGCGTCCACGGCCAAAACACCACAAGCAGCAAACACGTCCGCCAACACGGTCTCGTAAAAGAAGTCGCTCACGGCCTTGAACCGACCGTTGTGTAGCACTAGGCATGTTCGCCCACCCTCTATGCGCACCACGCGACAGTGCTCGTACTTGGACGCGATGTCCTTGTCGACCGTAAAAAAACTGTGAGCGAACGTACGTTCGCCGGTTTTTTTAAACCGCTCGGCCACGGCGACCGGAAACACGAAAGGCTGTCCAAGAAGCCTGTTCCAGGCCGACGACGCTGCCCCGAGGTTGTCGTGAGCCACAAGCCGCATGCACGCCGTCTCGTAAGCGCGCCTCAGCTTCAGCGCAAACCCCAAAGATACCTCGCCGCCGCTCAGGTCCACGCCGACCCAGCCGCCAGATCCTATACCGCTGAACCATCCTATGCGCTGTTTGATGAGATCGCGCTCTTTGTAGGACGCCCGGCTCATCTCTGCAAAATAGCACGCGTAAAAAAGACGGGCGTCGGTTTGTAGCGTCTTCGTGATGCCCGATTCTTTTGCACTCTTGGCAGAAGCGCCCCCCGCTGCGCCAAGAGCGCAATCTATATTTTTATACCACGACTTCGAAAAGAACTCTTCAAAATCCGCCGATCTCGTTACCGCGATCACGTAGTGAACGAGGGTGCGGCTCATACACCCCCGCATCGCCGCCGGGGTTGAACTCCTCAAGAGATTGTGCCCTATGCGAACAAAATCTTCGGGCGATACCGCGCCGACCGGGTGGACGCGCACAAAGGTTTCTGGAAGTAGCGCCTCGTCGTAGGCGCTCAATCGTTTACCGCTCCAAAGGCGCTTCAAGGAATCCGCGAAACTTTTTATTTTTTTTACCGACATCTCCCTTTCTCTTTGCCAAAGTTCGTTTAAAAATAGTTCTCCTTTTCGAGGATGCGGTCGTTAGAGAGCATGGCTCCCAGAGTGCGCGTGTTAAAAATAACTCTATACTCCCGCTGACCTTGTCTTATTTGTTTTTTGGGCCGAACGGCCGGCACGTATATGTTAGAGGTGTCCAACTGATCGCCCGCCAGCGGCGCCGTTAGTTTAGGCGGCAACTCCATGTGCCCAAACGAGTCGGCGTTATCCCAAGCCAATTCTTCCTCTTCTTCTTCTTCTTCTTCTTCTTCTTCTTCTTCTCCTTCGTCTTTTTTTTCTTCCGTTTCTGTTGTATTTTGGGATTGAATTTCCTCTTCCGACCAAAAAAAGTTCGTTTCGCTCACATCGTCGCCACTGTCTTCGCTTTGGTGTAGATACCTCCTGCCCGGGCTCCCGGACTCCGCAATTTCGTCTGCGATGCTCTTCCCGCACACGAGGCTTTTGTATACTTCTGCGGCCTCCTCCACCTCGCGTGCTTCCATCCTCGAGAAATCGCGTAATGTTGTTTCCCCCACAAAAGCCGCGACGGGCGGAGGTTGCGGGGGTGTTGGGGGGATTACGAGCTTTACCCTATGCGCTTCTTCGAGCGCGTCGCCGAAAGTCTTTCGTCCTGGTGCGCCCTCCAACGGACAGCTGAGCAGTTCCTCCGCGCTCAAAAAAGCGTCGTCGGGTAGCTGGCATATTTTACCGCCTTCTTCTTCAGGCACAAACAAAAAGTTGATCGGGGTATGTACTTTCGGAGGTGGTGCGTAAAGGTTCACGAACTCTCCATCCAGCAGCGCGATCGCCCCATCTAGATCGACGGCCGTGTTTTTCGGAAGCAGCTCTTGCAATCCCACGAGCTCGTTTTTTCCGGCCATGTGGAGGTCGGAGTTCTCGTACGGATCTAAGCTGCCAAGACTGCACCCGTACGCCAGCGACTCCTCTTGAACACCTCTGTACACGACTAGGCAAACATAAACGCGCGCGCTCGTCGGAGAAGAGAGTTCGCGCACCATTTCGGCGGCGTACTCTTGTGCCGTGCGCTCAGCTCCAAACGGGCTTATATTTTGTCGCAAAAGAGACCGCTGCAAACATTCAAAGAGGGAGGTCCCGTCTGCCTTCAGTAGCGCCTTCACTTTTTTTTCGCTGACGACGGCGAATGTGCACCCGGGTTCGCCTCGCAGCCACTTTCCGAGCTCTTTGTCGGCCTCCCTCTGCCATATACTGCGCATGAATCCGTAAACGGCAAAGTGGGGAAACGTTGCGGTGGCGCGCGCGACGTCTTCTGTCCAAGAAGCCAAGGGTGTTTCCTTGACCGAGTCGTCAAAAAACTGTACACTCGTTCGAGGTCCGGCGCCACCCCTCTCAAACACTGTCGACCCCGCGCCCAGGCCCTTCTTCCACGCCCCCAGCCGCTTCGCGACAATTTCGAACGCTTCTTTCACGGTCTTCCTGTCGCGTTGGGCAACTTTCTCTGCGATCTTCAACCAAAGACCGGTGCGCTCTTGTTCCGTCAGCCTTTGATCTACGACTTCCCAAAAAGATAATAACTCAAAAAAACCCTCCCTTTGTTTGTCGCTGTATACTGAGAGCTCCAGTGTTCTGGAGGGCTCAAATGTTTCCGCGGTCAGCCCTACAGCGTTCCAAAATATTCTACAATTGCCCTTTAGCGCCGCTGAAAAAGCGTTCCACGTGCGCTTTTTTCTGTACGCCGCCACGGCGACGCCTAGGCGCTCTCTTCCAGAGTACTGCGCTTTTTCTAGTTTCGCAACCACGCTTGCACGCGCAGCCTTCAAGTTCGTGTACTTAACCTTCACATCTCTGAAGGCTTTCACGGCTCCACTTCCAACGAGCTCGGGCCAGTCGGCAAAAGCGTACTGAAAGTAGTAGCCTCCAACAAGAGGTGCGGCCAGCCGTTCAACGTCTTCTTTAAAAGTTTCAACATCTTGCTCCTCTTCTAAAAGACTCTTCCCCCCCGCCGCCTCTTCTACCACCAACAGGCCCCGCTCGGCGGGCTCGCCTCCACCCGCAACAAGATCTGCAAAGAGCAGAAATTCCTGCACCGCGTTGAGGCTCGTGGGATTCCAGTGGGTCCCCCCCGCGACTCTCCCCTTCATGGCCGCGGCGACGGCCTCTCCCAACCGAACGCCTACTTTTGCCTCTGGCATCAGCGTCCTTATACGTCCAGCCACTTCGCACACTAAATCTGCAGAACGATCTTGACTATTTGTGGGCTTTTTGATTTGACGCACAAATGCACCGACGGTACTGCTTTTTTTAGAGCACGGGCCAAACTTCAAAAACTTGGCGCACATGTTCGTAAAGTTTTGAATTCCGGGCACACACTTTTGAATGTACGGGCTGCACGAGGCAACGATCTCTGACCACTCCGAATTATAATGCCGCATGGCTCCGCTGGCCGCCAAAATATCTCCCACGGTAGAGTCTAAAAGAGGAGTTGTTTTTTGTGCGACCCGCGCGTACGTCGCGGCCGCTTCTAGGGCACCAGAGGCGTTATCTTTACGAGTTTTGGTAAATCTTTTAAAGAGCGCGGTCACTTCTTGATCGGGAAACATCCTGTTCTCCAACAGCGCGTAATCTGGTGCCAAAAGCTCGTCTTTTTTTTGCGCCAGCGCCTCGTAAAAGAGCTGGCAGACGTTGGCGTCCGAGACCTCGAGCGTTCTGGCCAGTAGTGCTCGCGCCGCCATGAAAGGTTCGTCCATCACCGCACGTGCGTACATATTATGCTGGAAGCGCTCCCTCATGGTGTTCGCCTCTTTCTGAAACACGACGTAGACGTCTTCTTCTAAGTCAAACTGCCAGGGGGGGTTAGCCGCCCTAGCCGCGAACTCTCGCAAATCCGCGTACGCCTTGGCGTGAAGCCCGTCACTGTCGAGGTAGTATTCGCGCGCACATTCAGCGATTTCGAAGATCGCCTTATCAACGGGTATGTCCTTTTTTAAGACTGTGTTCGCCTTTTTAGTAAAATCTTCTTTGGCGCGGTTTTTTTCTTCCTCTCGGTCGCTCTTTAAGACCGCCTCGCAAGTTTCCCGAAAAACACTCGCTGCGTCTCCTACTTTTCCTTTTGCGCCCGCAGAAGTCAACACCTCTCCCTTGCGCTCTTCGGGCAGAATCGAATACCACTGCAGATATTCGCGCATCCCCGATATCGTGTCACCTGCCGGAGTATAGTATCGCACCCCTGGCACAAAATCTAACAAAAGATGCAGCTGCGGAGACAGCACGGACGCAGGGTCCATATCGATCGCGACTCCGCTTTCGTCGAACACGCAAGTCAGCCCCACATATAGCGCGCTGCGAGGGACGTAAAAAACGGCCTCTTCTGTTCCCACGATCTCCAATACGGCACATATGCCAGAGGCCATGTTGTCGTTTGCGACGCAAAAACACTGCAGCCTCGCCGCGCGCCTACCTTCCCCATTTTTGGCTTTGGGGAGTTTGGGCGCGCAAGGCGGAGATAATTCTCTGAACCTATACGCGAAACCCCACGCCGTCTCTTCCCAGTTCACACGTCCGTAGGGGGTCTCAAACGAACGAGAGTCTCCGGATCTGCCGTTACCTCCAAAAAGAGCGTAACCGCGCATACCAAGCACACGGCGAGATCATCGGCCGTCGATTCGCCCTTTCCGGTCACCATCAACGCGCCCGTCTTTTTTTTATGCAGTCTTTGCTCGGTTAGCTGGTCTCCCAATAGGGCCACAGGCCCCCTGGCGCCGCCGTTGATCGTCAGGGAGAGGAGGCGATCGGCGCAAGACACCTCGCACCTGTTTCCCTCGTACCGATTAAATACGCTCAAAAAAAATTTAAAAAATCTTTCCACCTTATCCTTTCCTAGCACGTATCCCGGTCGCGCTTCGAGTTCATCCGCCACCAAGTGGTAGTCGTTGTCGCGCCGCCGCTTTGCCGAGACTTTTTGTACCGTCGTAGACATGATAGAGACGTCGGCCAAAATATCAAACTGGGGCTTACCGAGCCACTCCCCGCAGAGGCTCCAAAAGCGGTCCAAAGAGATCGCGTTCACCTCGGGCACGGCCACGTAAGTCTTAAAAAATCCCTCGTAGAGCAGGTGCAGCGACCTGACGGCGGACATAAACACTCTGGCCATCGCCAAAAAGGGGTCTTTCGAGGCGCCCTCTACACAGCTAGTGGAAAACTCTTCCGCTCCCAGTACTACGAACTGCACACGCCCCGTCTCTTCGGAGGTGCCCCTAGCCACGAACACCATAGCGTGAAAAGATCGCGCGACGTCAGCGGGTGCTGGGTCAATATAGACCACCACGGTACTCGAGAACCGCGTACCTCCTCTGCACGCGCCCTTCCCCAAGATCTTTTCAACGCCGACCCTACTCGAAACAAAATGTTTGTATCCTTCGTCGCTACCGAGGTGCAGGGTCTTCACGCCGAGGTCGCGGACGTCTTTCAAAGAAAGGCCCGGTGGAAGAGATCCCATCTCTAAAAGAAGTGCAGACGCAGTGCCCTCGTTTTCGTCCTGTTCCGGCTTGCGCTTCTGAGCCCTTTTTTGCGCACTCCCGAGAACTACCGAGAGCCGCGAAAAATTAGCGCTAACATCGATGTGAGACGGCCTCGAAAAATAAAAACACGCGCACCTAGTCTGCGCGGTGTCTTTTAGGCGCACCAAGTTCAAAAAATGGAACGCGCACATAAAAGACAGCACCGATACCATGCTGTCGGGCGACCTCAGGTTCGCGATGTCCACGAACTCGCGTTTGTCGTCGCCCGTCTTCTGCGAAGAGATGCAAAACAGCTTGCCGCGGTCCGTGGCAAGCATGGGCACCACCTCGCTGTAAACAGAAGAGCGTATAAAATTGGCCTCGTCGATGATCACCGTGTTGAACGTCTGACCCCTGAGCACGTCGGCCCTATAGTACACGCGCGTGTTGAACTGATTTTCAGCGTCGCACTCGTCTCTGTTGCCGTCCGTGCCCGCGTGGTTGTGGTGGTAAAATTTAACCCTCAGCAGGGGAGAGTTCATCGATCCACCAACGACCTCCCCCCGCACGTAATAATCGCCCTCTATTGCCCTCCCGCCGTTGTTGGCCATGCGCTCGGCGTACTCGTCGTGTTGATACTTGTTGAAGTAGCTCATGCTCGACACGGTGAAAGATGACACGGCCGCGAACGTTGAAGTCGTCAGTTGCTTATCGTGCGCCGCGTACAGGACGCGCAGCCCGGCCTCGGGGCACATCACGAGGGCTATGCCGATGAGCGCGTACAGGAACGTGGTCTTTCCGCAGCGCCTGGGAATAACGTAAACAGACATGCGCTTTTGAAAAAACTCCGCCAGTTGCGCCGCCTCGCGCCACGTCAGCTGGGGTAGGCCCAAAAACTCGCGGGCGTGCACAAAGACAGTGGCTGCGGCGCGTTCAAGATCGCACCTGCACAGCAGCATCGCGATGAAATCGAGCAACATGAGCTGCTGGAAAGGGGCGCGAAAAAAGGGCCTATTCTTCCGGTTCGTCTTGTCACCCGCCCCCGTAAACATGGTCTGCATCCATCCCGGCTGGAGCGCGATATTGCAAAAAATAAAGAACCTGTCGATGGCCTCCGCGTTTCTATCTCCAAGCCCCAAGATGCTGACCTCGACCTCTTCGGCCAGTTCCGCTACCCGCTCATTTAACCAGCGCGCGCGAGCGGGATCAATCCGCCACACCAGGTCGCGCAACCCCCGCTCCAAATCACAGTCTCTTCCCCTCATGTGCAAAAAATCAAGAGCGCCGGTATCGGGATACGCCCCGGCGAACGGGAAAAAGATCACGTCCGATAGGCATCCCAAAGGAGGTCGCGGACACACACGCTGTTTTACCATCGCAAAAACGCCTTTTACGTCCCGCTCACAAACGGCTGGTTGCGGGCCCGCCTACTAAACGATATCTTCGAGGCGAGCAGCGCGCGATCTTTGAGGCTCACCCGCATCAGTTTATGCCACGTCTCGCAAAAAAGACGCGAGTTTTTTGGACAGTGCTGTGCAAACGGCCCGTACTCGGAATAGTTATCTCTACAGATAAAGAGGCGATCTACGGCGGGTCGCATGACGGAGTCGTAAAAATCGAGGGCGTCTCTTTCTACCGCGCCGTTCTCGGCGCACGCCACCGAGGCGTACCCGTTTGCGAGCTTCGAGCACAGCGCGTGAGCCGTACTTTCCATGGCGGACTTGGTGGCGGCCAAAGAAGCGTCAAACCTACCCGAGCGACCCAGCGCGCTAAAGATCTTGGCGAAGAGGTCGCATACGGGATCGGCGATCTCGCGGCCGACCACCGCCGAGCAGTTAAGCGAGTGAGGGTGCAGCTGGAACTCTTTTTGAGCCAGCGCCTTCAGCGGAAATAGAGCGCTATCTTTATTTTGCTTGAGGGGTATTTTTAATATAGTTTTTTGCGAACCAAACTCTCGCTTGTTTGTGACCGGAATGGAGACGTCGTCGGCCAGTACGTCCTCAACGCCGTTGAGTGCGCTCAGCCCAGAGTCCGTGGTAAGCGAGTTGTTTTTTTCCGCGGTCATCAAAAAGACTGGCCGGCAATACACGTCAGGATCGAGCGCCGTGCACCTGGCCGAGAGCATCCGATTCATTAACACAAACTGTTGGTACCCCCTCGGCATGTTTATGTTGTAAAAGACGCAGCCGCAAGCTTCCGCGGCGCCGGCGCGCTCGACGGGTTTAGAAAATATCTTTTTGTACATGACGAAAGAACCGGGCGGACGAGACGAGCGCCCCTTCTCCTCCAAAAATACGGCGTTCGTACCCTTTCCGGCGGCGCCTTTTTTGGTTTTTTTTGAAAATCGGCGCTCCGTCTTTTCCGTCACCCCTTCCATTCCCCCGACTCCGCCGGTCCTGCAGCCGCCGTTGATGTAGTGCGCGGCCGAGTAGACCTTTATCTTGTCTATGAAATTAATCAAAAAAGATGGATTATTTGCCGCCTCTTTGGCGTTCCGTCTGTGTGCTGCGCTCCACGTACCGCGCGATGTGCGAGCCACATCTTTAGAATAAAAAAAAAACATTCCCCTCTTGCGCGCCTCTGCCCTGGCGAACCTTGCGTTCGGCCTGGCAGCAGCCACGCGCTCAAAATCAAAAAAGGCACGCCCGTATTTTTTTGAAACGCACGACGCACCGCACAGCTTGGCATTTTTTTCCAACGATAGAGACGGATCGTACGGTCGGATCATGACCTTATTTTTAAAGACTGTTTTGCTCCGGACCGAAAACCTCTCTTCCCGATTCTTCTCTGTTCGCCACCCCGCCGTTCCTCATAACCGCACTAAGAGCTTCGAAGAGCGCGCTGCCGTCCGACCGTTCGCGCTCGTAGCTAACGAAACGAGTGTCCAGACCGTACGCGACGGGCAACATATAAAAAAAAACCCTGTCCACTGCGTAAGCGGCGGGCACACCCAACCCCGACGATCCCACCCCTTCAAGAGCACCACTGGGTGCCGCGTACAAACTCCGCGTATTACCCAGGCTAGAATCGCCAATGACCATGTTTAAAAAACTTGCCACGCCACCCGCTACCCTCGCGGCCTCTGTCGCGGCCACCTGCGACACCCGCTGTTGCTCCACCCACCTCAGCCCCCCCGTGTCCAGGCCAGACGGTCCTCGCACCGCTTCTGCCTGCAGCCCCCGATCTCTGTTTTTAGCGCTGAGCGCGCCCGAAAAACCCGGCACATGATTCGCCACGCGACCCGAAGTCAGCGTGGCGATCTCCCCCGAGAACGCCGAAAAAACTTTCAAAAAATCGCGCGTGGGCTCTTTCAGTTCCCCCCCAAGCAGGGCCCGGGAGGGGTCGCCACCCTCCCCTCTCAGGATTCCCGCAAAGAGCAGACCCGGGTAGATCTCTAGCGACGCCACAAACGACAGCCTGCCGTTCTTAGACGCCACGCACCGCGCCATGAACTCGCTAACCGAGTGCTTGGTGTCGGAGGGTTTCTTGAGCTGTCGCAGCGTCACCGTCGCCACGGCAAGCGCTGCAAACAGCCGCATGAAGGACCGAGACTCGCGCACCGTCTCCAGCGAACCCATCGTGATTCTAAACACGTCGGGCGACACTCCTACCGCACGGGCCCCCTCTAGCCGTATGCGTTTGAATTCGGCCGCGGAGAGTCTGTGAAAATTCAGGTACTGGCCTATTGGCGAATCTCGGGCCGCGTCTTTAGTGCCGGGGGCGCGCTCAAGATCGGCGAACGGCATGTTTTTAAGAAAGAGGTCGAGGTTTCCCACCAAAAATCTGTTCAATACGCCGGCCACGTTGGCGGGCACACCCATCGCGTCGCCGTTCATCGTCACCAAAACGGCGGCACCACCGCGCTCTTTAAAATAGAGACCGTCCATCGCCCTGAAGATCTGCTCCTGCGCCTTGTCCACCGCCACGTGCACGGCGATCGAGTTAGCGTTGTAAAACCCGGTGTCGTCGGCGAGAAACCGCGCGTACGAGTCTGGCAAAAACGCCGCCACCGCATAATGCATTAGCATCTGCGAGTCGGGAAACGCGCCAGCCTGAAAAAAATCCCTCATCTCTTTAAGGGGAGCGAACTGCAGCGATGCATACATCCCCGCGAAGCGCATGAGCAAAAAGGGCGCATCGATCGCGTACGATTTGAGTTTTTGAGCGTCTTCCACCCTCTGCTGAGTTATCCCCCTAATCAGATCGGATTTAAAAAACACGTCTTCCATGTCCCGCGAAAATACGCGAGCCGCATCGCCCGTGCGCGCAAACGTGTTTAAAAATTGCACGAACCACGGGCTGACGGTAACGTTCGCGTACACGCCAATTGAGTCGCGCGCGAACTTCTGCTTTTGTATTTGTCCGAGGCTGAGCTGCGCCGCCGTCACCGCGGTCATAAGCGCCCCTTTGACGCCGCCAAAATACGCTACCGACGGCGCGTGCAAAAGCGCATCTGCTCCCTCCACGCTTTGGTTCGCCCCCGACCCTCCCCAAAATTTTTCTCTATCTGTCATTGCCGACGGCGCCCTTCGGGCCAACGCGATACGCTTTAACTCATCGCTCATGATCTGCTCGTCAAGCGTAGCGCGCTTGAGGGCCATATCAAACAACTCTTCCCACGAGGGCACGCTAAGATCGCTCATAGTGATCAAGCCTAAAAGGGAGTCGTCGCGATCGCCGTAATTTTCGGCGCCCTTGGGTGGAGCGGGCGCCGCCTCATTTTCCAGCTGCACCACGACCGGGTGCTGGCTCCTCGACTCGCGCAGAGCGGCGAGTTCGAGGCGCGCCTCCTCCAGGTCTTTCGCGAGCCTCTTTTCTCGGCGCGCCGACTCTTTGGCGGCGTCCTTGAACAGCTCTGCGGAAACCTCTTCCATCGACTCTGTAAAAAAATCGGCTACGCCGGCCTTCAGCATGGTAGATGCGGTGTGCGTGTTCACTACCTGCAAAGTGGCGGCATTCACGCTCTTCCTGATCACCGCGGTCGTTCTGCACGTTCTGTACGAGTACTTTCAATGCACTCAAGAAAACGCCTTTGGATGGTTCACGATCGCGCTGGCCTCCTACTCCTTTTTAATGCACGGCTTCGAAGTGGCGCTCATGCTCTGCGTAAATAAAAAACCGGCCTACGGACGATTCCGCATCCGCGCGTGGACGCTGGCCGAGGCCATCAGAGCCAGGCGCGCTACGCACGCCGTAATAGCCAACGCATCGAACCAACCTTCCGTCGATCCCTCTAAATACGATGCAGCGACCACATCCCACTCAGAAGAGGAAGCCGACGACGACGCCGAATCAACCGTTCTTTTTAACTCTTTGGCGATAAAAGGGTGCATGACTGCCCGCGAGGCGTTTAAGAGCATCGCAACTCCATCGAGCGCCCCCGCCGATCTCAAAGACGGCCCCGTCTACAACACCTTTTTGGCGGTGCACGGCGTATCCCTGTTGGTCGCCCTTTTTTATTTGGCGTCCGGACTGGAAGGAATAGACAACCTCAAAGACATAAACAGACAACACGAAACTTTTTGTTTTACCGTCTATGGTTTTTATTGGCTTTTTTTTTTTGCCGCAGTGAGCGACATATTTTTAAAGACGTACGTTCCAATCCGGCAAAAATGCGACTCTATACGAAAGCGCCTTGCACAGACTGGAGAGTAGCCGCCGCTCGCTTCAAAGAGCTTGGAGCGGGCAAAGAGAATAGCAAAAAAAACAATGCTCTTTTTAAAATTAAAAAGACCGTGCTACTGGCCTTCCCCAAAAGATCGCCTCCTTCGGCGAAGCTATTGCCCTATCCCCCCGAAGCTTGGCTCAAAAAAAAAGCTGGGCTTCGTCGATCGTCCTGCTAAATTCCCGTACGTCTCGTTTCAGCAGGGCGTCGTGCTTTTCGCACGTGCATCCGAGCCCACTCGGCCGCGACACCCTCGACATGGCCGCGACTTTAGACAGGTTATTGTTCAAGAAGTCTACCCTAGACGCCCCGTTTTCTGATGTAGAGACATGCTTCCAAACGCACCGACAGCCTCCCCAACACTCCAACTGAGTTTTTCGGTCCATTAGTCCCGCAAAAAGAAACTGCAATTTACAGATCGGACAGCACCTGTCGTCTTCAAGCGCCGTCACGTGAGCGCTGCTCTCGGGCCCGTCGTCGAAGCTCCTGTCGGCGGCGATACCCGTGCGAGGCACCAAGACGGCGCTCTGTAAAAACCCGCACATGTCGGGTGGCACCGCCGGGTATGAGTACACCTCCGCCAAGTAGTCCAGCACCCCCCTCCATTCACCGGACACCTCGTCGCCGCCTCCGCCCACGTGATACTCCAGGCCCAAAAGCAGCAACTTCCGGGGCACGTCGGCCACGCATTCCATTCCTCCCGACGCAGCGTGGTGGTAGATTCCCACGCCCGGCAAAAACAACTTGGCGAGGGTAGACGCCCTCGACTCAAGACGAGCGCTCTCTATGGCGTCGGCCACCCTCTCCAGCGCCAGCATCGCCGCCTCGCTCGTCAACAACAGGGCGACCGACAGGCACGTGAAGTCCGTAACAAGGACCTCGGCTGAATCAAAGATGCCGTCGCGCTCGTTTTTAATGCGGGCGGCAGCCGCCCTCAGGGCGCCGCAACACGCCGCTCCAGTTGGCTCGTCCAGTCGCCAGAGCGGGAGGAGTGCCACCACACCCGCCGCCTCCAGCTCGTACTCCCAGCCGGTCAGCAACACCGTAGCGTCGTTAAATGCAGCCATAACCTCTTTTGCTTTTAAATCTTTTTTAAAAACTTTAATAAGTAAAAACAAATATGTTTGTTTATAAAATTACGATTTGACGAGTCGGGACTTCACTCTTGTTTAAAAAAAGAGCGGCCTCTAGGCGCGGTCGCTCTATGACACATATTACTTTTTTACGCTCGGATCGGTCTAAGAGGGCGCAGTTTTGATCGCCCGCCTTTTTTCTAGCTCTGAGTACAGAATCCAATAATTTTGAATAAAGGTTGACCTGCCGTTTTGCGGCGCTATCAATAGTCTTGGCTCCCGTCTTTACCGTTTTTATTTCGCACACCGTCAGCACCCCATTTTTGTACTCCAACCGGTCGCACACCCCCCGAAGACGCACGCCGTCCACCAACCCCCCGAGGGGCACTTCCGACGCGTATCCGACGTTAACGAGGTGCGCGAACTGCTTGGCCAGCAGAACGTCGCTGCGAACATTTTTGGTGTGTGCGATCCTCTCTAATCCCGCAAGGTAGGCGTGCGACCTTTCGCCCGCCTTCACCGCGCGCCCCCGGATGATTTCTCTTTTACTACGACACGTTTTGTGCGTCTTTCGCCCCGCGCACTCGGAGGGCACTGGCGCAAACCCGGCGAGCGCGCATACTCCACCTCTACTAGCTCGTCCCTTCAAAGGCCGTCTTGGCGACTTCATAACGATCTACGAGCGATCGCACGGCCTCGTTCGCATCAGGCGCCAAAAAAAATAAAGAACAGTTTGACCTTAAAAGCGGGTGATAAAGATAAAGAGACGAATCTTTTTTGACGCGAATCAGATACGTAATCGTATTCAAAAATCTTCCAAGTCGCTTCGTAAACGCGGCTTTCAGCGGGATCGTGTCGTTCATTCCGGCGGCTGCCGTCTCGGCCATCTTGGCCGCATCGTCAAAAAAGTCTTTAACCTCTACCTCGTCGAACCCGCGATCCCGATCTGACGCCGCAAACATCTCTCCCGAGGGCACCACCAAAAACCAGTCATTGTTTTTAGGCTCTGTTTGGCTTTCTCCGCCGTCGCTCTGAAACAGGCCCCAGTAATCGCGGTGGCGTTGCAGCGGATCGGCCGTGACCCGAAAATAATCTCCGACCCCCTTTTGAACGAACGGCGACAGCGGGTGCCTCGACAAAAATGCCCCCCGCACACGAGTGTAAGAAAAAGCGTTCGTTCCTCCCGTGAGGC
Source organism: Henricia sp. BOLD:AAB3569 (assembly GCA_037783545.1). NCBI lineage: Eukaryota > Metazoa > Echinodermata > Asteroidea > Spinulosida > Echinasteridae > Henricia > Henricia sp. BOLD:AAB3569. Next base: position 117,347 of record JBBELK010000777.1, on the reverse strand, counting down.
TTTCGCGATGCGGCCTACGCGAAACGCCCCTCCTGACGCGCGCTAAAAACTCGGCGCCAACGGCGACCGCAGCGCCGACCTTTAAGAGGTCTATCGCCCACTTAGCGGAAGCGCTCAGCGTGGCGACGGCCTCGGTATCCTGCAGCATTACACCCCCCGCTTCTCGGTTAACCAGTTCGCTCAGCATAGCAGATTCCGCCTCGAGGAGCTCCCCCAAAGAAGACGGAAGTCGTGAAAAATCGGGCGAAAAACTCTCCACCGCCTCGGCCCAATCGCGCCTCGAACCCCAACAAAAGGCCGCGCACGCGACCCCACCGTCGTCCGCCTTGGGTTCGCCGTCGCGCGTTACATCTACCGTAAAGAGCGGCTGCTCGCGCACCACCTCTGCGTCTTCCACGGCCGCCTCGTCGATAAAGTCAAGGATGTCGTTGAGTTCTGCAGAGGGTGGAGGAAGGCTGGGAACTTTAACCACGGTCCTAAAATAATGCATGCGATACGGATCGATATAATTCGCGTCGCGCAGGGTCACGAAGACGACGTCTCCCGAGGGCAAAGATATTTCCAAGGCGTCAATGAGGGCGTTGTGGTACACCCCGACCCTCGCCGCCAACGCACCCGAAAACGACATCGCGACGCTTGGATCCGCCGCCGTCATCGGAGCGAGCGCGCTCTTGCGCTTGGCGCCACCGGTCAACGAAACGTAACATACAGAGAAGGCCGCCTGCTTTTGTGGAGGATCGAACAGAAAATTAAACACCCTTTCTCCCGTCTTGCGCGAGTGCCAAGCAAACATCTTTCCAGAGTTCGGCTACCGGGGGCTGGCACCAATCGTCGTTCTTGAGGTCGTAAAGCTTTGCATAGTCGGAGATGTGCCTCATATCTTTGACCGCTTTTTTATGATCCGAGGGCGCGTCTGACGGCGCTTGATAGGGCGTATCAAACAGCTGTTCAGCTCCCACTCCCGCCGCCACGAAAAATAACTCCTCCCACACCCTTTTGGCCCTCTCCGCGTCTGGCGCTCTGGCAGCTTTGTCTCTAATGTAGGTGTGTAAGATGTAAGCGATCACGTCCGCTCTTTGCACCCCCTCTGAAGGCAATGTGCCCCGCTCTGCCAGATTCGTAAGAAGAGCGCGGCGAAAATCATATGGCGTACATTGTTCTTGCTGAGACCGGTCGTCGTTTTCGTAGATTTCGCGGCACATCAGCTCGGGCTTCTTGCCGACCGCGCAGACGGTTTCGCCGTTAATAAACACGCATTCTTTGTTTCCGGCACACACGTGAAAGCGGCCGTGTTTTTTGCACTCAAAAAGGTCCTTACTACCGGCGCGTCGCAGCCAGGGAGCGCTCACCAAAAAAAACGGGCAACCAAAGTTCACGCATTCACGCACGTCTTCCATAGTTTTTTTGTATTTTTAAAAACAAAAATATTATCTGGCCCCCTTAAACGCGCAGTGCGCGCGCAAAAAGACGTCGCGATGACTCCGTCAAGAACTACAACGACTGCGTTTTATTGTTTAGCTCTTTGGGGGGTGTTTTTAATGTTTGTGCGAGCACAGGTCGTTGTGAAACGCACGGGTTACGGCGTCAACTTCGTAGAGCACGGAAAAATAATAGACTCCCCCGACTCTGTTGAAATCACGCACACGTGGGTGATAAACAAGCCCGTCTTTTATACAAACGGAACACCCGCAGACGCCTTCTTACCGGTGGCCCTCGTGCCGGAAAGGCCCACTCAAAAGCTGGGCTTTATAGCCTATGCCCTCAACATATTAATAAAACAGCACAACATCCGCATGGCGGAGGGCGCACTCCGCGCAGAACAGACGATGATGCGCGCCCTCTATTTTTTGAGTCCGCTCAAAAAAACGACCGGCACCATCCCGGATCAAAATCTACCGCCGGGTACCAAAAAAAAGCGCCGCCGCCGCGATCTTCCGGGAGACGCAATCCCCGAGTGGCTAAAGACGAACCCCGCAGACGGGGGAGGCGGATTCATCGACGGCATGGCCCAGTCGTTCAGCGACCTCTTTGGAGTGCCCGGACCCAAAGCCAACCGCCAGTTAAAACAGCACCTCGTCGACGTCGGCAAGAGCGTATACTTCAACGCTCAAGGCGTTAAAAATTACCGCAACAACATGGCGAGTGTCATGAACCTCACCAGCGCCAGAGCCGACGCCCTCAAGGCCCAAGGCCTCGAGCTTGCCAGGCGCCTCGACCGCGTCATATTCGACATCTCCACGCATCACCGGCTCTTTCAGCACGTCGTGGCCAACATCAGCAGCACCCTGCTGTACGCGCGCGCGTTGCTCGGGTTTTTTATGTCTTCGATGAAGCCCGTCTTGCTGGGACGCGAGCTGCGGCTGCACGACGTCGCGGATTTCGCACGCAGGTGGGCGCAGGGTGTTTACCACCTCATGGGCGGGTACTTGACCCCCGCGCTGGTCGACTATGGCGCCGTGCGCAAAGTAATAGAGCACATAAAAAGCAAAGTCCTCATAGGCCATCTAGAACACTACGTGCTCGAGGCGGAGAACCCCTATTTTTATTACCAAAAAAATCGGGCCGTGTTCAGCGTGACAGATTCAAACGATCCCGTCCTGTTGGTTCTCGTCAACTTCCAACTGGTAAAGAAGGGCGGCCTCCTCACGCTCTACAAGGTCAACACTTTTTTTGTGCCCGTGGCGACCGGTCAAGACACGCACCTTCAAGCCGGCATCACAAAGATAACCAACATGCCCGATTTCTTTGGAGTGGACCACACCCTGCACAAGTACGTCGAGCTGTCCGCGGCCGACGTAAAAAGTTGCCTAGGAGACCGCATCCTGATGTGTAACAGAATCCCAACGGGCACGACACTCCGCTTCACCAGCACCCGGTTTAATACATGCCCCTTCAACGTGTTTGCCGACGACCACGGAGGCGTCAAACGGCGCTGCCAATTTCTGTTCCGGAACGAGCCACTGCCCCCCCAGGCTATGCAAATAGGTCAGAGTTCTTCTTATTTGGTGCACGGAGACCCGCGCGGACCCGCCATGGTCATGTCGTGCCTGCAGAACGGCGTAGAGACGTACACGAACGTCAGGCAGTGCGACATGTGCGAAGTCGAGGTCCCGTGCGCCTGCACCCTGAGCTCCCAACATTTTTGGATCCCCCCCCACATCAGCGGGTGTGATTTCAGCGGCGCGGATCATCCCCCGATCACCCGCGTCAGGAAGACATTCTTTCAAAACACGTACGTGGTGCGGTCGCTACTCGACGACCCCGAATATTTTTCGGCCCAATCTTACGCCTCCGTCGTCGACTCGTATTTTCCCCCCTTTCCCGTACCGAGCGTCGAGTTCGCCGCGCCCTCCAACCTCACTAATTTTTTGGCACGAGGCAAACAGTTCGAGGCCGACATGAACCGGACACTGCACTTATACCTGAAAAACGAATCTCTCTATTACGATAAAATAGACGTGGGCCTAAAGGTGGCCACAAACTTTTCCGATGATCAGCGCAAGCGCTTTAACGCCTTCGACCTCCTTAAAGAAACTCTCTGCGCGACGCTCGGGTGCTCTTTTTTGTCGATACTGACGGGTATGTTTAGTTCCGTGGGTATAGGGCTGGTGGCATTTTTTTTAAACGGGGTATTTTTTTTCCCTCGCTGTTACGAAGCGAGCAAAACATTCGCCGCAAAAGCGCAACAGAAATTCAAAAAACAAAACAAAACAAGCGCCGACGATAATGAGAACGAAGAAACAATGAGGTTAGTAGATTTTTCCGCGACTCGCGACGATGCGTATTCTTTACGAGAGCCTTTTTTAATGCTATGAACGCCTTTTTTTAAAAAAAACTTTTTCTACAAGGCAACTTCGGCGACATCCACGAACTCCCAATCGCGATCGAGCTGGCTCCCCCTCAGCTTTCCCCAATCGACATTCCGGTTATCGACGGTGTACGCCGTGTTTTTTACCTCAAAAAAATTGACCTTGGTGTCTAAGCCGCTGGACTGCACTACGGACAGAGGCGACACAAAACCTCCCTCCAAAACTTCGTGGTCTCCAAAACCCAGCTCGCGCAAACAGAGGTTGCCCGTCACCATGACGTGCCGTCTCATATCTTTATGGCCGATGTTAAAAAGATCGCTATTTTGCATCACAAAATCCACGTAATTTAACTCCAGCGCGACGGCCTCTGACACAATCTGCCGCACGCGTGATTTGGGCGGAGGATCTAGCATTTTTTTGTACACGGTGGCGTAAAACTTACCGTGCAGCGTTTCGTCTCGCTGCACGTACGTGTTGGCCAGCATAAGTTGCTTCATCTTGTCTTCAAACCGCATAAAAAAGGCGAACGAGGCAGAAAACATAATACCCTCTACCGCCACCTGCGCCACCACGCATTCTCCGAACTTGCGGTGGGCGGCCATGTATGAGTTGATCCAGGCGAACTTTGCCGCCACCGCCGGAAAACTCGTGCCGTCGGCGTGCGCATCGATCATGGCGGTCCGCTCGTCTGGGTCGTCCACGAGAACATCAAACAGGTTTTTGTAAACAACGTTGTGGACCTCCTCGTTGACGGCTTGCTGCCTCAAAAATTCTTGACATTCCGGCGCATACATCGCGTCCTGAAACATCCCGATGTTGCACAACACGGCGACGTCACTGGCCACAAAAAACGCCAACATCTTTTTGGTGGCGGCCGCGTCGGCCGGGCGCAGGCGCTTCCAATCCGGAAGATCTGCGGCCGCAATTATGTCGTGCGCTACCCACTGCGTAGTGCGCATACGCTCGGCCAACCGCTCCACTTCCGGAATAGCCACCTCCCCTCGCACCATCGCCTCAAACCGCCGGGCGGGAGGCGGCCTACCCTGCACCGGGCACTCGAGGAGTCTTGCGGCTAGTCCTTTACCGGCGGCAATTACGTCGTTGCGCGCCGCGGTACTTAACTGCGCCAAGGCCAACCTAAAAAGCTGCCGGTTGTCTCTAGCGGATAGACAGTCCATCGTTTTTGTTGGCTCCCCTACTACCGGTTTGGGTGCTCTTCAAAGGATCTCGCCGTTACCGCTTGTCCGCGCAAATACAAGAGGTTGTCGGTCACCCGATACACTCTCGCTCCCACCTTGAACCACCGGACTGTTTTCGACGCTGACGGGCGCGTGGTCTGTACGTACCGCACCTCCTTTCCCCCTTTTATGGCATCTGCAAATACAAAATTAAACTCGACCGTCGAGTTGTAAGCCTCGCGCACGACCTCTGTAGGCCATACTGCCTTAGCTATACTCCAAAAGTAATAAAAGGCGCGGCTCAAAAGATTGCCCAACCAAGTCGCATCACGATCTAGACCCTCGTAGACGACCATGTTGCCTTCGACGAGGGGGCAGACCCCCGTCAACGCGACAGAGCCAAAACACGACATGGGGCACTATTACAGAGCGGTCGTCACGCACCGCGAAGACGTCAACACCGCGTACGACCTGCACTTGGTAGAAAAGGGACCCCCCTCGAGCACCAAAAACGACGTCGTCTGCCTCGAGGTGTTTGTCGCCGAAGGGGAACCGGAACTGTTTACCACCCTCGTGGGTTTTTGCGAGATGCCTCCGTGCCCGGACGGTATGCGCCCCACCACGCTTTCCCGCCCCCCCAGATGGCTGTCTTTACACGACTACGTCATGACGTTCGAAGATTTTCTAAAGGGCGGAGAGGTCGTCGCCCCCTGGTCGTTATACAAAACGGCGTTCGCAAAGGCGAGCTTCAAAGACTCGCCGTTAGTGCGCGGTAAAACCACTTGGAGCTACAAATCTTACGTAGAAAATTGGACCAAGCAGCTCTCTCCCCACAACCCCCTGCAACAGGAGGTATTTCTGGCGACCTTTTTGCGGTACAGGCGCGACTTCACCGTCAGCGCACAGTCGACCATGTCGCTCGTGCCGTCCGATCCCCTACGACCCCTGGAAGAGGCCACCGCGGCCTTCGAATCTGCGAATAGAGCGCTCAAACGCGCTTACGCCGAGGCCGCCACCCCGTTCGCGCACCTGGAAGAAGCCAGGCGAGCACATCCGCTCACCGGCGTGCATGCGCGCGAGGTCAGGCACCAGCTGATGCGCAAAATGATAAAGATTGCACCGAACATCAAAAAAAAAATAGAGTCCAACCGAGTAGAGAGGGCGGCGTCCGAGTGGAGCGCCGGGGTCGTACGCGAGATAGACGCGGCGTACGCCGACTCGACATACTACAAAGTCATTTACGCAACGGCGACACCCACGATCCAGAGAGAAGCGAGGCCCTTTTTTCTTTACGGGGCAAAGGACCACCTTCACGCTAAAATAAAAGGCGTCCCGGTCCAATACCGAGTGTTTCGCTCTTACACGCTCTCGGGAATCAAGGTTCCACTACGCCGGCTGCACCCCCCCAAACCGCTTCTCGCGTGCGACGAGCCGCACCTCTCCGAGGTCGAGCAGGCCCTGGCCGCGGCCGGCCTGTGCTGCGTGCCCATCTGGATGCACCACCCGACAGAGAGCTCCCCGATATTCGCCTCGTGCGTACCGGACCCGGAAGGCAACGCGACCCTGACCGCCGCTCTCGAGTATATGCGAAAACTACCAAAAAACATGAACGAAGAAATAAACAGCTGCATGGACATCGCGACCCTCGTGCTGGACGTCGACATAGAGTTGGACGGCCCTCCCGCGATAGACCTAAAAAGAGCGTGCGCCGATCTGCAAGAGGCCGTCGACACCGTGTTTCGTAAGGTCTTCCCATCGGCAATATACGACTGCTACGGCTTCGCATCTGCAAAAACACCCCGCAAAAAAAAGACGGGAATTCACTTCCACGTGGCGCTCGGACCCTCGTGGGTTTTAAAGAGCGCCGCCGCGCGAGAAATTTGCAACATGATCGAATCGATGCGTGGTCTATACCCCGACACGATCGGGCGATTCACCAAAGACCGAAAGCGCGTCATCGACTCCATCTACAGTACGCGAACCTACGCTGCTCACGGCTTGCGGCTACCCGGCACGCCGCGCAGAGACGGCACGGGAACCCTCGAGTTGGTCTACACATCCACCGGCCGGCAACCCCCACCCTCGGCGTTTTACGCGCACGCTCAACGAGAAAACCCAGAAGGCGTCGATATCGGCGGCGGCGGCGAACGGTGCGTGAAGATCGAGGGAGTGTGCGACCTGACGGATTTTGCGCGTCTGCGCGCCATCGAGACGGATGCGATCGACGGCTACGCCCAGAATAAGTGCCCCCGCAAAGTCGACGACATAATCGCCGCCGTCAACGAGGAGTGCGTTATATTTCCCGACGACTCGGCAGAAGCCGACCGCGCACTACTTTTGAAGATCTTTAATACCGCTTGGATAGAACGCGGAGCGACGGCCTACGCTAACTTCGTTAAGAAGGCGCGGGGAAGAGACAATAACAAATATGATTCTGCACACGTCTCGAGACACGCCAAGAGTCTGCGCTTCGAAATCGACGCCAGGACCGACGAGATATTCCTGAGGTCGCCCAAGGGCCTGGCGCTGCTGTGCCCGCGCAGGGTGCACGCGGAACCCGCGGGGGGAGCGAAGGGAGTGTGGGTGAAGGGAATATTCGTGCGCGGCGGACGGGGCCTGGCGCTCGTGTACGGCTGCTTCAAGGGGAGTTGTTCCGAGACGCAGCACTACCTGCAAGGAGTGAGGATGGAACCCATCCCTCCGTGCAGATTTCCCCCGGCCACGGCCCCCTCTCACCCGGCCCTCGCCAACGGTCCTCCCTGCGCCGAACTGCTGGCGCTCACCGTAGACTTCGCGTGCTATCGCACGACCCGCGGGTCCGTCTGGTGGACGACGGCGGACGACGGATGGTTGAGACCGGCGGAACACCGTCGCATGGACGAAGCGGCCGCCGACGCTCTCTCCCCTCGAGGCGCCGGCGTACTGAATGCCCTGCTGAAGCGCACATAAAAAAAGGGGGAAGATGGGGGCGGTGTTTGGGAACGTTGTGAAAGGAGGTTTTTTTTTTTTTTAAATTGTTTAAATTTTGGCGAGATAAAGCGATCTCGCGGGTAAGTTAAAGTTATCTCTTTACAAAATAAATAAAACGGTCTTTTTTATTTAAAGAATAGACGCGCATAAAAGCGCGCACATTCCGTGTATTTGTTGTAGGTTGTAATAAAAACAAAAAGGTTGCGGAAATTAAATTAAAGGGTTTTTTCTTTCAACTCTTCGTTGATTCTACACGCCTTCTTTCGGCTACTTTTCTCCCCCCCCCCCCACACCCAAAAAAACAACCCATAACGTCTTAATTTTTGAGTCACGTTCGTCCGACCTCGCGTCCCTTCCCCCGGACGGGCGCATCTCGGACGAGATCGGGAGGACGGCGGCCGAGCGCCGCGCGTCCGGAAGATCGAGAAGACCGCCCGCCGGCAAAAAAAATAAAAGCGGCACCTCCTTTCGACGGATGTATCTTAGGACAGATCCGGGCTTCCGGTCGAAAAGAGAGAGAAAAAAGAGAGAGAGAGAGAGCGGGCGGGAGTTATGAGATTATATATATATTTTGGTCCTTGGGGTGCACGGGTTGTGCACAAGTCTATGAAGAAGTTAGAGGATTTGGTCCTTGTGGGGTTTGGTCCTTGGGTGGTTCGGGTCCTTGGGGGGTTCTCGACAGTCCTTAGTTTTCGCACCAAAAACACTAAATTATTTAAGGAAAATTCAAGATTTTCTGTTCACAAATCAAAATTGGGGTCTCTAGTAACCGCTAAACGTGAGGGTTTAAACAAAATAGGTAAATAAAGTCGAAAAACCATCGTTTTTAGTGTCCAGAGGTGGTCAATTCCAAAACCCCACAAGGACCAGGAATATGTGGAGAGAGAGGGTCCGAGAGAAATAGAGTCGGCCGAAAGAAGGCGGGCTAGCGATGCGGGAATAGAAGGGCGACGAGGCGCAAAAAAAAGAGTGAGAGGGAAAGAGAGAGAGCGCGAGGGTCCGAGAAAAATAGAATCGGCCGGAAAAAGGCGGGCGAGCGATGCAGGAATAGAAGGGCGACGGTGCGAGAAAAAGGTTGAGAGAAGGAGAGAGAGAGAGGGGGGGAGTCCAAAAAAAAGAGAGTCGGCCGGAGGAAGGCGGGCGAGCGATGCGAAAATAGAAGGGCGGCGGTGCGAAAAAAAGGGTGAGAGAAAAAAAAGAGAGAGAGAGAGAGAGCGAGTCCGAGAAAGAGAGAGTCGGTCGAAAGAAGGCGGGCGAGCGATGCTAGACGACCGCCGCGTAAAAAACCTCCGCGAGACCTCCTTTCGACGGATGTATTTTAGACCCGATCCGAGCTTCCGGTACGGGAGGGCGACGAGGGGCGGAAAAAAAAAGAGAGCGGGAGAGAGGGTCCGAGAAAAAGAGAGTCGGCCGGAGGAAGGCGGGCGAACGATGCGAAAATAGAAGGTCGACGGTGCGAGGAAAAAGAGTGAGAGGGTCCCAGAAAAAGGAAGGCGGGCGAGCGATGCGTAAATAGAAGGGCGACGGTGCGAGGAAAAAAGGGTGAGAGGGTCCCAAAAAAAAGAGAGTCGGCCGGAGGAAGGCGGGCGAGCGATGCGGGGAAATAGAAGGGCGACGAGGCGAGGAAAAAAGAGAGACTGAGAGAGGGCGAGGGTCTCAAAAAAAAGAGAGTCGGTCGGAAGAAGGCGGGCGGGCGATGCGGGACGACCGCCGCGTATAAAACCGGCGCAAAAACCCGCCGGGAGAGAGACCTCCTTTCGACGGATGTATTTTAGACCCGATCCGAGCTTCCGGTACGGGAGGGCGACGGTGCGGGAAAAAGAGAGAATGCGGGAGGGGAAAAAAAGAGGGTCCGAGAGAAAGAGAGGCGGTCGGAGGAAGGCGAGACGACCGCCGCGTAAAAAAACCGCCGCCGAGAGACCTCCTTTCGACGGATGTATTTTAGACCCGATCCGAGCTTCCGGTATAAAAAGGGCGACGGTGCGAGGAAAAAAAAGAGAGAACGAGAGAGAGGGCGAGGGTCTCGCAAAAAGAGAGGAGGCCGAAAGAAGGCGGGCGGGCGATGCGAGAATACCTCCTTTGGACGGATGTATTTTAGACCCGATCCGAGCTTCCGGTACGGGAGGGCGACGGTGCGGGAAAAAGAGAGAATGCGGGACGACGGCCGTGTTAAACCGCCGAAACCTCCTCTCGGCGGATGCGTTCTAGACACGATCCGAACTTCCGGTCGGCGGGGCGGCCCTCGCGCGCGCGAGACGTCCTCCGCCGATACGAAGTCTATAAAAGGCGCAAAAGTCGGAACCGGGGCCAGACCGGGAATCGAGGGCGAGGAGGGAGGACGGGCCTCGAGAAGGAGAAGAAGAAGAAGAAGAAGAAAAAAAAGAAAAAGAAGAAGAAAAAAGGCCGCTATAAAGGTACTACGTACCTTTATAGCACAAAAAAGGTACTACGTACCTTTATCTAAAGAAAAAGGTACTACGTACCTTTATATAAAGAAAAAGGTACGTAGTACCTTTATTTATAACATAAATTGTATAAAGAACCTTGTTAGAGAGAGCTTCGCTCTCTCGTATAAGGCTTATAAAGAGAGGCTCTTATAATCCGTTAATACACGGCCGTATTATGAGAAAATAACCTCCCGTAGGGAGGTACCTACTTACTTCTACCCCGTTTGTATCCTGAGACAAACAGCACGGGGCACCGTACCTTACTTATAAAGAGCTTCGCTCTTTTATATAAGGCTTATAAAGAGAGGCTCTTATAATCCGTTAATACACGGCCGTATTATGAGAAAATAACCTCCCGTAGGGAGGTACCTACTTACTTCTACCCCGTTTGTATCCTGAGACAAACAGCACGGGGCACCGTACCTTACTTATAAAGAGCTTCGCTCTTTTATATAAGGCTTATAAAGAGAGGCTCTTATAATCCGTTAATACACGGCCGTATTATGAGAAATTAACCTCCCGTAGGGAGGTACCTACTTACTTCTACCCCGTTTGTATCCTGAGACAAACAGCACGGGGCACCGTACCTTACTTATAAAGAGCTTCGCTCTTCTATATAAGGCTTATAAAGAGAGGCTCTTATAATCCGTTAATACACGGCCGTATTATGAGAAAATAACCTCCCGTAGGGAGGTACCTACTTACTTCTACCCCGTTTGTATCCTGAGACAAACAGCACGGGGCACCGTACCTTACTTATAAAGAGCTTCGCTCTTTTATAAAAGGCTTAAAAAGAGGGGCTCTTATAATCTCTTAATATACGGCCGTATTATGAGAAATTAATCCCCGTAGGGGGGGGACCTACTTACTTCTACCTCGTTTGGAGCCTTAGAATAACAGAACCGGGTACCGTACCTTACTCATAAGGTGTCTGGTACCAAGACGCCATCCTATCGGGAACCACCTATGTACCTTTATAGATACTTTTGTGCACAAAAAAGGGGCCGAATTTGGACGCGGCGACGGCTTTCGATCCGCGGCACCGCCTGTCCATTCCCCCACATCCCCCCCTCTCTCTTCCTCGAGAAGACGCGTCCTCCGTTTTTTTTGGGGTCTCGGGGCGGGTATAAAAGCGGTTGCTGCCGGCCGGAACGTCATTCTGTCGTCGGGGACCGTCCAGTTCAGCTCGCTAAAAAGACCTGCGCCGCCGCTCGCGGGACGGACCACGGGAGGAGAGGATGGTCGCCGATTACCCCCGAGCTCCGGGCCTGCTCGCCGCGCGCCGCCCGGTATGGTCGCCGTGCTCGCCGGGGAGGGTCGCCGTGCTCGCCGAGCGCCACAAAAAAGGGACGCCTCGCCTCGCCGTGGTAGGGTAGCCGTGCCCGCCGAGCGCCAAAAAAAGGGACCCCTCGTTTTGCCGTGGGAGGGACGCCTTGCTCGCCGAGCGCCGCAAAAAAAGGACCCCTCGTTTTGCCGAGCGCCACAAAAAAAGGGACGTCGTGTTCGCCGGGGAGGGACGCCTTCCTCGCCGAGCGCCGCAAAAAAAGGGACGCTTCGCCTCGCCGTGGTAGGGTAGCCGTGCTCGCCGAGCGCCAAAAAAAGGGACCCCTCTTTTTGCCGAGCGCCACAAAAAAAAAGGGACGCCTCGGCGTGGAAGAGACGCCTTGCTCGCCGAGCGCCACAAAAAAAAGGACCCCTCGTTTTGCCGAGCGCTAAAAAAAAAGGGACGTCGTGCTCGCCGGGGAGGGACGCCTTCCTCGCCGAGCGCCGCAAAAAAAGGACGCCTCGCCTCGCCGTGGAAGAGACGCCTTCCTCGCCGAGCGCCGCAAAAAAAGGACCCCTCGTTTTGCCCAGCGCCACAAAAAAAGGGACGTCGTGCTCGCCGGGGAGGGACGCCTTCCTCGCCGAGCGCCGCAAAAAAAGGACCCCACGTTTTGCCGAGCGCCACAACAAAAAGGGACGTCGTGCTCGCCGGGGATAGACGCCTTCCTCGGCGAGCGCCGCAAAAAAAGGAGGGACCCCTCGTTTCGCCGAGCGCCGCAAAAAAAGAGGGACCCCTCGTTTCGCCGAGCGCCAAAAAAAAGGGACGCCTTGCTCGCCGAGCGCAAAAAAGGGACCCCTCCTTTTTGTGGAGCGCCAAAAACAAAGGTACGCCTCGCCTAAAAAAAAGGACCCCTCGTTTTGCCGAGCGCCACAAAAAAAGGGACGCCGTGCTGGCCGGGGAGAGACCCCTCGTTTTGCCGAGCGCCACAAAAAAAGGGACGCCGTGCTGGGCCGGGGAGGGACCCCTCGTTTTGCCGAGCGCCGCAAAAAAGAGACGCCGTGCTGGCCGGGGAGAGACCCCTCGTTTCGCCTAGCGCCACCAAAAAGGGACGCCTCGCCTCGCCGTGGTAGGGTTGCCGTGCCCGCCGAGCGCCAAAAAAAGGGACCCCTCGTTTTGCCGTGGGAGGGACGCCTTGCTCGCCGAGCGCCGCAAAAACAGGAACCCTCGTTTCGCCGAGCGCCACACAAAAAGGGACGCCTCGCCTCGCCGGGGAGGGACGCCTTCCTCGCCGAGCGCCGCAAAAAAAAGGACCCCTCGTTTTGCCCAGCGCCACAAAAGAAAAGGGACGTCGTGCTCGCCGGGGAGGGACGCCTTCCTCGCCGAGCGCCGCAAAAAAAAGACCCCTCGTTTTGCCCAGCGCCACAAAAGAAAAGGGACGTCGTGCTCGCCGGGGAGGGACGCCTTCCTCGCCGAGCGCCGCAAAAAAAGGACCCCTCGTTTTGCCGAGCGCCACAAAAAAAAAGAGACGCCGTGCTGGCCGGGGAGGGACCCCTCGTTTTGCCGAGCGCCACAAAATAAAGAGACGCCGTGCTGGCCGGGGAGGGACCCCTCGTTTTGCCGAGCGCCACAAAATAAAGAGACGCCGTGCTGGCCGGGGAGGGACCCCTCGTTTCGCCGAGCGCCACAAAAAAGGGACGCCTCGCCTCGCCGTGGTAGGGTAGCCGTGCCCGCCGAGCGCCAAAAAGGGACCCCTCGTATTTTGGAGCGCCACCAAAAAAGGGACGCCGCGCCTCGCCGTGGGAGGGACGCCTTGCTCGTCGAGCGCCGCAAAAAAGGACCATTCGTTTTGCCGAGCGCCCCGAGCGCCAAAAAAAATGGACCCCTCGTTTTGTCGGGCGCCGCAAAAATGGGACGCCGTGCTCGCCGGGGAGGGTCGCCTTGCTCGCCGAGCGCCAAAAAAAAGGGCCGCCTTGCTTGCCGAGCGCCAAAAAAAGGGACCCCTCGTTTTGTCGAGCGCCGCAAAAAAAAGGGACACCTCGTTTCGCCGGGCCGCCTTGCTCCCTGCGCGCCACAAAAAAAAGACCCCTCGTTTCGCCGGATAGGGTCGCCTTCCTCGCCGAGCGCCAAAAAAAGGGCCGCCTTGCTCGCCGAGCGCCACAAAAAAAGGGCCGCCTTGCTCCCTGAGCGCCACAAAAAAGAGACCCCTCGTTTCGCCGGATAGGGTCGCCTTTCTCGCCGAGCGCCAAAACGCCTTGCTCGCCGAGCGCTAAAAAAAAAGGGACCCCTCGTTTTGTCGAGCGCCGCAAAAAAGGGACGCCGTGCTCGCCGGGTAGGGTCGCCTTGGTCGCCGAGCTACACAAAAAAGGGACGCCTTGCTCGCCGAGCGCCACAAAAAAAGGGACGCCTCGCCCCGCCGAGCGCCAAAAAAAGAGGGACTCCTCGTTTCGCCGAGCACCACAAAAAAAGAGACGCCTCGCCTCGCAGTGGGAGGGTAGCCGTGCCCGCCGAGCGCCACAGGAAAAAAAAGGTCGCGGAGCTCGTCGGGGAAGGACCCCTCGAGACACAAATGACGTCCTGTCTCGAGACGCCTCGCCTCGTCGAGACGGCTCGCCTAGTCGAGCGCCACGGGAAAAAAAAGGGGGGGCCGCCTCGTCGGGGAAGGTCGCTTTGCTCGCCGGGCGCAACAAAAAAAGGGCCGCCGAGCTCGTTGAGAAGGGTCTCAAAACAGGGGTATGTCTCGCCTGGTCGGGGACACGACCTCTTAAGCGTCATAATTTTTAAAAAAGGGGAGCCTGGAGGCCTTTTTTTAATGGGCATTTATTGCCGTACGCGTCCGTAGAGATTTAGAGCAATTCGGCGCTTTGTGATATTTACGACCGATCTTTATTAGTGCGCGGTCCGCTCGGAAAAATTTATTAGCGCCGTGGGGAAGGTGATGGCGCTATCGAGGTCGGGCGAATCTATTTAATCTGTACGGATGTTTTGAGCGGTATGTTTTAACTTTTGGAAGAAAGAAAAAAAATCGACGGGTAATGCCTCCTTCGCAAGCCACCTTGCGGAGTAAACAATTGGCGCTCGAGGTCTTTTTTAATTTCTAAAAACCGTATTGTAAAGCTAGAGGATATGCCGGTTTTTTGTGTTAAATACGTACGGCTGTTTTTGAGCGGTATGTTTAACTTTAAAAAAAATACACGGGTAATGTCTCTTTTGCAAGCCACCTCGCGGAGTAAACAATTGGCGCTCGAGGTCTTTTTTATTTTTAAAAACAGTATTGTAAAGCTCGAGGATATGCCTGTTTTTGGCGGGAAGAAATTAAAAGAATTTAAAAAAAATATGATACGTCTCTCGAGTCTTTTTCTTTGTTCTTTAATAATGTCTGCCCACTCTCGGAAAAATGACCGTTTACGATTTTAGAATGCCTTCTTTTTTTGCAAAAATGTGTGGGTCGGTCAAGTCTGCCTCTTTAAAGAAATCTAAACCTGTCGCCGCGCGAGTACCGAAAGTACCCCCGTGGTTTTTTGATTGATGATGGGCTTCTGGAAATTGTTGCGAAACCGTTCTTGTTGGGCGATGGCGTCTTCGTGCGACGGATGCGAGAGCACCTATTTCTCCGCCATTTCGCGTTTTTACGACAAAAACGTCGAGGCTCTCGAGTTTTTACGTTCTCACGGCGTTCTTCCGGTCGGCGTTATCTGCCCCAGATGCGGTAATCCTTGCTCTTTTCGAGAGGACAAGAAATTGTGGTACTGTAATAAAACGACCGTCGTCGCAAAGACGAAGAAGCGAAAGTGGTGCAACTTCAGCGTCTCGGACAAGAAGGGTTCGTTTTTGGCGGGTTCTCATCTCTCGCCCTGGAAGATTGTGCTGTTTGTCAACCATTGGTTGCATAAGAGCTGGGATCACGAGACCGTGATGGACTCGCTAAAAATCTCGTCGACGACGAGCGTCGACTGGAGAAGTTTTTGCTCGGAGGTGACGGAATTCTGGTTGGAACACCAAGAACCGATCGGAGGGCCCAAACGGATTGTCGAAATCGACGAGTCTCTATTCGGAAAACGAAAATACGATCGGGGCCGTTGGTTGAAGCGACTTTGGGTCTTTGGGGGGATCGAGAGGTCGTCCAAGAAATTTTTCGTAGTGCCGCTCCTGGAGCCTTTCAGCCTGACCGGAAAACGCGACGCCGCCACGCTGGTGCCCCTCGTAAAAAAATATATTCGCCCGGGGACGACGATCGTCAGTGACAAGTGGAAGGCTTACGACCGCCTCAAAGATCAAGGTTACGAGCACCGAGTTGTCAACCACTCAGAAAACTTCGTTGACCCGGACGATCCCATTGTACACACGCAGAACATCGAGCGGCTGTGGAGGGATATTAAAGAGTGGGTAGAACGGCCCGGAAACCTAAAGAAATACTTCCGCCAATATCTTTCCCGTTATCTCTTCACTCATAGCTTCGACAAAAGCACCGTTTTGCACGCTTTTTTTTTTACGGCCTCAAAGCTCTACCCCCCGCAGTCGGAAATGAAGGGACCCGCGGGCGCGGAGGAGTCGGGGTCGTCCGAGTCTTCGGAATTGGACGAATAGGGTAGGTCCTATTTTTTTAAATTAAAATTGTAGACGGGCTCTTATATCGATGCGCGAAGTGCGGCAGCGCGGGAGGTAATTCGCCTTTTTGAAGTATGGCGGACACAATAGAGGGCGCACTTTACAGTGGGTATAAAATCGACTGAAATGCCAAATAACTCAGTTTTTTACTTTAGACTTATTAATTTTATTTTTAATTCTTTCTATGTATTATAATTACAACATCTAAATCAAGTTTTTGGAAAGAAATACAATAGATAAAAAAAATTAATACCCAAATGAAATTGCGCCCTCTCCTTTTGTTCCCCCATACTTCTAAAAAGGCTAATGGTGGGCGGGCGTTGTGGGCTCTTGCGCAATATGCGACGGGCCTATACGTACTGAAATTTTGGCAAGACATTTTTTCCACCGTTTTTCGCGGAAGCCGAAGCATCTGCGACGAAAATGTCAACGGAAGGGGTGGTCTAAAATCGTCCGAACCGACGATCTTAATAAATTTTGTTTACAATTTCCGGTTGTGACCGAAAGCAAAAAAATACCGGGCGCCGTATTTTTTTACTTCCGGTCACAACTCGAATTTAAACAAAATATTTAGTGCAACGGCCGACTCGGGCCATTTTAGAATAGGAATAACCGCATGCATTTCCGTCGCGGCGGCTTTGTTTCGAAGAAAACACAGCAAGCAAAAATTGCACTCCGTCGCACGCAAAGTGCGTGGTTTTTTTGGGGGGGTGGAGAGGGGTATTATTTTTAAACAAAAAAATATAGGACTCAACTACGGTAACGTACAGTTGGTTATTTTTCTTTAATTTTTGTAAAACTACCCGCGCTTCTATGCGCAGTCTTTAAAAATAAAACAAAAACCAAACGGTTCGACAACCCGTCTCGCAAACTATTTTGAGGGAGTTTTTAAAAAAAAAAATAATATTTTTCTTACGGAAAAGTACAATTGGTCGGTTATTTTTGTTTAAACGTTGGCGTTCTTTTAGAAGATCGCTCGCTCGGCATCGTCTGGAGGTGGGGTGCCGATCAGGTGCGCGATCCTCGCGTTAAACTCGTTCAGGTTACTGTACGCCTTCTGGTCCAACAGACGTATAAACTCGATGGCCAGCTGGGCGGGATCCGAGCCAGTCATCTGCTTGTTGAGGGCTATGATCATGAGGCCGAGCTTCGAGAGCGCGTCCGGCTCGCGAATCTCCATTTCTTCTATTTCTTCGATCATGTCGGGAATCGCATCTACCTCGTCGTCGTCGTCGTTGACTAATGCGTCCTCGGTCGGCGGCGGCGGCGTAAGCTTTCTTTTCGTTGCGCCCTTGGCCGGTTGGGTTTCTTTGGGCTGTCCCAGGTGAACGGGCGTGAACTCGATCTTTTGGCCTTTTGTTTTTGAACGGGCCATCACAAACACCGCGTCCCCCGCGTTCAGACGGCAGCACTCGACGTTAGCGCACGTGAGCGCGATGCCTCCGGTCAGCACGACCGCCCAGACCATGCGACCCTCGGCGGGCGAAAGCGAAAGCGACCTCTTCGCCTCGCTGCGCAGGGTCTCTACCGACATCTTGGTGGGAGACAATCCGCACATCTTTTGGACGGCGTCGTGCAGCTCCGGGGCTCCCGCGCATTGTGCAAATTCGGCCACTCCGAGGGCTTTGGCCCCGCGCTTGTTGAAGCGATCGATCGTCGACATCTTTTTGATCGCTGCGGCGCAGAACGTAGAGCGCGCGCTCCGGGCGGCGGCGACGCCTCGCACGACGTACACGCCGTCGTGCGGGCATATCTCGTTGCTCGATCTGTCTAGGCGGGCGCATTGCTTCGAACGAGCCGCTTTCCCCGCGTCGTAGACGGCCTCTCCGCGTGCGTAAGTGACGGTCGGGTCGACCATGGTGCAAGATACGGGGGTCCTGTCGTGATTAACAACGGTGCGCTCCTCTAAGCCCTAAAGAGGTCGTCTGTTGCTTTTAAAAAGGTTGCTGGGCTTTTACGGGGGCGCCGGGCGGGTTTTTTTTTTTTTAATACACCCCAAATCGCGCAACCGGAAGTCTAAAAAATATAAAAACAAGATTATAAAGAAAACGACAAAAAACAAAATAATTTGTCTCTACAACGGTTTTTTAATTTTTGTTTTCAAATAGGATGTAGCGCAGGGGGGCGGGGGCTTTTTTAAATCTCGGCTTCGTCTCCGTCTCCGTCTTCGGCTCCATGTGGTTTACGTGGAGCCGGAGCCGGAGCCCGAGCCCGAGATTTGGAAAAAAAAGGGCCCGGGCCTCGTCGCAATCTTTTTTTGCGCCCGTACGCCTAATAAACAATTACAGAATTAAAAAAAGGAGTTCCAGAGTGGTTTAAACAAATTCTTAAGCGGTTGGATCGTCGCCTACGGGACCTCGGGAACGGCGAACTCTGGAACGGCGCAGTCCGCCGATGTAATCTTTGTGGCTAGGTCGGTCGATACGGTCACGCCGACCAGATGCTGCACGGCGTCTCCGAATTCGGCCGGAGTCTTGCACATCGCCGACTCCAACTGCTGCACAAACATCTCGGCCAGATCTGCGGGCTTGAATTTCTTGAATTTGTCGTTGAGCGAGGTCAGCACTACTCCGAGTCTAGGCGCTATGCCGGCGGTCGTCTTGCGCTTTTTGGGTGCGGTGCCCGTCGTCGCGGGGGACTCGCCGGACGTTTCTTTTTTTTCTTCCTCCTCTTCCACCTCCCCCTGACTGTTTAGCGCAATGGCGGGTACTTTGGGTGCGGGTCTTTTTTTGTTTTTGGGCGAGACGTTCGGGCCGAGCTGCGTCGAAACAATCTTTAATTTTTCTCCCTTTATTTTGACGTCTGCGATAGCGTACACGACGTCACCCTCGCGCAGGTCGCAGTACCGTCGGCCATCGCACGTCAACTGCACGGTGCCCTCGAGCACGGCGGCCCAAGCGAGCTTGCCTTCGGCGGGGGTGAGCGGCAGAGATGCGCCTCTTTCCAGAAGAACCTCCCCCTGTACATTAACGGGGCTGAATCCGCACAGATCGGAGATAACGTCTTTCACTCCTTCGCTAGCTTCGCACTCTGCAAAATCGGTCGTACCGACCGTCTTCGCTCCGCGGTTGTTCCATGTTTTTTTGGCGCTCGTTTTTAGGCGCGTTGCGGCGGCGCACGTGGCGCACGTATCTGTTACGATTTTGTCTCGGCAGACGTAAACGCCAAAATCGGTGAACGTCTCGGATTCTTCTTCTAAGCGGGTGCAGAGGGCCGAGCGGACGACGTCTATTTTTTCGTAATGGGCAACCCCCCGGGCGTAGGTGGCGGTCTTATGAACGGACATAGCGATCGAACGGCTGAAAATGAAGGAAGGGTTTGGTTTGTATAACGACAGCCTGCTTATTGAGCGAGAGTCGTGCGGCGTGTGACGGATCGACGGGTGTCTCTGATGATTTTTATGCTTTTTTCTAGTTCTAAAGTATCGGGTCGTCGGGTTATCCGTCGAGCGTGGCTCGAATGATATGCGCCGCCATTTTTGCACCCTCTTCCATCGATTGTAGATCGGTGCGGAAGCGCATCTTCGGGGCTTCTAATTCCGCGTACCATTTCTTGTACAGTTTGTCGACCTCTGTGAGCGCGTCGAGCGCCTCTCCCCCCTGATCGGCGAACAGCTCTTCTGGCCTGCCTCGGAGGAGCACTCTCTTTGCGCACTTTTGGGGCGGGAGGTCCAAGTAGACGGTGAGTTGGTAGTCCGCGGGACTCGAGCCGAGCGTGTCGTGAAGGAGTGCGAGGGCCGCGTACGACGCCTCGTCGATCGTCGGAGCGTGCCGGGCAAATATTTTTAGGGACGTCTCCGGGGACCGCTCGAACACCGCTATTTTAGCCGGGTCGTCGACGGGGCGTTTGCGGAGCGCCCATAAGGAGCTCATCGCAACGAGCTGAAAGGCCAGGCTGTTAGTTCCCGCGAGTCCCGCCTTCAACAGATTGTGGCCGCCGACGTTGCGCCACAACTCGATGGGTTCGTAGACGGGCAGGGCGTCGATCATGTCGCAGAGCAGTTTTATGAACGTGCTCTTGCCCGCGCCCACGTTGCCCTCCACTCGAATGTTGTACGTCATGTTTGGGGTATATAATCAAACGAGCGGTGCGTTTAAAACAGACTAATTTCATGCCTCGCCTTTTTATAACCGCTCCAAGACAATACATGGCGGCTAAAGATTATTTGACCCGCGCCTGTCGAGCGCTGAGTGCAGCGGGTGCGGGCGGCGACTACCCCTCGAATGATTCCGCCCAAAAACGAAACAGACGAGACGTCGCCGCGGCTATCGCCAAAGAAGAGGGTCACGAGAGCGCCGGGGCCGCCGAAAGAGTGGATGGAGCGCTATGCGTGCTAGCGGACTTGACGGGTGGAACCGCCGGGGACGTCGACCTGGTGCTGCGCGCGCACCGTTCATTGTTGGTTGCATCGGAGCAAAACAAGATCGCCGGCAGGTTTAGGAAGAGAGGGGAGACGGTCGGATCGGTGGGGTCCGGGGGAAGGTGGCACGTGTTTCCAGACGCCTCCCGAGACGGCGCCGACGCCCCGCGCAAACTCGGCGAGGGCCTCGCAAAACTGTGCGCGGCCGCCGAGCTGGTCGAAGGAGGGGTGGGAACGCCCACGCTACTGGCCGAGTGGTTCGAGGCCTCCGCGACCTTCTTGCGCGAAACTCTAGAAGCTCACCCGTTCGTAGACGGAAACGGCCGCATCGCGAGATCGGTGGTGGCGGCGCTCGGTCGCCGAGTCTTTCCGTTCTATTATTCGCCTCTGGGTTGCTTCGAAGAATTTTTGCGAGCCCTAGAAGACGCTCGCTCGGGCGTAAACGAAGAAGGCGGTGGAGGGGTGGGGGTGATAGCCTCGCAGATGGCGCGAGCCGCGCTGGACGAATTCGAAAGAAAACAAAATAAATAATTTAAACAATTAAGTTTTGTAAAAGTTTTAAAAATAATTTCTCGCGCTTCATATTCCTTCATTTTCCCTCTCTCTCTCACACACACACGTCCCCCCCCTCCTCCCCCTTTTGGGTTTTAAAAAAAAGAGGTCACGGGTGCATGGCCATGACGACTCTCGGATGCGGGTCGTAACCGTCCAGCCTGAAATCCTCGGGGCGATAATTCGCAACGTCCGTTTCTCCCCGCAAAACGGTGAGCCTCGGGAGAGGCCTCGGTTCTCTTTGCAGCAAAGCTCGCGCGTCCTCGACGTGATCTTCGTAGATGTGCGCATCTCCGATGTGGTGTGCTAGCCGTCCCGGCTTAAGGCCCGTCACGCGCGCTAGCGCGTGCAAGAGCAGAGAGTAGCTGGCGACGTTAAAAGGTACACCGAGGCAGAAGTCCCCGGATCTCTGGGTTACCATGGCCGACAACCTCCCGTCTCCCTCTACGTAAAACTGCGCCATCGTGTGGCAAGGCGGAAGGGCCGCCATGTCTACATCGCCCGGATTCCACGCGGTCATCAACATGCGCCTGGACGTCGGGTCCTCTCTTATGGTGCGGGTGATGGCGGCTAGTTGATCCACCCCCTGTCCCGCGTAGTCGTCGCGAGATGTGCGGTAAGCGGCCCCGTAGTGACGCCACTGGAAGCCGTACACGGGTCCCAGGTCGCCTTCTTCCCTGTCATGAAGGCCCCTCGCGTCCAGAAACTCGCGGGTGGCGTTGGCGTTCCAGATCTTTACCCCCTTCGCATCCAGCTCTCGGGCGTCCGTGCACCCGCGCAACATCCACAGCAGCTCTTCGACCACGCCCTTCCAAAAGATGCGCCTGGCGGTAAAGAGCGGAAAACCGTCCGCGAGGTCGTACTCGATGTCGACTACAAATACAGAGCGCGCTCGCACGCCGGGCCGCGTGCCCCTCCGATGTCCCTCATCTATGATGCGCCGCATCGCGTCTAGATAACCGCGTTCGCCGGACATTTTGGTTGTTTAAGTATCGTCCAAAAACTTTTCGGGTTCGCGCGTTCGCGTGAATCTTTTTGTTTTTGTGTGGTGCGGTTGTTGTCGCGGCGTGTGTTTTTATTTAAAAAGGACGTCGCGCGGCAGGCTTCGTCAGAGCGAGAGGAACCATTCAAAGATGCTGAAGCTGGACGTGGTCTCTGCGAGAGCCGCCGCGGCCAAAGATTGCAATCAAAAAAACAAAAAGATCGAGGCGGAAGACGCTGACGCGGCCGCACGACCCGTATCGCTAATTCGGCGGGGCTTGTACGTTGGCAGTGTGGAAGATCTCTCCCGGCTGCCGGACGACGTGACGCATATTCTGACCGTCGCCAGACATAAACCCACCGTGCCCGACCGGTACGAGCACATGTTTTGCTTCGCGGCCGACAACGGGGAGTATAACATCCGTTCTGCATTCAACCAGTGCGGCCGGTTTATCCGTGAAGCAGTCACAGAAGAGGGGGGGAGCGTGCTTGTTCACTGCAGGAGGGGGAAGTCAAGATCGGCGATAGTGGTCGCGGCGTACTTAGTGAAATACGAGGGGCTGAGCGCGAAGGAGTCTCTCGCGGAACTTAAAAAGGCGAGACCCCTGGTCGATCCGAATTTGGGATTTGTACAATCTCTTTTTAATTACGAGGCAGAATGTCGGCCAAAACAACAGTAGGCCCGTCCACTCTTTCCAAAACTGAATGCCACCTCGAAAAGAAGGTGCGACGCCTCAAAGCTGCCAACAAGATCCTGCAAAAAAAAGTCGAAGAGTTGGAGCAAGAGTGCCGAAGTCTGATCGACGTGCACAGATGTAAAAATAGCTGTTTTTACACGGAATGGATGGATGCGCAAAAAGCGGCTTACCACCAAAACCTACCGCTGGACGACCTGCTTGAGCGCGGTCAGCTGGACGAGGGACCGAATAATATCCCCGCATCGCCGGAATCACCCCGCCTGGAGGCCGATAGGAAAGAGGGAGCGCACGAATGCGAAACTGAGCCCGACGAGGTCGTCGAGAACTATCAATAATATTCCTCCCACTTTCTGCATTTGCGGCTGCCCCCCGCTGCGGTAGTTTACTTTAACTCTTTTATTGGGTTTATGAGGTCAGCGCCCTGTATTTACAGCGAGCGCATCGGAAGTGAAAAGAAAAAATTAATAAAACAATGCTCTTTTAATTTACCCTCGTCTCCGAGTCTTCTTTTTAATTATGTAAATAATCGACCCAACAAACAACGATCCGGGTTCTTTTGTTAGGTGCCACTCTCACCTCCCCTTTATTCGCCAAAGTTCTGAGACCATAAAAATTAACACATTATTAAAACTCCGCTCGTTTTTTGAGCGCCCAAATTATTAATACAAAATATAAGACGTGTGTGCGCCTTTGGGCTTAACAAATATACAGGTTCCAGACCAGCGAAAGGAAACCCTCAATAAGTTCGTACTCGGTCTGTTTTAGAGCGGTGGAGAGGGACCTCGCGGTCTCGGCTAAAAAAGACGGGTCGGGCTTCTGAAAGACCAGAGGGTTCAACGCCACGTCGATGTGTGCGGTGGGGGATACATGTGCCTTAACCGCCTCCGCCGTGTTCTCCTCTGTATTGAGCGCGCTCTTCGTGAAAAGCGCGGATGCTCGGTGTTCTGTTGCGCGAAAGGCGGTAGTCCGTGCTTCCGGATCGGTCTCGGCCGGTTCGGGTACGGTTGTCGTCGACATTTCCGCAGTGGACGTCGTTTTGCGCGCATAATAGAGCAGGAGCCAAGCCAAAACGGCCGCCATAATCTGCGCGAAAAAAGGGGTTGCCGGTGTTTTTTTTAAAAATCTATTTCGACTCCAAAATCACCGCCCACCAACAGAGCGGAAGAGTTAGAAGAGGCGGCAGTACGCCAGTTGTTGTGCCCGCCGCAGACGTTGGAGACGGGTGGTGTCGCGATACGGACTCGGTCGTTGCGGGAACAATTGAGGTAGCGTTGCCGGAGTAGTCTTTCAAGTTCACCGGGAAGGGATGGGTGTTTTTAATACAAAACTTGAAAGGTGCGGAGGGGGCGTCGTTCTGGGGCATGGGCGTCTTCACGCCGTTGTAAAAAAGCAATTGCGCGACGTCTTCTTTAAAATCTCGGGTCGCCCGGGGGAAAGGGGGTTCTTGCGTGCACGCGGGCGCGTTCGCGAAGGCGGTGGTGGACGCGAATCGAGCACTATTTTGCACAAAGCCCGTCGAGTTAACGAGCGAGCACCCAAAATGCCATACGTGCGTCGGATCGAGCGGGGCGCGCACGCTCACCTCGACGGTCTGCACGTCCTCCTCGCTCCAAAACGAGACGACGACGTTGGTCCTACTGGCGCATATCGAAGCGGGATTAAAGAATTCTGCGAAAGAGAGCGTCAGTGGCGCTTCCAGGTACAGCCTCGGGGGTCCCCCGACGGTCACGAGGAGCGTCAGATCGTCCGCCTCTCCGTCCGCGAACAGAGAGTGGTCGACGGCGCAACGAAAGGTCGGGCGACCCCACTCCATTCCCGGGCCCTCTTTCTTTGCATCGGGCGGAAGGGCCGGCGCCGTAAGAGCGCATATCTGTACGGTGCCGTCCGCGTCCACCGAGGTCCCGCGGCGTCGGATCTTCGGAAGAGGGGGGTCGCCCCGGGTGTGCTCGGCAAACCCCACGCTCTCGCCGGAGGTCTCGGAGCAGGCGCGCCTCAGCTGTTTGAATTTGTTGTGAGGCTTGATGAAGCCGTGGGCGAGCGAGAAGGCTTTGTCGTCGTCGGCCTCTCTGTTGTCGTCGAAGCCTTCGCTCGCGTAAAACGTGCACGCAAATTCTACCTCCTCGTCGTCGTAAAACCCCGGGTCCCCGGAGCGCGTCTCGTAGTCCAGGCCGTATTCGCGCGAGCAGTAAGAGCGGTCGTGGCTGTTTCCGCAGAATGCGCGGCCTTCTTTTTGCGAGGTTGCGTTCGGGTCGTAGTTCACGTACGGCCCACCGCACCGAGTTTCCTGGGCCGTAAAATTAAAGACGTAAGAGCCGAGCGCGGCGCCGGTCTTGCGATATATAGCCGTCAGTACGCCGTAACCCTCTGGCCCTTCTTCGGCGTCGGATTGGTCGCCCGTCTTGCGCACGCGACAACGCACGCCACGCCGCGCTTCGTGGGAGGGGTCTTCCCCAAAGAGGCAGACGGACGCCGCGTACGATTTGTTGGCGGGCGAGCCCTCGACGTGTTCGACGGCGACCACCGCCAAAAAACACAAGAGCAAACAGGCCCCGCAAAAGACTGACATATTTATTTATTTATTTATTTATTTATTTTTTGGTCTCGGCATATAAGATACGCAAATAATAGAAATAAACCCTCGGATAAATAACCAAATAACAAATTTGTTTGGAAATAAAGTGATCAGACAAAAGTTGGCACGTGGCTCATTTTATTCATTGTTTTTATTTAGTTTTTTTTTTTTGGTCCCGGCGTATAATATACCCAAATAATAATAAAACTTCACATAAATAACCAAACGACAATTTGTTTTTAAATAAAGTGATCAGACGAAAGTTGGCACGTGGCTCAAATGTCAATACAGTCTTTAGATCAGCGATGCCTCTCGCATCGCCGCACTCGTTTTTGGGGAAGGCGATTCCAAAGGACGATGAGGGGTCGGGGCGGGCGTAATTTTTTTGTTTTTGGACCGCCTCTACCGCCACCCGGGAGGATCTTTGCAGCGCTGCAGCACGCTCGGCACGAATCTCGCAGAGCCGGCGATCCCCTCGCGGACGGCGTGTAGAACCGCTTCTTTTAGGCCGGTCCGAGGGTCGGGTCGCCCCCGCCACAGTCGCGATAGGGTCTGCATGACGTCCCCCATCTCGTACGCGTCTAAAGAGGCTGTGTTCAGGTGCAGAGACATGTAGAGGTCGGCGAGCCCGCATGCGTATACATCTAAGATGTACCCCTCCGCGTGGACGTGCTCGCCACGGTCGATGCACTCGTCTCGCAGGGCTCGGGTAGCGAGAGCGCGCAACCTGGGCTGGTATAAACTAGAGCCGAGGCGGGTCATGACGTCCACGGCGCAGGCGACGGCGTCTGCCGTGCCGCCGAACGCCGTCTGGAAGCCTTCGTGCGGGATATGGCAGCAACACCAGGTGTGGGAGTGCTCCGCCACGAACAGGCACGCGTTCACTTCGCGCGTCGTCGGGGGTAACGGACCCGTACCGTACATGGCCAAGCGAGAACACAGCAGCATGGCCTTTTCGATCCGGTCGGGCGACGTATTGGTCCGGTTGGCGATAGACTTTAGTAGGCGCAACGTCTCTTTTCTGTGCGCCAGCTCGTAGAAACGCGGTTTCGCCGGGGTCGTTCGTTCTCTATTCTTTTCAAAGACCTCGTCGAAGATGCGCGGGCTTTTTTGCTCGTCTTTTGCTCTCTTTCTCCAAGCGTCGGTGCGGAGCCATCTACATCGCTTTTGGCTCCACTCCCAATCGAAGCCGCCCTTCACTCGAACGAGGCCGTGCGCTCCCTCTATCGTTCGTATGCACGCCTCGTCGCCGGCGTCCGCCGCCTCCCTCAATCCGTCTCTCGCCGCCTTCGCGTGCGGACCCAAGTAAGGAGGGGGAAGATTTACGAGAAGGCGGGCGTAGTTGATCGGGGCTACGGCGAGGTAGACGAGAGATCGCGCCGCCCGGTCTTTGTCTCGTGACACGTAATCGTGGGCTCCGAGTCGCGCTCGTGCGATACTGTTGCCGTGTTCGGCCGCCTTCTTAAAGTACGGCCTGGTCGTCTCGGTGATCCGTAGTTCCGCTGGCGCGGTCGCATCGCGCCAAGCCCTGTAGCAGCAAGAGTCCAGCAGCTCTTCCACGCTCGGAATAGCTTCCGACACGGCCCCGAGGTCATCCAGTTGCAGATAGAGGCATATTTGCTCTACGAGGTGTGGCGGCAGCAGGTCGAAGTTAGCGCACTTATTGTTTGCGCTCAGAATTTGCTGCATCGCCTTCGCCAAAAAATAGTTAAATAGAGACGGTGGCAGGGCTGCTCCGGCACACGGACGTTCTTTCAGAGAGGGGCAGCTGCTAACAAAAAAATACTACAGAGTTCCATCGCATCACGGTATTTATGCCAACTACTCTTTTCGAAATTTCTTTCTTGTAAGATGTCGCGAATTATGCTCGCCATCTGTGCCGCGCCGCCCATCGATAAAAAAGACAAGATCCCGTCGATCGAACCCGAGCCCGTAGTGGACGTGACCCGCCAGGAGGCCGTAGGAGCCGCGCCAGACCCGCAGAAAAACGGCAACTTCGACCGCGAGGCCGCTTCGCAGCACTTTAGCGACATAGGGCGCATTTCTTATACCCCTTCGCATAACCTTTCCAACCCCGAGAATTATTTCAACACGCATAGCGTTATTGACAGGCATAACTTTATCGACACAAAGACCATGTTCGGCCGCTGGATGGGCCGCTAAAGGAAGAGCGAAATTTACAGGCCCTAAACCACCACCGTAAACAAAATCTTCACAAAATACTCGAATATAAACGAATAGGCCTTTATTTACCACGGTCTCTATTTTGCGCGTGAGCGAGCTACCGGACTCTCGCGCGCCCCGACCTACAGATCACCCAGACCGTCCGGGCCAAAGTTATTGCGCATATTTTTTGCGCTAAAAAAAACCCCATTTTTTTGTTTGTTTTTTTGTCGCACCGCCCTCGCCCGAAAAAAAGACTTAAATAGAGACGTCGGTGGGGCCGCTCCGGCACAAAGACGTTCTTGCAGAGGCGGTTCGCTGCCTTAAAAAGAAACAACAGAGTTACTCCGAGTCACGCCGTTTATGCCAGCCACGTCCGGTGAGTCGTTCGAGATGTCGAAATTTACGCTGACCTCCGCCGCCGTTATTTTAGGCTGCTTCTTCGCGCTGCGAGGGGTGCATAGTTTTAAGGTCGTTCTTTGCGACGAGGGATGCGCGCCGCCCCTACAAAACGACACCACCGCCGCCACCTCTTCTTTGTTGTCCCTTAACGGAACTTTATTTGCGTGGATCTTTACGGAGGGACGGGCCGCCAAGTTCGATTATACTCGGAGCGCCGCCGTCGCCTCGCTCGCTCTCTCGGCGTCGTTTTTGATGGCCGCGGTGATCATGCTGATTTACAACGTCACCGCGGAGTGGAGGCGCAGACGCGCGGTGGTCTGCGGCGCGCCGCCGATCTATAAAAAGAAGGTCGATTACGACTCGGTACACCCCAAACCCGCGATGTTCGGTGATTTTAAAACGCGGTACGATCCCGCGCCACGAAACGTGAAGACGCCCTCCGCAAAGCCCGAGTTGGCGGCTCAAAAAGACGGTTAAAAAAAAAGAATACCGAGTTTGTAACGCACGCCTCTCTTTATTTATTTCTGCTTACAGCCTCCCTTCATTCTGTGTACATACGACTACATTTATCATGGTAACGGAGATACTGGAGGGTTACGACGAAGAGATGAAGCGGTGGCTTCGAGCGTACCAGCATACCCCTCCTCCCCCTCCCCGCGGTTCTTCCGCCTCCGATCGGGTTCGCAAAGAACGCCCGACCCAACCCGCCGTTTCGTCCCTCTCTTCTTCGGACTCCGCCGAGGGGCGTACCTGTCGCCGGCGTCGACACTCTCGCAAGACGTGCGTGGGGGAGTGGAAACCGAACGGACTCGTTTGGAGCGAGACCCAATGCCGCGAGCTGAGGAGCTGCCTGGAGGCGATGCTCGTGCGGACGGGTCGAAATAACTACCCGTTCGGAGGAGAGATCGTCGCGAGGGCCGCGATGAGGCACATGCGGCAGGATCAGCGCGTCCCGTGCCCGACCGAGGTGCAAAAAAGAGAGGAGGCTCGCAGCGCCCGCAAACGGTTGCCCACCGCCGCCGAGGAAGCCTTGCGGTCGTCGCTCGAAGACTCGTACAGGTGGGGAAATTTTCCTACCGTGGCGCCCAAAAACAACGAGCACGTGATCGCCGCGGCAATATGGTTGATCAAAAAGACGACGCGAGAGAGGCGCATGGACGCACCGGCTCCCCAGTTTCGGGGATTGAAGGCGGTGATAGACAGAGTGGAGGCCCGCGAGAACTTGAAACGAGCTACGAGACGCCTGGAATTGGAGAACGAAAGAATTAAAAGAGGAGACGCCAGACGCGATCTTTTTCTGCGACGGAGAGAGATTCGCCGCGCCTTTTCGCCTCCCCAGCACGCTCCGTTCACTGCGGAACGCAACAGACGGACCCCGCCGCCAACAACGGCCCTACCACCACCACCACCGCCGCAGGCGGACGCCAATTTTGGGAGACGGCCGCCGCCCGCCTTTCCACCTCATCAGCAGGCTCCGTTCTTTGCGGAACGCAACAGATGGACCTCGCCGCCGACAACGGCCCCACCACCACCGCCGCCGGCGGACGCTAATTTCGGGCGTCGGCCGCCGCCCGCCTTTCCACCTCATCAGCAGGCTCCGTTCTTTGCGGAACGCAACAGATGGACCTCGCCGCCGACAACGGCCCCACCACCACCGCCGCAGGTGCACGATAATTTCGGGCGTCGGCCGCCGCCCGACTCTTTTGGCGCCTATGGGCAGGAGCCCTTGCTTCGAGAATGGCAGAGTCGCCCAGAAAACGAAGTCTCTTTTGCCACACGGTCAAATTGGAATAGTCTAAGCTGTGGAGGAAGCTATTGCCCAACGAACGAACATACCCACGATATAGTCTAAAAAAGGGGAAGAAGATGTTTACTATATTGTTTATTTAAAAAAACTAAAATCTTGTACAAAGTTTTGGCAACTTTATGGTGGTGGTCTTTTAATTTTTTTTAAATATATACCTACGAAGTGTGTTTGCCCCGATGGGCGCCCGGTACCTTTTTAAAAATCTACCCGTATGTCAATAAAACAAAAGTTGTGCGCGGTCCATAGATCGCGCACGTGTTGAATCTTTCACGCCGAGTCATCACGAGTGCAGTTTATTTTTAGATCTTGTGTGTACGAATGTGTCTATTTGCGGAGCGGGGCGGGGAATTTTTGACAAACCGGCCCGCGTCAAAAAAATAATACGGGACCCGCGCGCGCGCGTCGATCACGGATTGAGAGCCGGTTTAAAAAGGCGACGAGCGACGAGGCAATATTACTTAATGCTGTTCACATCGGGCGGGCGAGATGAAAACAAAAACTCCGGAGGCGCCGAGGCAGCCCGGCGGACCGAGCACGGCCTGCCTGCTACATATCGCGGAAGGTCAGGTGAAACAGTTGGACTTGGAGGCCGAGCGGGCCCGTAAACAGCTGCGCGAAGTGATCGGCATGAACACGCGCTGGCAGAACTACGACACGCAGCGCGAGGCGTACGTGGCGAAACTGCGTGACGAGCTCAAACAGCACAAAAAGGTGTCCGACCGCGCGACGGAACGAACCTGCGAGTTGTCGAGTACCATCGACGGCCTCAACGATCTGCTCACCAAGTTCCGAGACGACAACCGGGTCGCCGTTAAAGATCTTCGCGAGCGAGACGACCTGATCTACGAGATGACGACGCGGACGGCCGCGCTAATACAGTCGAGCGACCGCGCTGAAAAACGGACCGCGCAGTTGTCGAAAACCGTCGCCCAGCTCGAGGACCGGCTCCGCGAAAAAAAAGAAGCGGAGCGTGACGACGTGCACGCCCTGCTCGATCGCGACATCAAGATCGAAGAGATG
This sequence comes from Henricia sp. BOLD:AAB3569, assembly GCA_037783545.1. NCBI lineage: Eukaryota > Metazoa > Echinodermata > Asteroidea > Spinulosida > Echinasteridae > Henricia > Henricia sp. BOLD:AAB3569. The sequence continues at coordinate 86,519 of JBBELK010000777.1, read as the reverse complement.
ACTAACGAATTGTCGACGCTAAAAACGAGGTTGAATCGTACAGAGGCTCGAGAAGCGAACGAAAGAGCACCGCGGGAAGACGAGGAGGAGGAGGAGGAGCTCGTGCAGGCTCTTAAACAGCAGGTGGGCGGCCGTTTATTTTTGAGAAAAACAATAAGAAGTACGACGAAGAATTTTGTCGTGTTTTTGTTTTTTTAAAACGACAAAAAAAATAAATTATTTCTACTTTTTTCTTTTGTTTCGCCTTGAAATTTATATACAGGCCGAGATCTTCAAAAAAGACTTCGAGGAAGAGCGCCAAGACCGCCAGCGAGTTAAGGGCGATCTGGAGTGCGCCGAATACCACAACAATATCCTGAGAGACAGGCTTCGGACCGCGGAGCGCCGCCGCAGCCACGGCACCTCGAGAAAAACGGACGCTGTCGAAGAAGGCGGACCGTACGCCGATCGCCGAGATATTCTAAAAAGATACGCGGCGGCCGGGCCGTCTTCTTCCTCCTCCTCCTCGCCGGAGAACGCAGCGGATCCAATACACTGCCCCTACTGCGCTCGGGCTTTCGGGGTGAGCGACTACTCGATGCTGTCGGATCACGTCGAGGGATGCGCGATGAGGGATCTGTAGTCTACGATTTAGTTTTTAAATAATGCTTAAAACCCACGAATAAACCGTTTTTGCTCCGTAAATGTTTTTAAAAAGGAAACAAATAGAGGTTTTTAAAAAAATATATATATATATATAAGAATTATAAACCTTTTTAAAAACCTCTCGACCATATTTAATTATACCGCTCTTCTGGTTTTTTTTTTTAATAAGAGCGAGGCTTCACGTTTTTAAATGTTGATAAATAAAGAGTATATTGTTTTCGCCGGGGAGTGGGCGATAAAATGTAAACGGTTATCGTTTTTTTTTATATAAAAAAAATGTGGCTCCTGCACTTAATCGTTTTAACTGGTCCCATCCCACCACACACAACCGCGCATGCGGCCCGTGTACGTCTTTTTACCTAATGAAGACATAGTGCCCTCGAGTCGGGTCAGACGGCAATAAATATCTCTACAAATAAAGTATTAATTCCAGATACGGCGTTTCCTAGTTATTGTATGCCCAAAACGCCGTTTCTTCCTTATTGTACAGTCTATGACCATTGCCCGTGCGGTAGCCAAATGCCCAAAACGCCGTTTTCTCGGTATTGTATAGTCTATGACCATTTGCCTCAGCGGTACTAAAATGCCCAGAACGGCGTTTCCTCGGTACCGCACTAGTCTATGGTCATTGCCTCAGCGGTACCAAAACGCCCAGAACGGCGTTTCCTCGGTACCGCACTAGTCTATGGTCATTGCCTCAGCGGTACTAAAACGCCCAGAACGGCGTTTCCTCGGTACCGCACTAGTCTATGGTCATTGCCTCAGCGGTACCAAAACGCCCAGAACGGCGTTTCCTCGGTACCGCACTAGTCTATGGTCATTGCCTCAGCGGTACCAAAACGCCCAGAACGGCGTTTCCTCGGTACCGCACTAGTCTATGGTCATTGCCTCAGCGTTACTAAAACGCCCAAAACGGCGTTTCCTCGGTACCGCACTAGTCTATGGTCATTGCCTCAGCGGTACCAAAACGCCCATAACGGCGTTTCCTCGGTACCGCACTAGTCTATGGTCATTGCCTCAGCGGTACTAAAACGCCCAGAACGGCGTTTCCTCGTTACCGCACTAGTCTATGACCATTGCCCGTGCGGTAGCCAAATGCCCAGAACGGCGTTTCCTCGTTACCGCACTAGTCTATGACCATTGCCCGTGCGGTAGCCAAATGCCCAGAACGGCGTTTTCTCGGTACCGCACTAGTCTATGGTCATTGCCTCAGCGGTACCCAAATCACCTACAAAATATGTCTTCTCGTATTTAAGATTCTGTACTGTACTTACGTGAACTTATTTCTCCCGGGAGTAACCACTCGTCTTGTCAGATCTACGGGCTCAAATTTGCTCGCCGAACCGTGAACTCGCGAACTATCCGTTATGGTCAGCGTGCGTTTGCCGGCCGTGCAGTCCCTCCCGCCATCTAGAATAAACCCCCGGCAACATTCCGTCTAATAACGTCTACGGACACTTTCAAACGGAAACTTTTTCGTACGTCGTTGGCGCCTCGATTGTTTTTTTCGCGGATAAGTGCACGCCTTTTAAATCTATAATTTTTAATATTACTAGTAGCGAAATGCCCCATATGGCGTTTTCGCGAATATACGGGGTGAGCCGGGGGGGAAAAGGTGAGGGTCGCGATGCTCACTGTTAATATGCCCTCGTCCCTTTTGCCTTTGGCCCTGCGCTGCCCATATAAATTAATTACATCTGGTGTCTATTCGTGCGAAAACCCGCCTTTATCTAATAAGCCGGCGGCACGGATCGAGCGGAGGTCGACCCGGAGGCCGCTGATATAATTACAATTATTATTATTATTATGATTAAAACAGATATTGCATTTAGGCGGCGATCGAAGGAGTCAAGAACTTCGGTCCTACAGACGGACCGACAAACAAACCAACACACAATTACACCCCCCCCCCCCCCCCCCCCTCCTCTCCGGCACTCTCTTTCTCTTGCATACGTACGTGCGCGCTATGTGCGATACCGCGGAAAGACGGTTTCCTACAATTTTTAGCGACCGGGCGCAGGAAACTATTCTCGCGACCTCGGATAAGGTGGACCCGGACACGCGCGCGCACGTACACCCCCTTACCCCTCCCCCTACCCCCTTCCCCCTCCCACCTCTTCCCCTTTATCTAATGAGCCGGCACAATTCTAGCGACCGGCGTCGGCTTCTCTAAAATCTCGACCCGTTCACGCCACGCGAGAGCATCTTGCGACCTCGAATTAGGGGGGGTCAAAACGTACCACCCCCCCTTTTTATATTCACGCAACGTGAGAGCGGCGGCGGTTTGGGCGCTTTTTACGCCCAATTGGGCGCTTTTTAGCGCCGCCCCCGAACTGTGCACACGCGCCGCCTCCCTACACTTTTTTTTAAATCGGCCGGCTACAATTTTTTTTTGAATCTGCCGCCAAATCTGCCGCCTCCGGTCCGTTTATTTATAACAAAAAAATAGGGTCTCAGGTCTACACTTTAAATCGGCCGCCTCCGTTTATTTAGTAAAAAAAGAATGTGTACATTTATGAAATCCTCTATTTTGACCTTCTTCAAATAAGAGGGGGGGAGGGGGGGTAAAATCGTACCACCCCCCCCCCTTTTTATTTCTTGTTTATTAATTAACGTGGGGAAAAAGTTCTTTGTTCGTTAATTGTCACACCCGTCTCGGGTTACCTTTTGGGGTATAATCTTCATCGTCGTAAAAGATCTCCGGATGATCGTGTTAATATTATGAGAATCAACGATACTCGGTAACCTCATAGCGAGCCCGTATACGTTAGATGCCGGCAGAGCAAATATTGTTTGTCGGCCCCCTGTCTTGCCGTGTATCAGCGCATTTGCGCAAACCGACCAAGAGTGAGTCATCGACGAATGGGCGCTAAAAAAAAAAACAGATCTCCGCATACGTTAGATGCCGGCAGAGCAAATATTGTTTGTCGGCCCCCCGTCTCGCCGTGTATCAGCGCATTTGCGCAAACCGACCAAGAGTGAGTCATCGACGAATGGGCGCCAAAAACCCTCTATCACTGCCCGTTCTGCGGCAAGCTGTCCGGGGTCGAACAGAGGACGAGGCCGATCAGATTGCCGCTATGCGGGTATAGCGAGCCCGTACGTTGGATGCCGGCCCGGTCTCGCCGTATATCAGCGCATTTGCGCAAACCGACCAAGAGTGAGTCATCGACGAATGGGCGCCAAAAACAGATCTATGTTAAAAAGCCGCGAGAGATTGTCCGGCCGATACGGGCAGTATGAAGGACACTGCCCGTTCCGCGGCAAGCTGTCAGGGGTCGAACAGAGGACGAGGCCGATCATATTGCCGCTAAGAGGGTATAGCGAGCCCGTACGTTGGATGCCGCATTTGCGCAAACCGACCAAGAGTGAGTCACCGACGAATGGGCGCCAAAAACAGATCTATGTTAAAAAGCCGCGAGAGATTGTCCGGCAAGGACACCGCTGTCAGGGGTCGAGCAGAGGACGAGGCCGGCCAGATTGCCGCTATGCGGATATACCTTCGTGCGGAAAGCACGCCATCGTGCAACTATATTAATTGTTCGGTCGGGCGGGGCCGATCGAAAAAAACACACACGGGGGATAATGCCCAATACCCGGTGCGGGATGATGACTCGCTTCTGCCATCTGTTTTTGTTTGGGCGGCGACGACCCACTATTTTTTTTTTGAGGCGAGGAGCCCCCCGATCCCCGAAAAGGCGCGAGCGGAGGTTTTTTTTAAAGCGCATTATACCGGGCGGTTCTTAAAAACAGATATAAAAACAGAAGGCGGTATGCCTGTGCAGTAGCGAAATGACCGATGCGGCGTTTCTCCTCTACACACGGTCTACGGCCATTAGGTCTGCATTAGAAAAATGCTCGATATGGCGTTTCCCGGTTACTGTAGAGTCTATGGTCGTTGCCTGTGCAGTAACGAAATGCCCGATGTAGCGTTTCCTCGTTACTGTACAAGTCTATGGCCATCGAGTGTGCATTGGTATAATGCCCGATATCACGTTTCCCAGTTACTGTAGAGTCTATGGCCGTTGCCTGTGCAGTAGCGAAATGACCGATGCGGCGTTTCTCCTCTACACACGGTCTACGGCCATTAGGTCTGCATTAGAAAAATGCCCGATATGGCGTTTCCCGGTTACTGTAGAGTCTATGGTCGTTGCCTGTGCAGTAACGAAATGCCCGATGTAGCGTTTCCTCGTTACTGTACAAGTCTATGGCCATCGAGTGTGCATTGGTATAATGCCCGATATCGCGTTTCCCAGTTACTGTAGAGTCTATGGCCGTTGCCTGTGCAGTAGCGAAATGACCGATGCGGCGTTTCTCCTCTACACACGGTCTACGGCCATTAGGTCTGCATTAGAAAAATGCCCGATATGGCGTTTCCCGGTTACTGTAGAGTCTATGGTCGTTGCCTGTGCAGTAACGAAATGCCCGATGTAGCGTTTCCTCGTTACTGTACAAGTCTATGGCCATCGAGTGTGCATTGGTATAATGCCCTATATCACGTTTCCCAGTTACTGTAGAGTCTATGGCCGTTGCCTGTGCAGTAGCGAAATGACCGATGCGGCGTTTCTCCTCTACACACGGTCTACGGCCATTGGGTCTGCATTAGAAAAATGCCCGATATGGCGTTTCCCGGTTACTGTAGAGTCTATGGTCGTTAACGGCCTGTGCAGTGGCGAAATGCCCGATGTAGCGTTTCTCGTTTACACACAGTCTACGGCCATTAGGTCTGCATTAGAAAAATGCTCGATATGGCGTTTCTCGGTTACTGTAGAGTCTATGGCCGTTGCCTGTGCAGTGGCGAAATGACCGATACGTCGTTTCTTCGTTACTGTACAAGTATATGGCCATTCATTGCCTGTGCAGTAGCTAGATGCCCGATACGGCGTTTCTCGTTACACACGGTCTACGGCCATTAGGTCTGCATTTTAAAAAAATGCCAGATACGGCGTTTTCCAGTTATTGTACAGTCTATGGCCGTTGCCTGTGCAGTAGCGAAATGCCCGATATAGCGTTTCCCAGTTATTGTACAGTCTATGGCCATCGAGTGTGCATTAATAAAATGCCCGATATAACGTTTCCTAGTTACTCTAGAGTCTATGGTCATTGCCTGCGCAGAACCGAAACCCATTTCCCCCACACCCCGGACCGTGGCGCAAACAAACCAGATGGCGAGAGTGACTCATCGAATGGGCCAAAAACCCTCTAAGTCAAAAACCACGGGGGATAACATTGTCCAGCCCATACAGGCAGTTAGAAGCACACCGCCCGTTCCGCGGCAAGCTATCCGGGGTCGAGCAGAGGTCGAGGCCGGAAAAAAAGATTGAGCCGGCCGATGCTTCGTGGGAGAGAGAGGGGGGTTGTGGTGGATTGTATGAGCGGAAAGGAGCCGGCCTGTTTTGCGGCAAGCTGTCCGGGGTCGAGCAGAGGTCGAGGCCGGACAGCTTGCCGCTGTGCGGGTCCGTGTAGCTAACCGGCAATACTTTTGTGCAATTTTTAGTCGGAGGGTCGGGGGGCCAATCGAAAAAACACACGGGGGAAACGGATGAGTCATTTTTACGACCGTAATGCGCTAAAAAATACCTCTAGCGCTAACCGTTTCGCGCCTTCCGAAAGATACCGCTCAATACCCGGTGCGGGATGACTCGCTTCCGCCATCTGTTTTCGTTCGGGCGGCGACGACAGTTTCAAGCGCACTGCCCGTTCCGCGGCAAGCCGTCCGGGGTCGAGCAGAGTTCGAGGCCGGAACAAAATTGAGCCGGCCGATGCTTCGTGGGAGAGAGAGGAGAGGGGGGGAAGGGTTGTGGTGGATTGTATGAGCGGAAAGGAGCCGGCCTGTTTTGCGGCAAGCTGTCCGGGGTCAGCAGAGGTCGAGGCCGGACAGATTGCCGCTGTGCGGGTCCGCGTAGCTAACCGGCAATACTTTTGTGCGGAGAGCGCGCCATCGTGCAACTTTTAGTCGGCCGGTTGTGGCCCGATCGAAAAAACACACGGGGAAAAACGGATGAGTCATTTTTACGACCGTAATGCGCTAAAAAAATACCTCTAGCGCTAACCGTTTCGCGCCTTCCGAAAGATACCGCTCAATACCCGGTGCGGGTTGACTCGCTTCCGCCATCTGTTTTTGTTAAGGCGGCGACGACCCGCTATCTGTTTGCGCAGAGGAGAAAATAACTCCCCCACCCCCACCCCGATGGTCCGTTCGTAATCATAATAAAGGAGATACCGACGAAAAGGATAGACTAGCCGAGACGAGATGCGTAATACGATGAAACGATTTTTATTTTTTTTTAAACCGACGACCACGGTCCGCGTAAATACGGGAAACTCTTAGAGAATTAAACGAGAAATATATACATATATATAGCGCTCTTTGTCTTCGAGCGCTTCGGAGTGATATCATTTTAAAAGAACGATCTTCTTTTTTTTATAAGAGGAATTTTAAAAAAAAGACCGTGCTCGTTAGTGCCGTCTTTTTATTTTTTTAAATACAGTAAATTAGATTTATGACTAAAGTAGATTGATGAGACGGTCAAGATCTTTTAAAAAAATCTGCAGATGGCCGCGTTCATACGCGTGAGCCTACTGTTAAAAAAAAAACGTCTTTTTAAAACTGCGTATAGATTATTAAAAATGGTTACGCCCACCACCTCCCCACCCCCCAATGAGGGTGGCGCAAGATTGGTATTACGCAGAAGTCTTTTGGTCGTCGGCGCCGCTAGTATTATGCGCCATACAACTTAAGGTTGCCTTCCGTTTAGATAAAAAATCTCTCTGATCGACAATCTGCGAAATACTCCGCTTCAAGGTCTTTGGCTCTGGCGTGTTCTGTTCCAGGGGCTTGGCTTCCAAAGACCATTTTGAACAGCTCGCGCAGATCACGCGCGCTCGGTTGAGCACGCTTTCCGCCCCGCCCTCTAAAGAGCACCCCTCTTGAATGCAGAGGAAGTGCTTTCGCTTTGCAAACTCTTCGAGGCCTTCAAGAACTCGTCCGTTGACTGTAGTAACGGTTCCTTTTCTTACGACAGTCGCCGTCTTCTCTTCCAACTCTTGCGCTACGTACCCCACTGCTCTTGGGGGGTCGCGACATCTGTTTTTGCCCGAGAGTTCGAGCGGTAGCCACGCCGTCGAATCTACGCCATCTTTTTGGTATTTCGCATTATCGTGGTTGTCTTCTCTCTGTGCCGAGCTCTTTTGGTACCTCGCCGGGCCCGTCCCCCTAAAAACACCATCTAACCGCCGCGTAAACATCACCGACATCTGATAAAGGTCTCCCCTGAGGCGCAGCGAAAAATCACCCCTGATCGCTACGGCCTCCCCCTTGCTAGCCAACACGCTCGTGGCGCATCCAGATGTTTTTTCGGCGATGGGTAAAAAGTCCACGCGGGCCTTACCAAACCAACACTCTTGTACGGCGGGGGGTTTGTGCGCCGTCTTTATGGCGAAACGCACCCGCGGCGGACGTACGGGTCCTTCCAAGTACACCCCATACGCTTTTTTCTGTGGCTGCCAGAAACCGAGACAGCCGCTGCTGGAGTTTCTCGAAAAAACGAGTGGGGCGCTACAGTCGTAGTCGCGCACCTCTCCGCAAAGTGCGTCGCCGCCGGTGTTCGCGGTAACCCTGGCTCTTTTTTGTAGGATTTTGTTCTTTAAGACGTCGCAGACGTTTAGGCTCACAGCCAAAGAGGGGCGGTTAGCAGTCACGTCGCCAAACCAGAACTCGGCGCAAAAGTCTTTTTTTGCCCCCACAAGAACTATTTCGGCGTTTATGCTAAAGAGGTCGAAGCCAGTCTGGTCCCCCGTCTTAGACGCCAGCACGTACGTAACGCTCTTGGTTTGGGGGACGCCTCCGTTGTAAGGAATCAGTTCTACGTCTTTGGGGCCGGTGGTAACGATAGAGGCGCGGTCAGCCACGTCTTGTAGTCGTCTTTCCATGGGTCGGTTTGCCTCTGCGAGGTCGCGGGGTTTGTTAGTTCCTACCCAATGATTGTGGTTCCTCAGCGCCAAGGGTCCCAAAAACCCCATGCAGCCAAGGCCATTGGTTTTTGTGGCGCACGCCGTCGCGACGGCCACACCCCAATCTTGCCACTCTGTTGTTTTTGCGAGGGCGACACGATCCCAGTCAGAACCCCAGATGTGGGTGTTGGCAATGGCGGTCCAAATCTTTTGCACGTCTCTCGCCTCTTTTTGGCCGGGTGCGCCTTTTAACGCTAGCGGGTAACTGGCAACTGCACTTTTGGGTGTTTGTCCCTTTTTTTTGGGCGCTTTGCAGTCCATCTTGACGGCAGAGAGCTCTTTCTCATCCGACAGGGCTAGGGCTGTTGCGGTTTTTATCAGACCAAGCAGTGCGTTTAGGTCGGCACTCATGATTGCGTACGTGTGGTCGTTTAAAACAAAAACCTCTCGCTCGTCGCTTTATAAAGAGTTTTTAAAAACGGAAAAAGATGCTCGAGCTATTTGGTTGCCGCAAAAAAGCTCTAGCCCGTAAGATGGTTTTAAGAAAAAATCATTTTACTTTCGTTAAGGTTTTTAAACATTTAATTTCGCGCAAACAAAAGGGGGAGGTGTCTAGTTTGGTTTGGTGCCAAGAGAGGCAGTCGCGCGAGATAGTTGCGCGAGGCAGTGGCGCCTGGAAGTCACACCAAGCGAGGAAGTCGCGCCAGGCAGTCGCAGGATGTTGGCGGGGGCGCGACTCAAAAGACAGATGGTTTTTATATTGATACTCTAAATTGTTTGAGGATAGTGACTCATTTATTTCAATAAACTTGAGCCGTGTTTGCGCAAGTATGATTCATAAACCATGTGGTGCCAGCGCTTTGCACTCACCACGCGCATGATTAAAAGGGCAACGTCAGCGCGATTTTGATAAAGGTAGTCGAGTTTCGGGTTTCTAAAAGGACGCGGAGCTCCGCCCACTGTAGTCCTGCACGGTAAAAAACCAGATCTTTATACAGGATATTTTTTTACAACTACGTAATGTGTAAAAATACATCTTGGCCCGCGGTTCAATGTGGGCGGCGCCAGCACGCGGATTTTTTGTAGACCTTGCATTTGCGCCGGCATCGCCACCCTCAATTATCGTAGCAAATACTTTTTTCCGCAGCGAGGCAGTCGCGAGAGGCAGTCGCGCCATGCGGGCGCGATAGGCTTGCACAAGTCGCGCCAGGCAGTCGCAAGATGTTGGCGGGGGCGCGACTCAAAAGACAGATGGTTTTTATTTTTATACTCTAAAGTAAACGACTCCGTTTCAATTTTGTGCGGGCGATGAGTCATTTTATTAAAATAAACTTAAGCCGTGTTTGTGCAAGTCGCGCCTGGAAGTCGCGCCCAGTGAGGAAGTCGCGCCAGGCAGTCGCAGGATGTTGGCGGGGGCGCGACTCAAAAGACAGATGGTTTTTATCTTTATACTCTAAAGTAAACGACTCCGTTTCAATTTTTTTTAGGGCGATGAGTCATTTTATTAAAATAAACTTAAGCCGTGTTTGTGCAAGTCGCGCCTGGAAGTCGCGCCCAGTGAGGAAGTCGCGCCAGGCAGTCGCAGGATGTTGGCGGGGGCGCGACTCAAAAGACAGATGGTTTTTATCTTTATACTCTAAAGTAAACGACTCCGTTTCAATTTTTTTTAGGGCGATGAGTCATTTTATTAAAATAAACTTAAGCCGTGTTTGTGCAAGTCGCGCCTGGAAGTCGCGCCCAGTGAGGAAGTCGCGCCAGGCAGTCGCAGGATGTTGGCGGGGCGAGACTCAAAAGACACATGGTTTTTATCTTTATACTCTAAAGTAAACAACTCTGTCTAAATTTTTTTGAGGACAGTGAGTCATTTATTAAAATAAACTTGAGCCGTGTTTGCGCAAGTATTGCATTCGCGCCGGCATCGCCACCCTCTATAATCTTAGTAAATTTTTGCCCCCAACGAGGCAGTCGCGCCATGCGGTCGCGATAGGCTTGCACAAGTCGCGCCAGGCAGTCGATCTGTTCATGGTCGTTGCATTGCAACATGTGCGCTGTAATGACGAATTGTATTTTGAAATGGGTTTAATAGTCTTTATTTTAGCATGGGAAATATCTGTGTAAAAAGATGTGTGGTCAAATTTTATTATAAAAATAAGGACTCGATATCCGTAACATACTTTAAATTGTTTTTTTTTTTTTTTACAGCCGCGTTTTTTTACGCGCGGTCTTTAAAAATAAGATAGCTAAACAACCAGACTCGCGAACCCTTTTGCGGGTTTCCAAAAATGTTTTACGGCATCAAAATCAGCCGGGTAAATTTTTGCAACGCGAGGGTTCTCTTACACAGTGCTTCTTTAAATTCTAAATAAAAATTATAGGAGTCTAAGACAAATCTTACAAAGTTTTTTGATTAAAACCCCCAAAATGTTTGTAACGCCTTCGATTGTTTGGCGTGCGTGCTGTTTTGCTCAGGGCGTGCTAGCTGGGCCGGTCTTGGGTGTCTTGTCGGCGTCGCCTGGCTTTATTGGATCGGCCATCGATGCCTTCAGTTTAGACGGGGGTCTCTCGAATCTGAACGGCGGCATCTTTCGTTTGAGCAAGAGCTCGGCGTTTGGATCTTTCGAGGTAGAACGTAGTGCGTACGTGTCCAAGTACCCGCCGACGCACCAAAAACGAGTCACGCGAGATCGATTAAGCTCGCGCTCCGCTCCCCCCATAGAAGATAAGCCCTCTTTCAGACACAAAAAGTGGTTGCATTCGGCGAACTCTTCGAGCCCTTCGATCTCGCGGCCGTTTATAGTCGTGATCTTTCCGCGTCTTGAGATCGTCACTGATCGCTCTCTTAGCTCGTCCGCGGCGTACGCCAACGCCTCCCAGCGGCAGGGCTCTTCGGGGGGTGCTTCTATCCCCCACCACGCCGTCCGTCTAACGCCGCGAGTTTCGTTTTTTGCGGCTATTCGTTTGGATTTTTTGAACGTCATCGCATCCACGTACCTCGCTGGACCCGTTCCCACAAAGACGGCTTCTAGCCGTCTGACAAACATCACCGACATTTTGGACGGGTCTCCCTCTAGCTGTAACATAAAGTCTCCCGACATGGCCACGGCGGCTCCCTTGTCGGACAGCACGCTCGTGGCGCATCTGTGTTTCTCTTCGGCGATCGGTAAGAGCTCTGGTAGCGATTTACCAAACCAGTACTCGTCAACTAGGGGAGAATTCTGCGCAGTTTTTATCGCAAATCCCACGTGATACGGCGACGCGGGTCCGTATACGTACGCTCCTGCGACCGGGTCGCCTCGCTGCCAAAATCCGAGGAGTCCGCTACTGGTGTTTCGTGAACAGAAGAGGGGGGCGCTCTCGTCGTAGTTGCGGATCTCTCCAAGCAGTTCGGTGCAGTCGGTGCTGGCGGTGACCGTCGCCATCAGTTTGGGTTTTTTACCCTCTTTTACTTTCGTTTCGTGTTCGTACGCGACGACCAACCGCACGGCCACAAAAGACGGCCTCCCCCTCTGTGTGAACCAAAACTCTGCACAAAAGTCTTTAGCCGCAGCCATGACAATCTCGGCGTTGAAGGCAGACAGATTTATGCCATTTTTGTCGTCGTTCTCTGACGCCAGAACGTACGTGGCGGTGTTTTTTTCGCACAGAGCTATCTCTCCCGCGTTTTTTGAAAGGCCCTCGGCGGTGGCGCCGTAAAGAATCATCTTCGCGTCTCTGGGTCCGGTGGCCGCGCGCACCGCGCGGTCGGACAAGGCACGCAGGCGCTCGTTTGCGAGTATCTTCGCCTCTGCCGGATGCTGCCGCGGCTCTGTTGGCGCATCCTCCACATCGTGACTCTTTGCAAAATCTTTTGCGCCAGCTCCTTCGATAGGCAGAGCGCCGTTTTTTACGGCGGCCTCTTTGGGTGTAGCGTCGACGTCGTCGACGACGCCTTTTTTTTCGTTGACAGAAACATCTGTAGTGCTTTTATTAGCAAGCGTCGCAACTTCAGCTAATAAAAGCAGAGCATTCTTATTAGCGCTCATGATTGCAGCTGTTTGATTTCAGAGTCTCGGTGTGCAGACTTATAAAGAGTTTTTTATTTAAAAAGTCGTGGGCGCGAGCGCAAGTTTTTGTATGTGCGCAAGATACCGCAACAAAATTTTCGAGTCTAAACAACCACGTCGGCCAAATAAATCCCGAAAACATTTGTGCAAACAGCACCACCGATCCCAAACAGTCTTTTAAGTGGGAGGTTTGCCAAATGCGCACGGACGGTCGCAACCTGTAACAAAATACACCCCTAAAAAACCGAGTGCAGAAACTGTGTTTTTTACGCAAAACAAACGAGCCCCAAAAACAAAAACGATCGTTGTTTTAAAAGATGGCCGTACGTCCCTTTTAAACCAAATAAAGAAGCGAGTGTTTGCCTCGTATGTTAAAACTGTTAAAAAATTGAAACTGATACAACAAGATGTTGTGGAATAAAAATATGTTTTATTTTAAAAACAGAAACTCTTTTTATAATGCAAAAAAACAATAATCACATGCGTCTTTTAAAATATTACAATGATTTTTTTAAGATTGAACGATTTTTACAAAAAACGATTACAATGTCAATTAAAGCAAACGAATGCGAATGATTAAACAAGGGCGCCCTTCTTTATATATCCATATAAAGATGTTTGCGCGGTTTATGTTGCGTGATCAAACTAGATTTCTTATAACCCCAGCTCATAATTAAAAGCGATTGAACGAGTAAAAAAACATCTCATTAGAGATCTACCATTTTGGGTGAATACTTATAGCGCTGTTTACTTTCCTTTTCTTTAAAAAAAGAATTTAATAAAAGTTTTAAAAACATATTTTAAAAAAAGTTTAATAGAGCAGGCGATTCAATCGGTTGATTTTTTTGGCGTCTTCGCCGCGGTTTATGTTTAGGTCTAACTTATGGTCCAGTAGGTCGGTCGTGCACGCAGATCCGTGCACCAACCGCCAGTGGGGCCACCCCACCCAGCCCTTTTTCCAATCGTTACCGGCGGCCTTTTTGTCCATAATGTGCATGTCTCCGTGAGAAAGATGCAGCGTGTAGTTGTTGTTTTGCGGCGTAGCGGCCGGCTCGCGGTAATAGTTCCCCTTGGGATCTTTCCACCTGAACCTCATTTGCTCGGAGGCGCCCAACGTCAGTCCGATCACCAGCTCTCGGTCGGCGTGCCCGTGGTAATTAACGACGTCATTCGGCATCACAGAGCGATGTCCCTCCGCCGCAAAGTATTGGAACCCAAACAACGATTGCAGCGCGAGTCTTAGACGGTCTAGTTCCGGGACGTCTTTCCAGGCCGTGCAAGACGCGGAAAAGTCGCCATCTTGGGGGGGTCCGGGCAACACCGAGGCCTTCTGAGCAAAATCATTCGCCTCTTTTTCATAGTTCAAAGATTCGGGGTCGAGCGGCGGGCGTATGTTCGCCGACGGAAAGCCCAACTTGATTTCCTCGTGTCCGAATGCAAGGCGGTACCTCCCCCTCCTGCGCACGTTGCGTTTTCGTCCAGCGTTCCAGTAGATTCTATCGTACGGGCGGCGCCGCTGCTCCGCTAGCATGCGATCCGATGCCCCGTCTCCAAGCAGTCGATCGGCGGCTCCCTTTATTATCAGCACATGCCCCGGATCCGTGTTTGACGACACAGCGGGGCAAACAAGAGTATTCACTTCCACAGAGCCCAATGTGCGCGCAGTCCTTAGAAGCTCTTCTAGGCAATGACCGCGCTTTTGAAGGGGCGGCGTCTGCGTACCTACTGTTCCGTCTGACACTGCCGCGTGTAGGCTGTTCAAACAAAACATCACGCTGTACCTGTTGTGGACGGGTTTGGCACGCTTCATCGAAGTTTTTTTTTTAACGTTTAGAGCTGTACCGGTTGCCATTTTGTTTAACTCAGAGGCAGCACGCACCATTCTGAATGCTAACCGTACAAAGAGTACAGTTATATGAAAAGCGCAGTGCAAGCGCAGTGCTTCAGAGATTTTGCGGCGCCTCCTGGCACTATAAATAGCTGGTGATCAGCACGGATGACGTCATTCGTTTATTTAAAGAACAGCGGGTAATGTTTCTTGACCGAGGGCCCCCATTGGCGCTATGAAAAGATAGTGATGTAGTGCAGAAATGACGTAATTTATTTATTTTAAGAACACTCGTGGATAACGCGTCTTGCTTGAGGGCCCTCGTTTCATCTACAAATAGGGAGCGGTATGCCGCATACGTGAGGTAAAAGTTCAAAAACCACATGAGTATAAAAAGGTTGATAGTTTGAGGTGGGCAATGAAATGTGAGGGACGTAGGCATTTTTTTCGTTGTCGGTGGCCCCACAATCTTTCAAATGTTCTTTAAAAACAATGAAGGTTTCAAACATTTGCCCGCTGCTCTCTGACAGCGGCCACATTATATTTATTATGAAACGTTGCAAAGATTAGAATGCAACGTTTTAAGAGACAGCATAGATTCGCGATCTGATCCACATTTATTTTACGGGCATAAGACCACAACGAGGCGACACCCCTTTTTTGGCGTGCATCTTGTGTGTTTTTCTCGCAAAGTAAATGGTGATTAAACTAAGAAAGACAACAGAGTTGATTAAACTTAAAAAGACAGCACGCTAGACATCAATCGTGTCGTACTCTGTTTTTTTAATGTTTTCGTATCAAGTAGCTGTTAGGAAAACTATATAAGTTATTTACGTTTAAGCAATTCAACATATTGGTGGGAAGTTAACAAATCTTTGTTGCAAGTGTGAGTCAGCTGTGCGTTCGAGTTTGAACGGCTTTGTAGATACCGCTTAAAACGACCGGCTGCTCCAAAGTGCCGCCAAAAGCTACGAATAAAGGAGCAAGCGGCGGCAGTAAGTGAACAAAATGCACTGACTAAGCAAACCGTCGGCCTAATCTGTGTTAAATCGGTTCAAATCTGCGTAAAAACAATCTACAGCATCGTTCGGCAAACGACGTGGCTTTGGGCTTTGATTTTAACCACACACCTTGTTAAACTGTAAGATATGTCTGAATGTTAATAAAATACATTATTAAAAAGATGGCTTAACGTTTTGTAATTGATATGCGCAAAAGCAGATTATACTTTTTAAGTACGATTTTCAAAATCTGCCCCAGAGCTGCACGTTGTTCAGGCACGTCTTTAAAACTATTTTAAATCAAAAATGCTTCTCTTTTACGTTAAATTTAATGTACAAGACCCCGCGCGAGTTCTACAATACTTTTTGTTTAGTAATGCTAAAGTTGAAACGGCGATACGGCTGGTTTTTTAAGACTTAAAACAGATAAAACACACAGCATTACTAGATGTTACAAATGTTTATGCGACTTAGATTGACAAATCAGTCGCTTTGAAGTCCTAAGACGACCAAAAGTTGTGCGAGCACCACAACCAATATTTGCAACGCGACCGATAAGATGTTTCCCGTAGAGAGGCTACTCGAACCGGAGCTGAATGGTTTGGTCATAACAGAGGGGGCGGTGCCGGTTGTTACAAAGCGGGGCGAAATGTTAGGGGGGTCGCACCGTTCCGACACAGGAGCGAACGTTTCGTAATATGTTGCGTTTTGTTGTATCTTATATTCACTATAGGTCGCGTTACACCCGACTGATGTGTACGCGTAGTTTGGGAACTGATCGCGCACGCCGTACGGCGCTATGAGCGCAAGACAGGGCTTGCTCACACCGGTCTCGGCCAACGTGGAGCGTGTCCACCCATTAGCGGTATTTTTTACAATGCACCCCCACTGGCTCCAGATATCTGCCGAAAATCTTGGAACTGTGAAAGACACTTCCATAACATTGTAACCTGGGTGCGCGCTCCATTTGACGGCGACCGCGGTGTTGTTGTCAACAGAAGTTGAGCGCCCCGGGTCAAAAAATTCCTCATAGCACGTGGAAGGAGGATTGGTGAACGCCGCATTGAATTCTTCGCAGGGCAATACCGGTACGACGCTGCGCCATGCTGTCTCAGAGTTCGGAAGCCCATGTGAGGCATCGTACACAAACGCCGTGAGTTGATCCACACCTAGCCGAGTATCGACTGCGCACGTTAAAGAATCAAAGCCTTCCAATCGCCGAGTGGTGGTGCCTATAAAAGTACCGCGGCACACTCTCAATGAATCCAAAACAGACTGAATTGGGGCTGTAGGAGCCGGTCGTTTTTGTAGATTTATTCGCTCAACTTGTTTCTTATTGTGCAATTTTACAAAATGTTCGCCTTCGGTTGAAAATGGCGGCAAAGTCCACCGCATAGCGTAAGGTTTGTTAATGAGGTCGCAGGCCGCGGCACCTCCCCCGTTGTGTGGGTCGGCAATAGGGTGCCCTTTCGCGTGGGGATACGGATAGGCGTCATAAAATGCGGGAGTTCCGAACACAGAACGCTTTCCTTTGGGGTCTGTTTGGGGGTTATCTATTATAAGTTCGCACTGATGGCGGTAAACCTCGAGTCGGAAGTTGTTGGCGTGAACGGCAAATGTTATTTTTTGGAGGTCGTTCACGAATTCTGCGTAAACGGTAGTGTTGGAAAGATTGGTTGTGATCTTCCCTGGTCTAAAAAATAACAACTGCAGCGCCCTCGCCGTTAATTTTCCCTCTGAGTTAGGTTCAAATTGAGTAAGGTTTTTAAAATGTTTTGTCCATTCCAACTCTTCATCAGACAATGGAAAAGAAACGTGAGTAGAGGGGGCTGAGCCAAAATCTTGTACAGGTACCTCGGCGTGCCAAACCTGCAGATCGCTATTCTTCAGCCACATGCTAGCCCTAAGTCTAAGTTTCCTAGAATTCCTGTTGAGCTTTCGTAATGCCGTCAAGTTCACTGTGCACGACATGGATGGAAGATGCTCGAACGCCACGGGGGGATCGAGCGTGATGGGACGAT
Organism: Henricia sp. BOLD:AAB3569; assembly: GCA_037783545.1. Taxonomy (NCBI): domain Eukaryota; kingdom Metazoa; phylum Echinodermata; class Asteroidea; order Spinulosida; family Echinasteridae; genus Henricia; species Henricia sp. BOLD:AAB3569. The sequence goes on along the minus strand of JBBELK010000777.1, from coordinate 69,028 downwards.
CGTCGTCTACCGCGGGCACGAAAGTTTTAAACGGGCTGTGACAAATGGAAAGGGGCGGGGGCGAGCTGTGCGGCACGATCGGAGGTGCGTTGTTGTTTTCCGTCCACCAAAAATGTTGTTGGTCTTTTTCTCTAGCTCTAAAATGATGCCAATAAGTGTTGCGGGTTTCGTCTCCGAAGGCCAAAAATTTATCCTTTTTATCGTATGGATATGCTCTTTTAGGGCAGTCTTGGCCATCGGGGGAAAACTGCTCCGAGCTAACGAAGCTGGCGGTGCCGTTGGGCACATACTCATACGCTTCAGTGTCAAAGATGGCGCATTTGTGGTCCCACTTAATGAGCGGGTTTATGGAATGGTCGTTAATGACGAAGCTGATAAATATACGGTCATCTGTGGGGGACACGTGTCCCACGATCATCGTGGTGTTCTTGGAAGACGATGTTGATTTCCAAGGTTTGAACAATTCAAATACATCGATGTTCAGAACATTCAGGGGAAACAAATACTCGTACTGCCTGTTGCCCAACACGGGTCGGACATTAAAAATAGAATTCCACTTGTGCATTCCGAAAGGCATGATATTGGCTCTGTCGTCTTGCCCCTCTACGTCGATTCGTGCCCACCACGCGGCTGAGGGATCGTCCACCGAGGTCATCGTCACGATCAAAAGTAGGCCTGCAAACTGCGACCTCGGTCTAAGGGGTATGGCGTAAGAGGCGTTGCGATCAATCTCCCATGTGCGGTTTAGGATGCAACCAAACGCCTGTGGTGTCCAGTAGCCGCCATCAATTTTTGTCTTGTCTGGCTTGATTCGACATATGTTCGTTACAGAACTGATTGGGCGCAATAGTGTGTATGGTGGCCACCATCTGCGATATGAGCGTAGGCCTACCCGTGTCCATTTTGGCCGCCATTGTCCATGTAGCTCGGGGTCCGTGATCCACCGAGGTCGTTCTTCTTGCGAGAATACGACAGCTCTAATCGCCCCCACCGCTAAGAACAACACCCCAAAAAACCCTAGTCCTCGCCGCATCTTTTGGAGTGTCAATCGTTTAAAAACTAGCCAACGCCAACACCGTCTTGTCGTTCTGTGTAAAAAAATAGTTCGTCTCAACCCAGATAGACTTGTGCTTCCGAATGCCAAACTACACACGCCGCCTGTGCACGCGAGGCAGGATCTGACGTGAGGTCAATGTAAATTGCGCACATATGTTTGCGACGCGGTGCTAAAAATAGACTGTTGGCCGTGCAACATGCTACACGTCTATGCTGGGGCGATGACGGAAATCTTTGCGTGTTTAATGACGTTGTTATGCGAGGTCACACCAGCTTGCGATCGCACATCTTGGGTTGACGCACTGTGTCACAACTCCTTATTTGTTCCAGAGCAAGACAAGACATGTTTATATTCGTGCAATAATAAATATTGTTGCCTGCTTATTGCATTAAAAACATTTACTTAGAGTCGTCAGCAATGCGCGCCCGCCGAATTTGTGCCCCCGCTATACGCAGCTTCATAGCGGAGGCACAAATTCGGCGGGCGCGCATTGCTGACGAGCATATACCTTTTACGTGTTTTTAATACATAATTAATAAAGTCACCGAGTCCATATTTAACAAAACGATGTGTTTAAGAAGTAGAGTCTTTAAATTTTATTAAACTCTTTTTTACAATAACAGCGTGCTAAAAATTGCGCGTGTTTAGATCACGTGAATTTTGCGCAAGCCTCACAGAGACGTTGGAGTTTTGTATTAAAAAAAAGGACCCACTGTTTTTAAATCGTCCAATTTGGAACGATCACAGCAAGAGCGGCACTCGTTGTTAAAGAATACAATATGTGTTTGCGTCGTGGTTTTAAGAGGTTGAGAAAGAGCCGATCGGAGGTAGAGAAAGAGTCGTTCAGAGGTAAAGAAATTGAGGTCTTAGAGAGCGCCTTTTCAAAAATGTCCATCGCCCTCTCCCCATCTGTTTTAAAGAGAGCCTACGAATCTAATACTGTTTTTTAAGAAATATAATAGCAAGATTTTTTTGCTGTTTAAAAAAAAGGTTTTAAAAAAAGTTACAATAATTTTGTAGATTTGACACCCTTGTATCAAATATGGCTAGGGTGCGGTATGTTTAAGCAGTTTTAAAAAATAACTTTAGCTACAAAAGACTCGCACGTTAGTTTGAGGGCTTCTTCCAGCATCTCCTGTTGTGTGAACGGTTCTCCCTCGCTGCAAAAACATAGATCAAACGTGAATCCGCACTTCCCTGACGGTTTGATAGTCTGGGGCGTATTTCTGCAAGTAGTGCATTTACCGCAACCCTCTTTTAACACCCCAGATACGTGCATGTGATAGTCTAAGATCGCGACGACAGCGTCAGCGTCTTCTTTAAGACCGCCTATGTCGTCTGGCTCTGTGTCGGTCGTTGGCGCCGTTTCTTTGTATACGGCCTCTGCAGGAGCTCTCTTTTTAAGCTGGTTGACCATCCTCTCCCAAATATTCTTTCCAATCGCAGGGATTTGGCCATTTTTTTGCGCCTCTAAATCAAACGTGTCGGGTATGTCATCATACTGAATAAACCAGCGCACAGAGTACCTGGAAGTGTCGTCGCCGGACATATCTTTTTTTTCAATGTTTGATGCCGGCACGGCGATCGTCATGTGGCGGCAAAAATCAGGATGTTGAGAGCACGTGAATTTCGTGCAAGACTCACACAGTCGGTCGAGCTTTCGGGAGCCTTCCATCGCGCTCAAAGCAAACAGATGTGAATGATTGAAGCAAGGGCGCCCTTCTTTATATATATTTATAAAGATGTCTGCGCGGTAGATTTGACGTAATTCGGGTCGTCGATCTTGACGTCGTGATCGGCGCGGTGCCCCCAGGTGCGCATCACCTCTCTTATGAGTTCAGTGCTGCTGTTAGTAGAATGGAGCGTTCTCCACGCAGGCTTTGTTTTGTTGCAGCGGTCGTCTAAGCCCGCCAGGCAGTTGCAGATATGAAAGAGCTCGGACGTCCGTCCTAGCCAGTGGTTGATGTCTTGACGAGTGACGTCGCAGATCGGGCAATAGATGCCCTGACTGTCTTGGCGCATGCTGTAAGATTGTCGGCGCCTGCCGCGCCTGTGGTAGATCTCACGCATGTGCTTGTTGCACTCTCGGAGAATCTCATTAATGCGACCTGTTTTGTCATGCACCACGAATTTTTCTTTTGCCTCGCGCGACTCGCGACGCACTTCGCCGAAGATTCTTTGGTTGACCAGGCCGGCCGCCTCAATATGTTCGCACATCGCTCGGCGCAGGCTCTTTGTGAACTTTGGGACGTAGTGGAAGGCGTCCGCCCCCTTGACGGCGTCTTCGAGGGTATGGAGCAGGCTAGAGTCCACGTCACGAGACACGACGTAGCATCTGCAGCCAAAACAGACGTGTTTGCTCATTTTGAAGATGGGATGCGCGTACGGTGGCGGCGTAGGGAGGAACGGGATCTCAGTATCGAATTGTCGACAATAGTCGTAGACGGCTTCAAACAATAGAGGTCTGTTGATTGGTTTGACCCGTCTGTTCGGCGTGGTGCAAGTCATGGCGCTCATTCGCCCGCACAGTTCGTTCTTGCCGTCAAAGATGTCTTTACCCTCGACGAGACGTTTGAGTTTGAAGCTCGTTTTGAAAGATCTAGAGTCTTTTGGCCTTGTTTGGCCTTTTAAAGTCTTTTTTTTGCCGCGCCAGCTACTGCAGAAATCATTGCCCGGCGCGTTGGCGCGGTGACTTGTCGGGCACTCTTGCGTGCACGCTATCGGTCTTTCTAAAAGTCACGGTCTATCTGTTGTTGGCCGGCTCTGAAGTCGAAGGCCGGCTTCAAAGTCTTTTTTTTAACGTTTGGGATTGTTTTGCAACTTTGAGGCTTTTGGCGTCAGCCTTAACAGTATTGATAAAAGCGCACTTGCTCTCTATTTTATCGATTTAGCGTGCCTCGCTACATATTTTTACGAGCTGGCTTCGGGGCTTGTAGGTCTACAACCCACCACAAAGCACTGCCGCAAAGCCCACAAAATATGATTCTAAAAAATGAATTGCGCAAAACATCCGCCGATGCGTGTATAAAAGAAAGAGACATAGGCTGTATTTGTTTTAAATAAAATACCGTCTACGTGAGCTTTTGTAAAGAAATGGCGTCGTGCCTAAAACCTTCTCGTTTGGATCTTAAAAGACCGCCCGCAAAAGATGCGCTACCACTTACCGCGCCCACCAAAGCGGCTCGCGGGTCTGTTACAAAAATAACCGGCGAAGATCTAGATTGCGATTATGCAGACCTTTACGAACCGGAAGAAGCCGCGAGCCTCTTTAAAGAGTGCGAAAAAGAACTGACGTACCTAACGGGAGATTTAGCCAGGGTGAAAGTGTACGGACAGTGGTACCCTATTCCAAGAAAGCAGGTATATCTGGGTTGGGTTTTTAAAAACAAATATAAGATACATCTTTAAACCTTCGACTCTAAGTTGGGGCTGCTTTTAATTAAAAAGCTTAAAATGTACCGCGTTTTTTTTAAATTCAGGTGGCCCACGGAGACGCTTCTTTGAGGTATTCTTTTTCTGGCGTCTGCGTGCACGCACGCCCGTGGACCCCCCTCCTCTTAAAAATACGCCGCAGAGTCGAAGAACAAACTGGCGTGCGCTTCAACTTCGTTTTAATAAACAGGTAAAAATAAATAGGCAATAAAATAACAAATAAGACATTCTTATTTAGCTTCTAAAACATCTTGCCGTTTTTAATTCAATTGCCAAAAGGCCACGCAAGTTAAACTATTTTATTTAGAACGAAATCTTACCCAATTATTTGTTTTTTTTATAATCAAAAAGGTACAAAGACGGCAAAGATCACATAGGCGAACATAAAGACGACGAAACCCAGATGGTACCAAAGAGCCCCATCGCGTCTTTTTCTTTGGGTCAAGAAAGAGACTTCGTGTTTCGCCACGCCCTCGCTCGGGGGCGCAGTGCACCGCGGAAAGATCTGCGCCCCGTACACCAAATGTTAACGAGTGGAAGTCTGCTCGTTATGAACCATCCCACAAATACCCACTGGTACCATTCGTTACCAATCAGAAAAAACGTCGAAGGAGTGCGAATAAACATGACCTTCAGACATTTCCTCTAATCTCACATCCGATCAAAACCTGTTTTAAAATCAATCTATTTACGTGAAACTACTTTTTAACGTAACAATACATGCTTTGTGCCACCCCGGAGTCAAGTTAATAACATTAATCTAGCATTATTGACACCACGTTGATTTTTAACATTTAGCATCGCCCAAAACGGGTGGTCCTTTTGTGGCCACCGGCGTTGATTTTTTGCATCGGTTTCTGAAGCCGCAACACCATGTGGCGACTTAAGACAGTCTTCGGCTTGCAGACCCTCCCGATGGTGACGGACGGATGGGCCGGGGCTGTGTCGGCTCCTTTTTTTTGAACATGTTCACTTTGTGTAGTCGCCGGTACAGTTTTAAATTGCTCTGTTTTTACCTCGTCTTCTTCTAACCCTTTGGTCGTCTTTTGGGGGGCTTTTTCCTCTTGCGTTTGCTGCGTTGTGGAGTCTTCATGGGAAGAGTCTCGGCGAGGGGTCGCCGCGAGCTCCTCTTCGTCTCCGTGGTCCAAATATGCGGGCTCACATTCCAGCTCGTGCTTCAAGTCGCACACCTCCGTTTCTAAGTCTTTTGTTTTTGCAACCATACGCTTCAAATTAAACTCCAGCTCTTCAACACGCATGTTTAGGTGCAGAATTTTGGTCTCTAAAAGATTTTGTTCGTCTGCTTCGCAGTTTAGAAAATGTCCGAGTCGCTGTAAGCCCTCATTAATCTCACCCTCTGTTTTGCGGTACTTTTGAATTCGTGGCGCCGTCGTTACCACGGGAAAAGAACATTTTGGGCACATCGCGGAGTTTTTTTCCATGATGAATTCTAAGCTAGACCGTTTAAAGCTGTGAGCGCAGGGAAACAGGGTGACCATCTTTTCTGGCAGATTCTTCATCGTCGTACCGGTCTCGTTGACACTGGTGCTACTAGAACAAGGTTCCTATATTAGGATAAGGTAAAAAAACCGGTAAAACATCAAAATCATCGCTCTGCCTGTTACTACACAACTAAAACAAACGTCGGTAAATATACCTCAAAGTATACGTTGATTAAAGCTGTATGTTAAACATACCTCAAATGGCATTGCCTGATCCAACTCCTTTGTTTTTTGAACAGCCATCTTAGACATTGTTGTAGACTTCCAGAAGATGTAGGGTTCGGCGAGCTTGCACAGGTGTATTGCCGAGATAACGGCGCAAAACTAGAATGAAATATCTCAAGCAAACATATTCCCTTTATGAAGGGCCAGCATTTTGCAGCTAACGCGCACGCTGGCGCCGCCCCCTTTAAAGAGCCGAACATCTGGTTGTAAAATAACACCATAAAAGGAGCTGTTTTACAACAAGCAAAACCGCAGTGGGTGGGGCTTGGTGTACTCTTATGATACGTGCATCGGACGTGACCTCATCAACGAGGCCACGGATAACTGATAGCGGGGCGCCACCGCATGGTTTATGCATGAGCTTCTACAACCCAGCTCAAGTTTTTTTACCATAATAGTGGCGCTTTGATTGTAACTGATAGCGCGGCGCCACCACTTGGTTTACAGTTCATGATACACTAGGGAAACCATCTGTCGTTTCAGGCGCCCAATAACAAGTCGTTAATTTGGCGCGCCGTCTTTCTGGCGCCATCCCGGCGGAGCACCGCACCGCAACAAGCTTACACAACCCAGCTCAAGGGTTTTTCCTGTAATAGTGACGCGAGGATTTTGGCATTGAGTTTTTTGTATGCAAACCATGAACCCTACCGCATTAACGTATTGTGTGGCGCTGACTTTCTGGCGCGAACTTTTTTTAAAAGTTTTTTAAAAAAGACCGACTGGATGAGGCGCCTTGTTGCTCAGTGGCTGTTTAATAGTACACCAATCGACCCCACAGGCATCGCTTTTAAAGCATGGCGCTCGCGTAAATAAACAACATTTGGCTTTACCAGCGACGTGCGGGTGGGTTTCTGACAAAGACCAAAACATAAAAGTATATTTCTTATTTTATTTAATTGTACAAAAAAGTCAAAATAAATCTTTGATTGCTTCAAATCAAACTGGTTTCTTCCTGCAGTGCGCTCTCAAGTTTCTGCGCCCCAGATTGGTGTGGTCCGCACCTCGCGGTTTGCCCAATAACTATCCTCACTCAAAAAACAAATTCAGACCGGCATCTTGCGCTTTCGTTAAAAACATATACAAATCATCTTTTTTATGACTCGAAGAGAAACCTCCGTGAGAAAGAAATAATAAACAATAACGACAAGAGGCAGGCGCGTTAGGAGTGGCGCGACTTGCGCAAACACGGCCCAAAAAAAACTGCTGACGCTGTCGTGTGGTGAGGTCGTTTGGGACAAAAATTAATGAGAATGCCACAAAGGTCCCAGCATCGCGCCCGCCCCCCGAGGCCTCGTGCTCGCCGATACACGACTCTCACAAACAATAAACGTTTCGCGGTACCCGCACCATATTGCTTTTTTTTAAAGGTCAAAACTATCGACACACCATTCCGTGTGTGATTTAAAAACAAGACCAAACGAATCTCTTATTGCTTAAAGACAAACTGATTTATTGCGCCCCCTGCGCGACTTCTGGGTTGTCTATCGCGACTGCCTGGCGCCACTTGCGCAAACACGGCTTAAGATTATTTTAATAAAATGACTCATCTTCCTCGGAAGTAAAAAACATCTGTCTTATGAGTCGCGGCCTGGCACGACTTGCAGAAACATGTCTGAAGTTTAGTTTTGTAAAGCGTCTCGTCGTCCTTAAAAAAAAACCCGATGTAGATGTTTACTTTAGAGTGCGCCGAACCGCTGTCGAAAATTAAACTATATACCCTCCCCTCCGTTTGCGCAAAATTAACTCTTTAAAATGATGCAACACTATTTTGTTAAAATAAATCCTCGTATGAGCCGCGTGCGCGCAAAAACGAAAAGCGCATCTTGTTTGTAGTTGTAAAAAATTCTTTATAAAGCGGTGAGCGAGAGTTATTTTGTTTTAAACGGCCACAAATACCCAATCATGAATGCCGACCAATACACCCCGGCTGCTCTTGCTGAAGCCACAGAAACCGAAGTGATATTAAAAAAGAAAGTGCTCGTTGCCCTCAAGACGGTCTGCACAGCGCACGACAAAATGCAACAAACATCCAAAAGTGAAGCTGTTGGTTACCAGCTGGCGTTAAAAGGCGCACCGGGTCAAAAAGAGACGGAAGAGAGAAAGACTTGGACCGCCGTGGCCCACACCTTCATCTGGGGTTCCGACTGGGATCGTAAGGAACTCGCAAAAACTAAAAATTGGGAAAAATTGGCCCACGCCGTTAAGACGGCGTGCACCTCAAATACTAAGGGCTGCAGCTTCCAGAGTTTTGCGACGGCTTGCACCGCAAAAAGCACGGGCCGCAGTTTCGAGGGTTTTTTGGGACCCGCAGCGCTGAGGAATCATAATCATTGGATTGGAACTAACAACCCCCGCAGCCTCTCCGAGGCAAAACGACCCACGGAAAGACGACTACAAAACGTGGCTGATCGTGCCAATGCCGTTACGACCGGCCCCAAAAAGGTAGAGATGATTCTTTACAACGGAGGCGTCCGCAAAAACAATGGCGCTACGTATGTGCTGGCGTCTAAGACGGGGGACCGCACCGGCTTCGACTTCTTTAGCTTTAACGCCGAGATACGTCTTGCCGGAGGAAAAAACGACTTTTGCGCCCAGTTCTGGTTTGGTGACGCCGGTGACGTCACTACTACGCCCCCCTCTTTAGTGGTAAGCCTAGACATCACGAACGTTGTAGAGAACAAAAAGGCACACAGAAGAGCTAGGGTTAGCGCCAACGCCGGAGGCGACGCACTTTGCGGCGAAGTGCGCGACTTCGACTGTAGCGCCCCCCTCATTTTTTCGAGAAACTGCAGCAGCGGGCGTCTCGCTTTCTGGCAGCCGCAGAAAGCAGCTTCTGGGGTGTACATAGATGGACCCGTACGACCGCCGCGCGTGCGTTTCGCCATTAAGACAACGCACAAACCCCCCGCCGTACAAGAGTGTTGGTTTGGCAAGGCCCGCCTAGAGTTTCTACCCATCGCCGAAAAAACATCTGGATGCGCCACGAGCGTGCTCGCGCGCAAGGGGGAGGCCGTACTGTTCAAAGGGGATTTTTTGGTGCGCCTCAGGGGAGACCTCTATCAGATGTCGCTGATGTTTAGGCGCGACTTAGATGGCCTTTTTCGGGGGACTGGACCGTCGAGGTTGCAAAAGAGCTCTGCTGAGAAAGAAGAGAATCATGATAACGCCGTGGCTTCGGCTTCGGCGTGGATACCGCTAGAACTCTTCGGTAAAAAAAGATGTCGCGATCAACCGCGAGCAGTGGGATACGTAGAGCAAGAGTTGGAAGAAAAGACAGCGACTATCGTAAGAAAAGGAGCCGTTACCACCGTCAATGGACGAGTCCTCGAAGGCATCAAAGAGTTTGCAAAGGGGAAGCACTTCTTTTGCATTCAAGAGGGGTGCTCTGTAGAGGGCGGGGCAGAAAGCGTGCTCAACCGAGCTCGATTGATCTCCGTGCGCTGCTACAAATGGTCTTCGTACCCCCAGCCCATAGACGAAGAAGTGCAAAACGATCCAGAGACAAAAAACTTTAAGCGGAGTTTTTCGCAGATTGCCGATGACAAGATTGTCGTCGAGAAAGATTGTTCATCGAAACGACGGGCAACGTCGGGTGGTATGGCGCATATTACTAACGCCGCCACCGACCCAAAGACTTCTGCATAATAGCGTAAGAGCAATCTACCCACCCTCGTTGCGGGTCCTTAACCACTTTTAATAATCTTTAGGTAGTTTATTTTAAAACACCTTTTTTAAAAGTAGCACGCGTATAAGTGCGGCCATCTGCAGAATTTGTTTTCGGATCTTAAGCTTCGCAGGCTCGTCAGCAATCTCGCCAATAATCTGCCCGCCAAATTTGTGCACGAAATGCGCAGCTCAGCTCTATGTAGCAAAGGCATAGAGCTGCTTATCGCGCGTACAGAATTTGGCGCGATTGTTGACGACCCGTTCCTTTTAGCTTCTTTTAAATCTACATTTGTTAAAAATCTTTCACCCGGGTTTTTAAAAAATATAAATCTCTTTTTTTTAAATCTTATTTTTATTATAAATTTGTAAAGATCTAATTAAAGAAATCTTTTTAAACGATTCTCACTGCTGTCGTGCTTGTTCTTTTTGTGGTCAAATCTTACGGTATCAATATTTAAATAAATATTTTTTCGCATTTTGTTTTAAAAACAATCTTTAAACAGCGATCTGAGCTGGTATTCGGAGCACGGACTTTTGTTTACAAAATAAAGATCCAAACGCCGAGCTTTTGCTCGAGCGACAGATGCCCCCACTTTCGCCGCCGTTTAGATTTGAGGGCCCCCCCGTCTAAAGCGAAGGCATCGACGGGTGATCCAAAAAAAAGCCAGTCGACGTCACCAAGATACCCAGGACCGACCCGGCTAGCGCGTGCTGTACGCCATGAGTAAAACAGCCCGCGATCTTTTATAATTTATAATTTAAATAAAGTCCCCTAATCGTTTTTTAAAGATGCGTCGCACCTCGTCTTATTTTTGAGATAAGATGTTATTTTCAAAAGAGCTTAATATTACCTCTTTTGGGTAAATTATGTCTAACGTAGGCTAGAAAGAAAACCCAGACTGATTTCATAGAGTCTTCGGCAATAGTTTTTATTTGGCAAAAAGCCTCCCAAAAAACCGCGCAATTTCCGCGAATTCTAAAAAATGGGCGAGTCACTCAGCCACTGATTAAAATTAAAAGTGTAGTTTTAAATGTCCTCTCGTGGTTTCGCCCGCAGTGCTTACGCACGCGGCGACGGTCGCCGTGGTCACATACCGTATAGCGACGCCGCCGACGATACTCAGATTAACTTTTTCTTTTACATTCAATATAATTATGAACACTATTTAATGATAATGCAGATTGGATTCTTACGATTCCCTTAAAAATGTGCCTTCGCCTATAATGGCCACAAGGACAGAAACGTCAGAATTTGTTGTTTATCTATTATGTAAACTCTACAAATAAAACTATATCATTACCGCTAACTTTTGTGTCTCAATAATCGTATGTTCCGTTAAATATTTCGCCGCCCGATTTATAAGCCCTCGTTTTAAGAATCAATTGGTGAAACAATAGAAGCCTGGCAACTATCCGGACGAATAGTTTTTAGAAAGGTTTTTTTAAAGATTTTAATATATAAAACTTGTTTTGTCAATAAGTTTAAAAAACAGTGCAAGCCTCAGAGTCTATTTGTTTTAGTCCACTTCCAGTCTACCTTAGTCCACTTCCTCGATTGTCGGCCCCTGAGCCGAGGTGCCGCCGGCAGACTGATGTGTCTCATCCGGGACCGGCTGCCCGCCACCCGCTCCGCCGCCACCGAAGAGCTTTGACATGATTAAACGACATTTCTTGCCCAATTCGTGCTGCTGATGTACGATTTTGTCTTTCGCCGCCAGAGTGTTGCTTTCCAGCCACCCCACTGTCTCTTCGACGGCGTCGAGTACGATCTTTTTGTCTTGGTCAGTCAGTTTGCTTTCTGGAACTTCATACACGGCCGACTTCAGACCGTAGGCGTAGCTTTCCAGATCGTTCTTGGCCTTGACGCGATCTTGTTGGACCTCGTCCTCTACCTTGTACTTCTCAGCTTCGGAAACCATCCGTTTGATTTCGGCCTGCGACAAGCGGCCTCTCTCATTTTTGATGACGATGCTCCGTATCTTTCCGGTGCTCTTGTCCTGGGCACTCACATTGAGGATGCTATTGGCGTCGATGTCGAAGGAGACCTCGATTAGGGGAACCCCCTTTGGAGCGGGAGGAATGCCTCCGAGTTGGAACTTTCCAAGCAGGTTGTTGTTGGTTGTCAAAGGGCGTTCTCCTTCATATACCTTAATGTCCACGCTCGACTGATTGTCAGCGTTCGTGCTGAACTCTTTAGACGCCTTTGTGGGAATGCGAGTGTTTCGTTCAATGACTTGGGTCATTATACCCCCAACCGTTTCGATTCCAAGGGAGAGTGGGGCTACGTCCACCAGGAGGACGTCCTTTACCTCGGCACTCTTGTTTCCCGTCAGGATGGCAGCTTGCACGGCGGCCCCGTAGGCCACAGCCTCGTCGGGGTTCACGGACTTGTTTAACTCCTTGCCATTCAGAAAATTCTGCAACATCTTCTGAATTTTGGGGATGCGCGTTGAGCCGCCAACGAGAACAACCTCGTCGATCTTTTTTTTATCCAGCTTCGCATCCGCGAGGGCTCGAGCAACGGGTGTAAGTGCTTGTTTGAAGAGGGTGGAGCAGAGTTCTTCAAAGCGAGCTCTGCTGACAGAAGTGTAAAAATCAATTCCCTCGAAAAGAGAATCGATCTCGATGCTGGCGGACGCGCTGCTCGACAGGGTGCGTTTGGCTCGTTCAGCGGCCGTTCGGAGGCGGCGTAGAGCTCTGGGGTTTCCAGCCAGGTCCTTAGCGTTCTTTCTTTTAAATTCTTCGGCCAAGTGGCTAACTAGCAGATTGTCAAAGTCCTCCCCGCCAAGGTGAGTATCTCCGGCTGTAGATTTTACCTCAAAGACTCCTTCGTCGATGTTAAGAACAGAGACGTCAAAGGTGCCGCCGCCCATGTCAAAGATCAGAATGTTTTGTTCTCCCTGCAGTTTCTTTTCCAGTCCGTAGGCGAGGGCCGCTGCCGTGGGTTCGTTGATGATTCGTAGCACATTCAGTCCGGCAATCACCCCGGCATCCTTCGTGGCTTGTCTTTGAGAATCGCTGAAGTAAGCCGGAACGGTCACCACTGCATCCGTGACCGGCTGACCCAGATAGGCCTCGGCTACCTCCTTCATCTTACTCAGGATCATAGAGCTGATCTCCTCCGGGGAGAACTGCTTTTTCTCCCCCTTGTACTCGGCTTGGAGCATCGGTTTATTTTCTTTGCTGACCACGTTGAACGGCCAGTGCTTCATGTCAGCTTGGACGGTCGCATCGTCGAACTTACGGCCAATCAGACGCTTGGCGTCAAAAATGCTGTTTTGGGGGTTCCTGTATATATTAAAAAAGCATATCATTTATTTCTCACATACAACACCCCCAAATTACCAAAACAAGAGCAAATGTGGTCGAGTTCCTCGATGAAGGGCACAGGCGCAACGCAACAACCCGTCACATTCTACTATTAGCACTCCTCCGACTTCCTCGCAGCTAAACTTCCCCATTATCAATTTCATCACAACTGAATTTAAAGAGTACTTACAAAGCAACTTGGCTCTTTGCTGCATCTCCTACCAGTCTTTCGGTATCGGTAAAGGCCACATGACTCGGTGTTGTCCTGTTTCCTTGGTCGTTGGCAATAATCTCTACCTTGCCGTTTTGAAATACGCCGACACAAGAGTAAGTGGTCCCCAGGTCGATTCCGATAGCCTTCGACTTCCCCATCTTTTAGTTGAACTCCTTAGAATTTTGTTTTACTATAACGTTATCCAAAAATAATGTTTAGCGGGGAAAAAAGCTAGAAGAGTACGTGGCCTTGATCGATGCAGTAGAATGCTAAGAGCTCTGATGTATCATCTAACACAGATCGCAACAGAATCTGCTGGTCGTTGAAGACACCGTCAATTTATAGTAAAAGTGATTCAAAAATAACTAATTCTTGTTGCGTAAACGAGAAGTGGGCTGCCTCGTATTTTATATTAAAACAGGTCGGCCGATCGTTCGTAGGCCGACGCCATCAAAGAGGGCGACACTCTTGCAGTGAAATTCCCCCACTTTTATGCGCATTTAAAAAAAAGAGGTTTAAACGGTTGATTCGTTGCGCTCGCTTATGTTTTGCACGTTGGGTTGAGTTTTGATTGTGCTCGCACTCGAGCTCTGTTGTGCGCCCAAACAAATCTTCTATAAGTAGGCCTACACCGAGCTCCGAGCTCCAAAAATCATACACGATCATGGACGGCCAAAACCAAATCACGAGCGCTTCGAGCGACGCCACTCGATTAGAATCCCAAAACTTAACTGGCGCGAACATCGCCGCAAAAATAGACGCGATCGGTGCCCAACAAGAAATGGCAGAAAAGATTCGCAATCAGTGGAAGGCCACCAACCAGCCGCGAAGCTTAAAAGTGGCGAAGGGTCTTATTGAAGAGCGTCTGCGTGCCGCGAGCGTAGACGCCCACTCGCGAGAAGCCTTAAACGTAGACTGCGAGGACGCGGCGATGGTTGCGTGCGAAGACGCGGGATTCACCTACATGTTTGCCTCATGTGGCGACCTCAAAAAAGCGATGGACTTTGAAGCCTTTAACGCGGAGATCGTTTTGGCCCCGCAAGAAGACTTTTGCGCAACCTTTTGTTTCGGCGAACCAAAAAGCAAATTTATCAGGTTGACCGTTTTTAAAGGCGAGGAATCCGCAATGGTGGCGACCGTCGCCCATAGCAACGACTACACAAAACGGCTCGGAAAGCTTCCCCGTTACAAAAAGAGCGAACCCGTCGTTTTTTCAAGAAACGCGAGTAGCGGACGCATCGGATTCTGGCAGCAGCGCGACCCGGCGGCGGGGGTGTATCTATATGGTCCAGTACAACCGAGCTGCGTGCGGTTTGAGGTTAACGCCCCGCAGATACCGCGCATAAAAAGCTTCCGATTCTCAGAGCCATGGTTGGCGTTTTTACCGATCGCAGAAGAGCGATCGGGGTGCGCGACAAGCGTGTTATCAAAAGGGGGAGTGCCCGTGACTCTTTTGGGAGATTTTAAGCTGTACCTGACGGGGGACCTGTTTCAGATGTCGCTGTTTTTTTCGCGGGATCTAAGCGACCACTTCGTGGGCACTGGAGAGGAAAGATTCTATTCTAAAAACAAAGACAAAAACAGCGCGCCGACTGGTAAGGCTGTGTTGTATCCGGTTGGCCATAATCCAAATAAACCAGGATGCCGCAATCTTCCGCATAAAACTGAATACGCTGAGAGCGAACTGCGCGAACAGACAGCATTGATCGCAAGGAAGAGAAATATTACGACCATCGACGGACGCAGCCTAGAGGGCCTCGAACAGTTCTCTAAAAGCGGGCCACACTACTTCTGCATACAAGAGGGATCTTCGTCGTACGCGGGAGGGGCTTCCGCGACCCTGAACAGAGCGCGTGTGACCAGCTGCTGGTGCGACGAGTGGAATTTTGAGCCCTTACGCAACATCTCAAAAAAAGAAGGGCCTCTTACCCGCCGCTTGTCGTTGGCGGCCACCATCAGGCACCCATTCGACGTGTAATTGTTAAAAACCAAAATGAGCGTTTATCTTGCGCCACCCTCGTTGGGATGTGGGGGGGGGGGAGGTGATGGGCGTAACCATTTTTAAAAATCTATACGCAGTTTTAAAAACACGTTTTTTTTTAAACAGTAGGCTCACGCGTATGAACGCGGCCATCTGCAGATTTTTTTAAAAGATCTTGACCGTCTCATCAATCTACTTTAGTCATAAATCTAATTTACTGTATTTAAAAAATAAAAAGACGGCACTAACGAGCACGGTCTTTTTTTTAAAATTCCTCTTATAAAAAAAAGAAGATCGTTCTTTTAAAATGATATCACTCCGAAGCGCTCGAAGACAAAGAGCGCTATATATGTATATATATTTCTCGTTTAATTCTCTAAGAGTTTCCCGTCTTTACGCGGACCGTGGTCGTCGGTTTAAAAAAAAATAAAAATCGTTTCATCGTATTACACATCTCGTCTCGGCTAGTCTATCCTTTTTGTCGGTATCTCCTTTATTATGATTACGAACGGACCATCGGGGTGGGGGTGGGGGAGTTATTTTCTCCTCTGCGCAAACAGATAGCGGGTCGTCGCCGCCTTAACAAAAACAGATGGCGGAAGCGAGTCAACCCGCACCGGGTATTGAGCGGTATCTTTCGGAAGGCGCGAAACGGTTAGCGCTAGAGGTATTTTTTTAGCGCATTACGGTCGTAAAAATGACTCATCCGTTTTTCCCCGTGTGTTTTTTCGATCGGGCCACAACCGGCCGACTAAAAGTTGCACGATGGCGCGCTCTCCGCACAAAAGTATTGCCGGTTAGCTACGCGGACCCGCACAGCGGCAATCTGTCCGGCCTCGACCTCTGCTGACCCCGGACAGCTTGCCGCAAAACAGGCCGGCTCCTTTCCGCTCATACAATCCACCACAACCCTTCCCCCCCTCTCCTCTCTCTCCCACGAAGCATCGGCCGGCTCAATTTTGTTCCGGCCTCGAACTCTGCTCGACCCCGGACGGCTTGCCGCGGAACGGGCAGTGCGCTTGAAACTGTCGTCGCCGCCCGAACGAAAACAGATGGCGGAAGCGAGTCATCCCGCACCGGGTATTGAGCGGTATCTTTCGGAAGGCGCGAAACGGTTAGCGCTAGAGGTATTTTTTAGCGCATTACGGTCGTAAAAATGACTCATCCGTTTCCCCCGTGTGTTTTTTCGATTGGCCCCCCGACCCTCCGACTAAAAATTGCACAAAAGTATTGCCGGTTAGCTACACGGACCCGCACAGCGGCAAGCTGTCCGGCCTCGACCTCTGCTCGACCCCGGACAGCTTGCCGCAAAACAGGCCGGCTCCTTTCCGCTCATACAACCCACCACAACCCCTCTCTCTCCCACGAAGCATCGGCCGGCTCAATCCTTTTTTTCCGGCCTCGACCTCTGCTCGACCCCGGATAGCTTGCCGCGGAACGGGCGGTGTGCTTCTAACTGCCTGTATGGGCTGGACAATGTTATCCCCCGTGGTTTTTGACTTAGAGGGTTTTTGGCCCATTCGATGAGTCACTCTCGCCATCTGGTTTGTTTGCGCCACGGTCCGGGGTGTGGGGGAAATGGGTTTCGGTTCTGCGCAGGCAATGACCATAGACTCTAGAGTAACTAGGAAACGTTATATCGGGCATTTTATCAACGCACACTCGATGGCCATAGACTCTACAGTAACCGGGAAACGCCATATCGGGCATTTTTCTAATGCAGACCTAATGGCCGTAGACCGTGTGTAAACGAGAAACGCCCTCTTGGTCATTTCGCCACTGCACAGGCAACGGCCATAGACTCTACAGTAACTGGGAAACGCGATATCGGGCATTATACCAATGCACACTCAATGACCGTAGACTTGTACAGTAACGAGGAAACGCTACATCGGGCATTTCGTTACTGCACAGGCAACGACCATAGACTCTACAGTAACCGGGAAACGCCATATCGGGCATTTTTCTAATGCAGACCTAATGGCCGTAGACCGTGTGTAGAGGAGAAACGCCGCATCGGTCATTTCGCTACTGCACAGGCAACGGCCATAGACTCTACAGTAACTGGGAAACGCGATATCGGGCATTATACCAATGCACACTCGATGGCCATAGACTTGTACAGTAACGAGGAAACGCTACATCGGGCATTTCGTTACTGCACAGGCAACGACCATAGACTCTACAGTAACCGGGAAACGCCATATCGAGCATTTTTCTAATGCAGACCTAATGGCCGTAGACCGTGTGTAGAGGAGAAACGCCGCATCGGTCATTTCGCTACTGCACAGGCATACCGCCTTCTGTTTTTATATCTGTTTTTAAGAACCGCCCGGTATAATGCGCTTTAAAAAAAACCTCCGCTCGCGCCTTTTCGGGGATCGGGGGGCTCCTCGCCTCAAAAAAAAAATAGTGGGTCGTCGCCGCCCAAACAAAAACAGATGGCAGAAGCGAGTCATCATCCCGCACCGGGTATTGGGCATTATCCCCCGTGTGTGTTTTTTTCGATCGGCCCCGCCCGACCGAACAATTAACATAGTTGCACGATGGCGTGCTTTCCGCACGAAGGTATATCCGCATAGCGGCAATCTGGCCGGCCTCGTCCTCTGCTCGACCCCTGACAGCGGTGTCCTTGCCGGACAATCTCTCGCGGCTTTTTAACATAGATCTGTTTTTGGCGCCCATTCGTCGGTGACTCACTCTTGGTCGGTTTGCGCAAATGCGGCATCCAACGTACGGGCTCGCTATACCCTCTTAGCGGCAATATGATCGGCCTCGTCCTCTGTTCGACCCCTGACAGCTTGCCGCGGAACGGGCAGTGTCCTTCATACTGCCCGTATCGGCCGGACAATCTCTCGCGGCTTTTTAACATAGATCTGTTTTTGGCGCCCATTCGTCGATGACTCACTCTTGGTCGGTTTGCGCAAATGCGCTGATATACGGCGAGACCGGGCCGGCATCCAACGTACGGGCTCGCTATACCCGCATAGCGGCAATCTGATCGGCCTCGTCCTCTGTTCGACCCCGGACAGCTTGCCGCAGAACGGGCAGTGATAGAGGGTTTTTGGCGCCCATTCGTCGATGACTCACTCTTGGTCGGTTTGCGCAAATGCGCTGATACACGGCGAGACGGGGGGCCGACAAACAATATTTGCTCTGCCGGCATCTAACGTATGCGGAGATCTGTTTTTTTTTTTAGCGCCCATTCGTCGATGACTCACTCTTGGTCGGTTTGCGCAAATGCGCTGATACACGGCAAGACAGGGGGCCGACAAACAATATTTGCTCTGCCGGCATCTAACGTATACGGGCTCGCTATGAGGTTACCGAGTATCGTTGATTCTCATAATATTAACACGATCATCCGGAGATCTTTTACGACGATGAAGATTATACCCCAAAAGGTAACCCGAGACGGGTGTGACAATTAACGAACAAAGAACTTTTTCCCCACGTTAATTAATAAACAAGAAATAAAAAGGGGGGGGGGGTGGTACGATTTTACCCCCCCTCCCCCCCTCTTATTTGAAGAAGGTCAAAATAGAGGATTTCATAAATGTACACATTCTTTTTTTACTAAATAAACGGAGGCGGCCGATTTAAAGTGTAGACCTGAGACCCTATTTTTTTGTTATAAATAAACGGACCGGAGGCGGCAGATTTGGCGGCAGATTCAAAAAAAAATTGTAGCCGGCCGATTTAAAAAAAAGTGTAGGGAGGCGGCGCGTGTGCACAGTTCGGGGGCGGCGCTAAAAAGCGCCCAATTGGGCGTAAAAAGCGCCCAAACCGCCGCCGCTCTCACGTTGCGTGAATATAAAAAGGGGGGGTGGTACGTTTTGACCCCCCCTAATTCGAGGTCGCAAGATGCTCTCGCGTGGCGTGAACGGGTCGAGATTTTAGAGAAGCCGACGCCGGTCGCTAGAATTGTGCCGGCTCATTAGATAAAGGGGAAGAGGTGGGAGGGGGAAGGGGGTAGGGGGAGGGGTAAGGGGGTGTACGTGCGCGCGCGTGTCCGGGTCCACCTTATCCGAGGTCGCGAGAATAGTTTCCTGCGCCCGGTCGCTAAAAATTGTAGGAAACCGTCTTTCCGCGGTATCGCACATAGCGCGCACGTACGTATGCAAGAGAAAGAGAGTGCCGGAGAGGAGGGGGGGGGGGGGGGTGTAATTGTGTGTTGGTTTGTTTGTCGGTCCGTCTGTAGGACCGAAGTTCTTGACTCCTTCGATCGCCGCCTAAATGCAATATCTGTTTTAATCATAATAATAATAATAATTGTAATTATATCAGCGGCCTCCGGGTCGACCTCCGCTCGATCCGTGCCGCCGGCTTATTAGATAAAGGCGGGTTTTCGCACGAATAGACACCAGATGTAATTAATTTATATGGGCAGCGCAGGGCCAAAGGCAAAAGGGACGAGGGCATATTAACAGTGAGCATCGCGACCCTCACCTTTTCCCCCCCGGCTCACCCCGTATATTCGCGAAAACGCCATATGGGGCATTTCGCTACTAGTAATATTAAAAATTATAGATTTAAAAGGCGTGCACTTATCCGCGAAAAAAACAATCGAGGCGCCAACGACGTACGAAAAAGTTTCCGTTTGAAAGTGTCCGTAGACGTTATTAGACGGAATGTTGCCGGGGGTTTATTCTAGATGGCGGGAGGGACTGCACGGCCGGCAAACGCACGCTGACCATAACGGATAGTTCGCGAGTTCACGGTTCGGCGAGCAAATTTGAGCCCGTAGATCTGACAAGACGAGTGGTTACTCCCGGGAGAAATAAGTTCACGTAAGTACAGTACAGAATCTTAAATACGAGAAGACATATTTTGTAGGTGATTTGGGTACCGCTGAGGCAATGACCATAGACTAGTGCGGTACCGAGAAAACGCCGTTCTGGGCATTTGGCTACCGCACGGGCAATGGTCATAGACTAGTGCGGTAACGAGGAAACGCCGTTCTGGGCATTTGGCTACCGCACGGGCAATGGTCATAGACTAGTGCGGTAACGAGGAAACGCCGTTCTGGGCGTTTTAGTACCGCTGAGGCAATGACCATAGACTAGTGCGGTACCGAGGAAACGCCGTTATGGGCGTTTTGGTACCGCTGAGGCAATGACCATAGACTAGTGCGGTACCGAGGAAACGCCGTTTTGGGCGTTTTAGTAACGCTGAGGCAATGACCATAGACTAGTGCGGTACCGAGGAAACGCCGTTCTGGGCGTTTTGGTACCGCTGAGGCAATGACCATAGACTAGTGCGGTACCGAGGAAACGCCGTTCTGGGCGTTTTGGTACCGCTGAGGCAATGACCATAGACTAGTGCGGTACCGAGGAAACGCCGTTCTGGGCGTTTTAGTACCGCTGAGGCAATGACCATAGACTAGTGCGGTACCGAGGAAACGCCGTTCTGGGCGTTTTGGTACCGCTGAGGCAATGACCATAGACTAGTGCGGTACCGAGGAAACGCCGTTCTGGGCATTTTAGTACCGCTGAGGCAAATGGTCATAGACTATACAATACCGAGAAAACGGCGTTTTGGGCATTTGGCTACCGCACGGGCAATGGTCATAGACTGTACAATAAGGAAGAAACGGCGTTTTGGGCATACAATAACTAGGAAACGCCGTATCTGGAATTAATACTTTATTTGTAGAGATATTTATTGCCGTCTGACCCGACTCGAGGGCACTATGTCTTCATTAGGTAAAAAGACGTACACGGGCCGCATGCGCGGTTGTGTGTGGTGGGATGGGACCAGTTAAAACGATTAAGTGCAGGAGCCACATTTTTTTTATATAAAAAAAAACGATAACCGTTTACATTTTATCGCCCACTCCCCGGCGAAAACAATATACTCTTTATTTATCAACATTTAAAAACGTGAAGCCTCGCTCTTATTAAAAAAAAAAACCAGAAGAGCGGTATAATTAAATATGGTCGAGAGGTTTTTAAAAAGGTTTATAATTCTTATATATATATATATATTTTTTTAAAAACCTCTATTTGTTTCCTTTTTAAAAACATTTACGGAGCAAAAACGGTTTATTCGTGGGTTTTAAGCATTATTTAAAAACTAAATCGTAGACTACAGATCCCTCATCGCGCATCCCTCGACGTGATCCGACAGCATCGAGTAGTCGCTCACCCCGAAAGCCCGAGCGCAGTAGGGGCAGTGTATTGGATCCGCTGCGTTCTCCGGCGAGGAGGAGGAGGAAGAAGACGGCCCGGCCGCCGCGTATCTTTTTAGAATATCTCGGCGATCGGCGTACGGTCCGCCTTCTTCGACAGCGTCCGTTTTTCTCGAGGTGCCGTGGCTGCGGCGGCGCTCCGCGGTCCGAAGCCTGTCTCTCAGGATATTGTTGTGGTATTCGGCGCACTCCAGATCGCCCTTAACTCGCTGGCGGTCTTGGCGCTCTTCCTCGAAGTCTTTTTTGAAGATCTCGGCCTGTATATAAATTTCAAGGCGAAACAAAAGAAAAAAGTAGAAATAATTTATTTTTTTTGTCGTTTTAAAAAAACAAAAACACGACAAAATTCTTCGTCGTACTTCTTATTGTTTTTCTCAAAAATAAACGGCCGCCCACCTGCTGTTTAAGAGCCTGCACGAGCTCCTCCTCCTCCTCCTCGTCTTCCCGCGGTGCTCTTTCGTTCGCTTCTCGAGCCTCTGTACGATTCAACCTCGTTTTTAGCGTCGACAATTCGTTAGTCATCTCTTCGATCTTGATGTCGCGATCGAGCAGGGCGTGCACGTCGTCACGCTCCGCTTCTTTTTTTTCGCGGAGCCGGTCCTCGAGCTGGGCGACGGTTTTCGACAACTGCGCGGTCCGTTTTTCAGCGCGGTCGCTCGACTGTATTAGCGCGGCCGTCCGCGTCGTCATCTCGTAGATCAGGTCGTCTCGCTCGCGAAGATCTTTAACGGCGACCCGGTTGTCGTCTCGGAACTTGGTGAGCAGATCGTTGAGGCCGTCGATGGTACTCGACAACTCGCAGGTTCGTTCCGTCGCGCGGTCGGACACCTTTTTGTGCTGTTTGAGCTCGTCACGCAGTTTCGCCACGTACGCCTCGCGCTGCGTGTCGTAGTTCTGCCAGCGCGTGTTCATGCCGATCACTTCGCGCAGCTGTTTACGGGCCCGCTCGGCCTCCAAGTCCAACTGTTTCACCTGACCTTCCGCGATATGTAGCAGGCAGGCCGTGCTCGGTCCGCCGGGCTGCCTCGGCGCCTCCGGAGTTTTTGTTTTCATCTCGCCCGCCCGATGTGAACAGCATTAAGTAATATTGCCTCGTCGCTCGTCGCCTTTTTAAACCGGCTCTCAATCCGTGATCGACGCGCGCGCGCGGGTCCCGTATTATTTTTTTGACGCGGGCCGGTTTGTCAAAAATTCCCCGCCCCGCTCCGCAAATAGACACATTCGTACACACAAGATCTAAAAATAAACTGCACTCGTGATGACTCGGCGTGAAAGATTCAACACGTGCGCGATCTATGGACCGCGCACAACTTTTGTTTTATTGACATACGGGTAGATTTTTAAAAAGGTACCGGGCGCCCATCGGGGCAAACACACTTCGTAGGTATATATTTAAAAAAAATTAAAAGACCACCACCATAAAGTTGCCAAAACTTTGTACAAGATTTTAGTTTTTTTAAATAAACAATATAGTAAACATCTTCTTCCCCTTTTTTAGACTATATCGTGGGTATGTTCGTTCGTTGGGCAATAGCTTCCTCCACAGCTTAGACTATTCCAATTTGACCGTGTGGCAAAAGAGACTTCGTTTTCTGGGCGACTCTGCCATTCTCGAAGCAAGGGCTCCTGCCCATAGGCGCCAAAAGAGTCGGGCGGCGGCCGACGCCCGAAATTATCGTGCACCTGCGGCGGTGGTGGTGGGGCCGTTGTCGGCGGCGAGGTCCATCTGTTGCGTTCCGCAAAGAACGGAGCCTGCTGATGAGGTGGAAAGGCGGGCGGCGGCCGACGCCCGAAATTAGCGTCCGCCGGCGGCGGTGGTGGTGGGGCCGTTGTCGGCGGCGAGGTCCATCTGTTGCGTTCCGCAAAGAACGGAGCCTGCTGATGAGGTGGAAAGGCGGGCGGCGGCCGTCTCCCAAAATTGGCGTCCGCCTGCGGCGGTGGTGGTGGTGGTAGGGCCGTTGTTGGCGGCGGGGTCCGTCTGTTGCGTTCCGCAGTGAACGGAGCGTGCTGGGGAGGCGAAAAGGCGCGGCGAATCTCTCTCCGTCGCAGAAAAAGATCGCGTCTGGCGTCTCCTCTTTTAATTCTTTCGTTCTCCAATTCCAGGCGTCTCGTAGCTCGTTTCAAGTTCTCGCGGGCCTCCACTCTGTCTATCACCGCCTTCAATCCCCGAAACTGGGGAGCCGGTGCGTCCATGCGCCTCTCTCGCGTCGTCTTTTTGATCAACCATATTGCCGCGGCGATCACGTGCTCGTTGTTTTTGGGCGCCACGGTAGGAAAATTTCCCCACCTGTACGAGTCTTCGAGCGACGACCGCAAGGCTTCCTCGGCGGCGGTGGGCAACCGTTTGCGGGCGCTGCGAGCCTCCTCTCTTTTTTGCACCTCGGTCGGGCACGGGACGCGCTGATCCTGCCGCATGTGCCTCATCGCGGCCCTCGCGACGATCTCTCCTCCGAACGGGTAGTTATTTCGACCCGTCCGCACGAGCATCGCCTCCAGGCAGCTCCTCAGCTCGCGGCATTGGGTCTCGCTCCAAACGAGTCCGTTCGGTTTCCACTCCCCCACGCACGTCTTGCGAGAGTGTCGACGCCGGCGACAGGTACGCCCCTCGGCGGAGTCCGAAGAAGAGAGGGACGAAACGGCGGGTTGGGTCGGGCGTTCTTTGCGAACCCGATCGGAGGCGGAAGAACCGCGGGGAGGGGGAGGAGGGGTATGCTGGTACGCTCGAAGCCACCGCTTCATCTCTTCGTCGTAACCCTCCAGTATCTCCGTTACCATGATAAATGTAGTCGTATGTACACAGAATGAAGGGAGGCTGTAAGCAGAAATAAATAAAGAGAGGCGTGCGTTACAAACTCGGTATTCTTTTTTTTTAACCGTCTTTTTGAGCCGCCAACTCGGGCTTTGCGGAGGGCGTCTTCACGTTTCGTGGCGCGGGATCGTACCGCGTTTTAAAATCACCGAACATCGCGGGTTTGGGGTGTACCGAGTCGTAATCGACCTTCTTTTTATAGATCGGCGGCGCGCCGCAGACCACCGCGCGTCTGCGCCTCCACTCCGCGGTGACGTTGTAAATCAGCATGATCACCGCGGCCATCAAAAACGACGCCGAGAGAGCGAGCGAGGCGACGGCGGCGCTCCGAGTATAATCGAACTTGGCGGCCCGTCCCTCCGTAAAGATCCACGCAAATAAAGTTCCGTTAAGGGACAACAAAGAAGAGGTGGCGGCGGTGGTGTCGTTTTGTAGGGGCGGCGCGCATCCCTCGTCGCAAAGAACGACCTTAAAACTATGCACCCCTCGCAGCGCGAAGAAGCAGCCTAAAATAACGGCGGCGGAGGTCAGCGTAAATTTCGACATCTCGAACGACTCACCGGACGTGGCTGGCATAAACGGCGTGACTCGGAGTAACTCTGTTGTTTCTTTTTAAGGCAGCGAACCGCCTCTGCAAGAACGTCTTTGTGCCGGAGCGGCCCCACCGACGTCTCTATTTAAGTCTTTTTTTCGGGCGAGGGCGGTGCGACAAAAAAACAAACAAAAAAATGGGGTTTTTTTTAGCGCAAAAAATATGCGCAATAACTTTGGCCCGGACGGTCTGGGTGATCTGTAGGTCGGGGCGCGCGAGAGTCCGGTAGCTCGCTCACGCGCAAAATAGAGACCGTGGTAAATAAAGGCCTATTCGTTTATATTCGAGTATTTTGTGAAGATTTTGTTTACGGTGGTGGTTTAGGGCCTGTAAATTTCGCTCTTCCTTTAGCGGCCCATCCAGCGGCCGAACATGGTCTTTGTGTCGATAAAGTTATGCCTGTCAATAACGCTATGCGTGTTGAAATAATTCTCGGGGTTGGAAAGGTTATGCGAAGGGGTATAAGAAATGCGCCCTATGTCGCTAAAGTGCTGCGAAGCGGCCTCGCGGTCGAAGTTGCCGTTTTTCTGCGGGTCTGGCGCGGCTCCTACGGCCTCCTGGCGGGTCACGTCCACTACGGGCTCGGGTTCGATCGACGGGATCTTGTCTTTTTTATCGATGGGCGGCGCGGCACAGATGGCGAGCATAATTCGCGACATCTTACAAGAAAGAAATTTCGAAAAGAGTAGTTGGCATAAATACCGTGATGCGATGGAACTCTGTAGTATTTTTTTGTTAGCAGCTGCCCCTCTCTGAAAGAACGTCCGTGTGCCGGAGCAGCCCTGCCACCGTCTCTATTTAACTATTTTTTGGCGAAGGCGATGCAGCAAATTCTGAGCGCAAACAATAAGTGCGCTAACTTCGACCTGCTGCCGCCACACCTCGTAGAGCAAATATGCCTCTATCTGCAACTGGATGACCTCGGGGCCGTGTCGGAAGCTATTCCGAGCGTGGAAGAGCTGCTGGACTCTTGCTGCTACAGGGCTTGGCGCGATGCGACCGCGCCAGCGGAACTACGGATCACCGAGACGACCAGGCCGTACTTTAAGAAGGCGGCCGAACACGGCAACAGTATCGCACGAGCGCGACTCGGAGCCCACGATTACGTGTCACGAGACAAAGACCGGGCGGCGCGATCTCTCGTCTACCTCGCCGTAGCCCCGATCAACTACGCCCGCCTTCTCGTAAATCTTCCCCCTCCTTACTTGGGTCCGCACGCGAAGGCGGCGAGAGACGGATTGAGGGAGGCGGCGGACGCCGGCGACGAGGCGTGCATACGAACGATAGAGGGAGCGCACGGCCTCGTTCGAGTGAAGGGCGGCTTCGATTGGGAGTGGAGCCAAAAGCGATGTAGATGGCTCCGCACCGACGCTTGGAGAAAGAGAGCAAAAGACGAGCAAAAAAGCCCGCGCATCTTCGACGAGGTCTTTGAAAAGAATAGAGAACGAACGACCCCGGCGAAACCGCGTTTCTACGAGCTGGCGCACAGAAAAGAGACGTTGCGCCTACTAAAGTCTATCGCCAACCGGACCAATACGTCGCCCGACCGGATCGAAAAGGCCATGCTGCTGTGTTCTCGCTTGGCCATGTACGGTACGGGTCCGTTACCCCCGACGACGCGCGAAGTGAACGCGTGCCTGTTCGTGGCGGAGCACTCCCACACCTGGTGTTGCTGCCATATCCCGCACGAAGGCTTCCAGACGGCGTTCGGCGGCACGGCAGACGCCGTCGCCTGCGCCGTGGACGTCATGACCCGCCTCGGCTCTAGTTTATACCAGCCCAGGTTGCGCGCTCTCGCTACCCGAGCCCTGCGAGACGAGTGCATCGACCGTGGCGAGCACGTCCACGCGGAGGGGTACATCTTAGATGTATACGCATGCGGGCTCGCCGACCTCTACATGTCTCTGCACCTGAACACAGCCTCTTTAGACGCGTACGAGATGGGGGACGTCATGCAGACCCTATCGCGACTGTGGCGGGGGCGACCCGACCCTCGGACCGGCCTAAAAGAAGCGGTTCTACACGCCGTCCGCGAGGGGATCGCCGGCTCTGCGAGATTCGTGCCGAGCGTGCTGCAGCGCTGCAAAGATCCTCCCGGGTGGCGGTAGAGGCGGTCCAAAAACAAAAAAATTACGCCCGCCCCGACCCCTCATCGTCCTTTGGAATCGCCTTCCCCAAAAACGAGTGCGGCGATGCGAGAGGCATCGCTGATCTAAAGACTGTATTGACATTTGAGCCACGTGCCAACTTTCGTCTGATCACTTTATTTAAAAACAAATTGTCGTTTGGTTATTTATGTGAAGTTTTATTATTATTTGGGTATATTATACGCCGGGACCAAAAAAAAAAAACTAAATAAAAACAATGAATAAAATGAGCCACGTGCCAACTTTTGTCTGATCACTTTATTTCCAAACAAATTTGTTATTTGGTTATTTATCCGAGGGTTTATTTCTATTATTTGCGTATCTTATATGCCGAGACCAAAAAATAAATAAATAAATAAATAAATAAATATGTCAGTCTTTTGCGGGGCCTGTTTGCTCTTGTGTTTTTTGGCGGTGGTCGCCGTCGAACACGTCGAGGGCTCGCCCGCCAACAAATCGTACGCGGCGTCCGTCTGCCTCTTTGGGGAAGACCCCTCCCACGAAGCGCGGCGTGGCGTGCGTTGTCGCGTGCGCAAGACGGGCGACCAATCCGACGCCGAAGAAGGGCCAGAGGGTTACGGCGTACTGACGGCTATATATCGCAAGACCGGCGCCGCGCTCGGCTCTTACGTCTTTAATTTTACGGCCCAGGAAACTCGGTGCGGTGGGCCGTACGTGAACTACGACCCGAACGCAACCTCGCAAAAAGAAGGCCGCGCATTCTGCGGAAACAGCCACGACCGCTCTTACTGCTCGCGCGAATACGGCCTGGACTACGAGACGCGCTCCGGGGACCCGGGGTTTTACGACGACGAGGAGGTAGAATTTGCGTGCACGTTTTACGCGAGCGAAGGCTTCGACGACAACAGAGAGGCCGACGACGACAAAGCCTTCTCGCTCGCCCACGGCTTCATCAAGCCTCACAACAAATTCAAACAGCTGAGGCGCGCCTGCTCCGAGACCTCCGGCGAGAGCGTGGGGTTTGCCGAGCACACCCGGGGCGACCCCCCTCTTCCGAAGATCCGACGCCGCGGGACCTCGGTGGACGCGGACGGCACCGTACAGATATGCGCTCTTACGGCGCCGGCCCTTCCGCCCGATGCAAAGAAAGAGGGCCCGGGAATGGAGTGGGGTCGCCCGACCTTTCGTTGCGCCGTCGACCACTCTCTGTTCGCGGACGGAGAGGCGGACGATCTGACGCTCCTCGTGACCGTCGGGGGACCCCCGAGGCTGTACCTGGAAGCGCCACTGACGCTCTCTTTCGCAGAATTCTTTAATCCCGCTTCGATATGCGCCAGTAGGACCAACGTCGTCGTCTCGTTTTGGAGCGAGGAGGACGTGCAGACCGTCGAGGTGAGCGTGCGCGCCCCGCTCGATCCGACGCACGTATGGCATTTTGGGTGCTCGCTCGTTAACTCGACGGGCTTTGTGCAAAATAGTGCTCGATTCGCGTCCACCACCGCCTTCGCGAACGCGCCCGCGTGCACGCAAGAACCCCCTTTCCCCCGGGCGACCCGAGATTTTAAAGAAGACGTCGCGCAATTGCTTTTTTACAACGGCGTGAAGACGCCCATGCCCCAGAACGACGCCCCCTCCGCACCTTTCAAGTTTTGTATTAAAAACACCCATCCCTTCCCGGTGAACTTGAAAGACTACTCCGGCAACGCTACCTCAATTGTTCCCGCAACGACCGAGTCCGTATCGCGACACCACCCGTCTCCAACGTCTGCGGCGGGCACAACAACTGGCGTACTGCCGCCTCTTCTAACTCTTCCGCTCTGTTGGTGGGCGGTGATTTTGGAGTCGAAATAGATTTTTAAAAAAAACACCGGCAACCCCTTTTTTCGCGCAGATTATGGCGGCCGTTTTGGCTTGGCTCCTGCTCTATTATGCGCGCAAAACGACGTCCACTGCGGAAATGTCGACGACAACCGTACCCGAACCGGCCGAGACCGATCCGGAAGCACGGACTACCGCCTTTCGCGCAACAGAACACCGAGCATCCGCGCTTTTCACGAAGAGCGCGCTCAATACAGAGGAGAACACGGCGGAGGCGGTTAAGGCACATGTATCCCCCACCGCACACATCGACGTGGCGTTGAACCCTCTGGTCTTTCAGAAGCCCGACCCGTCTTTTTTAGCCGAGACCGCGAGGTCCCTCTCCACCGCTCTAAAACAGACCGAGTACGAACTTATTGAGGGTTTCCTTTCGCTGGTCTGGAACCTGTATATTTGTTAAGCCCAAAGGCGCACACACGTCTTATATTTTGTATTAATAATTTGGGCGCTCAAAAAACGAGCGGAGTTTTAATAATGTGTTAATTTTTATGGTCTCAGAACTTTGGCGAATAAAGGGGAGGTGAGAGTGGCACCTAACAAAAGAACCCGGATCGTTGTTTGTTGGGTCGATTATTTACATAATTAAAAAGAAGACTCGGAGACGAGGGTAAATTAAAAGAGCATTGTTTTATTAATTTTTTCTTTTCACTTCCGATGCGCTCGCTGTAAATACAGGGCGCTGACCTCATAAACCCAATAAAAGAGTTAAAGTAAACTACCGCAGCGGGGGGCAGCCGCAAATGCAGAAAGTGGGAGGAATATTATTGATAGTTCTCGACGACCTCGTCGGGCTCAGTTTCGCATTCGTGCGCTCCCTCTTTCCTATCGGCCTCCAGGCGGGGTGATTCCGGCGATGCGGGGATATTATTCGGTCCCTCGTCCAGCTGACCGCGCTCAAGCAGGTCGTCCAGCGGTAGGTTTTGGTGGTAAGCCGCTTTTTGCGCATCCATCCATTCCGTGTAAAAACAGCTATTTTTACATCTGTGCACGTCGATCAGACTTCGGCACTCTTGCTCCAACTCTTCGACTTTTTTTTGCAGGATCTTGTTGGCAGCTTTGAGGCGTCGCACCTTCTTTTCGAGGTGGCATTCAGTTTTGGAAAGAGTGGACGGGCCTACTGTTGTTTTGGCCGACATTCTGCCTCGTAATTAAAAAGAGATTGTACAAATCCCAAATTCGGATCGACCAGGGGTCTCGCCTTTTTAAGTTCCGCGAGAGACTCCTTCGCGCTCAGCCCCTCGTATTTCACTAAGTACGCCGCGACCACTATCGCCGATCTTGACTTCCCCCTCCTGCAGTGAACAAGCACGCTCCCCCCCTCTTCTGTGACTGCTTCACGGATAAACCGGCCGCACTGGTTGAATGCAGAACGGATGTTATACTCCCCGTTGTCGGCCGCGAAGCAAAACATGTGCTCGTACCGGTCGGGCACGGTGGGTTTATGTCTGGCGACGGTCAGAATATGCGTCACGTCGTCCGGCAGCCGGGAGAGATCTTCCACACTGCCAACGTACAAGCCCCGCCGAATTAGCGATACGGGTCGTGCGGCCGCGTCAGCGTCTTCCGCCTCGATCTTTTTGTTTTTTTGATTGCAATCTTTGGCCGCGGCGGCTCTCGCAGAGACCACGTCCAGCTTCAGCATCTTTGAATGGTTCCTCTCGCTCTGACGAAGCCTGCCGCGCGACGTCCTTTTTAAATAAAAACACACGCCGCGACAACAACCGCACCACACAAAAACAAAAAGATTCACGCGAACGCGCGAACCCGAAAAGTTTTTGGACGATACTTAAACAACCAAAATGTCCGGCGAACGCGGTTATCTAGACGCGATGCGGCGCATCATAGATGAGGGACATCGGAGGGGCACGCGGCCCGGCGTGCGAGCGCGCTCTGTATTTGTAGTCGACATCGAGTACGACCTCGCGGACGGTTTTCCGCTCTTTACCGCCAGGCGCATCTTTTGGAAGGGCGTGGTCGAAGAGCTGCTGTGGATGTTGCGCGGGTGCACGGACGCCCGAGAGCTGGATGCGAAGGGGGTAAAGATCTGGAACGCCAACGCCACCCGCGAGTTTCTGGACGCGAGGGGCCTTCATGACAGGGAAGAAGGCGACCTGGGACCCGTGTACGGCTTCCAGTGGCGTCACTACGGGGCCGCTTACCGCACATCTCGCGACGACTACGCGGGACAGGGGGTGGATCAACTAGCCGCCATCACCCGCACCATAAGAGAGGACCCGACGTCCAGGCGCATGTTGATGACCGCGTGGAATCCGGGCGATGTAGACATGGCGGCCCTTCCGCCTTGCCACACGATGGCGCAGTTTTACGTAGAGGGAGACGGGAGGTTGTCGGCCATGGTAACCCAGAGATCCGGGGACTTCTGCCTCGGTGTACCTTTTAACGTCGCCAGCTACTCTCTGCTCTTGCACGCGCTAGCGCGCGTGACGGGCCTTAAGCCGGGACGGCTAGCACACCACATCGGAGATGCGCACATCTACGAAGATCACGTCGAGGACGCGCGAGCTTTGCTGCAAAGAGAACCGAGGCCTCTCCCGAGGCTCACCGTTTTGCGGGGAGAAACGGACGTTGCGAATTATCGCCCCGAGGATTTCAGGCTGGACGGTTACGACCCGCATCCGAGAGTCGTCATGGCCATGCACCCGTGACCTCTTTTTTTTAAAACCCAAAAGGGGGAGGAGGGGGGGGACGTGTGTGTGTGAGAGAGAGAGGGAAAATGAAGGAATATGAAGCGCGAGAAATTATTTTTAAAACTTTTACAAAACTTAATTGTTTAAATTATTTATTTTGTTTTCTTTCGAATTCGTCCAGCGCGGCTCGCGCCATCTGCGAGGCTATCACCCCCACCCCTCCACCGCCTTCTTCGTTTACGCCCGAGCGAGCGTCTTCTAGGGCTCGCAAAAATTCTTCGAAGCAACCCAGAGGCGAATAATAGAACGGAAAGACTCGGCGACCGAGCGCCGCCACCACCGATCTCGCGATGCGGCCGTTTCCGTCTACGAACGGGTGAGCTTCTAGAGTTTCGCGCAAGAAGGTCGCGGAGGCCTCGAACCACTCGGCCAGTAGCGTGGGCGTTCCCACCCCTCCTTCGACCAGCTCGGCGGCCGCGCACAGTTTTGCGAGGCCCTCGCCGAGTTTGCGCGGGGCGTCGGCGCCGTCTCGGGAGGCGTCTGGAAACACGTGCCACCTTCCCCCGGACCCCACCGATCCGACCGTCTCCCCTCTCTTCCTAAACCTGCCGGCGATCTTGTTTTGCTCCGATGCAACCAACAATGAACGGTGCGCGCGCAGCACCAGGTCGACGTCCCCGGCGGTTCCACCCGTCAAGTCCGCTAGCACGCATAGCGCTCCATCCACTCTTTCGGCGGCCCCGGCGCTCTCGTGACCCTCTTCTTTGGCGATAGCCGCGGCGACGTCTCGTCTGTTTCGTTTTTGGGCGGAATCATTCGAGGGGTAGTCGCCGCCCGCACCCGCTGCACTCAGCGCTCGACAGGCGCGGGTCAAATAATCTTTAGCCGCCATGTATTGTCTTGGAGCGGTTATAAAAAGGCGAGGCATGAAATTAGTCTGTTTTAAACGCACCGCTCGTTTGATTATATACCCCAAACATGACGTACAACATTCGAGTGGAGGGCAACGTGGGCGCGGGCAAGAGCACGTTCATAAAACTGCTCTGCGACATGATCGACGCCCTGCCCGTCTACGAACCCATCGAGTTGTGGCGCAACGTCGGCGGCCACAATCTGTTGAAGGCGGGACTCGCGGGAACTAACAGCCTGGCCTTTCAGCTCGTTGCGATGAGCTCCTTATGGGCGCTCCGCAAACGCCCCGTCGACGACCCGGCTAAAATAGCGGTGTTCGAGCGGTCCCCGGAGACGTCCCTAAAAATATTTGCCCGGCACGCTCCGACGATCGACGAGGCGTCGTACGCGGCCCTCGCACTCCTTCACGACACGCTCGGCTCGAGTCCCGCGGACTACCAACTCACCGTCTACTTGGACCTCCCGCCCCAAAAGTGCGCAAAGAGAGTGCTCCTCCGAGGCAGGCCAGAAGAGCTGTTCGCCGATCAGGGGGGAGAGGCGCTCGACGCGCTCACAGAGGTCGACAAACTGTACAAGAAATGGTACGCGGAATTAGAAGCCCCGAAGATGCGCTTCCGCACCGATCTACAATCGATGGAAGAGGGTGCAAAAATGGCGGCGCATATCATTCGAGCCACGCTCGACGGATAACCCGACGACCCGATACTTTAGAACTAGAAAAAAGCATAAAAATCATCAGAGACACCCGTCGATCCGTCACACGCCGCACGACTCTCGCTCAATAAGCAGGCTGTCGTTATACAAACCAAACCCTTCCTTCATTTTCAGCCGTTCGATCGCTATGTCCGTTCATAAGACCGCCACCTACGCCCGGGGGGTTGCCCATTACGAAAAAATAGACGTCGTCCGCTCGGCCCTCTGCACCCGCTTAGAAGAAGAATCCGAGACGTTCACCGATTTTGGCGTTTACGTCTGCCGAGACAAAATCGTAACAGATACGTGCGCCACGTGCGCCGCCGCAACGCGCCTAAAAACGAGCGCCAAAAAAACATGGAACAACCGCGGAGCGAAGACGGTCGGTACGACCGATTTTGCAGAGTGCGAAGCTAGCGAAGGAGTGAAAGACGTTATCTCCGATCTGTGCGGATTCAGCCCCGTTAATGTACAGGGGGAGGTTCTTCTGGAAAGAGGCGCATCTCTGCCGCTCACCCCCGCCGAAGGCAAGCTCGCTTGGGCCGCCGTGCTCGAGGGCACCGTGCAGTTGACGTGCGATGGCCGACGGTACTGCGACCTGCGCGAGGGTGACGTCGTGTACGCTATCGCAGACGTCAAAATAAAGGGAGAAAAATTAAAGATTGTTTCGACGCAGCTCGGCCCGAACGTCTCGCCCAAAAACAAAAAAAGACCCGCACCCAAAGTACCCGCCATTGCGCTAAACAGTCAGGGGGAGGTGGAAGAGGAGGAAGAAAAAAAAGAAACGTCCGGCGAGTCCCCCGCGACGACGGGCACCGCACCCAAAAAGCGCAAGACGACCGCCGGCATAGCGCCTAGACTCGGAGTAGTGCTGACCTCGCTCAACGACAAATTCAAGAAATTCAAGCCCGCAGATCTGGCCGAGATGTTTGTGCAGCAGTTGGAGTCGGCGATGTGCAAGACTCCGGCCGAATTCGGAGACGCCGTGCAGCATCTGGTCGGCGTGACCGTATCGACCGACCTAGCCACAAAGATTACATCGGCGGACTGCGCCGTTCCAGAGTTCGCCGTTCCCGAGGTCCCGTAGGCGACGATCCAACCGCTTAAGAATTTGTTTAAACCACTCTGGAACTCCTTTTTTTAATTCTGTAATTGTTTATTAGGCGTACGGGCGCAAAAAAAGATTGCGACGAGGCCCGGGCCCTTTTTTTTCCAAATCTCGGGCTCGGGCTCCGGCTCCGGCTCCACGTAAACCACATGGAGCCGAAGACGGAGACGGAGACGAAGCCGAGATTTAAAAAAGCCCCCGCCCCCCTGCGCTACATCCTATTTGAAAACAAAAATTAAAAAACCGTTGTAGAGACAAATTATTTTGTTTTTTGTCGTTTTCTTTATAATCTTGTTTTTATATTTTTTAGACTTCCGGTTGCGCGATTTGGGGTGTATTAAAAAAAAAAAAACCCGCCCGGCGCCCCCGTAAAAGCCCAGCAACCTTTTTAAAAGCAACAGACGACCTCTTTAGGGCTTAGAGGAGCGCACCGTTGTTAATCACGACAGGACCCCCGTATCTTGCACCATGGTCGACCCGACCGTCACTTACGCACGCGGAGAGGCCGTCTACGACGCGGGGAAAGCGGCTCGTTCGAAGCAATGCGCCCGCCTAGACAGATCGAGCAACGAGATATGCCCGCACGACGGCGTGTACGTCGTGCGAGGCGTCGCCGCCGCCCGGAGCGCGCGCTCTACGTTCTGCGCCGCAGCGATCAAAAAGATGTCGACGATCGATCGCTTCAACAAGCGCGGGGCCAAAGCCCTCGGAGTGGCCGAATTTGCACAATGCGCGGGAGCCCCGGAGCTGCACGACGCCGTCCAAAAGATGTGCGGATTGTCTCCCACCAAGATGTCGGTAGAGACCCTGCGCAGCGAGGCGAAGAGGTCGCTTTCGCTTTCGCCCGCCGAGGGTCGCATGGTCTGGGCGGTCGTGCTGACCGGAGGCATCGCGCTCACGTGCGCTAACGTCGAGTGCTGCCGTCTGAACGCGGGGGACGCGGTGTTTGTGATGGCCCGTTCAAAAACAAAAGGCCAAAAGATCGAGTTCACGCCCGTTCACCTGGGACAGCCCAAAGAAACCCAACCGGCCAAGGGCGCAACGAAAAGAAAGCTTACGCCGCCGCCGCCGACCGAGGACGCATTAGTCAACGACGACGACGACGAGGTAGATGCGATTCCCGACATGATCGAAGAAATAGAAGAAATGGAGATTCGCGAGCCGGACGCGCTCTCGAAGCTCGGCCTCATGATCATAGCCCTCAACAAGCAGATGACTGGCTCGGATCCCGCCCAGCTGGCCATCGAGTTTATACGTCTGTTGGACCAGAAGGCGTACAGTAACCTGAACGAGTTTAACGCGAGGATCGCGCACCTGATCGGCACCCCACCTCCAGACGATGCCGAGCGAGCGATCTTCTAAAAGAACGCCAACGTTTAAACAAAAATAACCGACCAATTGTACTTTTCCGTAAGAAAAATATTATTTTTTTTTTTAAAAACTCCCTCAAAATAGTTTGCGAGACGGGTTGTCGAACCGTTTGGTTTTTGTTTTATTTTTAAAGACTGCGCATAGAAGCGCGGGTAGTTTTACAAAAATTAAAGAAAAATAACCAACTGTACGTTACCGTAGTTGAGTCCTATATTTTTTTGTTTAAAAATAATACCCCTCTCCACCCCCCCAAAAAAACCACGCACTTTGCGTGCGACGGAGTGCAATTTTTGCTTGCTGTGTTTTCTTCGAAACAAAGCCGCCGCGACGGAAATGCATGCGGTTATTCCTATTCTAAAATGGCCCGAGTCGGCCGTTGCACTAAATATTTTGTTTAAATTCGAGTTGTGACCGGAAGTAAAAAAATACGGTCAATAATGTCTAAACTACCTGTAACACCCGCTGAATTGCAGTTCATTCCTCAAGATTGCAATTTGTTGAAACAGAAAGGTACACTTCGCTCTTTCGATGTCTTACGTTTTTATTTTTCGCACTAAAAACGCAACATAGGTGGGTACCTTCGGCATACACAGCGACTACAAGCTAAAAACACAAATGCCAGAAAGGGTACACGACCTGAAAAGAATTGCAAGAGGGCGCTCTTCAAAATTAACGGGGAGATCAAACTAAGGCTGTTTTCGAAACGGCTTTGTCCCCGGCTCACTCAGGCTTTGCATCACAATTTGAACGTTCACACACAACGCATTTTCATGACAAGGGTTACACGGCCTAAAGCGGAATCCAGCGTTTCAAAAACGGCAAAAGAAGACAGAAGAAAATCTACTGAGGGCGCTCTTCGAAAGTACCGGGAATTTTTGTTGTTGTAGAAACAGGAAAAATGGCCACTGCACCGACTGTGTTTTTGTTGATGTTGAGTGGGCAAATTGAAAGTGGAGATGTAGGCCTAAGCCATAATGATTTAGTCAAGAATTTATAAGCCGGATATCACTATTTGTTTTCCTTCAAATGACTTATCAACCATAAAGTAGGCTGGTGGAGATCTTACTGAAAAAAATATGAAAATGTTTAACTTGCTCTAGACTTCATTCATGGATGGACTTGTGAACAGCAGCTGAGCAGGGCTTCGGTATCCTCCGCCCTGTCGCCGTTTCCCACCCAAAATCTGTGGCAAACTCACTAAAATGAAATTTGTCCCTTGGGGTCTGATATCTGCTCAATAGGTGCACTCATCCAAGTGTGTGAATATTCCGAATAGTACGCATCGATCCGATGTCTAGTTTCGGTGAAATCGTGGGGCAATATTTTCACCCTCCGTGAGAGATCAGAAAACAAGACAGTTCATGAGTTTGCTCTAAAATCAAATGTCGCATGCACAAAAGCAGAGGTTTAATACCTTAAAAAAGATGAGAGGTCAATACAAGGGCTTCGACATTTTTCAGCCTGTCATTGTCAATGTTTTTAGGCGATCTGGTGATAGTGATGATGTCCGACTTGTAAATTCTTTCCCCGTGTTCTCTCATAAAATCTTAATTTTGTTCACTTCTAAATTTTTGCCATCAAATCTACACTTAACGATGCTTGATGAGTCATTTTAAAGAAAAGGATCAACTTCTCAACTCTTACCATCTTTCCATGACAAGTGCCAAATTCAGACCATTTTTTAAAAATTTCTCAACAGTTTCCAGAGTTTGATGACTTGTACGTCAAGTTTAATTTTGTCTTTGGGCCGGACTGGGTTATCACATCGGTGAGTTTGATAATTGAGTCTTTCCACGGTAAAGCTTAGGGGCATTTTGGCAACATAGACCATATTTTCCAGAAAATACCTTTGTCTGGTCTCAAAATAAAAGAAATAGGCCTAAGTTGTTTTGAAGAGATATCTTAGGCCCCAAAAGGGTTACAAATAGTGTGACAACATGCCTTTCTAAAAACCCAGAGTACAAATTTCCAATATACGCTCGTAACCGGGACGGCCTAAAATGTAACACAAGTGTCTGTCCTGATAGACTACTAAAGTCCCAGGGATTTTGTTTTCATATACATTGAACACGGATTTCGGTGAATTTATATATTGGAATTGATAGCTTATTCAATTCTAAGATATAATTCCCACTGACACTTCCGTCGCAAATATGTTGCATTTCTGAGATAAATAAATGATAAAGTTACTGCATGAAGTAATGCACAAAATGACGTGGCGAGCAGTCTGTGCGTAAGCGCGACAACAGAGGGCGCTGCGCGTGCGCGTGAATGGTTATCTTGTGCACTAACTGAAGGCAATTTTTGAAGAAGAAAACATGATTTTTCTACAGAAAAGCAACATTTGCGACAAAAGTGCAAGTGGGAAGTATATCTTAAAATTACATTATCTGTTGATTCCAGGAGGTAATTTCCTTAAAATCTCTGTTCAATGTATATGAAAAAAATACCAGTCCCAGTAACCTTGGCAACACACAAAGGGTGACGTTTTCACTTTAGTAGTCTATTACGAGCGTATATTGGAAATTTGTACACAGGGTTTTTAGAAAGGCATGTTTGTCACACTATTTGTAACCCTTTTTGGGCCTAAGTTATCTCTTCGGAACAACTTAAACTTATTTCTTTTATTTTGAGACCAGACAAAGGTATTTTCTCGAAAATATGGTCTGTGTTGCCAAAATGCCCCCTTTACTGTGGAAAGACAGAAACTACTCTCATAAATTAAATCTGAATTTTTGAATATTTAGTTTTAATTTTACAACCCATTTTCACACTTAAAGACCTAGTCTACATGTTTGGTAATTACCCTCCAAAAATAAATTTGAAATATCTTTAAGCTTACTTGTTATCAAGATGGTAATGGTAGTAATCATCCTGTGAAATTATTTCGTCTGAATTTCCCCCATTCATGAGAAAAATGACAAAACTATTTGAATATCCAAAGATCACCTGTAGGCGATTTTTGGAGCCATTCATTCATGCACAAAAACCATGCATGGATTTTTCAGGTTTTCTAGACTAGTATTACTGCATCTATGTGGCTGAAATTTCTACAAGGTAGTTTTCTCAACATAGGCTTTCAATTACCAGTGGAAATCATGCTGTTTTTAAATGCTGTTTACCAATCATGTATACTACCTTTAAAGACCAAATAGTTAAAACTACATGTGAATGGCTGGCCTTTTTTTAAGACAGCCGATTAAAATAAAACATTCTGTATTTATTTCCACTCATCAGGGTCTTGAAGAAGGCATTTCTCAAGTTTGCAAAAAAAGTCAGGATGGACGGCAACTATTCGTCTGGAATTTCCCCTTGGAGGTTACCTTCAAAAGTACTAACCCACACGGATGTAAGAGACGTTTTGAACCTTTGTCCATTTTACATATGCTTTCAGTATCTAGGCCATCCTATGATCTCCGGGAATTTCCACTCTGCGAAGCGACGTTACAATACCCTGAGGAAATCCACGCAAATCTGCGAAGTAACACGGCTGTTCCGTCTAGCAAACACGCCCGATGCATTTTGATGTAATTTAATCAATTTGGTCATGTTATGCCGAAAACAATTTCTATACTTTCCAGAAATTGTATTAGTTCTGTTCCTTATGACTGCCCCATTCCCACCAAAATTCCCAGCGACGATCTTATTTACTCCGCAGCTTTTCAAATTAATAACAGGGATGCATGCTGACAAATTATATAGAACGGGTTCCCCAGTATGCTTTAAATAGCCAATCGCGGACAACGGCCAGCATTACCGTGTACATGTAGCACACTGCATGCACAGTACTTACAATCTGCGCGCGTTACATTTGAATGCCTGC
The DNA here is from genome assembly GCA_037783545.1 of Henricia sp. BOLD:AAB3569. NCBI lineage: Eukaryota > Metazoa > Echinodermata > Asteroidea > Spinulosida > Echinasteridae > Henricia > Henricia sp. BOLD:AAB3569. The sequence goes on along the minus strand of JBBELK010000777.1, from coordinate 29,510 downwards.
AATGCACTGCCAAGTTTCCTGATTGGTCCAGAGGAGGCGACAAGATTTCTGTCGCTTGTTCCCCAGCGAAATGGGGCCGGTTTTCTCAGGGTATTGTAACTTCGCTTCGCAGAGTGGAAATTCCCTGAGATCTCAGGATGTATCTAGGCTAGCTTTAACAACATTGCAGTCGTGCATTGCTGTAAAGGAGTGTGTTCAGATTTTTCCAGAAAATGGATTTCGTTTAAACCTAAGAATCATATAAAATAGCTCCCCAAAATACTATCCATGGGAAGAAAACATGGGCAATTTGCAACCTCCAATTTGGATGTGGAAGCAAACAGGTTGGTGTAATTACTGCACTGCTTTATGGAACCAGATAAATTAGTTTATAAAACATGATCTTGAAAAATCATATATGGATTGAGTGTGCACATTTTCAGAATGGTAATGAGAAAAATATGACACATGTGGTATCAAAATCTCAACACCCATGGGAAAAAGGGGGTGGGGGATTCAAAAATGTGATCTACATTTGTAGATATGCTCCTTTAAAGGTAGTACAGTAAAACTTGTATATAGTGGCCACCAAAGGGACCGACGAAATGTGGCCAGAATACGCAGGTGGCCATTATATAGAGGTTTAGCGTACACGTTCAGGAATATCCAAACATCATAAAACATACCACCAAAGTGCATGTCTATAGATGAAAAACGGCTAAAAGTGAAGTGTATGAAAGGTTTGCTCATTACAAAGTAAAAAATTGTTTAGTTTTGAATAATTGTTTTAAGCTCCTCATAATATTTCCCAGAGTAGCTTGATTCATTGAGGCAATTTGTGTGTGTGGCCAGATTATCCAGGTTTAACTGCCATAGGATTGCCAGTGCCCTGGCCACTGGCCGTGTTAGAGAGGGGCCCTAATATCAAGGTTCCACCTCCATATGTTTGTGTACAAACTGGTTTGGGACCGAACAAATATGGCCACTTTAGACAGGTGGCCTCTTTATAGGGGTAGCCCTAAGAGCAGGTTTCACTGTATACTTGTTTGGTAAACTGTTAAAAACGACATGATTTCCACTGGATTATTTTTAAAAATTCCCACCCCGCCCCCCAAAAAATAATTTCTGTTTCAAAAGGGTCACTTTTTTTTGTGGATTTTTTAGGGCCCCAGCTCGTTGTCAGTGTATACGGGTTAGACTTCACCGGCACAGCCGTAGTCAGAGGGTATGGTGCTGCACACATCCCGATCTCCCCAGGGAGGTAAGATTATGTGAGCAATCTCGGAACTATGCATGTTAGTGGATACAGAAATCACAAAATCCAGGAATTTCCCATGGTTTTGTATCAAAATTTTAGAGATTGTTCTTGTTTTGAAAAACTGCAAAGTGGAATCAAAATCGATAATAATAAAAAAGCCAAATCTCAACTGTCAGCCTGGATCTAGTTGTTGGTCCTAGACTGTTGGCCCTAATCTTAACCTTGGACTTAATAATGTCCTAGTTTGTCAATGACACTCGCTCTTTCAGCCATCTGGCAATTTTGATGACCCTGGAAATATGATTTTTTTTTAAAGATTACTTCCCTTTTGTTTTATCTCAAACAGGAAGTTCACAGAATAAAAAGAAAAATCAGGGCAAATTGAAGCTTTGTCTATTCTGGATGCGTGCCAAACTGTTGGGATAACAAACACTTTCTCTCTCTCTCTCAACCAGATGGTTTAAAAGATATACAGTGTTTGGCCATTAATTGTTATGATTCATTTTCTGTAGTTTGTATCAACTTTCTGTTTTATTATTTTCTTTTTAATATGAATCCCAGGCACCGAAGAATCTTGCCAATGTTTGTGCCAGAGTCGTCATCGAGATTTCAGAAATTTATGAGGTTTGAATTTTGCTTTTTCTAGTCAATTCTGCTCATCTTTACTGTTTGTTTTTTTTCAATAAGTGCACCTTTTGGGTATTCTGTTATAAAACAAACATCTTTTGGGGGACAAGATATGCATACATTAAAGGCAGAGGCTCGTCAATGCGCACGCAAAGCCAAATTCGTGCCACGAAATACGCGGCTCCATGCCTTTGCTATGAAGCTGCGTATTTCGTGTCACGAATTTGACCTCATGCGTGCATTGACGAGCCTTTGCCTTTAATTGTGGGTTCTATTTTTATACTTTTCCACTTTTGTTATGTTTCAGCATTCAGGGTTCGTCAAAAAGATGGTTGCCAAGATTAATAAATGTTTCCTTGAACAAAAACCCATTACTGTTTATTCATCAGTGACCTGCATAATAAAATGAGCATACGTGTACTTTCACACATCAGGAAGAAAGAACCACTGAAATGTATCCTTGCTATTCTTAAATTCCGTGTTTACACTGGTCCCGAGCTCAGGATTAAGATTGATCCCCTGATAAGAATGCTTCGGTGTTATCCGCAGTGATTCGGAGTGCCACGTGCCACATTTGTAGTTGATCTCGAGCGAGCCACCAGCAGTATGTACATGGCACCCAGTCTTGTACCCACTTCCCATCGCGGACGTCCCATTGTTCCTCTTTTGTTTGGACTTAGTTTTTTTGGCGACTGCTCTAATTTGTTTTGTACACGATTCCAAATCGCGGACGTCCTTGGCGATCGCGGACCCTATTGTTCCTTTAGTTAAACGTCCCCCTATTGAATGCAGAAACCCGCACATGTACGTACGGTGTACATTGTACTACACTAGTGTGCAAGCTTGCTTGAATTTCCTGCTCTTTCCCCCTGCAAAACGGCTGTGGAGCGGATGTGGTAAAGATGAATTGCTTATCTAACTACAAACTGATCTTTAGCTCGGGGTCGAGCCTCCGCCAACGCAAGACCAAATCTCCGGGTCTGATCCGGGACCAATTTTGGTCCCGAGAGCATTTACACTCAGTTTGTGATCTGGAGCTAAACCCGATCTCGGTGTTTGACCCCGAGCGTGGGATCGAGTGTAAACACAGTGAAAGAATCTCACTCCACCAAAAAAAACACCGAATGAAACACGCAGCAAAACAAACTAAAAAAGTAAAGAAACTAAATATGACCCCTCCCCCAATAAAAAGTGAAACTATAAAGAACAAACTGAATATAAATATGATAAAAGGAAATGGCGAAAACAAGTACGTCGCAAGTTGGCTAATTAAACGGTATTTTCATTTTTGCGGATTGCACGCAATGGGTTTCATATATCGAACATATAACAAACTAAACACTTTGACCTTTCATAAACTTGCATAAAGTTCTAAGTACGTTTCACTTTGTGAGTTGCTGAGAACAATAGCATGAACAAACTTCACGGGTTAATACACTGAGCAAAACGAAAATGGCCCATCAACTGCAAGTCCTTTTGCTTTTCCTTTTGCTGTGCATATTGTATGTGTACAGTCGTTAAGAGGTCATTGGGGCTTGGCAGTTTACCTTGTTATAACAGGAACCTTGTATTATCAGGAATGGAAATAATAAAGAACAAAGGATTAAGACCTAGAGGGCACTTTCACACCAAAGGTTGCCTTTAAAAATTTCAACAAAATATTTCTGTTTTTTCATGGTTTTTTTTTCATGTTTGTACCATGTGGGTAAAGTGTGACATTTGGTGTCCCCCGTTACACCTGATATGTGTTATTTTTAGTACAAAAATCATTAAAATGGCTTTTAAACCATTTTGTATGAATTGTACTTTATGTACTCACTCTTTAAGATGGAAAGTATTTTACAAAAACAAGATGTAAAATGTAACGGGGGACACCAACATTGGACCCCTAATTTATAGAAAGACCCATATATGTACCAGGATAGGGAGAGGCTACATGACAACAATTTTTTGCTTCCTCCGAATGGCTACAATTTTATCCTCATTTTTAACACAACTTTAGAGGCAAATATTTCCATTCCTATTGGACGGATTTTTTCCATGTTTGTACCATATATGTACCAGGATAGGGAGAGGCTACATGACAAAAATTATTTGCGTACTACGAATGGCTACAATTTTATCCTAATTTTTAACACAACTTTAGAGGCAAATATTTCCGTTCCTATTGGACGGATTTTTTTCATGTTTGTACCATATATGTACCAGAATAGGAAGAGGCTACATGACAAAAATTATTTGCTTACCCCGAATGGCTACAATTTTATCCTCATTTTTAACACAATTTTATCCAAAAATTAACTGCCACGGATAATTCGCATTGTTTCTTTTTTACGTGAATAAAAATGGTTGCATTGACTGTTACACACTGGATAGCAATGACAAATATCATCCTGGCTACATCCATTTTTCCAGGAAAATCGATCGAGGCAATCGAAAGTTATTATTACTTATGTGGACCATGCCATTTTCTGTTCAACAAATGTCCTCTCCAGAACCCATCAAAATGAAGCAAATCCTTGTGAATTTCACATGACAACAAAATGTCTAAAAGAAAGTTTAGGTGCCTAGTTTATATGCCATAAAACAATAAACCCAGTTTTAATGCGGTAAAACTGGTATTTAGGCCTTCAAAAGTTGGACTCATAATTTCGGTTAAAAAGCTGTCCTCCCCAGAACCAGTAATACATACACCGTGTTTACACTGGTCCCGAGCTCGGGATCAAGATTGGTCCCCTGATAAGAAGGCGTCAGTGTTAACCGCAATGATCCTGAGTGCCGCGTTTACATTCTGTAGTTGGTCTCGAGCACGGTGCCAGAAGTTGCAGTCAAAGGTCATGCTCTGTGTGTGCATGGGTTGTGCATGTACAGTGTACAAGGCCACTTGAATTTCGCGGGCTTTTCCCCCGCTACGGCTGTGGAGCGGATGTGGCAGGTTGCGGTAAAGATTAATTGCTTATCTAACCGCAAACTGATCCCGAGCTCGGGATCGAACCCTCCGCCAACGCGAGACCAAAATCTCGGGGTCTGATCCGGGGCCAATTTGGTTCCGAGAGCGTTTACACTCAGTTGTGATCCGGGGCTGATCCCGAGCTCGGTGTTCGATCCCGAGCTCGGGATCAAGTGTAAACAGGGTGTAAATGTGTATGTAAAATACCAACAGGAGTTGGTTTTTTTCCACAACCGGTGAAGTTGTAGCCTTGATATTGCAAATTTGTAATCCTTCATGTATGAGCATTTGATCAATAAAAAAGTTGGGTGGCTATATGGAACTTCATTTTTTGACTGTTTTGGCAGTTTGAAGGCAACCTTTGGTGTGAAACTGCCTAGAACATCTTCCTTGTTATAAGCAGAATATTGTCTTAAAAGAGCGTGACCAGATTTTTTTCAAAAAAATGAATTTTGTTCTAACCTAACAATCATAAAATACCTCCCCAAAATACTATCCATGGGAAGAAAGTTTTCTAAACTTCAGTGGATTTTTGACAATATTCCTAGAAATAATACAGATTAAAGGCACGAAATTTCCGAATGGTAATGAGAAAAATATGACACATGATATGGCATCAAAATCTCGACACCCATGGGGAAAAATGTGGGGATTACAAATGCGATCTGGTCACGTCTTTTTTTTTTTTACCATTCACTCAACACAGGTTTTTCTTGAGCACTACTGTCAGGGACGGATCCAGTGGGGGTAGACCATTTCATGCTTAAACATTTCACACCCCCACCCCCCTCCCCCCGTTTGGAAAATCCTAGATCCGCCCCTGACTGTAGCTGATAATTCTACAAAGTAGTTTGTCAACATTCTTCTTTAGATATGTAATGCCGTTGTTCCAGGAATTTGTACAAAATTTCATCTGCAAATGATTTAATCGGTTTTTAAATTACTGGCCTTTGCCCAGCGGGCCAGTGCGTCTTTCAAAACTTGTTTTGATGTTCAATTTCAATCCTTAGTACATGTAACTGCCTTCTAATTTGTTGTTTTTGTTTGTTTTGTTTGTTTGTCAGTTGGCTTCAAAGCAGACGGCCGGAGTTTGTTGACGTTAACGTTGTGGCACAGGGCGAAGGAAGAGAAGGTAGGCCATGTGCTTAGTTTAGACTTATACTCATTGAAGGGGCATAGATGCCACTCTGTACTCATGTTTGGTCTTAAATAAAGCCCCAATAGACTGATCTAGTAAGCTCCGCCCATTTAGAAATTGCCTAGCAACATGCCACACATGTGAGGCACGTGCAGTAGAGTCGCATGGCCGTGCCGTGCGTCAGCATCCGCGCCCGCGCCCTGGTCAGCAAGTATTGAAACACGCACACGCACATAAAAACTGCACGCTCAAAAGCAAAATGTGCACTTAAGTATCCGGTCGTGTGCGTGCACGTACAACACGCCTGCATTACGTGTAACGCGCGCGATCGAACAAAAACATCTCGACACACATCTAGAACGCAGTGAATGCACAACATAGCAAAACGACAAGCTAATTTTGGTGAGTTTTTCCCGTTTACACAAAAACAACTCTTTCGTGAAGAGTAAAAGGGGATTCCCCAGTGTCTCTGGCCGTCGTCTGCCAATGGCACCACCCACCTATGTATCTCGATGTTTAGGTGGAGGATACTTGTAAGCTTCTGTAAACTCATAATAATGTACAGCGCATGTGAACATGCTCATATGAAATGTACGCTATAGAAATGTACTAATCATCAATCATCATCATTTGCATGCAGTTACCCAAAATGCGCCTAAAATGGTACCTTTGTTTGAGAAATTGCCAACTGAAGGTGCTTTTTAAAAAAAGTTGTCTGCATACAATTTTTTACCATTCATCCAACACAAAAACCATGCATGGATTTTCAGGTTTTCTGAAGTGTTACTGTTGTCTATAATTTTGTTTGGTAAATGTAATAACAGGTTATGGAAAAAATTATGTACGCTGGTTGCGCCTTATTTTCCTTAATATGACTCAATAATCTCCAAAAAGGGAAGTGAGTTCAGGAGTGACAAACATTCAACAATTTCCTTAAAAAAATACTTGAAACTTTTTCTGCCAATACTCTATAGACTTTGCACATGGCATCTCAGTGGCGACCAATGTTCAACAGAAGTCACGCCGAGGTTATAACAAATAGGATAGAGTTAACTCTCATTATAGCACTCGTTAACTTACAAGGGACAAAATTAATGCGAGCTTTAAAGATAGTATACATGATTGGTAAACTGTTACAAATAGTTTTATCCCCCTGTGTGATTGAAGATATGCATGATTAAAACCAACCTGAGCAAAAACCAGCACCGACTTCGTCTAACTTTTGAGAAAACAGTCAAAAAACGGTTTGCAGTAATTTCGCCCCAAAACCATTTCACCCCTAACCATTTCACCCTGAACCACGGTCTGTGCAAGAAGTGGTTTTGGGGCGAAGTGGCATTTGGGCAATGTAGTGTTTGGACGAAGTAATTTGGGGCGAAATGGCACTCGGTCGAAGTGGTTTGTGGCGAAATGGCACTTGGGCGAAATGGTTTTGGGGCGAATTGAATTTTCGTCTCATGAGACGAAAACTAATTGTTTTACTCATTTCTCAAAGACTAGCACTTCAGACAAAACCATTCCATGGGAAGTTTTCTACGGTCATCATGTTTATATTGTGTAAGTTAGGCGTAAATCTGTGAACATTTCTGATTTTCGAGATTACCAATGATGTATACTGCCTTTAAATCCAGATAGTGCAATAAACAATGAAAGAGTAGGCCTACTGATACAGTGCATGCAACCAGGAAAATGCCCATGATGTGAAAACGAATCCAGATAGCATGATACAAAGTAGCCACCACATCTTAGAAGCTAACAAGAAATGGAATGGTTTCACTTTCTCTTGAAAGCAAAAGTGGATTTGTTTCAGTGCCACATATGTCCGCAGCAACGGGCTGTATGTGCATTAGGTTTTCTCGTTAGCGTGAGTTTCAAAATCAGAAATGTTCACAGATTTACACCTAACTTACACAATATAAACATGATGACTGTAGAAAACGTCCCCTGAAATGGTTTTGTGTGAAGTGCTATATAGTCTTTGAGAAATCTCATGAGACGAAAATTCAATTCGCAGATTATTTTTTGAGGCGGCAAATTCGGAAATAAAAAGGCTGCTGTATTCCTTTTTGTCAAAGTCTTAGGAAAAAATTCGAATCGAATATTCGATCGAAAATCATACCGATTTTTTGAATAGTAAATAATTTGAAAATGCACAGGCCTAAAACATTTGGTACCATAGTACATTTCCTCAAAATACTCATTAGCAAAGCGTTGACACAGTGTTTTATTGTGATTTTAAGCATGCATATGTTGGCGACAGTAAGGGGTAGAGAGTGGGTTGTTTGGGGGGTCAAAGGTTCAATTGAAGAACAAGTGACAAATTTTTACATGAACAAAGAAAACATTTTCTAAACGTGAAACACATCTGTCGTTTTGGGAGGAAGTAATTCAAATCTTGCCAAAACAAGATACACGGTCACTTCCTGTTTTGTGCATGTATCCATGGAGGTAGGAAACTCCATGATGTATCAGGTTTTTTTTCTGCAAATTCGATCACTTTTTGAAATAAGGCAAGCTACAAAGAGATAAAGGGGCTAGGCCTGTATCATAGTCCATGCATGCTATTGATCTGCTAAACACCGGAAAAAGTGCAGCCCTGAGAGAGGATTGTTATAATTGGGGGTTGGAGCGATATGCGCACCCATGAAAATTTAACGTTGACATCTTCCTACTATTCACCTAAAAAACTGCAGTGATATACATAAATTTTGATTTCAGTGCTATGTAAAAATGTTCTGCCCCTTCTTCAGTGATCTTAAAACAAAAATAAAAAATTGTTCCAATTTACCTCTTCACCCCTCCCTTCAGCTCCGATCAAACATGAACATCTACATAAGTACATAAGGCTGACGCAGAGGCGTCGCCAGACTTTTCAAAGTTTGGGGTGATTGGGAGAGCCAGGGGCTAGGCACAACACTTTGGAAGGGGGCACACAAAGCAGCTTTACACATACAGTTGTGCAAACCTCATTTGAGGTGCGGCAACAGGGGGATCATACATGCCCCTCCTCTCCCCCCACTGTCGTTGCTGCTGGGCTGATGAACTGAAAACCACAGAAACACTTTGGGCACAAACCCTCTCATGCCAGAGGCCAATTTCTTAGGCTTCAAAAAAATTGCTTAATTCAAAATTTGTTTGCTTTATAAAAATGGGTTAATAGTCAAAATTGCAAATCAACGTGTGTTTTTAGCAAGAATAGCAGAACACCAGTCAATTATAATATACATCACATTTGATTTTGCTAAAAATTTATTTTTGCTAAACAGCGTTATGAAATTGGCCCCAGATGTCCTCATTTGAGAACAGAGTAATGAATGTCGTTTCCTATTGGCCAGTGGATTTAATATGAGCATGAGAGGGTTAATGATGTAGCCTTGATGATCAGGAAGAAACACTATAGAATCGTGACACATCAAGGTTTCCCAAGTATTGAGTAATTTCTGGAGGCTGTTGCACTTTTTTAAGGTTATCACATCACAGATGCGTGACAGGAATATTTCCAACATCACGCACATTAAAATGTATATTTCATTGTTAAATTTTTAGGTGTTATTTTAACATCCCTGCTGTGTGTGTACATTTAGTGTACAATATGTGATAATTATTCCCTTCTATTGTTCCGCCATTATGTCTCAAACATCCAAGCAATTTAGATAGAATTTTTTTCTGTTAAAGATACTTAATTACTACATGTACATGTATACCTAGCTCATATAGCTCATTGGACCATGTGTTATTTGTATTATTTCCATACTTCTTTCACACGTGCGTGTGACATACAAAAACAATTAACCAGAGAGGTACTATCCCACATCCTTGGGTTGCATCCTTAGATTGCATCCTTAGATTTCTCCCAGTGAGCGTGATTTTTATAAATAAGTGTACCAACGATGCATGCAAAAACAAGAGGTTGGTCAGTGTTTGCTGCGTGAGGGCGCTGCTCGGCGCACTCGGACAAATTGTCGACCAGTGGAGAACACTGGCGATTGTTTTATTTCTAAGCGACGTATTACATTCCCTCTTGCTTCCTGATTGGTAGATTACGTGTATACTAATGCATGTTCTTAATTGATACCTCTAACAACACAACACAACTCTAAACCCGACTACATAGTTTTCTGTCAATCGACGAAAGAGACATGGTACCTAGAATAACCAGAACCAGTGTTGAACATGAAATCTCCTACACTTCACCACTGGACTATCAAGCAACGTGACAACCCCATTTTATTTTTTCCTTTATTTCTCCGATTTAAATACCCCTTTGAGGGCGCCTAAATAGCTAACATGAATATTCATTTTGAATCAAAAGGCACAAAATCTTTGCCTGTTGTGTGTCTGTGTCTACGTGACATCCATGCAAAACTAATTGCGCAGCACGACACAAAATTTATAAAATGAAAGTCTACAGTCAAAGAATCTCTTGTAAAAACAAAAGCTACGTGTGGTTTGTGTTGATTTGCCGTTTACAATACTAAAACTTAAGAGTCATATTGAATTTAAGCTCGAGTTTCGTACAAAGTCTGGCATCACGAGATACCATCGCAAGCGTTGCATTTTCTATTGTTTTCTAATTTTTGCACCCTGGCGTCAAAATATCCAGGACAGGCATTCGTGTTTTACTTTTGTTTTGTGTTTCTGTAGAAGGAACAAGAGTGAAATTTTGTGAATTTGTGGAAAGAGGAACTTAAAAAATAATAAAAGACTTCCTATCCAAAACCGCAAACTGCTTTTTAAATATATCATTTCATTGTTTCAGTTTCTTTGATTCGGAATGCTTTACTTTTCTTTGATATTTATGATATTTAATCGTAGTTGTTCTCAAAACAAAATTCCAAACTGTAGGCCTACAGTAAATTGTACCAAAGACATTATTAGAGAAGACATGAAGGGTTCATTTGCAAATACAAATAAGCGCCATTCAAGATTTGGCAAGTACCTCAAACATGATGTACCGGTAGGCCTACACACACACACTTTCATGAGGGCGCCCTTGTGTAAACAAAACTAGGCATCTAGCTGTCTACCATGGTATTATGCCTGTGTTTTCATTGGACACAGGTTTTTCATTGTTTTCGCATAAAGTAGATGAGGTACTGAGCTGACTTATACACAGATTGGATTCATCATATTTGGAACCATTCTGGCCATGAATTCCGTTCACTGGTCACCATTGAGGTGCTGTGTGCAGAGTCTATGGAACACGGCAGAGAAAGTTTGTATAACAATAGATCCACAAAGTGCTTACTCGTGCATGATGCACGGTGTGACAGTGTAACTGCCCCCTGTCATGGCCGCCCATGCAAAGGGTCTGTTACGTTTCCAATTGAAAATGGAGGATTAATTTTTTACCATTTGGTTTGAGATGTGAAACCGGAAAGTAAAATGAAAACTAATTTATCAAAAATTTGGTTTTAAGAGCCAACCCTAATTTGTTTCTCTCTCAAATTTTCAATCACCCTTCAGTCACGAGAGTGCGTTCCCAAGGTCACATCAAGGTCACCTTCAACGTCATCACCCGCGACATGAAGAAGCTAGGTTATGATGTGGTGCCCTCTACCATCAAGACACCGGGGGCCGACACGGTTGCTGCGCTAGCGGCAACTGCAGGCCCTGGGGCAGCGGCTGCGATGCAGCAAACAGGTGCTGCAAGTGAGACTGTCACATAAACAGGTGTGGGCCAACCTCGATACATGCAGGGAATATTTTTATTTTTTTAAAGGTTTTCCCCCGATCTTTGCTTTTGTTTCAATTACTTGTGACAAAGACCTCTAATGGGGGTATTGTGTTTGATTATAATAGGCATCCGTCAGTCACTTACAAGTATCGTCAAAACAATTGATAAGTGCATTAGTGTTAGAGATTCACATCTTTCATGGTACACTTTCCAATTTTGTGTGTGTTTGGGAAAAAATAGAAATATTAATTAAGGATTGCACACATTATTTTGTATTTTACGTCAGCTGTGTTTTTTATTTTGTGAATTCGTTTTAATTGAATGGTGGCTAAGATTCAATAAGACCAACTTCAAAATGTCCACACAGGCTTTGTGTCGGACCTAATTTGCCTTACATGTACATGGGTCTTTCCACAGTAATGGGGTACATTTCTGTGACATACAAGATCTTAGGTCCCAGTTCAGTTCAAATGTCTTAATTTTATCTTTAAATTGTCCAGCTAAACTGAGGAAATAACTTTTGCACGAAGGAATAAAAAAAATAGTCCTGCAACATACATTTCTGAAAACCCCGTGCACACATTTTCTTATTACGTATGTAACAAAGACAGAAACAAATTTCACAAAATGATCTCGGTCCATGTTACATACCGTACGTAATAGGAAAATTTGTACACAAACGTTTCAAAAATGCATGTTGTGGCAGCAATTTCTTACCTTTTTGGGCAAAGAAAGTTCTTTAATTTTGGGATAAACTAAAGACATCTGAAAGGAATTATTGACTTATTTTTCAAATGTACCCCATTACTGTGGAAAGACCCACATGTAAATAGTTATCAGCCTTCAAATGGGCTGTCCTGAATTGAGTTTCCTGAACTATTCACGCCAAATTCGTGCCACGAAATACGCAGGTCCATAGCAAAGGCACAGAGCTTGCTGCGTATTTCATGGCACAAAATACATAGCTCCGACCTGTCAATCAAGCCGTACCCGCCGACCAATCACAACAGCTAGCAGACAGCGCCCACATAGGTCAAAGTGATGCAATCATCACAAAAATCACGCGATTTTCTGCCCGTACAGTTTGTATGTTGTATGCCCCAGTGACCGGGTGAATTTTGGTTTCAATATCGGGCGATTCGCTGTTCAAAGGTAGGAAAGCGCATTTTTATGAATATATGTCATCCCTGCATTACTAGCCCTTCGCTCAGTGTGTGCTACGGTAACTGTCGACCCTAAAACATAAATACCTTTGAGTTTTCTCCAATGAATCTGTGCTTTCCATGCCGAGTCCCATTGCTTTGTACGTTGTGTGTCGCCATTTTTTTCGATGGCTTGTGAGCACATAGCAACAATATCTAAGGGGCGGAGTTAACTGGGCAACCTCTGAACTATGCATTGCCGCGCGCGCATTGCTGACGAGCCTCTGCCTTTAAAAGGAAATAAATGTGACAGGGAATTATGAAATGTATAGTGGCAATAAAGTTCAATTTAATATTTTGTTTCCTGTATTCATTAGAGGTTTTGCAAGCCGACCGATACTTATATGGGTCTGTCCACAGTAATGGGGTACATTTCTGTAACATTCAAGATCTTAGGTCCGTGTTCACTTCAAATGTCTTAATTTTATCTTTACATTATCAAGCTAAACTGAGGAAATAACTTTTTCACCAAGGAGTAAGAAAAATAGTCCTACAACATACATTTCTGAAAACCCCGTGCACAAATTTTCCTATTACGCGTGTAACAAAGACGGAAAAAAATGTCACAAAATGGTCTGTCCTTGTTACCTACGTAATAGGAAAATTTGTACACAAGCTTTTCAAAAATGTATGTTGTGGCAGAAATTTTTTACCTTTTTGGGCAAAAGTTATCTCCTGAGAACAAAACAAGGACATTTCTTTAATTCTGAGATAAACTAAAGACATCTGAAAGGAATTATTGACTTACTTTTCAAATGTACCCCATTACTGTGGACAGACCCATATACATGTACTTACTTCTAGCTGTCTGTAAGCACTTGTCTCCCATCTGCAAACCTACAGTGTGTTAGCTAAATTAAATCTGTTTTCAATTATACTGTAATTTTATCGATGACTCTTTAGGAGTACTTAAAGGGACACACCGGCTTACTGTTTACATAATGTAGCAATCTAGCATCCTTGACAATAATATTTTGATGGTCGTTGGGGAAAAAAATTATCAAAATGTCACGTAATTAACTAGAAATGTTTAAAATTAACAAAAGAGACAAATGTTGGGCTATACGCTTTACCAGCCGTCGTTATGTATAATGTGTTTGTAAATAAAGGTGGCGTTCGACACGTGTTTAATTAACTGCGATTCTTTGTTTTCCCTGACTCATCACACCTTGCATGATCCCTCAGGTCAGCGCTGACTCGATGAAGCACATCGAACGCAATGTTTTGGCGTCTTTAGCGCCCTCAATAGGCCTATGCTGTTTTTTCTTCGCATATTATTTATCGTCGCGAACGCGAAGCGAAGACACGAAAATCTGAGAGATTCTCTCGTCCATATCAACACCCAGAAACCCTTCTTATGAAATATGTTGGCATATTGAAAAATACGGTATGTACATAGTGTTCGTAGGACATTATTTTCCAAACCTACCGCAAATGACAAAGGCAACTCGCACTTCGCGCTGGTTTCTACGGCTGGAAATACAACTAACTCACAAGACCACGTGACCTTTCGGAACCAGAATCTAGTTCCGAAATGTCGCGTAACCTTGAATTTTTAAAAAATGCTAAAAAACGGCCAAATTTGACGCCGTCGTTTCAGGATATATCTAATTTACTCTGGAAAGCGCTTCAGAATATTGTATGGGTCTATTTCGAGCCCAAAATAGCCCAACAAAGCCGGTGTGTCCCTTTAACACAACATTCTTCTTCAAAAAAGGAGAAATTAATTATCAGATAATTGTTTTGTTTATTCCTAAAATGCAGGAATGTACTAAAGGATCTTAATAGCCAGAATCGACTAATTATTATGTACCATTGACATGATTCTAATTCAAACTGTAAATATTTGTATATATTAAACAATTATAATTACAAGGAGTTACGACAGATTTAAAGGCCTGTAGATGATCTGTTTTTGAGCGATTCTGCGAATAAAACCATTATAAATCAAAAGAAAGCTATCAACAAACTCATCCGAAGAAATTTCAGCTTTGTCAAATGTACCACGTTTTAAAAAAACATGAAAATCCATATGCATTTTTCTGGTCTTGGCGGGGTGTTTCAAATATTCGTTCTCAGTTGATCGGGTATACTATAGGCCTATAGCATATATGCTTGCGTCATGCACTCTGCGGCGCACATTATATACTGAATGTGCGCGCCCGTGCAGTACACAGCGCCTGTGCGTTTTGGATCGCGTAGATATAGATGCGAACCAAAAATAAGTAAATCGTTTGCAAACGATGTAAATAATTTCATCTTTACCGATTATTTTCTGGTAAAATTATATCATTTTGAGCGGAAACCTTTCATTTTGATAGTTTCTATTAATTCAATCTTTACTTTCAGAACTTTTCCCCTGTAAACTCGTCGATTACTTTTTGGGGTCATTGCAAATGCGCTGATGTACACGGTGTATTGCAGTTTTATATTAAAACTAATCCAGACCATCCATTATGCTTTTCCATCTTCCTCCCGGGCCTCTGACTCTTCTTCGCCCTCGCTCTCGCCCCAACCATGCAGTGATCGGATTCGGTGGCCGACGAACCCACAGTAACGTCAGAAACAATGGGCGAGGTCACAATTCCGTACGTGTTAGTGTTAGTTTAACATATCTTTTAACACGGCATTAATCTCGACCTGTAACTGAACGTCCCGGTTAACATCTTGTTAACAGATCTGTTAACACGGTGTTAACACCATGTTAATTAATATCCCTGGCTTTGAGTCATTTATTTGCAAAAGGCAAGTCTTTTCATCTTTACATCATATTATATTATGTGACCTGTGTTACTTTTTACAATCTGCGATGCAAGAACAATGCACTATACCAGCTGTTTATTTCACCGTTACCAAATACAAGAATTTCAAGTTGTTTCTACTAAGATTCAACTTGATTGATTAAAAAGAACAGCAAGTTGTCTTAATTTCATTTTCTTATTAAACTTGCATGTATATACATCTACAATGCATCCTTTTTTACCTTTTAGGTTTAAGATTAATGTATTCACTTTTTACGTTGTACACTAGGCTGGTGTTTTGTGCTCGATTGTGCTGGACCTGAAAATGACACATTTAAAAAAATGAAAACCAGCCGAATAGAGACCAAGAGGCTTTCAGTACACCTGTCCAAAGGGGTTGACAATGTCTAGGTCTCGTGACAGAAGGCAGGCGACACCGGAGGTGGCATCCAGATGTTGCTGATTAGTCGCTGGTACTCGTCTTGCTGCCGTTGTCGGAAAACGTCGTCCAGATCCTCATAGGGGGATTCCTGTTCCATCAAGAGTTCCTTGGTCACCGGCGAAGAACTCTCGGCCATCGGTGAAATCGGCGTGCAAATGTCCACCGTCAAATCGCTGTTATTGAGACGGTTACACACGACCCCCGCTTCTGATGCATTCTTGCGATCGCCTCGTCGGCCTGAGTGGAGAGACCTGGCTCGGAGGAGCACCAAGCAGCAGACGCCGGTTAATAATAGGCACACGAGACCGCCAATGATGTACCCCATGGAATTCAAGTTGATATTCAAAGCGTTCGACGAAGTGTCCGATTTTGGAGTAACGGGAATCATATGTACGGTCGTTGCCTCAGTCGTAAGTGGGGTCGTTGCCTCGGTCGTAAGTGGGGTCGTTGCCTCGGTCTTAAGTGGGGTCGTTGCCTCGGTCGTAAGTGGGGTCGTTGCCTTGGTCGTAAGTGGGAAGCCAGCCTGGAGAAGAAGCCGATCCATCGGTCGATTACTGGTCACGATGAGGCAACTGACTGAGGCCCCAACATCCTCTATCGAGATGGACACGATAGTTAAGACGTGTCCCGAGCCGTCCTCTACGATAAACCTGTCCGTCGTGTTTGAGGGATTGACGAGAACGCCTTTATAGTGCCAGATGCATTCGAGATTAGGAGATCGGACAGGGGATATCGCACGACACCTGAACTGCGCAAGTTCGCCTACTGATGTGGGCACTCTGATTTGCTCAAGTTTTGCGGTAGTTTGGTGGGGTCGTAGGGCTATTACAGTGCTCGTTTGGTTGCTCCCGAGTGCATTCTGTCCCTCGCACGTTATCACGATTCCGTCATCTCGAGCGCTGATGTTATAAATGTGGAGAATGGATCCTTCCGCTCTGAACGAAGCCTGAAGATCGCGATCCCAACTCCAGCTGACTCTGGGTGTGGGATTGCCGGAAGCGATGCAGGTAACATCCAGCTTCTGCCCAATGCTCAGGTCTGTGGTGCTTGTCGTTATTGCCACGTCAGGTCGATCCATCGAGCAAGTTCCAAAAAGTCGCCCCTTGAAGGTCAGGAAGCACTCGAACCTCCCCCTGCTGGATTCGTCATCAACTACCGGGAGGTGAACCTTTACAAAACCCACTGCGTCCTCATAAGACGCAGGCTGCTCGAGAGGTCGCCCGTCTCTCCACCACTGTAAGCTGACCTGTGGACGACTTGTCTCCGACTCGCAGATAAAAACTTTGCTGTCACCGACGGTACGGACTGAGCACTCGGGGTACTGCTCAGACGGAGACTGTTCCATCGCCAACTCCACTGTGTTTGAAGTCGAACGGGCGTTACCATCTCTCTGAAGTTGACACTGATACACGCCATTCTGATCGGCGTCAAAGGATAAAATGTTCAGGTAGGCAAAGAATCCTCCGTAGACGATGAAGTCAGACAATTCGTACCCATTCGGTGCCTGCTCGCCAGCAGGCAACGGCCACTCTGCTATTTGCCGCCCATCCTTCCTCCAGGCAAGTCTCTCTCGTCCCAGATACCCATGACCGGTGCATGAGAGTTCAACGGGGGTATTTTTCGGCGGGTAACAGCTACCATTATATATTTCGAGCTGTAGGCCAGCTACACCCCAACCAGGTGTCAACTCTACAACAAATAGCAGTTTCAAAATGACGAGGAACAGAATCAAAGTCATGATGAGCCATCAGCAACAATCTGCATCGTTATCAGCCAGGTAGAACGACGTTGGGAGCCCTGGGGAAACGATCAAAGGCTGCGGTCTTTTATTTCAAATGAGGTCGGATACGGGGTCGGAAAATACGCTCCGCGCAGAATCGGTAACCCGGGCCTTCCCTTCCGTTTTAATGGCCCATTGTATCATTTGCAATGACCCAATTTTGTTTTTCATGCATGAGTTGACAAGAAAAACATTACTCAAAGTGTTGATAGCAATGGTAACAAACACCACATGAATTTGTTTCCATCCAAAATGGTATTTCATGCTGGAAATTGACAACAGAAGGTGGGTTTCTAAACATGTCCCGTGCAGGGACTTTTTTATCATTCACTTGTACACAAAATCCATATAGATTTTCAAGGTTTTCTGAAGCACTGATGCATCTATGTAGCTAACATTTCTCCAGGCTAGTTTACCAACATTCCTCAGATATTTTACACTCTTATTCCACGAATCTGTAAAAAGTTGTATCTTGCGAATGATACATAGGGCCTTTAAGATGTGCCCCAAAATGGTCGCCGGAAGAATTGGTGCACGCAGTAGGGCAAGGGCGCATCTACAAGCGGCATTCCATTTTATTTTTGTGAGGAAAGGGGGAGGAGCAGAGCAACCGGGGGATGGGAATGTTTTTGATGGGTACGTGCGAGCCAGCGCCAGTAGTTGCGTGCACCTGTTGGAGACCATAGTTTCGGTTTGCAAAAGGCAAATTGTTTTATTTTTAATACCATGATAGCAACGCTTTTTCAACAATAATTGTGACGCCTAAACCCCTTTCACACATTCACGGATGAGACGCCGGATGATGCCAGATGGCTGATCCGGCACCATCCGTGGTGATCCCTGATGGTCTGAGCACCGTATAGAAGCTGGCTTGACCTCCGGCTGCATCCTTCCGACCTTGTCAAGCCGGAAGGGCGAAAACATGAGTAGGACCTATTTATTATGGTACATTTTTTCCCCGGATCTCTAAGTAGAAAAATATACGCGTTGACGCCGGGAGGCGTAATTTGTTTTTACACCATTGCGAGGGGAAAACGAGGGGTTTTGTACCTTTTTAATGTCTTGAGACGAGACTATATAATAGGTTAGGATTTAGGGTTAGGGTTGGTTATTTTTTAAGGAATTTAGGGTTTTGAATGCGGTCGGTTTGCAACGAGCTTCGTGGTCTGGTTAGAAGAGAGCTCGACTTGCAATCGAAGGTCCCTGGTTCGAATTTCAGTGTTGATTGGAATTTTTCGAAATTTCTCGGTTTCTTCTTTTTCTCTAATAGTGAGAGTAAGAGTTCTGACTATTTCCAAGATTGTCACTTGAGAAGTATCAGTCAAAAATTATTGTCTGCAGACATTATTTTTGTGTTAAAAAATTGTTACAAAGCACCTTCAGTTGGCAATTTCTCCCACAAAGGTACCCAAATTTACACGGGAACAAATAAATTTGGTGTACCATTGCTATTAGCATCACAACATGATATGTATCTCGAAGATTCAGAAATGTTCACAGATTTACACATAACTTACACGATATAAACATGATGACGGCAGAAAACTTCCCCCTAATTGGTTTTGTCTGAAGTGCTATAGTCTTTGAGAAATGAGCAAAACAATTATTGTTTTTCTCGCGAGACGTAAATTCAATTCGCCCCAAAACCATTTCGCCCAAGTGCCATTTCGCCCCCAAACCACTTCGTCCCAACACTACCTCGCCCAAATGCCACTTCGCCTCAAAACCACTTCGTGCACAGGCCGTGGTACAGGGCGAAGTGATTCAGGACGAAGTGGTTTTGAGGCGAAATGACTGCAAACTCTTTTTTTACTGTTTTCTCAAAAGACGAAGTACGGAGCTGGTTTCCAGTCAGGTTAGTTTTAATTATGCATATCTTCAATCATACAGGGGGATAAAACTATTTGTAACAGTTTACCAATCATGTATACTATCTTTAAGTCAGGTTTTTCTTGTAGCCTACATGTAACTATATACAAATGATGTACTGGGGCTTTCAACAATAGACCGAACCTGAGGCTGTGATTGGTCAATTCCAAAATGGGCGGAGCATACTAGATCGGTCGTCAGCAATACGCGCGCGCCAAATTCGTGCCACGAAATACGCAGCTCCATAGCAAAGGCATGGAGCTGGGTATTTCGTGGCACGAATTTGGCGCGCGCGCATTGCTGACGAGCCTGTGCCTTTAAAAATGGTGATTAGATGACTCTCTGTAAGAAAGAAAAAACCTCTTGTATATTATTTAGCAACTCCTTTTCCAAACTGCCAAAAAATACCTGCATGAAACCAAATCTTCGAAATTTGTGGAAGACATAGGCTAGGCCTATACAAATTACGTATGTTATTTCTAAAAAAAATTGCGTGAGCAGTCGCCTAAAGCATTAATTTCTATATTGATATTTTGATTATGTTGTACAATAATATTAAATTTATATAATCATTATCTTATATTAAATATGCCGTATTAGGGCAAATCAAGCATTTTGTTTCTGGAATAGGGCGCTTGCACAGGGGGTCAAAAGGTCACGGTTCACTATTGCTTGTCTTCCAGATCGTGAGAGAACAATTAGAGCCAGGTGGGGAAACGCTAGCAAAAAAGCACGTGGCTCTATTGTTCTCTCCCGATCTGGAAGACAAGCAATAGTGACCCGTGACCTTTTAACACCCTGTGAGAGCGCCCTATACTACTTCTAAGTGACCTCACACAAATTCTAAGCGTTTAAACAGTACAAAATGTTACGTAAATAACACATAATTATTACCAGAGTGTATGCGTTGTGACAGTCTTAAAACTATGTTTTACCTATTGGGGCGACAGTTTTTGTGTAAAAAAGCTATATTAGGGCGACACGCTCTATTAGGGCGACAATTTGGTGTCGCCCTAATATTTTTGAGATTAAAAACAATTTTTTTAGGTCAAAAACCTTTTTTTTTTAAATCAAAAACCGTTTTTATTAGGTCTAGAAGCATCTCTCTTAGGTCTGGAACCATTTTTGGAAGCTTCGGGTAGAGAAATTTGGTGTCAATTTGAGTGATTCTTGCCGAAATTTCGGTGGTCCCCGGGGAAAGGTTTCCCGTAATGTCGCCCGTTTATAGCATCCAGGGTTCTTATTATTTGGCTTATTATTTTAGCCCGACACTACGAGCAACTAACAATGGAAATTGGGCACACACCATTGTTAATAACAATGGTTTGTGCCCAATTTCCATTGTTAGTTGCTCATAGTGCGAGGCGGTTATTTGTGATTTAAACATCGAAATTGATACACGGCGTAACTGCTAAAAAAATCTATATTGAAAGGTATAACAATTATGTGCATGTTTAAAAGTAAAACATCACAGTGTTACAATAATGAGTATGTGCCAAGTGACATTAAGAAAAGTACGACATAGGCCTATACAAATAATGCACAATGGTTAATAAAGTACAATATGCATGAAATATTGTTTAACGCCAGGATTATTTCAAACATTGCTGTCCGTATATAGGCGCAGGGAAATCTTGGCGTGTTTCACGTCCTCCGGCGTCAAGTGGTTAAATAATGCACCTATCAATTGTCCCCCCCCCCCCCCCCCCCCCTCCCCCCGGGCTGCCCCACCTAAGAGGTGGGGATTGTCACTTTTTGCGCGACAAAATCCCCACCCCTGGGGCAAAATGTAGGTGGAAAAAAATCCCCACCCTCGGGTGCAAAACATGCGCGTTTTGTATACAAATGGACATATATTTGTATTTAAATGGGTCAAAATCCCCACCCTGGGGCACGAAAAACGTGTCAAAACCCCCACCTAGGAGTTGGGGAAGCGCGGGGGGAGGGGTGGGGGAAACAATTGATAAGCGCATAACAGTTCGTCTCGATGTTATCGTGATAGCGAACAAATATATAGGGCGATACGACATAAAACAGCTTATTTTCACTTAACATAATTATAAACTGTTTTATATACGTGTTTATACATATCTTGCGTGTTGAATGGCAACATCATGTATTAACGATATGCAGTCCATGCGTTTTGGGTGTGGCACTTCCAAAAATAAAATGTTTTTTTATTTGATATTTTTTTAAAAACATACAACTTATTCGCT
This sequence comes from Henricia sp. BOLD:AAB3569, assembly GCA_037783545.1. Classification (NCBI taxonomy): domain Eukaryota; kingdom Metazoa; phylum Echinodermata; class Asteroidea; order Spinulosida; family Echinasteridae; genus Henricia; species Henricia sp. BOLD:AAB3569. The sequence continues at coordinate 7,631 of JBBELK010000777.1, read as the reverse complement.
TTCAAATGAGACATCAACGAAAAAATCGACCAACGTTTAGTTATCGAACAGTTACTGTCAATATTTCGAATTATTTCGGACCGCCAATAATTCAAGGCATAGATTTGCCCAAGTCTGTCCCGTGTCTGTTTGCAGCACGCCGCTCACAGCACGCCCTCCATACCGGTAGCCTATGTCCAATCTTATTTCTTCTGTCTCAGAAAGTCTTCCGACACGGACGAAAAGAAATTTGACAGGCCACTACTTATAGTCCAGAGGGCTCGCTTCACGCCGCGGGTCACAGACCAAATACAAAGTGAGACTTGGGCAAGTCTATAGACAAGGCGCAAAAACGGCCGTACAAAACGGCGTTTGTCGCAGGGTTTGCCAATGTCTAAAGTTCAAAGTTTGATGTTTTCTCGTTAAAATAAAGTAAATGCTTTAAAAATTCGGTCAGAGAAAAAAAATAATCGAATTTGCTGAGAACCACGGACTGTATATCTTTAACGTGGACAAAAAGTTAAAAAGCTCATTTGGTTTACAACATTATTGACTTCTCTCTGCAAATTCTCTTTTGATTTAATTTACAAAATGGACTGACGACTTATTAATTTAAAGAAAATCTGCTTCATCAACACGATTTACAAATGTTAGTTCCGACTAACCATGATCGTTGACTGGACTGCTTTCGAGCCAAAAACTTTGTCAACGTTTTGCAGGATGTTTTTGGTCGTCGTATAACGCATTTGGCTGTCGTAACTAAAAAATAAAAAAACACCGACGTTTTGTAAACTAATTTATCCGGATAAGCAGTGCAGTAATTACACCAACCTTTTTGCTTCCACATCCAGATTGGAGATTGCAAATCTTCTGTTTTCTTCCCATGGATAGTATTTTGGGGAGGTATTTTTATAATGATTGCAGTGGCGGATCCAGCCTCATTAAAATACAGGAATGCACCTATGAAAAGCGGGGGCTACAGCCCTCTGAAATCCATTGAATTCCTGTATTTTAATAAGCTTAGGTTGGATCCGCCACTGGATTGTTAATTTAAAACGAAATACATTTTAAAGGAAATCTGAACACGCTCCTTTAAAGGGTTTGGAACAAGTTGACTTTGCATTAATGCGGATGGGCAAAGCGTTTGGTTATGGTTTAGTTATGGTTTACCCGATGCATGTCAGAATAGAGGAGCCGTTGTGCGGCAATTAAGCTGACGTTTGAATTGTCATGGGACAGTTTTTTTGTTTGTTTATTTATTTATTCGCATGTATAATAATAAAATTGTGATAAAGCAGCCCACAAAGACGACTCCTTTGCCATAAAGAAACAAAATAACCACTGCAACCCGTCATGCACTGTGCGCGATACGGGCGCACCTAACTGCGGCAGATCCTTGGACCGAGCTTATTAATTTTGAACAGACCCGAGTGATCTAAGGAGAAAAAAAAATGTTTCGGGTAGTGACAATCAAATATTATATACGGAATATAGGTGTTCACGCAAAGCGCTATGCTTTGTATGTGGTCCTGTAACACTATTTTTTTGTGAAACTGGTCCAATAATCACCGTTGTCAATGGACATCCGTAAGGGCAAATAAATTCCACTTCTGGCTGCTTCTGGTATGGTGCACCAGGTCCACCATACCTTCAGAACATGGTTATTTTGGGAAGGTTATCGGCATAGGTGGAACTTGTGGCCTCCAGTCGTTGCTGATGAGTCGCTGGTACTCGTTAATCTGTCTCTGACGGGATATTTCGTCCAGGTCCTGATACGGCTCTTCCTGCTCCACCACGAACTGCTTGGTCACCAGCGACGTAGGCGTAAACAGTTCAGGGGGCATTCCGATGTCCACTACGAAGACATCGTCCAGGCGGTTGCAAGAAGCTTTGGCTGCCTTCTTGTCGTCCCTGCCGTTAGCCTTGTCGTCTTGTCTGCCGCACATGCGGGGCTTGGCCTTGGTGCACACCCAGCAACAGATACCGATCAGGACTAGGCACGCCAGACCGCCGATGATGTACACCATCAAGGTGCTGCTGAATGAGGAAGTGTCGGTGGTATTCTGGTCTGAGTTCGGAGTTTTCTTGTCAGATTTGGTCGTCGCCACTTCGGTCGTCGCCACTTTGGTCGTCGCCACTTCGGGCGTCGAAGGAAAATCTGCAGCGAGGAATGCTTTTGCGTCCAAGTAGTAACTGTGACCCATCGTAATGCGGCAGCTTACTTCGGCTCCGGCGTCCGCTGTTGTAACACTGAGGACGGTGAGGATGTGCTCTGAGTTAGCCTCTGTGAAGAATCTGTCGTTTGCGATGCTTGGATCGACTGTGTTACCATCGTATCGCCAGATGCACGGGGGAGGAGGGTTACGAGGGGGGTTGATTCTGCATTTGAATTGGGCAGGTTCGCCGGGAGTCATGGCCACTTCGATCTGACGAAGATCCACCGTGGTCTTAAGAGGCCGCAGGGCTATAACACGACTGGCTTGATTGCTCCCTAGAGTGTTCTCTCCCGTGCATGTTATCTTAGTCCCGTTGTCCATAACGCTGATGTTATAGATACGGAGAATTTGTCCGTCTGGTCTGAAGGGAGAATGGGGCTTGGGGTAAAAGTTCCAGCTTACGCTTGCTGGTGGGTTGCCAGAGGCGATGCAAGCAATTTCGAGGTCTTCGCCTGGGGTGAGTCCACTGATGATGGCCGGCATCTCCACGTTAGGTCGATCAAGAACACATGTTCCTGTTTGATTACCCTTATAAGTCAGAGAGCACTCGAACCTCCCCCTGATAGGCGTTCCGTCTGCTCCGGACAGGCGTGCCTGGACAATCCCCACCGTGTCGTTAAGCATCGTCTGCTGCAGACGTTGGCCGTCTTTCCACCACTGCAGGCTCACGGGGGGACTACCTATCTCCGAGATGCAGGAAAGACCATTCGTCCCCTCCACGCGGCGGACTGAACATTCGGGATAGTCACGGTATGGGCGCTGCTCTACGGATAACGGTAGTTCTGCCGATGCCCCCAGTTCCTGTTGACCTTTGTGAAGATGACAACTATAAACGCCGTTGTAGGTTGCGTCCATACGTCTAATGGTCACCTGCACCCAGGGAGGTGAACCGGAAGAAGGCGGATCCGCTCTGACTCTGTATCGACCGGATGTCTGACTACCTGCCACGGAGGGCCACTGTGCCACTATCTCCCCGTCCTTCGTCAGGACGACCCTGCCTGTTGACGTGCTGCTGGGGTCGAAACTTACAATACCGTCGTAACGGCAGATACATGTAAACACAACCGTCTCATTCTTTCCCACGTAAGGACCTTTATTGTAGTGCAACGTTGCCGTCACAGCAGATGTGACTCGCAGACAGCTCACAAACAAGCAGGCAAGAGAAAGACAGAACATGATTTTCCAAGCCATGGCCACGCTCTTCAGTGAAATGACTGTGGAATGATGAACGTTTCCTCTTTTATAAAACAGCCTTCAAAAGTAAAACTATCTGCCAAATTTATTGCTCATGCATTGTTGTTGTTATTTCTTATCTTATCGTACTTTTACTTTCCTAATAATCCAGGCAACCTCGCCCTGTCATTTGCGAATTATCTCTTGAGTCGATTAGAATCGATTCCAAGTTTCAAATCGGATTTTTGGAGGAATCAGTTTCCATTATCCTGGCGATTCCCGGAAGTATACACAGTCCAGGCGATTGTAAATGTTAATCGTGCAGAGACAGCAGCGTAGCTAGGGTTATTTCCTTGGGGGGGGGGGGGTGGGGGGGGGTCGGGGGGGGGGGGGGGGGGGCTTGTGCCCTCTTGATCCGACCGCCCGACCGCCCCCTCCCCCCAACGATTAATTTTACAATTTGATATATATTACAATAACACGATCGTACTTTACACCAGAGAAACTGTACTTACACGGTTTTCTTGAAAACAAAATTAACTTTAAAAAATAAAAACTTAAAAATGAAAGTTCTACGGGGAAAGTCATGGCACCATACTTTTCTCCGTTTGGGGGGGGGGTGGGGGGTGGCTGGGGAGGGGGGAGGGGGGGGGGCTTGGGAGGGGGGGGGCTTGGGGGGGGGCTTGGGGGGGGGCTTGGGGGGGGGCTTGGGGGGGGGCTGGGGGGGGGGGGGGGGGGAAGTTACGATTTTTCATGCATTGTTTTTGTGTTGAATGAATGGTAAAAAAAACGTTTTTAAAAAAAGCACCTTCAGTTGGCAATTTCTCCCACAAAGGTACAATTTTACCCGGGACAAAAATCATGTGGTGATTACATGTGTGAGCATTGCTTTTTAAACTACCCCTTTTTTTAGTCTGGTTTTTCTTGCAACTCATTTAAGTAAAATTGAGAGTCACTGCAAAATTGAGAGCACCTATGGGTCACTTCCAGAGTAAATTGAAATTGGATGGTCATGTGGGCAGATTACCCGTCAGTAAAGCTAACCGAAAACTGTTTTTTAATCAATTAAATCTAATCAAAAACGGATTATTCTGCTTGGTAGTTTTTATTGTAATTACCAACATGCCCTACATTCATTGGATTTGGATCCTTTGAGTGAAAGAAGGAAAAAGTTGTGTTCCAAATTTGCTTTAACAACTTACCGATCAAAAACATTTCCTGACTGGTTTCCAAAATCTACCAGATGCCATACAATGACTCTACGATCAACCCGAGTATTTGATAGGCACCAAGGTTCTACAAACATATTTCAAAACAGCCCTATCCCTTACCTGACCAGTTTACTGAATAATGCACTGAAATATTAATTTTTGATTTCTCTTTCAACAATAAGTCATTTCTTGTGGGAACAATAAGTCATTTCTTGTGGGAACTTTTGTTTCGTTGGTCACTACTTATTTAAATAAATGTTGTGTTGTTGTTTGGAGAAGCGATCTCAATTTTAATTGATGTTTTTTTGTGTTTTTTTCGTGTAAAATGAACATTGTAAATTTATAGTGTTTTTATAATTTTAAATATTTATTGATGTAACTACTTTACAATTCTACCTTCGGGTAGCAAGAAAGTGGAAAATAAACCAACAATAATAATAATAATAATAATTTAAACAACCCTGAATGCCGCAATGGGGCGACTCTCCCCGGGGACCACCGAAATTTCGGCAAGAATCACTCAAAATGACACCTTATTTTTTAACTTGTATTCTTCACAAGAATATCTGCTATTCTTGCTAATAAAACAAGTAGACATACAATTTTGACTATTAACCCATTTTTATAAATCACACACATTTTAGATTAAGCAAATTTTTCTGTTAAACAGCTTTATGAAATTGGCCCCAGTTCTTCTCAATGTACTTATGCTGCATTCCGAAGTCGAGCAACTCGCCAAAGAAGTGACTTCACGTCATGAAGGTTTAATGAGCAAGGATATGCCACAGGAGACATTGCATTGTGGGATAGGGGTTGCCCCGGAATTGAAGGGTGTTGGAGGCTCACGAGAAAATGTTAAATGTCGGACCTAATTTACCTTACATGTACATGTTAATGGCAAATTGATAACTGTTTGCAAAAAAAGTTATCAGCCTTTAAATGAGCTGTCCTGAATTGAGTTTCCTGAACTATCACGCCTTAAAGGCACAGGCTCGTCAGCAATGCGCGCACGCCAAATTCGTGCCACGAAATATGCAGTTCCATAGCAAAGGCATGGAGCTGCGTATTTCGTGGCACAAAATTGGCGCGCGCGCATTGCTGACGAGCCTCTGCCTTTAAGGAAAAATGTGACAGGGAATTATGAAATGGAGTGGCAATAACCTTGAAATTATATTGTTTTTGTCTGTATTCATTAGAGAGGTTTTGCAAGCCGACCGATACACATGTAGGCATACTTATAGCTGTCTGTAACCACTGGTTTCCCACTTAAAAATGAAAGTTCTACGGGGAAAGTCATGGCACCATACTTTTCTCCGTTTGGGGGGGGTGGGGGGGGGCTGGGGAGGGGGGAGGGGGGGGCTTGGGAGGGGGGGGGCTTGGGGGGGGGGGGCTTGGGGGGGGGCTTGGGGGGGGGGGGGGCTTGGGGGGGGGCCTGGGGGGGGGGGGGGGGGAAGTTACGATTTTTCATGCATTGTTTTTGTGTTGAATGAATGGTAAAAAAAACGTTTTTAAAAAAAGCACCTTCAGTTGGCAATTTCTCCCACAAAGGTACAATTTTACCCGGGACAAAAATCATGTGGTGATTACATGTGTGAGCATTGCTTTAACACTTTTAGTCTGGTTTTTCTTGTCAACTCATTAAGTAAAATTGAGAGTCACTGCAAAATTGAGAGTCACCTATGGGTCACTCTCAGAGTAAATTGAAATTGGATGGTCATGTGGCCGATACCGTCAGTAAAGCTAACCGAAAACTGTTTTTTAATCAATTAAAACTAATCAAAACGGATTTGTCGTATTCTGCTTGGTAGTTTTTATTGTAATTACCACATGCCCTACATTCATTGGATTTGGATCCTTTGAGTGAAAGAAGGAAAAAGTTGTGTCCAAATTTGCTTAACAACTTACCGATCAAAAACATTTCCTGACTGGTTTCCAAAATCTACCAGATGCCATACAATGACTCTACGATCAACCCGAGTATTTGATAGGCACCAAGGTTCTACAAACATATTTCAAAACAGCCCTATCCCTTACCTGACCAGTTTACTGAATAATGCACTGAAATATTAATTTTTGATTTCTCTTTCAACAATAAGTCATTTCTTGTGGGAACAATAAGTCATTTCTTGTGGGAACTTTTGTTTCGTTGGTCACTACTTATTTAAATAAATGTTGTGTTGTTGTTTGGAGAAGCGATCTCAATTTTAATTGATGTTTTTTTGTGTTTTTTTCGTGTAAAATGAACATTGTAAATTTATAGTGTTTTTATAATTTTAAATATTTATTTATGTAACTACTTTACAATTCTACCTTCGGGTAGCAAGAAAGTGGAAAATAAACCAACAATAATAATAATAATAATAATTTAAACAACCCTGAATGCCGCAATGGGGCGACTCTCCCCGGGGACCACCGAAATTTCGGCAAGAATCACTCAAATGACACCTTATTTTTAACTTGTATTCTTCACAAGAATATCTGCTATTCTTGCTAATAAAACAAGTAGACATACAATTTTGACTATTAACCCATTTTATAAATCACACACATTTTAGATTAAGCAAATTTTTCTGTTAAACAGCTTTATGAAATTGGCCCCAGTTCTTCTCAATGTACTTATGCTGCATTCCGAAGTCGAGCAACTCGCCAAAGAAGTGACTTCACGTCATGAAGGTTTAATGAGCAAGGATATGCCACAGGAGACATTGCATTGTGGGATAGGGGTTGCCCCGGAATTGAAGGGTGTTGGAGGCTCACGAGAAAATGTTAAATGTCGGACCTAATTTACCTTACATGTACATGTTAATGGCAAATTGATAACTGTTTGCAAAAAAAGTTATCAGCCTTTAAATGAGCTGTCCTGAATTGAGTTTCCTGAACTATCACGCCTTAAAGGCACAGGCTCGTCAGCAATGCGCGCACGCCAAATTCGTGCCACGAAATATGCAGTTCCATAGCAAAGGCATGGAGCTGCGTATTTCGTGGCACAAAATTGGCGCGCGCGCATTGCTGACGAGCCTCTGCCTTTAAGGAAAAATGTGACAGGGAATTA